>JANCRA010000150.1:0-600000 GCA_024362935.1 Setophaga petechia
AAAATCCGAAAGCAGTTATAGCATTTTAGTATTTGATCCTTCCTTCCTTCCTTCCTTCCTTCCTTCCTTCCTTCCTTCCTTCCTTTTCCTTCCTTCCTTCCTTCCTTCCTTCCTTCCCTTCCTTCCTTCCTTCCTTCCTTCCTTCCTTCCTTCCTTCCTTCCTTCCTTCCTTCCTTCCTTCCTTCCTTCCTTCCTTCCTTCCTTCCTTCCTTCCTTCCTTCCTTCCTTCCTTCCTTCCTTCTTCCTTCCTTCCTTCCTTCCTTCCCCCCTCCCTCCCTCCCTCCCTCCCCCTCTCCCTCTATCCCTATTTTCTTTTTTCCTTACATTTCATCTTTGACAGACCATGGTTTTTTAGGAAATAAAAATATCAGAAAATTCCATATTAATTTTGCCAAGAATGAAACCTGAGAGATCATTGAATATCTAGACCTGGTGGACTATTCTTTCTCTCTGTAATGAAATTTGCCTAAGCAGGGTGAATTATAATGAATAATGCTGAACAGTTAAGAGAAAGACATTCTTTTCCTTCAGGGCAGGTGGAATTTTAAATCTCCTAGCCTTTGCTATCCAATGCTTTCACCTGCCAGCACACTCTAAGCCATATTAGGGAAATAGAATAAGCACAGAAGCGTGCCAAATATCTAAAAACTCACTCTAATCTCATCAGGACTTTATATCTTCAGCTCAGGCTGAAACCTTACAGCTTTAGAGAGCACAGGCAGTTCGCTAAAGCGTAAAGAATTGGGGCATTGAGAGACTGTGCCTGCTTAGAAAAACTGTGTAATTTAATAAAGTGTTCATTGATGTCTACACAGTGGCTCCTCAAACTTGTGTTAGTGCCTGTGCCTGCAGCATGGATAGTCACATTCCTGCTAATTAGATGATAGCAGAAGGATTACATTCCTTTCTTAGCAGTCAGGAAGAAATGGAAGCAACCATTTCTCAAGAAAAATCACAGCTGAAATTAACAAGAGGATAAAATTTAAAGAAAGTTTGTAAAATACATTATTTTATTTCCCAAGCTTATTTGAAAAAAATCTAAGTACAGCAAAATTCATTGAGTTACTGACAATTTTCATAAAACTCATATTTGGAAGAAAAAATTAAATCTTGAATGACAAGAAGCTATATTTGCAAGGCATTTGGATTTTTTTCTGTAAATGTTTCTTAAAGTACCTGAAGTTTCACCTTGTGCTCAAATACTTTATAATTATTTTAGCATGCTAAAATTCTGCTATGGCATTTTTGATGAAATGATCAAAATTTCTTCCCTTTCAGTGAGTCAGAATTATAGATCCTCTTTTATAAATTTGTTCATAAGCTGTTAAAAATGTCAAACCATGACAAGAAATCTCTTAAGAATATAACAGATACATGCATAGTTTATAACAGTGTCTTATATTAGACAATCTGCAGTACATTGCAGCATCATGAAGTGTTTTCAATTTAGGCAATACAGTATTTGCTGTTGCCTATGCAATGTGAAACTATCTGTGGTATGAGGCATGGAAGAAGAACTCCTTCTTCCCAAATGGTTCTTGCTTTAAACCGCTACACAGCAGGCTGCATCTGAGATTTTTCAAAATTAGTTTTTCAGAGGGATTAAATGCAAAAAGCTGTAAACCATATAATAAAATTTACCCTTTTTTGCATATATCAGTAATGAAAAGGATGTGTCTTGACTGGTATTGTGAAAGGATATCTGCTCTTAAGTAGAACATAAGCATGGCCATGATAAACTGATGATGTACATGGGTCAATTAGCAACTTTGGAGGCAAGGAAATTTTCACTTAAGGATGTCTCTGTGTACTGTAAAACTGTACTATAGTTACACTGGCATTCAAGAGTGCTTTTAATGCTCAGAAAACATAATTTATACATATACTAGCACTGCTGTATAAAAAAGGGAGGTAGACATTGATAAGATAAATTAAATTATGCATAGTCTGACCTAGGGCTCCACACCTGGATCAAGTGTGTTCAGAATGCCTTCTGTAGTATCTGTATAGTTCTATGCTTTATACAATCTCTGTTTGTGTCTCAGCTTTCAAGGTACAAGAGGTCAGGCCAATGCAATAGATTGTGTTGGACTCCCAAGCTGAGCTGGAAAAGTCAGTTAAACCTGTGGATTTCAGAAATATTCACTGGACAAATCTTTTGACATTTAAGAACATATTTGTATTGTACAACTTTTTTTGATACATCTGTCATGTCTGATGGTTTTACAGAGATATATATGTTAGTTTGCTGGCCTTTTTTATGTTGCCTTTTTTGATGTTGACCAGAGCATCTGAGGAGACAGTAATAATATTGGACTATTGCAGAGAAAGCCTGAAGAGAGCCACTAAATTTGTGATAAAAGCCAAATAAGCACATGCCTACTTTTTCCTGTCCAAGTGTCATCGACATAGAATACTTCTTGAAAAAAACAAATACTTGAAAATTATTTCAGGGGAAAAAAATCAATGTGCTGAAAAACACTTGTAAGGCCCGCATCAATAATGTGATAATGTCAGGAAAAACCTTTCCCAAGAAGAACACTTCTCTGGAGAACTAAATCACTGAATTCTACTTTTTTTTTTCCCCCCCCACATAATGTTACCCATTTCACACTCTTTGCTGTGTGCTTTTCTGAGAAATACATGAGTGGAAATCAGCAATCACTTGGACTGGAAATGACCTTGCATGGGTAAATGGCAAGGGCTATATCTAGCTGCCACTAAAAAGCTTTTATTCAAAACAGTTATTTCATCTCTGATCTTTCTCTCCTGATTTTCAAGGGTAACCAACAAAACACCTTTCAAAGATAAACCTGGAACAGAACATCAAAACTCATCTAGGAGAAAAAAAACAATGAACTCAAGTGAGTTTATCTTTTTACTGTGCATCCCATTCTTTCTGCCTTCCCTTTTAACCTCTGTATGTCTGCAGGTTATAAACCAACTAAATCTCTCTTTCTCTTGAGAGCTAAATATCTCTTGTTATTCTCCACAACACTATTTTCATACCAGTCTATTTCATTGCTGGCAAATATATATGTATATACATTTTTTCTTTGCAGAATTAATGCAATTGATAGCTATTCAATTTAAATTAGAGAAATTTCTTCAACTTCTGTATAAACTCCATTTGTTTTATTTCAGATAGAAAGTGTTTCTATGCCTGTAAGAATATTTTGGATTATGGTTTTCATTTTTGTCAAATACTGCTTCATCTATGATACAGAAAAGGAATATACTCTCTTCTATTGACTCTACAGAACATAATAATAAATTATTATTCTGTCATTCTAGATTACCTGAGATTGCAGAGAAATTATGTGATAGGCAAGAAGGCAAATTGCACCTTTTGAAGTCTCAGCATACAATACTGAGTGGTCTTTCATTTAATTTCTTCTGAGAAGCTTTTATTCTGTATCCTGTACTTATGTGTCCCGTTCCAAGCCTGCTTGGTGAGGTCATTAATATATGACTAGCAATACTTTCACTATTAGTCAAGTGAAATCATTTGCCTTCTCATTAAGGAGGATGTGTGGTAGACAAGAAAACAATAGTTTTCTTGCTCCTACCTGTAGGACAAAGCTATGCTCTGGCGAGTTATAAATACATTGAAGTTATTTTTGCTGTGTAACTCAAGTAATAGAATATTAAAATCCACATGTTTTTTGGGTCAGTGATTGGAGACAGGGACAAAATACATACACCCCAAAGCTCCATGTGACAAACAGCCTCCAGTTTATTCCTCCAGCTCATTTTATAGGAGCTTCAATTACGCATGGGATTGGTTGAGGCCTCAGCCCATCCAGCTCTCTGTCCAGTGGTACTTGATATCTGCATTTAGAACTGGATGACATTGGCTGAGAGTTCCTGTGTAGACTGAATCCAACCTATCCTTGCTCACCCAGGGACTCCAATGCCACAACAGAACACTGACATAACTGAGTGTGAACTAATGAGCGACTACAAAATAGAATAACAAGCAAAATCTGCTTAGTCCATAGGGAAAATATCTGCTTTGCTGCACCAAATGAAGAAACAAACCTGTGTGTCAGATGGAGTATTAAATGAAGTTATGTGGGTAAGCATAGGCAGCCCTTTTCTTCAAAACATCCAAGAAATAAGGCAAACTCAGGAGGACATTTCTAACTCCTGCATGAGGGGCTGCAACTTGAAGGTTTGTTTCACAGTTTCAGTGTCTGGAGAACCAGTAGTTTAACAGCGCCATACTGACAAACAGGAAAAAGTGGACAGTGAGAAGAAAAATAAAGACTGAAGGGAATCAGCACCCTGCATCTCCTTTCCTACACCTAAATCTTGCTTAGCAGCAAGTTATGAAGTAGCAACATCCACAGTGTAAGGCATGAAGACATTCCAAAGTAATGACTTTTGAAAGGAGAGGGACTAAGCAGCAACCAAAAAAGTCTGACTGATGGTGTAAATTAAAAGGAATGATTAGCCCGTAGTGGTGTGTCTGCAGATATATTTGCTTGAACTCAGAAAGTAGAGATCTTCCAGAACAAGTGAAAATGAATGGACACAGTGATTTGACTTAAGAAAGCCTGGAATAATCCCATGTAATTACAGTTTACCTTGTTCTTAAAAGTGCTGTAAAGGGAAGAAAACTGAAAAATGCCTGCAAAACTACCCAGACCTTGGCATTAATCTGAGATGTGTTCTTGTGGCAAGCAGAGATTGCCTGAAGGAGTATAGAAGCCAGACCAACAATAAAAGTAACTTTCTGCTATTTTTTGTTTGGTTTTTTTTGTTTGTTTGTTTTGATTGTTTGGGTTTTTTTTTTGTTTTGGTTTAGTTTGGTTTGTTGTTGGTTTTTGTTGGTTGGTTGGTTGATTTTGGTTTTACTATTTATAAAGTAATGATTTGGAGATGAGAATTTATGTAAGTTTTACCTTGACAACATGATTCTTTTTTGAAACATACCAGGTTTTGGCCAACCAGTCTTCTAAACTGGAACACTGGAATACAGTGAATTGGCAATTGGCAGGTAATATAGAGCACCTACAGTGTTTATTGGCTTATTATTTAAAACAAGCATTGGATGGAGAGTTTTCATCCTTTTCAGCCAAGAGAAATGAGAAATTTTCCTTTTGGATAAAACTGAAATCTAGATGAATGAAGTAAAGAATCATACAAGCAAATAATAGCAAAGTCTGTAATTATTTGTTAAAATAATCAGGAACTAGCAGTAACAGAATATCAAGATTAAAAAAAATTGAGGGATATGGAGAAATTAGACTTTTGTATAGATTTTTAGTGTTAGCTGGTTTCTTTCTCATCTGAATTCTGTCAGGTAATTCCATGAATGGCTTTGGAATTGGGATTACAATACTTCAGCTTTTTAGACAGTAAAGGCTTTATTGTAAGTACCATCTGAGAGGTGGTTAGATAGCTGATAAAGGTTCTAGTTCTGGGTAGAGAGTCTTACTTGTTTTGTTTCTGTGTATGTAATTATGTGTGCATGTATAAATTTTGCATCTGTAGGGATGCTTATTTAGCAAAGTATATATTAGCAAGAATATTATATGAAGATAAAAAATATATTCTGAAGAGAAAACAAGCGAAGAATAACAAGACTTTGTTTTGCTAGTAATTTCTATTTTATTGCTCATTCAATATTGTGTTTCAAGAAAACTCACTTCTGTTTCTCTAAGTTCCCTCCAATAACCTCTGCTAACGTTTTCTGGTCTTTTCTTCCTTCCTTTATCTTTTTTCCTGTATCACTACACATTCCTTTTACATGGCTGCTGGACACTCATTAAACAGCAACTGATATTAGATGTTCAACCAGTACTGGCCAGCCCCGCATGTCCCATGTAACATCAAGCCAGACTATTTTTTACCTAACAGCTCTTTTTACTCCAAACTGAAAATACAAACCTGCAAGAGGCTCTGCTAGGCAGAGTCTTGCCCTGTCCACACCATATCCAAAGTGACAATAAGTCTTGATATTTTGGTCCAATAATTCTCCAACTGCACCCACAACAAAACCAAAAATCCAGAAAACAAAACCCAAACAGTGCATATGGTGTCACATTTAGCTAGCAAGATCACAAGAAGCTGTCTGAGAGTTTAGGAATACTGTATTAGAATAGCAAAGTAGCTGTCATGGTCAAAGGGAAGATGGATTCGTACTTTATAGGTTTATCCGATTACTTCCTTTGTTAAACAAAAAACAGTCCTAATTAAAATGATACATTCCCACAAATAGCTAGAAAATCAATATTTTTCCTGACATATTCCTGTAGGATTACAATTATCCCCATAAAACTTAATGATTTATAGCAATATACCTGATGCACTGTGATTTCTGTGGTTTTAAATAAGTAATTGATGCATGCAGTATTTACAACAGTTTCCAATTACCTCTCTTTTTTTTTTTCTTTTTTTTTGGATCTAAGATGAATAAAATACTCTTATAATTGTAAAACAAATGTTTATAGTTTAATTACAATTAGAAGTCAATTAGAATTAAAACATACTTCTATGTGAAGAAAATCTTGTTTATTTCTATTTAATGTGACTGAATAAAAACTGTACAAGAGAAATACAATTAGTATATAGGAATAACTTATGCCTGTAAATTACCATTTGGTCTCTGAGTTTTGGTTTTTGAGTCTGTTTTTTTAGAACAAGGGACTGTTTCACTAAAATATGGACAGATAATAATTTAACTTTATGTTTTTTAAACAACAGTCTTTTTTTAAATGGAAAGAAATTACAAGTGATTAATGATATATTGATCTTTGCAGTTAAAGACTTCGTAAAGTGTTACAGAGACTTATTCCTACCTTGTCCTATATTATATGCAATATTTTGATATAATTTCTGAATAAGTGATGCTGTACTAGGCAGTATCTACACATTTTTCTCTAAATAATATTCTTCTGTAAATTTACCAAATCTCAAGAACAGCAAGTGAATTCTCTCTTGTAGAAATCACAAATAAATAACCACAAGAGGACTGCAAAAAAAAAAAAAAAAAAAAAAAAAAAGAAATTCTCTAATTCCAATTCTTAGAATTAAAAATGTTCTTAAAGTGTCTGTTCAGTTATAAATATATTTCCATCCCAGCCTCATAACTGAAATGATAATGATGTATATACCACCAGATACCTAAGAAAACTATCTGGAAAAAAAAAAAAGCTGCTCTTCTTAGGACAACAGAAATTTGATAGTTCTGTGTATTTGAAGGCCAACCCTTTCAAAATGTGAAATATATAAAGATATATGCAGCATATACCTGAGATATTTCACATATAATTTCTTGTCATTATAAAGTAATAGTTTGGACAAACGCAAAGTATTTCTGTAAAATAATTAATACTTAAAAATGTTATACAACTAAGGAAAAAAGAAATCTCACCACTTAATCCAAATAGGTGCATAACATACTAGAATCCCTCAATTCATTTTCTCAATGTACCGATTTTGTCTATGGTAGAATTAATTTTCATTACAGTATCTTTTATTGTGGTGTGTTTGGGATTTTTGTTGGGAACAGTGTAGATACCACAGGGATGTTTTCCTTCTTGTTAAGCAGCACTTGCCTGGGGTTGAGGCCTTTTTCTGGTCCTTACCCCATCCCTCCAGTGAGTGGACTGGGGGTGCACAAGAAGATGGGAGGACACAGAACCAGGACAGGCCACCCTGACTAATCAGAGAGATGTCCCATGTCATCTGACATCATGCTCAGCAATAAATCTGGGGAAAAAAAATGGAAGTGGATGACATCAGGAGCAATGTAGTCTGTCTTCCCACATCACCTTGGCCACATGTGATGGATCCCTGCTTTCCTGGCAATGGCTGAACACCTGCTTGCCCAAGGGAAATGGTGAATTAATTGCCTTCCTTTCCTTTGCTTGTGTGAGCAGCTTTTGCTTTTTCTATTAAAGTGTCTTTATGAGTTTTCTCACTTTTAGCCTTCCCTTTCTCACCCTTATCCCACAGGAGGGGGAGTGACGGAGCAGCTGTGTGGTGATTACTTCCTGCCAGGTTTAAGCCAGAAAATCCATGCTTTTTTTCCTCTTCCCTCACAGTAAGTTATTTTCAATAAAGTTAGTCTTTTTGGATATCAAGAACCAGATGATCTGTGCATTCTTATCAGCAGATTTCTTCAAATCACTTACAGGAGGGAGAACACCATAAAAGATCAAAAGATCTGATAGATACATCTATATGTGATAGACTCTCCTTACAATTCTTGGGTTACAAAGTCATGAGAAAAATCTGAATCTCCTATCTGCTGTTAATAACAATGTATAAAAGCTGGCTAAGTAATAAATCCATAAAGATACAGCTTTTTTTATGTGTACAAGAGTACACATAAAACAATATATTCAGACACTTTCTGCACAACAAAATTCTAGGATTTGTCAATATAGGAAATGTTGATCACCTCTTATCAAAATCACTCCAGGGGAACCAAATCCATTTCCATCCAATGCATACCATGACTTAACTAGTAGATAAAGAATTGCTATTTTATCCAATTTGCGTTCATATTTTTACAGGATGTCATCCAGCTTCTCACTTCTGAGAAGTTTATGTCAGACTGGATCTCTGTCATATTGCTACAAACATCATTTGCTGCACCTGGCAAGAAAAAGATCGTATTGACCCAATGCTACTGTCAGCATGGAAGAAGCAATGCTGAACATTTTAAATGTCCTATTTTCATTTATATCTTGCTTTACAGTAAAGCAAGTAATTACAATAAGGTTAGGATTTTAGGAGGTAGGTTACTTGAGGTCCCACATTTATTTATTAGGATCCAATGGATTAATGGCTCCAAATAGAAAGTATAAAGGTGATTCCTTAGGAGGCTGTAAAGATCACATAAATTAAATGCTAATACATCCCATTGAATGTGTTTATTTTTTATGACTCATTGTGTTCACTTTTCGAATTTCCATCCAGTGTCACTCACAAGTTACTTGCTCTAGCCTATATTTTGAAAATAGATTTTCATTGGCATGCTGATAACTATCCTTTCTTTTCTCCACAGCTTCTTTTTTATCTCTGGTGTTTCTTTTACTCCTCTTCCAAACATGTATTTGAGAAAGGCAGACTAGCATAAGAATCTAATGTTGGAGACAGTGTTATCCTTATGTTATTACAAGAATGTCAAGGATTTGTTCTCAGTTTCAGCAACAAAAAGCCATCTACTTCAGTGACTGAAGTGTACTTGCTAAACATATTCACTGATGCTACTCAAAGGAAAATGTGATATGTAATTAAAGTGTATATTATGATTTTTAAAGAAAATACAGCGATTTTTTTCCTCAGTGTGGAGAAGCACAGAACTACAATATTATGAAATATCTATACATACACATTAGCAAAGCTTAGTGAAAATGTCAAGCAATGACTTCCTCCCTCTTCTCAAAACATTATTTTTGTGTAAAACAGATATCTCATCTCTAATAACTGTTATATGAGTGAGGATTGAAGAACTCAAGTGTAATTTGTTCCAATGCCTATAAACAAACATTCTAATTTGCAATCCCTCCTTCACGTTACTCAGTGGAACTCTTTAAGACAGACAGGTCTATGACAGTGAAGTAAATAAATACCAAACCTACAAAAAGTTGGACCAGTTTTGAGAGAGAAAGGTTTTTAAAAAATGTCCATACACTGAATAGGATAGAAAGTCACTCTCACACTGTTGTAAATTTTGGGCCTTTCTGGAAACTGGTGAGGTTAGATGCTAAACACCATTGACAGACAATGAGGTCAGCAAGAAGTCATGTCACAGAGCAGCCAGATCAGCAGCAGCACTGAGGCTGTCATTTCTATCCTCAGTCCTGACAGGTGCTGCATGTGAGTCCCCTCTGCTCTGCAACTGGACAGAAGCCTCTTCAATGTTTCTGTGCCTTGAGGTTTTTCCAAATCCCGTTCCATATCTTTTCCAATTTAATTTCCCCTCTAAAATCTTTATTTATGCAAATTGCTGAAGTCTGCTACAAATGCTCACCCATGCCAAGGTCTGCAAGCTTCTTCCACAGTATCAACATCTGAAAAAACACCTTACTCTTTTCATTAACAAACTCTTTTTATTCATTACCTTATAGAGAACCTTCTCGTAAGAAAAAACCTCCACTTCTATAGAACAAATTCTGTAAATAAATCTGTGACTGATTGTGTCATCTGCACTTCTTTGCCCTCCTCACTTAGGGGACATTTTTCACTGAGTTATTACATAAAGATTATTTTCTTTTTTTCCTTAGGGGACATGAAGGGGAATAAGGAAGGAAAAATTATGAACTAGCTTAGTACATAAAGGATTCTAGAAATGAAACATGGATATGCTAACACAAACATGTTAGTTAGGTATGGGTAGGAAAAAGAATATAGGACAGAATAAATAAGAGTTGAGAGACAAGAAGGATAAAAAAACAAGTCAGGGTTGAGATACTGAATTAGGCATCTAATCAGATGTCTTTGACATCTGTTCATTAATACAAAAATGAGCAAACCAAGAAAATCACACCATTTTTTGTTTTGAAAGTTCAAAACCATATAATAAGCATCTTAAGAGAGCTGGTGCAGTATCCCAAAGGACTGGAAGATTATGATAATATTATGTGCAGGAAAGACAAGAAGACCAGAGGAGCAGTAACTTTTGAAAGAAACTATATGGCACAAACAAAAGCTTTTGTAGTGCAAAACTGAAATATAAAATGTAGTAAAGTATAGACTTTTTCTAAGACACTGTAATTTCATTCAAAATACAGTGAAACAAACCTCAAAAATATAAAATATATTGTGTTTCTAAATATGAATATAAAGCAATAACAGGGAAAGAAGAAGGTAAAATAGACAAAGTCAAGGCACAAAAAAAATGTCAGAGAGGTCTAGGATGAAACAATTCTGTAAGAGAATTAGGAACAGAAGCAAGATTGAAAATTTTGATTCAATACTCACTTGAGGAGCAGTGTTTGACAGAAAAATTGAAGAAAGTTGGAGAATGCTGTCTTAGCACAGCACCATTCTTTTACAAATAAATTTAGGACAGGTAGCTAATACAATTTATATTAGCAGCAAGATGTTATGATCTCTGCATTAAACAGAAAAGAGTAATTAAAGAATTTAGATGCGAATGGCCACCTTTTGCAATCCTAAAACTATTAGCTGAGTTACAATATGTTTTACAACCAAGAGACATTATACACTGAAGAAATCCACAAACACTTTCTAGATGAGAAGTGATGTAATCTCCCCCTGAAGGGGATGGAACAACACTGGACAAGGTGTGCAGCTGTAAGCAAGGCTACTGCTAAGCTGTGGGATGACTCAGTTATGAGACATTTAGAAAACCCAGCAACCCAGCAGCAGCACATTCACATGTTGATAAAATAAAACCAGCTCAGCAGGAGAATCAGGGATTCTCAAGGACCACACACTGTTCACTGCAATTTGCAGGTTTTCAAAGCATGGGCTTAATGAATTTACTACTGGTATAGAACATGAATTGGCTGAAGCAGCTTCAGAATAATTAGTCATTCTCTGATTAAAAGTATACATTTTCCACTCCAGTTCCTCTCTTAATTCTTCCTATGATTGAATAATTATCATGCCTGGTGGACAGAGAAAAATTACTAAATGTCAACCATCTTAATGCTTGTGAGGCAAAGATCACTGAATATGGTTTAACGGCAGGCATCATCAGGATTCAAAAAAAACCAAAACTGATATATAAGGAGGACTATTACCTATAAGAAAAATAAAGTATATCTTCTCTACTCAAGCAACAATGGGAAGGGTTCAGCTAAAATAATAAATTCATTTTGAACACCACATTTTAAGAGGTGTGGAGGAGAGGAAATCTCATTACTGTCATAGCACATGGAACAAACTGGTGCTGCTACACTATAGAAAAAAAAGCATGTGAGAGGGAAGAACAAGTTACAACTTAGAAATATGAACGACTTGGAAAGAGGTTAATCTGTTATCCATATTTACTGAATGTGCAAGAAATAATGTTTAAAATTATTTGTAGCTGAGAAGAACTGAAAAAAACAAACCACAAACCCCAGCCCAGTGAATTTATTTTTTAATTTTTTTTTTATGATAATCACATCTACAGACAGAACTAGCACACATTAACATAGTACAATTAATCTCTTAAGACTGTCTTGGAGATTAACTTCCTTCTCCTCCTCTATCCATCCTTAACCTTGTAAGTACTATACCCAAAAGACCAACCCTGAACTTCATTTTATCTAGACTGAAAAAAGTAATGAAATGCTATTATATAATGCATTCTTTGAGATACATTTTACATCCACACAATAACAGAAAAAAGGAGAACCAAGCTTTTTGAACCAATCTTAATCATACTAGCCCTATTTTGTGAAATCAAAAATAATGAAGTGTTCCATTAATGTAGATTCCACATAAAATGGATAATATTTGCAGGCTGACCTTCACAGCTGTTTAGGGATTAAACATAATTTGAAAAACTAAATGCTTACTCATATTTTGTTGACTAGTATCTCACTCTTTTTTTTTTTTTCTTTTTTTTTTTTTTTGCAGTTGGTCCTTTAGACTACTGGATTTTCAGCAGTACTTCATAACCTCACTGGAAACAAGAAACAGCCCAAGGGCCTGAACACTGTAAATGGTTAATGCTTATGTACCCACTGTGTCTTCAAGGAAAGAAAGATGGAATGATTCTAAGCAGGCAGAAGAAATGCTGTCTGAAAGAGGAAAAATCCTATGAAAACTGTAATCACATTGCTATTAAGAACGACCTGTCTCCAATATAACATTTGATTCTTTTAGCTATTTCAGTTGTTTCAAATCACACTAAGCTCTAATGTGACACGTCATTCAGCATTAAACATAAAATCTTATGTTTCCAAAGAGACCGTGGAAAGAAGCAGAGGAAATAAATCAATATGGTTTACAGAAAACTTCTTAAAAAAAATAAAATCAACATTTCATTAAATTGGTGAACGACTTCATCAGACTTGAAAGTTCCCAGATTTATTTCATTATATATTACCATGTTATTTTACTTAAGTATACAAATACAATCCATATCCAGTGGACAGGGATGAACCTGACTTAGGCCAAGTTATTGCCAAACTCTGTGAGCTATTCCCCAGTCTTAGTTTTACAAATGGCTTATCTTTGTGACAGTCTCTGACAGGCCACAGTATTTCCATACGCAGGATTCCATAGAAAGACTTCCAAAAGTACAAGAAAATACAGGCACCACCTTGTCCTGGATTGCCAAGCAAATTGTTTTCTATTTGCCATCTGTATGGCAGTTGTCTTCTGTTAAGTGGGCAGTTTTCCATATCTCTATTGAATATCACTGCATGACTGATAAGAATTATAGCATCCCATTGTGAGATACTCCCTCCAGAGGAAGGAGCCAAGCATTCCTACGCAGATATAATCTTGAGTTTCTGGAACACCAGCATGGTTTTCTTCACTAGATTTCCCAGAGGAACAGCTGCCTCTTCCACTGGATCTTCAGAAGAAGACTACACCTTTCTACAGGATCACTGCTCCAACAGAACCACACCTGGAGGACTGCAGCCACAATTCCAATTGGACTGCTACCAACACCCTGACCAACCGGGTGTCAGGTCGTGTTCTGACTCTGTCAATGTTATTTTAGTTTACTGTATTGTTTATTTTATCTTTTTACTTTCTTCCCTAATAAAGGACTGTTATTCCTGCTCCCATATTTTTGCCTAAGAGCCCCTTAATTTAAAATTTATAGCAATTCGGAGGGAGGGGGTTTATATTTTCCATTTCAGGGGAGGCTCCTGCCTTCCTTAGCAGACACCTGTCTCTCCAAACTAGGACACACCTAAACATGGCAATTTACATAGGTCTGTCTTCACGCTGGAAACCCAATACTTACACACTGTAGAAAGATTTTGTTTGCTTTTCACTCCTGTGTAGTGAAAAATGGTTAAAGCTGCATATCTTCATACAACTATACATCATATGTACCCTGCGTTATGTTTTCCCTCCCAATACACAGCTCAGACATCCTAGTTCTTGTCTCCCCCATGAACATTTTTTTCTCAATGCTTACACAAGCATTATGGCACAGGACCTCAAGGAAATGGAAGGCTTTTGAAGAGAAGGAGCAAATCCCACCAGAATCTGTTTACAAAGAAGGAGACCCAGAGATTATATGCAAAGCAGTCCAATCATTAGTAAAAATTCCCAAGATGAAACTGGCATTAGAATGCTGTTTTCAACACCTATATACTAATAACTGTATTCCATAACTTTTGATAATCTCAAATGATCAAGAAGACTTATTTAATTTGCTATACAGTGGTAATTGCAATGCTCCCTCTCTAGGCTAAATAGTGATTGTGAGTTTTGTGTGAGTTCAAAAGAAAAAAAAAACCCCACCAGTTATGGAATTGTAATTTAATTCAAATTTCACTAAATAATGTGCTGCCCAAGCATCCATATAACATTTCTAGGAGGTAACAGGACTACAGACAAAGCAGAGTAGCTATGGTCTGGGGGTGGCGGTGGCTGTATTCTTTAATTATAATATATTGAATGGACAAAAACAGCCTAAAGCTCTTCAGCAGTTCTGAAGCCTTTGCTGTTTTGCAAACAACCAGGCAGTGCACAAATAGATAAGAGGTCTATGCCTATGCACAAACACTGTTGCAGCCCAATAACCCCCATTACTTAACACACCTATTAGGAGCTAATAACTAAGACATGATAAAACCAGACTTTTCTTTATCGCTAATTAAATCTTTATAAATAATAGCCTTTATACACTGAAAATTATCTAGGAATTCTAGCTGTACATCATGAATACGCTTGAGAGCATTGAATATTTTTAAAAGCACTGAATACACCATAAAATCAATGTTTAAAAACTAGCAGAAGGCTGCAGAAACATTAGAAAAAATATATTTGTAAACATATGCAAAGTATCACAGCATCTCCAAGAATAATCTGTATGTGTGTGTTGATACCTAGGGATAGTCTTTTCTTATGGATAGATGTAAAAGGACTTATCACATGATTGCTGATGTCTGAATAATTTCTTAATTTTTCTCCTTGCTACAGTGCCATATGGTCTCTTACATGGTTTCAGGGCATTGCTGCACAAATCAGGTCTCCTCAAGTTTAACCAATTTTTGTGGATCCTGGTGATATAGCCCAGGAAGGGCACACCTGGAAGAAGTATGACATTACTTAGCAGCCCACTACAACAGAAGTTTGGATGCCTGAATTAATATATTTTGATGCTAAAAAAAGAACTGTTCTATGTTTTACCTACATAATAAAGTTTCTCACACAGGACTTCAGACTCCTTTTAGCGTGCCACACTAAACCTTTTGTGCACAAGCACCAATTGTTTTGAAGCACTCAATTGTTGATTGCATTTCAAAGCATTCAGTTGTTAATTTGCTATATTACATCACACAGATGAAGATAAACATCTGTGATTGACAGGAAATGTGAAGTGAGAAGCAATAAACATAAGAAGTATGTCCTAGCCAAAGAACATGACACATAAAAGAAACTTTAAAATTCTAATACCCACACAGCACAGAAAGAAAGTCAGTGATCAAGAACTGAATAAGAGCTGGGCCAGAATGGAATAAAAGTAACATTACAAAAACATTGTTTATAATTTTGGAAATTGTATGAACAGAAACACATAAAGGATTCATTAAATCATTAAAATGACGATGATTCACAGTAATCATTAAAATTCTAGAAGTAAAATATTTGTATTAAAAAGGCTTGTACTTTGATTTCCCTAATAATTTTATAATAAAGTCTTATGTGGAACATTTAATAATTCTAAAATAGTTGGCAGTGTTTGACTTACCACACTGTAGTATTTCAGTGAGGTAACTTATTAGTATTCTATTAAATATATAATTCCCTATATTGCTTTGGATGTGAAAATTTCTGCTCAATGTACCCTGAAGCAAAAGCGCAATTGAGCACTTCCTAGGCAATAAAAATGTTCAGCTCAGTGAAAGTTCTCATTTTGCACTTCTCTTCCAGGACAAGCTCTAATCATGTGAGTTCTCTATAAAATTTAATCATTCCAACTGTCCTCTTCATTTCAATACTAAAGCAGGCTGCTCATTGTGGTCCTTAAGTCAATTAAATCAACTTCCTGACAAATACTTATTGGACATCATTGAAAGGCTATGAAAAAAGTCACTGCCTCCTAAGAATTATGTGAGCAATTAAAATTACCCTTTTATTAAAATGAAGGTGGAAACCAATGAAGTGTCAGAAAAATTATAAGTTCTGAACATAATACCACTAAGCACTAGCTGAGACAAATATGTAAGGTTGGTGGTTAACAGGGAGTTAGAAGAAGTTAACCTCAGAAATACAGAGCTGTTTTATTCTTATTTTCTGTTAGAAAATTAGTCTCAGAACAAGGCACAGCTGTGTTTAAGGACGAAATTGTCCAAAGCACAAGTGTGTACGTATCTGGACAGAATAAAAAAAAAAATGTGCTGAACTTTGTATATCTGATCAAATCTTGACAACAGTATTGGAAATTAAACATAAGCTTAGATAATTTTTGAGCTGCTGGGGTGTCCCCTGCACAGAGGTGTTTTATTTTATCAACATAACCTGGCCTCAAAATTCTGTGATTTTCTGCATACAATCTCCACGTTTGAATTATATAGTAGGAGGTGGCTTTCAGTCCTTCCTGGAGGCAAACTCCTTCCCTGTTATTGCAAAGAGGGCATCAGAAATCCACTGACAATGAGGAGCTCCTGCAGTGCTGTCCAGCCCTGAGTCTCCTGGTTCCTCACATGCATGACTCTTCCGCCTGAACGAGCCCAGTACTTGAAGCGTGGCCTAATTGACAAGAGCACCTGACTGTTGCTGTTAACCAAAATGCCTTTCAGAGAAGTACCAAAACACACAGAAAGAGGAAGATTACCTCTTACTTAATCTCCTGCAGGATTTTTTTTTTTAATGAGCGACAAGACAGAGTAGTATGGTCTTTTCAAAGGCAAAATCTGTGAAGTCCTTGTGGACAGCAATGTGGACTAACAAAAAAGAAGCAGGAGAGCTGATCATAGCCATCATTCTTTTCCCATGTCAATCAGTTCTCACAAACACCTAAGGAGCTAGGAAAGAGCTGTAGGCTGGTCTAAAACTATCATAAAGACTTCTGGAATATCTGGACATAAAGATGTTTTTTTTTCCTTAGCTTGAGGAAAACGTAACTGAATGCTGTTAGAGAGACACTTCTAGACAAAAAAGGGTTTAGTTTCCCTTAAAGTGTTTCTGTCCTGCAAAAGACATTGTGAGGCTATTAAAAATTATGATAAAATCATGGAAAAAAAAGTTTTAAAATTTGTTAAGGCTGGAAATTTCTGTCACATTTTTAAGGAACTACAATTCTTTTGCCTTTTGCTTCCTCAATTCTCTTAACAATACTAAAAAATGACATCTATCCCCATGACAGTCTGTCATAGTGCTTTACATCAGAGTGTATAGATATAAATTCACTGCAGTAAAACACATTTTTATTTCTGAAGCATGTTGATTTCATCCCATCAGTTCAATAAGACATAATTTAGTTTTATTTTCTTATTTCTACATTCGTACCTCATACAAATTTAATATAATTATTAGTACTACTATTAGTATTAGTATTATTAAATATTTCTATACTGTAAAAGGTAGGGAAGGAGAAAAGTGCATCATCTGCAGATAATACATACCTAGGCTTCTCTGTTTATCTTCACAAGAAAACAACCAAGCTTACTTTGACAAAGGTAAGTTTAACCAAATGCCAAAAATTACATATCAGTGTCACTACTTCTAATTTTGCAGTTCTCTTTTCTATTGAAAAAGCCCTTCCCAGTTTGTCCTAAGAAAGGACAAAGTCATAGCTACAAATTCATTCAGACGGTTTCTGCAGGAGTCTGAAAAGATGGCACAGCTACATTGTGCATGTAATAACAGCGCCCATGATTGTCAGGAACCTGTGCTTTTGTGACCTTTATGTCTTGTTTAAAATTTCTGAAGGCTTGTGGGCCCTGAAACATGTCAGTTATTTACTACTGCAGTTGTACAGCAGGATGATTTCTTTTCTTTCACTGCCACAGCTTAGGTATGTGTTGCTTAGACTAACTGGTCGTCACACTAGATATAAATAATTTTGACAGTCAGGAGAACACACTAAATACACAAGTTCCACAGCTCAGCGATCAACCTTATTTGACAGACTAACCCCAGAAACAGTTTTTAAAAGCATTTTTTCCCTTTGATCATCTAGACAAGTTCAGTGACAGCCACTTTTCAGCCTCCCCTTTACATATAGGATCCAACAGTTTCCAGCATAAATAATGTATTTACGTACCTAAAATTCTAACTAAATTATGCACACTGGGAATGAAAGAGCAAAATCTACTGTTCAACAGGTGCCATTTGAAGAAAGGGAATACAAGAAATTTTACAGCAAAAAATGAGGAGATTCTAGCATTTTTCCAAAAACGTATTCTGAAATTGTGCTATACATATTTCCAAGCTTTTCTGAAGATAATCACAAAATCATTAAGTTTTCACCTCCAGAAACTCTACAAATAGGAAGAATCACTTAAATTGACCATGTTTCCGCTTCCCTCCCTAACTTCAAAGAAGACATTGATAGATTGAATTATTTCATCTTTCTGATGCATTTTTCTATCTACATATTCTTTTTATCCCTTAAACTGATTTTACATCCCTCTTATCCATATAACACTGTCTTCAAATTTTCTTAATGTCATCTCTTTGAAGACTTTCTCTTTGGTGACTTATGCCATGCTGCATGATCTTTCTGTACCTGTGCTTGCTCTTTTGCCCATCTCATTTTAAGTGAAGAATACTGCCTGCCTTTGCTGAAGCTTTTAGAAGAAAGTACATTTTAAAAATGCCTTAAACTAAAAGTAAAAAAAAACCTGTCCAAAAAATATAACGGAATTCTCCTTTCCTCCTCTTTAATAATCTTTAAAATATTGTGTAATGTTTGTATTAAAAATAACAGAAAGACATTTACACTGACATGCATAAACAAATGTGTATTAATCCAGAATAAGAAGATAGGAAAATAATATATTAGTAAATATCTTTCTATAAACCTTTTTAAGATTTAGTTTCTACCATTTTAAGATTTAATGTGTGAGGCCTTAAGCTTCACACTTTTCTGTCTGTGTTTCTATCAAAACTATGACATGTATTTAGATTTGTTGTTCTTGTAAGGGAACATACATCTCATCAACTCACTGGAATGAGCAATTGCGTTTCTCTCTTAAGTCATCACTTTAATTTTGTAGTCTTTTACAGGAGGTAGATATAGAAAGAGAGAGAATATTCAATACTTCACTGTTAAGGGAGTTTTACTGGGATGAGGAGGAAATAATCACATTATTACATACCTGTAAAAACTGTTGAAATCCTGTATCTTATTACCTTAATATTATGATTCTTCTCTTCATTCTAGCTGATAGACAAGGGAGTTTTATACCTAGCTAAACCTAATCAGAGAAATCACACAATCTCTAACCAACAAAAATGAATGCTTCTTCACCTGTTGACTGACTTATCATAGTACACTGAACTTATCACAGTGGTACCTCAGCTAGTGACTGATTATTAAAAATCACATTCTAGTGACTAACATTTTAATATTTACCATATAATTGCTAGAAAATAGATCTTAAATTTTTATCCTTCTAATATTATTTTCTGTAAAAATACAGGAAGTATACAGTACACAGACAGTAATGCTAATGTCTACAGAAAGTAATGGAATCATCTGATATGAAAAGAACAGATGGGATCTTAAAACAGTGTTCTCATTTGGTACTAATTTTGATTGATAGTATTTTCTTCTTCAGCTGGGAGGATATTATAATAACTCACAAAATAATAATCTGACATCTATTTTCAGTAACAACAGCATATTTGGATGTTACTTGAACAAGATAAAATTTCTTTTTTTTTTTTTTTAAGCATAAAAACATCGTTACTTTTGAAAGAATGAGAACTCCCCACCAGAAGTAAAAGCAGGACAGACATCTCGATTCTCTCTCCAGCTCTTTAAAGAGAATAGTATATTTGCATCTAGAAACTTTCATCAGAATGGAAGTTAGAGATAAGTAAGCAAATATGGACTATTGTATAGAAAATTCCTTCAGAAACTGAGCAAGAATGTGATCTTTACTGATTGCAGATAGCTACAAGCATTATCTGTAATGCCTCTCTGTATTTAGCTAGTATTTATTTAGCACAGAACCAAAACTACTGATTTTTCTGAATCCCAATGAAAATACTAGAAAAATATACAGCATTCCTGTGCTGTTATTGCTCCTTTTTTTGGATGTAGGCTGGTATGAATTTTCCCAAGCCAAAACCAGAAAATAAAATGAAAGACAAGAATGCTATCACAGACCTTGGCTTTCTGTTAAACATTACAGGATGCCGAAGTGAATATTGCCTTGAGCTAGCTAAGTATTAAAGTATTCTACAGAGATGTAATGCACTGCTAAAATAAAAATATATTGACAATTGCCTTGAACCAGTTAAGTATGCTACAGAGATCTAGTGCAGCAGACTAAAAATCTATTTCTATGTGCTAATGACAGTCAATTTTGGTGAGATTTCTCAAATCGATACTTACAGGCACTTAAAAAGGAATAAAACTGAAAACCAAAGATAGCTTTGTCCTATGCATGAATTAGTTTGTTATTTTACAGTCACTATTAAAACTCATACATAAATATATATCACCAAAGCAAGGTATATTTTTTCCCAAGTTTAGAAAATACGTGCTGAAAAGACTATCTCTTTGTTAGATATAATTATGTTCTTGCCACGAGATGGCACCAAAAGATTAAAAATATCTGCATTCCTAAGGCTCCCATCTGAAAAGAGGAACACTTTTCAGGGAATTGCACAAGAAATGTCTTCAATATTTGACTTTCAATTTGGTTAGCAAGTTATAAATATCATTCTGCTTACTTTGACAAACTACCAAAAATGTAGAGACTTACCACAGAGTAAAAGGAGAAAAAAAATTTTATACTAAAGCTTAAGTTTCCTACAAATTGCAAAGAACTAGCTGTGGACATTTAGAATTATATATTTCCCCTATTGAACAGGGAAGTAAAACCATATCTAATATATTAATAAAAACTGAACAGACACAAAAAAAAAAAAACTCCAAAACTATCAACAATGTATAATTTCCTTTAAAGAAAATTTATGAAATTTCATTTCTGCATTATGAATTGTTCCTTTACTCTGCTCAATTATATCTCCCAAATGCAATTTAAAAAAAAAAGTTTATCTCAAATTTTTTGAGCTCTTTATAAAGCTGTGTGATATATAGCATGAAAAGTGAAGAAACTGTTTCTAACTTGTAGGATACCATATTGTCAAATGAATGCCTTTCTACTCCCACAGCAAAACCTCATCCTGTATGAAGGGCATTACTATGTGACATTAACAGCTTGGAGAGGGCTAACTACATAAAACCAAACCAAAACCAGACACCCTAGTTCCATGTAGGACAAAAAACTGAAGCCATCATCACTTCACTGGCAATTATTTAATGTAACACGTGTCTATTAAAATTCCAGCAAAACTACTATTAAAAAGCAGTTCATAACCTCCAACAAGAAAGTAAGCAAACATCCCAGAAAAAAGAACTACAAATTCTACAGCTAATTTGAAGTCACCATAGCTTTTTTCCTTTAAAGAAAAATTTTAATATTGTAAAAGAAATGTGTTTGTGTCAGTATTGTCCTGATCTTCATCACCAGTATTTCTGATTTTACAGAACCATATTAAGCTACTTTCAAACACTTTTTTCTGCACATCACTTCATTTGAGCTCATATATTTTAAAGAAATAATGGATTACCCTTGAGAAGTCAGCACTTGATTAATCGTTAGAATCATTGAGAAGACTTCTGTTTACTTAGATAGAATTAGAAAGAATGAAGTATACTTTTTCTTTTTCTGTCATCATGCCATTATGACATCATTTTTTTTTTCATTTTGTCTTCCTCATAACTGATATCCTAGTTTTAATCCACTGTAATGATAACTAAATAGCTTCTAAATTTGTCCAGGAATTTATTTTTTATTACAGGGCATCGCATTTTTTTTTTTTTTTTTTTGGGAAAAGAAGGATTTTAATATAATAGAAGTAGAAATGGACTCCAACCAGCATACTCAGAGTTACAAGGAACCAGTCACATCACTAAAGCGACCCAATAGTCATGGATACCTCTAAGGCAAAACCACGTGGGTTCTTTTCCAGAGTTTCAGCAGGAACCCTGTAACTGGCAGCTGTGGGACTGATCCACCTAGGCTGCTTTTATCCCATTAGCCTTGACCTTCACAGCCTGTCCAAGCAGCAAAACAACCTCAGACCCCATATGCACGAGCACTTTCTGGCTGGATCTTGATGGCTGCAGCTATGGAGAAGGGAAATGGCAGGTATTTTCTCTCCTGCATGGACATAACCTGAAATTTAACAAGAACTCAATGCTCTGTTAACACAGCGAGTCTGGTCCTGTAATTTAGAAGGCTGAACTACTTTGAGCTTTACCACTGGTTTGTAACTCCAGCTAAATGGTTGTTGCCAGAAGTAAAAACTAAAAAGCTCATTTGTAAGTTCTATTCTAAAGCACAATATATAGCATATACCATTTAAATCCCTGAAAGCAGTGAAATTTATTTGTACTGGTATTAAAAAAAAAAAAGAAAAAAGCAACTTATGATTTCATAGCTTAAATAATTGGTTTCTCCTTCGTCACAATATTTTAGGCATCCAGTCTAGAATATCTCAAGCCAAGTGACCTTTTTTTGTCACATTATAGATTCTCCAATTCTCTAGAAGATTTATGTACATCAAAACTTCAATGGGATTAATAATATAATGCATTATGTCTTAGTTATTTTCTTTCCTTTCCTACTACTCATTATTTTGGCTTCAAATAAAAAACTGGAGAAAACCAACCACAGTCAAGATATATTCACTAATAGCACATGTTTCAGAGTGATTCAGATGCTTTGTAAATCAAGGATGGTAAGAATAAATGTATGATTTTGTCTTAATTTTCCATCCTGTACAAGTATTCCACATATGTGCTTAAATTTTAGAGAAGAGATCAGCTTATTCTGGTGATCAGAATGATTAAAGACTCTCTAAATAGTATAAACTAATAAACAAACAAAAAAATAATACATTTCTTCCTTAAGAAATTAATTAGATTAATCAGGATGCTATTTGGTTTGAAACCACTTAAGAAGGGAAATTTGAAGGAACAGTATCAGCAATTTTATAAAACAGTGCTATTAGGGAGGAAAATCCATCTCTATCTGTTCACATTCCATTCTGTTGTGACTACTAGAAAACAAAGTAGTTCCAATAACACATAGCACGATTGCTTTTAACTTCTTAATCAGAAACTTAATAAAATGCCCCTAAGTCATGAAGAAAACCAAATGTACCTAACATGCCTGGGACTCTGTTCACCCATTTTAATCAAGATTCCAGATTGAGTGCTATCTTCACCATGAAGACCGCACTCTCACTCAAGGGAAAGAGCACATCTCAGCATGCTAATGTCAGAAAATAATCTTTGTCCTACAGAGGGGGAAAAAATCACACTTCCTAAAATGGTTCTCACGATAGTGAGATCCCACTCTTTTATTGACACTAGAAATTTCTGCCAAAAGGCTGTGGAAACTATCCCTAAGAGAAGATTTAGAAGACTATTTTTTTAAAGACTATAACATTTAACACTTGGCCAAGAGAAGTGGAAAGCAGAAGTATATTTAGGGAACTTAGATGTAATATGCCTAAGTAGATATTAAAATATATTTCATGCCATAATGAAATGTCTAATTTCTGTAATCTCAGAAGCAAGGAAATTTTTTGATTTGGCTCCAAAGTAATTAGGTGTACCCCATTAACGCATTCATAAATTGAGGTCTACACAATTACTTACTGTTTAATACAAGACTATTCTGATTAACAGTGCTTTTATTTTTTAGCAGAAAGTCAAGAGAGCAGGGTAGCAGCTCTGCATAGTTTATGCCACAGAATCAAACTTATAATGCATGAAAAAATAATATAGCATGAAGTGGTATCGACATGTAAAAGCCTTGTCCCATATTAAATAAAAAACCCCAAAAATTAGAAGGTATCTGTACTCTTAATGAAAATATGATTTATAGCATGATGTAAACTTTTTGTAAAAGACTATTTGCATAATTTGTTACTAAAATTTATTTTTACAGGTGGACAGGAAATAATGGAAGTAAAGGAAGAATGAAATATTGTCATTCTCTTGCTTCAATTCATCATGTTCCGTGACTTTTGGGTTAAACCTATTGAGTTGGGTCTTTTTTCTCTCTGTGCTTTCTGTTTTTCTTGGGTTTCGTTTTGCAATTATTTCTAAAAATCTGAAAGTCCAGATCATCTTCTGAATAATCTCAACATTTAAAAAAACAAACAAGCAAATATACACCCAACAAAAGTTTAAGAATTAAATCTTATCAATCTAATTAGCCCATGTAAACTTTTAGTAGGTGTATTACCTATAATTTTAATGGTTTATAGAATCGATGACATTTTATCATAGAGTCATAGGAAGGGTGGGGCTAGAAGAGACCTGAAAGATCTTCAACATCATGTAGTTCCAAGGCCCACCTATCATGAGTTATGATTC
The DNA here is from genome assembly GCA_024362935.1 of Setophaga petechia. Lineage (NCBI taxonomy): Eukaryota > Metazoa > Chordata > Aves > Passeriformes > Parulidae > Setophaga > Setophaga petechia. The sequence goes on from JANCRA010000150.1 coordinate 24,740, forward strand.
CACCCACTAGTGTGAACAGGATATCTACAGCTTCCCTGGACATCCTGTTCCAGTGCCCTACTACTCTACGAGTAAAGAATTTATTCCTGATATCTAATCTAAATGTCTACTTTTAACTAATTTTCTGGTGACACAGAGATAAAATGGATGTTCATTTATAGTTCCCAGTTCCAAACATCATGGAAAAGGCATCAGGGAAATGACAACTCACTATTTCAAAGAAAAAGGAATTGATAAATTTATGGGATAATTTTTCTAGTGATATTTAGAATCAGAATAAACCTAATTACCCTCCCTCTATTGTCAATATTAACTCCAAATAATTGCACATACTTTGGGTTCTTGTATATTTTCTCACTCTCATTTAAAATCATAGATTTACTCCATGTATTTTGTCTTTTTTGTAAGATATGAAATGTTTGAGACTCTCTTGATAAAGGCTGTGATACTTAGAGGAACTAATGACAGAATGCACAGCTTCTAAATTTTCTAGACACAGGTATATCTCTGTTTTATTGGGCTTACTATTAGGAGAGTATGACAATTAGTAAGATAATTTTTGCATGTATTAAACAGATGGAAAGTGTGGTAGATGCATGCACTAAAAAGTTCAGTTCTATATATTTATTTTATGTTAATTTGGGGGACAAAAATTAACAGGCCTCTAGGACACTGCATTTTGAAATGGAGTCCAACCAGCCAATAATGCTGCAAATTACATTGGTATACATTCTTCATGTTCAGAAAATCTGGGTATTGTAGCACTGCAGAGTTCACGAGGATTGCAGTCATCTTTAAGGATCATGTTCTGGTCTGGATAAGTGGTGGCATATCATGTTCTTTAGGTTGTAATGCAAAATATTGCACTAGGGTGATACAATAAATGCAATCTGTCATGTGGTAGGTGATGGAATATTAACAGTAAAATATACACGTACATACATTCATATATACCATACCATATACAGTTCTTCATAAAAAAATATTTGAAGAGAGTTTTTTTGCTTTCTAAGAAAACAGAAGAATACAGTTGTAGCTTTGAAGCAACAGAATTCTGGAAACATCTATTTCAAGTAATTTTTTTAATCACTACCTTTACATAAACACAAACACATGAACTTTTCATTTCATGATTCCCTACTGTTTTAAATATAGTCCAACTTTCACTTTAGTTAAAATTAAGAGATGCCATAATAAGTTACAAATAAAGACATCATGTGAAGAATGACGTACATGTGGGAACAATATTAAAAAGGACACCTCCCATGTTGCTTTTCATTATATCCAATTAAGTTCCTAAATCTTTGTATTTCCCTGATGCAGCCTGTTGGTACAAGGTACACAGTTCCAGATAGCAGACTTGAGTTTGCATCCCAGAGTAGATGCCCTGTGACAAGCTAGGAAGTACCTCTGAGATTCTACTAGAGCTTTATGCCTCCTGCTGGACACACTCCTTTAACAAAAAAATTATAAACATGATCTATTTTATCAAAGTTAATAAAGACAAGAAACAGCAGTGGAACTTGCAGAAAAGTCAAGTAATAAAAGGTTGAATTAAATTAAGAAAGAAATTTTACAGTATTCTGCTTCCTAGAATGCAAGCCCTGTTTAAGATAAAGGTTGTCCCTGTTTTACCTCTACTGTAATCACACATGCACATCTGAGGTAATTGTCTCTGACATTAAATAATTAGGAAGACTGCATGTAAAAAGAAATGTGTATAAGACTTCAACTGGCAATTTTTTTGCCAGATCACCCACATATGAAAAAATAGACTGATAGGCCAGTAGAGAGAATATATAAGCTCAGTAGCCTTTGGTTGGGTGGAACTCTGGCTTCTCTCCAGATGAAAAGAAAAAAAGCGTTCAGGTTTAGCTGACAACTTTTTGGGGTTTTTTTGGTTTTTCTTCTGTGTTCAGTAATGCAGTCTGGTCACTACAATATACACAGCTCCCAGAGATGACAATTTTTTTTTTTCTATTGCTCTCTTCTAGAGTCATAGACCCAGAGAAACAGGCATGTTAGGGAAGTCACCATGCTAATGATCCAAAGCTGAAGACATGTAAATCCAGGGAGCAAAGCACAAGCAACTTTAGATATAGGAGTTCCTCTTGGCCTAAAGAGAGATTTGGAGAACATTTGGAGCTCAGAATACCATTGCTGCTTCTTTTATTTCTTTTTGCTTTTAAGGTTTTCCAGAAGTTAGACAATAGAGGAATTACGGTTTTTTTCTCAAAAGGCAGGTGTTCACATAGCAGATATGAAAGTGAAGGATGTGTAGCATCTGTGCTTTTTAATCACCTAATGTTTCAGTGAACTGCACCTTTAGTTTCTATGAGCTCTCATTGATAGTTACATACTATTATTACATACTATTGCTCACACAGAGCAAATGAAATTGTGCTATGATGTGGTATCCTTATATGCAGTGAAGTCACCCTTCATAATGTTTTACTCAGGCATATTTACACTTCTCATGAGAAGATGATTTTTACTTTTCTAATTTCAGTTTTTCCTCCTTTACAAAAACCAATGTATCAAATATTATGTTAGCAAAAAGCCCATAGCAAATTCAGTGGAAATATTCATGTGGTTCACTGAAGTCACTCACAAAATGTTCCTTAGACCCTTATATTCTGCCCAAATAATCAGTGGTTTTCTTCTCTTTCTGTCAGTCACAAAATTATTAATAATGTCAAAGAATTAGCAGTAGAGCAGGTTTTTTCAAATCTATGAAGGATATTTTATGAAGTCCAGTTAAAACACCTTGGTGTTCACAAACATGATTTCAGGTGATAATAATGAAAAAATAAAAATAATGTTATCATAACCCCATATTCACCCCATTACTACTATTCAACAATAGTTCACTCTTACTCTGACCCCCTGTACCAGTGCTGCAACCTAGTGGTACAAAATTATACTCCTTTTCAATCAGACTGTAAGTATGATTAGCAGACCTAAAAAAAAAAAAAAATCACTTGCACAGAATTATCCAGATGAGACAGGCTCTATTGCATTCATTTCTTTCCTTGGGAAATCACGTTGAGATCAGGAAATTACTCTCTCAGAATCAGAGGCAGATATTGTCTTCAAATTAACCTTTTCTGACTTTTACATTTAATTATTCAGCAGGCAAAAAAACTTACATCACTTAGCTGAAATTTGTATACTGCTTTGTATGTCTCGATGTGTATTTTTTTTTAATCTCTCTCTACATTTAATTAATTCTATGCATATTTTTCCTCATCTATAACATTATTTTTCTGCATTTTTTAACTACTGCTAAGCACAGAAAAGAACAGTAGACACAGTGTCTACTGTGAGCACATTTCAGTATTTCGTCATTCTTCACAGACCCTTTGTCTATTGAGAACATGCAAGTGTGAAGTTTTAGTTTATCTATACTCATTTATTCTAATGCAAAGCCAAAAAGATAATCTGGGAATATATAAGATTCTATATACAGTCTTTTTAAGTTGTATTTTGCTATCTCCTTTCCCACAAAATGTTTAAAGTATTATAAATGGTTGGCAAGGCAAGTAGCCAAGACATATTTTGCAATGCTACTCGAAGTAACAAGAAAATAAAATAATCGGGATCAATTTTCAGCTTAAATATATGCATTATAATAATCACTCTTCAGACATTTCAGTGTTCCTCTTTAAGTGCACATCATTGTCTTGACACCACACTTAAAAAACCACAGACATAAATCTAAATTAAAATTAACAGAAACTGCTTCAAAAATTATTACCTATTTATTCAAACTTTTATATAACAAAGTATATAAACACATCAGCCCTCAGGCCCAAACTAGATTAAGAGTTGATAATCCAAGAATTATTCTTCTCTTTCCATAAACCCATATTGACTCTAAATAGCTGGTTTTCAACTCTTGAGGAAGATAACCTGTTTCCTTCTTGCTTTCCTTAGTTCCCTAAGTTCCTTCCTTCTTTTCATCCTCTAAAATAGCATAGATTGCTATTTCATTCAGAAGGTAAGCAATTAATATAAAAGTTTGTGTAGCTGTAAAAATCTCAATAAATCTTACTACCAGACTCATAATGTTCCTAGTAAATGCCATATGTGAAAAGGAATTAGAGATTCAGAAGTGTGTTCCAGTCTCCCACTCTCTGCCTCTCCCCTCCAGTAACATCACCATGTAAATTTAAAGCCTACTACCTTTAAAAGAAGAAAAAAAAAAAGAAAAGAAAAAAAGCCCCACACTATTTTTTACAGACCTGCTTCCTCACACTGCACACATACTCACACATGCATCCAGACATACATGCACAACAAGTTGTATAATTAAAAAATACCTTCAAAGCAGCAGGAGTGCTGTTGGGATAATACAGAGGCTTTTACTGAAATGAAAGACGAAGATTATAGGCAACAGCTCCATTTGTGTGGAAGCCACAGAGATGATAGGTCCGTTTCAAAATGCTGGCTGCTATTTGTCACTGATTGCACGTGTAGATGCATTCTCCTAAGCTGAAGGGGCCGTTAGAATTTTACAGCTGCAACTAGTATCATGTACAGTATGAGCCTATTGAAAATTTCTTGTGCAGCTGACAGTGCCATCAATAGTTAGTAGTGCATGGATTTAGATTTGTATTGTGCTGAATTAATTTAACACCACATCAAATATGGATTTTATTGCAGCATTGACAATAAATGCTCGCACAGGTGCAGACTGAATTTTTCCTCCCTCCACCTTTTCTCTTATAACCCCTGTTTTTCCTTCTCCCTCCACTTCCCCTTTACTGAAATGTCAAACCAGGCAATTTTATCCCCATCTGTGTGCATATAGCTCTGTATAGATATTTGCAATATTGCTTGTATCCACTTTGCTATCCCTCTCCACAGGGATTTCCCTCATAAGAAGCATTTTCTGTGAGCGTAGGTAATTATTCTGAAATTCAGTCCAGGGCAGAATGATTCACACTGAAAGCTGCAACAGACTTGCACAGGTATACAGAAAGTGAGGGCACATATATGTATGTTTCATGCCATGCTCATAACTTACACTATGAAATATTGTGCTTTTTTCAATTCAATTAGACTTGTTCCCCCCATTCTGAATTTTCAAGAACTGACTATAGGTGGAAACTGCTCCTCAAGAGACAGCCTGCTTATTAGGAGGAAAAAAAATATAAAATGCTTAGTGTTTCAATCCTGAATGCATATGATGATATCAGTTTACTTTAAGGAGAGAATGCACAGCAGTTATTTCCTATCCCTTTTCTCATTACTCCTGACGCATATTTATAAAATGCAGAAAGTTGCATACAGTAGAACAAATACAGGAATCGCATTAAATAACATACTGCTCTAATATAATAACTGTACTAATATCAACAGAAAGAAAATGAGAAAGGTTCCTACCTTTTATTCTGCTGAGAAAGTGGTGTCCACCCCAATCAAACTGAAAAACGAGCTATTAGAGTCCTTTTCTTGGTCAGCTTTCTCCTGTTATTTTTTAAGACTGATTCTACTTGGATCTAACTCAGGCTTTTTCTCCCAGCATCACTTAACTCTGGACAGTCCGGAATCAAAGCTAAGGGGGGAGCTCTCCCTCTGACTGGCTTTCATTCAGAGCTTCTGATTTACGAGCAAAAAAAAAAAAAAAAAAAAAAAAAAAAGAAAGGCAAAAAAAAGACAAAAAAAAAACCAAAAAAGAAAACCACCACCAAAAACGACGACGCACCACCGCAGACACACAGACGCGCAGCGTGCACGGACACACAGACACACACACACCTCTCACTCTCCCTCCTCGCTCGGAGGGGAGCGGGAGAGAGGCGCTGCTGCTGGAGCCGCAGCACTTACCCTGGGAAGGTTGGAACCCGGGGAAGTGCAGGCTTTCCGAGCACACAGTGATTTGCAAGTGAATGCGGTGGGAGGGTACAGCAAGCGGAAAGCTTTTTTTGTGAAAGCCTGTCGCCCTCCCTTCGCTGCCAGAATGGTTCTCTGGTTTTGAAGCCTAAGCCTCATCTGCTCAGCTCGTCGTAATAATGAATACTGAAAACACCTCCACTTTTTGTGGCGTGTTTTTCTTCATTAAATGTAACCGCTTCATTATATCACCAGTGGTCTTACAGCAGTGTTTATAAAAGATATATCTGTTTTAAAAAACAGCATGCCGCCAAATTAAAGGAAAACCTTTGAGGGCTGAGATGAAACCAGAGACTAATTATTTTCTTCATTGAACTGCTTTTTCTATTGGATTAGTAATTTTTCCTCACACCTCACTATTTTGCCTTATGATTAATATGAAACAAGACAGGTTCATATAAAATTAGGGGGTTTTTCACATTTCTAGAGGTTCTAAAAAAAAAAATCAGCATCACTACTAATTCCCCATTAATATTTTTTCCCCATTTGGTACTTGTGATGCCTGCTTTTATTTTAGTCATTGTATTTGGACTTCACATTTTGCAATGTGTTTCTTTGCATCGAGTAATCTGTGTTGGTTTCATGTTTCTAATACAGTAAATTGGACTTAGCACAATCCTCCTTGGATCATATCAAATTCAATCCTTTCATTGTGATACTGTAGAGAGTTATGTGTACATTAGAAGAGATTTAACAAATAGTCACATAAGATTAAGCCAATGGATGTCAGTGTTGCTCTATTTAAGAAGTGTCATAAGAGGCTTTCTCTGGTTGCAAAAAAAAGTCTTCAAAAAAAAAAGGGAAAGCCAAATTCTCTTAAAACAGGAGTTGAAAAATGTATTTGGGAGTGAGGAAGAAAGTAACAATGGCAACTATATCACTATTAGGAAATCTAATACAGAAATATGTAGCTCACTGGGTGTTGTTAGGCTACTCAGTTTTAACCATTCTGCTTGTTTTTAGCTGCTTTCAGGAGAAAAGACGGTTAAAAAAAAAAGGCTACATAACCACAAGTTACCATCATTTCCTGATATAACCACCTGCTGTTGTTTCCCCTTATTTGTAATCATCAGTAGGAACAGAAATGACCCATCACCTAAGCACAACCTTTTGTCAGATGAGCAAGTCAGCATTTCAGGAACATACTATACTAGCATGTGAAGATATTGTCTGGAGATAGAAACAAGTAAAGCAGCAAAATGCCAAGTTGTGGGGGCAGAAGGAATCTCTTTTTACTGCCATATCTAAAATGATTTTGTTTTGAAAAATTCATCTACCCTGCAAGATTTTTAATCTTTCCAGGAAAGAAATTAAATTTATTGGCTTTAGTTGTACTTGGGCTCATAAAAACACAGTGTCATGTATAAAACCTCTTTAGAAAACAAAATATTCTTTCCTTCTCCCTTTCCCATTCTTTTATCACTATAAAAATCAGAACTGCCATGTGCCCCTCTGCTCCTGGTTTCCAAAGACTTTCATTCTCAGATCCTCAACTTCTTCTTTCCTGTCAAAGGACTAACTCAGGCTTCCCAGTCTCTACCACACTATGTAAAGATACATTCACAGTTCCCATTAATCCATGTGGAACTGGCAATATTGTTGAGGCACCTGTGCTGTTTTCCAAGTTTACACATTTATTTGTGCTAAACTGGAAGCACAAGATTCTTTTATTTTAAGCAAATCCTCTCATATCAATCTGAAGGTAAAGTTCATGGAACTTCCTTTTCGGACTGTACCAACTGTGCTTCTGTCTCATAACATATTGATTAAGGCTTTGATCCCACAGCAGAATAAATGTTACACTTTCAGTTTAGTAATACTAACAAATTAAATTTTAAGGAAATGAGACACAAATATAAGCAAATGTGAATACATGGATACAAAATATCTTTATAAAGCTGGACTGCTTTTTGGATGATGAACGGAATACTAAGTGTTGAGTATTAAGGTAAAAACCTCATTTCTTTTTAGCATTTTTCTCATTTGCAACCACGAATTTGGTAATAAATGACAATTTGTGTAAATGCAGGAAAATCTATTCTACACATGCACACACACATACACACAGAGATGTATGCCAAATTTTGAAAGAAAATAAATGGAAATAATTCAGGAAAAAGAAGGTCAGAGACCCTGACTGTTTGCTTACTCCCTTTTCTGAGAAGTATTTTGGTACATTTCTTCTAGGGTTTTATTCAGCTGAAGTGAACTTATCCTAGAGAGATATTAATTTATTCAGGCATAGTTACTGCAAGTCATACTTGTACCCTTAAACTGGACTGACTTTGAGAGTTGAGGTTTAACTCTAGAAAAGCCATATTTTTCACAAACTACTGTTTCTGTTGGTATGGACAGCTGCTTAAAATTCAGTGTCTATGAATGCTGATAGCATATGGTCATCTAAGGAAAAACATTTATTTAACCATATACTTATTCATACACATGACAGTAACTTTAAAACAAGGTGGCATCATAACCTATTTTTAACACTGCCTAATACTTCCCATTAGAAAAGTCCATTTTTAGTTACTTATAAATTTACCAAACAGATTATTTAGGATTAAATTTTCTACACTGATGGTCTGCCTTGGGCAGAAATCATTTAAAAACATTTTGGCCAAAATGACACTGAAATTTCAGAGAATCAGAAAAAAATATGCAGCTGAAATTTTCTCACAGAAGTGAAACAACCTTCATGTTTTGAAGGCAGAATGTGAAACTCCACAGGGTACAGCTGGCCTTTGAGTCACAGAAGCTTAACAATGGGGACAGATTAGGTCAAGAAGCATGAAAATAAAGGGTGGTAGAAGCAGGAGTGGAGGCTGGAGGACTCATTCTTCTTGGACAGCAAAGGCAAAGAAAAACAACAACGTATATCTGATAAAGAAGCAAGAAGGAAGAAGTAGTGGCAGAATAGGGGCAAAGAATTAAATTCATGGAAACTGAACAAGGAAACCTGAGGTGGGAAAAAAAAGAAGAAGCACACAAATGAAAAGCCAGACAGATAAAGATCTTACCAGAGACTGTGGGGTTGCTTTTTACCGTCTTCAAGTTGTGCAGATTTATCATCTGAAATTATGTATCTACTACCACACTACCATGGAGATGCTTTCCTTTATTTTCATTTCTGGTTACAATAGTGGCAGAGATACCATAGGCCAACAATTTTTGCATTTTTAGGTAGATGAAAAGGTATAAGAAAGATGAGAAAGAAATATCTGGAATTAGACCACATTCTCCTAAGCATTGCTACTGGCAGATGTCTGTCCTACCCACTGGAATTCTCTCCACTCAGTGTTGGCCTACATGGAGCATGACAGCACATTAATAGCCTCATGAGTCCTTGAAATATTGATCACTGTGGTGCTTGTAAAGACTCCAAACCTAGCAATGACCTGTATGGAACCTAATGATCCTATTTCACCATGGTTTTATTCAACATTTGATACATTTTTTATTTCTGTAATATTTTATGCAGAAACCTTACAATGAAAGTCAAGTGCCCCAAAGTTAACAAAAGCCAGAATTTTTTGTTATAAATAAAGAAAACGAAACTAAAATATTGAAAAGAAATCAATTTATTACACCTATGTCCTAATTATTTTCCATCTCTCTACACACAATCCAGAAAGTACACTTCTTTGCTGCACAAGATGGACTGGTTTATGGGTAAGTCACAGTCTGGCAACAGTTATCTAGAAAAAAATTGTCTTTTATGGTGGCCAGAAAATTTTTAGGGAATGGAATCGAATGGAGGGGAAAATAGAAGTTTTCATAACAAAAACGTTCTTCTTTGAATGAGACCATATCTAATCCTCTGCCACTTACACCTGCTCGATGCTGAGGACATTACTTGTACCTGATATCTTAATGGTGCCTTTCCTGTTATATCTGATTCTTTCCCAGTTTCTGACTGAAGTGCTAGGTGTGATATAAAGAAGTGCTGAACACTCAGTTTCATGTGCTTAAGTAACAGCAAAAATTGTGAAAGTGAAGTCTGTGTGTTTTCACTGAGTCTGCCAGTACCTCTGATCATGGTTTCTCTCTATGTCTTAAATTCTATTTTTTTGGAAAAGGTTAAATATCATAGCCCCAAGTCAGACACTTGGTAAGAGGACAAGCTAATGTTTGGAAAACATTAATACTAGGAACTACAGAAGTCCTTAAGAATTATGTAAAAAAGCAGGATTTGAAAAGTGTGCCCCAAACAAAGTCATACACTACACTGAATAATCACAATGAAGCAGATTTTTTTAAAAAAGAGAATATGTGCCTTTAAGACAATAATCTAGGAAAATATAATGATCATTATGCACCACATTTTAGCTGTAGGATAAGCAAATAATATTTCCTGAATTTCTGTAAGTTTGAGTCTAAAGTCTTGTCTGTTTTCTTCTACAATGACTATATGCACATCTATAATGTTGATTATTTATTCATAAAATGCCCATGAATGTACTAAGTACTTAGGTATGGAGTCTAGTTGAAGGCCACTTGTTAGCAGCATATCCCAAGGATGGGTATCAGGGACAATACTGTTTTACATTTTCATTAATTATCTGGATGATAGGGCAGAGTATGTCCTCGGAAAGTTTGTTGCTGACACCAAACTGGGAAGAGTGGCTGAGGGGCCATGCTGCCATCCAGAGGCATCTCAGCAAGCTGGAGAAACAGCTGATGGGAGCCTCATGAAGTTCAACCAGGTGAAGCGCAAAGTCCTGCATCTGGGGAGGAACAACCCCACACACCAGTATATTCCAGAAACTGACCTATTGGACAGCAGCTTGGCAGAAAAGGACCTGATTCTGCCGGACACCAGGCTGAATAAGAGCGAGCAATGTGCCCTTTCTGCAAAGCAGGCTGATGGCTGCATTAGGCAAAATACTGCCAGGAGGTCAAAGGAGGGGATCCTTCTCCCTGCTCAACACTGGCAAGGCCATGCCTGGTATTCTTTGTCCAGTTCCAGGCATCCCAGCACAAGAGAGACATGGACACGCTGGAGAGAATCCAGCAAAGAGCATCTCACATATGAGGAAAGGCTGAGAGTTTAACTCTTTGTACCAGAAGAGAGAAGGCTTGGGAAGCTCTTATCAGTGTACATGAACACCTGAGGGGAGGTGGCAAAGAGAACAGAGCCAGGCTCTTTCCTGAGTACCCCCATGATAGGACCAGAGGCAATGGGCACAAACCAAAAAGCAAGAGGTTCCTCTGAACATCAACAAACACTTTTGTCCTGTGGGGGGTGACTGAGCACTGGCACAGGATGTCCAGATGGTTGTGGAGTCTCCATCCATGGAGATATTCAAAAGCTGCCTAGGCATGGTCCTAGGCAACCAGCTCTAGATGGACTTTTGTGGGAAGGGCTGGGTTGGACAAGACAACCTCCAGAGGTTTCTTAGAACCATAAAAGTATAACAATAAATAGTAGAGAGAGGTGACAGTAATAAAGGAGCAGAGGATACAATGTCAAACAGTCTAAGTACTCTGGAGGAACATATTGGTAGTACTAGGAACAAAAAGAAAGAGGAGAAAAATATCTCACAGTGCATGCATTAAGAAAAAATACCCAACACAGCAGTGCCCTATTACTTCTCTAAAAGTAGCATTGCCTCTCCATTCCATCCAGTAGTGTTCATACCAGCTGCTGCTCTGACAATACCACCATTTCCTTAAACTCTCCATATAGTCTCAGCAATGTCTTACAATGCCCTGACTTCTGTTATAAATTCCCCTTGGTCTATTGTTACTGTAAAAAAACCAAAACAACAAAAAAAGTTGTTTGACTTCTTTGGGTTTTTGGCATCTCATTTTAACCAAAACAACAGGGTTTTTTTTGCAATTTTTGAAAGCTAAAGTAGCTGGCTCCAAAGAATCAGTCCAACATCCAGTCTTTCATTAACTGCACTTATTTCAGAATCTGCACATCCTGATATCTTGCTTTTATAAACCATCTGCATTCCTACTCTTCTATCTTACAGTGCAAATGTTCTGATGCTACAAGTGAATTTTAGTACAATAAACTAAAAAAGTTTATACTTACATGGAAAACATCTACAAACATGGAATTATGTGCCATTTATAAATGAAACATAATTCATACAGAAGTCTACACACAGAAAAGATTAAATTGCTAAAATAGGTGTCAAAAAATCTATATTGTATAAGAACTTGTCTTTGGTTTAACTAATAATTATGGAAAAACATTGATAGCAACCAGCAGGACAAATCTTTATGGATTATTGGTAGCAGTCTTCAAATAGCCTTTCATTTCTTTAGCAGTTAGAATAGACAATGCTTTTATAAAATAATGCTTTATTAATACTAGCAAGCAGAAGACTTTTGATAGAACAGCTATCCTCTGATTTGGACAAAAATTATTTCTTTATAATACAATGAAAATAAATATGAAAAAAGACATCATTACTTGACTTCACTAAAATTACTCTGTAGATTTCCCTTTTTCAAGTCAGCCAGTTGTTTGTTATTTTTTTTGTTAGTACTAGTTCAAGCCTTGTTAAAGTTAATTTGCAGATATAAGACATCACACTGTGTAAAAGACCCACTGCACACCAAAGTGGTTTTAGTAATAGTTATGTGAAAGTTGCCAGGTCTCTCTTTTCCTTGCTCTTTGCATTTCTTAGTTTTCATTCAGTGATAACTGCACCAGAAATGTTAAAAACAATTACAAAACCTTGTTCTTTTATTCCCATTAATATGTCTCTCTGTATTCCTAAGTAAATGGTATTTTTTATACTTCAGGCTTATTGGCATGTTTGCTTTAGATGCATGCTTTTGATTTAATATCATATAACAATGCTGTTACACATAAATCTGTCTCTGCAGGTTTATAAGGCGGTTTAGTGTCATTCCTTTCCATTCCATTTAAATAAGAATATGCATGCAAATGCAATTGAAAATAAATTAACAAATAGCCAAGAAATCCTACCTCCCTTGATAACATAACATATCTGGAAGAACACAGATTAAATGTGTCAATTTTTCATTTGGCAAGTGTGATGGTGATACATTAAGAACAGTTAAACTGCTAACCATCTTTAGATCAATTGCTCACAATTGAAAGAAACTATATTCCCTCAAAGAACAAAATCAAATTCAGCATACATTTTCAGTCTAAATAATACCAGGGATTATATTTATAGACAAAAGCAGACAGTAAATCATAACCCTGCTCAGTAGAAAAGACAAAAATACAAAAAAAAAAAAAAAAAAAAAAAACCAAACAAAAACAAAAACAAAAAAAAAAACAACCCCTATATTTCAACATAATGTATAATATTTTTGCAGTATTACATTTGAATTCAAAGACTTAAGGACATTTTAAGCTCTTTAGTCATTGAATGGTTCATATGCAATTAGCAGGATCCACATTGACTCTCTTCAGCTTTATTAGATTATAAAAAGTGCTACTCTAGTGCTATCATGTACTTGTCAAGAGGTACACCTTCTTGTCCAGTGTATAAGAAGTGAAATAAAGAAGGGGCCTGTTATTTCTTATGCTGTCCCTGTTATGGGTCAAGTTGCCAATGTACAAAGCAGTACACCTGAGGAAATGTTTTTCCACAGAACCTATCTCATAGAGAATGACATATAGAAGGCATAAGTCAGACAAAGAGAAAACATTTAAAAAAACAACAACAACAAAAAATTCCCCCAATTCTTTCTTAGCAGGTCTTAGGTGATTTGCAAGTCAAGCTGCAGTTAGCAGGTCTGGAAGTCCCATTAGTAGTCTTTCCTATTCCTGCTAAATTTTACCTACAGATTCTCCTACAGGAATTAATCACTCACTTGTACTCCAGCTTTACTTTGAAACACCTCCTTAGGAAAGATTTTACTAGGGACTGGATAAGAATTCGTGTTCTGACTGAGAATACAAAACCATGTAACAGGAGAGGTTGCAAAATATTTTTTATTTTCTTACTGGAATTGATTCAGATATCTGATCTTTTACAGGTTCTATTCACAAAAGCACAGGACAAAGGGAAATTACTTCAAACTGAATGAGGGCAGGTTTATATTAGATAGTAGGAAAAGATTCTTTACTGTGAGGATGGTGATGCACTTGAACATGTTTTCCAGAGACACTGTGGATGATCCATCCCTGGAAGTGTCCAATATCAGGTTGGATGGAGTTTTTTGCAACCTGGTCTAGTGAAAGGTGTCCCTACCCATGGGAGGGAGTTGGAACAAGATGGTGTTTAAGGTCCCTTCCAACCTAAACTATTTTTTGACTCTGTGATTCTTGATTAGCAAGCCTAAGCATATTCAGTCTCTTCTATCTATAATTGGTCAAGAATAAACTCATTGGTTAGAGAGGGGGAAGTTGTCTAACAGCAGAAAAGTGATGTGGCATTGAATGTTTCACATCCTACACAGTAATGATAAGTCCCCTATTAAATATCAACCTGCTGTCTTCCAAATAGTTCAGACAATATTTATTTGTACTCCAGATAGTCCGAGTAATAATCCAGCCTATCCTTGAGAATAGGTAGAGAGAGACTTCTCTATAATTTCTTCTCAGCATCAAAACTCAGGTAGAAAACCAGGACTTCATATGCTTTAAATACATGAATTTAAATACTACAGAAAAGATAAGACAGAACCTAAGATTTTTACTGGAAAGCAAATCAGATTAAAAACATGCAAATCAAATGCTTTCAGATTCTGGTTATGGTGGTTTTATACAAGATTTTTCAGGGGCATCAAATACAAACCAGCAACTTACCTATACATCTAAAATACTTTGTGTATATAAACTGACAAAGACTTAGTTCAATATCCAGATATAGGAAGAGAACTTCTGTGTTACTGACATATTTTTGACTACAAGTAAAGGAAAATAAATGGTGAGGAAAAAATTAAGGTGCCTTTGTAAAACAACAAAAAAAAATTATAACTTGTATAGATGGATGCTAAAAGAAGTGTTTCAAGGAGCAGTTACTAACAAAGGAGCAAGACATTGAAATAACAAATGCTAGCACCTTTTCTTAACATCAGAATTTACGCTGAACTTCCAGTCACAAAGTTGAATCTCTTATCTGTATGTTTTTCACTGAATTAAGGAAAAAGCCCCAAAACAGGCTCCCATAAAATAGAAGGATTACACTTTGAAACAAACAAACAAAAAGCTGATAATTGACTGAAGCTCTTCATCTGTGCTTAAACAATGTAGCTGTTGCATAATGTTGCACATGGCATATTTTTCTTTTTTTAATCCCTCTCTAACTTTCTTGCCTTAAACTTTCCTGACTACTACAGGAATACTCCTTCTCTGAGGAAGAAGTAAAAAATACAAGGAGTAGAAATACAAAGAGTAAAAAATTGACAAGGAGTAAAAATACGAGGTCAAACAACTCATTGTAGTTTTCAAAACCATCATCAATATCTGTGAGCAGAACTGTTTCTTTTCTAACTTCTGTATTCATGTGTTACAGTTTTGGGGTTTTTTTTCAGGAAAAATTTAGTGAAATCATCATCTTCCCTATTCCAAATACAATACCAGAGAGTTACCAGTCAGGAGACTTGTAGGGACTTAGGTCTTAAGTAGCACCCCTGTTTAGAATTCATGCTCTGTATATTTCAGTGGGGTGCCAAACAGACACAGAAAAGGGACTGTCCTCATCTGACAGGAAAGATTTCAGAGTGCAGAGTGCTCAACTCTAACATCAGGGGCAAGTTATGTGAAGTCAACAAATGCTGCTATCCATGTTTGCATGACACAGTTGTTCCTCCTTGAACCTTACTCTGATCTTTCTGTATTGAGAAAGAATCCTAACTGAAGTGTCACTGAAAGAATGTCTCATTTTCAAGTCAGTCTGTCCTACACCGATTCCTGCAAAAATATCAAGCACTTACATTGTGTGCAGAACTATCATCATTGAGGTTTCTGAAAAAGAGACATGGTAGTTGTCAAAAGGAAAATTTTAGCCATATAGCAACACACTAAATTGCAATACAAAATCATCTGATAGCTACAGGCAAGTCTCTTTTTAGAAGTGGATGTTTCCATAGTCAACAAATATATACATAACCAAGGACATGGCTATGCATATACCTTATATGAAAATTTAGCCTGTAGTTAATATAAGAAGTCGTCATCATTTAATGTCCACTTAGTGGCTTAAATAAAATCACTTTATTGCTTGGACAACCGCTCAATGAATAAGGACCCAATGAATAAGGATCATAAATATGCACACGTAAAATTGCCATCAGTACTCATTAGAGTAGCAATCTTGTTGGCAGACTCAACAAAAATGGAAAGGAGATTTGCTTAGGTGACAGCATAACATCTGATGCCAAAAATAGAACTGGATGAAAAAACACAGAAAGAACAAGCAAAGAAAACTGCCTATGAAGTCAGATGAGTTTTAAATGACTGAATAAATCAATTAATCAATCACATTTGATTGAATCAAGTGAAACTAATACATAGAGCAAGTTCCTTTGTTGTTGGTTTTCATGGCTTAGTTAAAATAAGGCAAGGGAAAATTCTTGCAAATAGTATAATACAACACAATCAATCCAATACATACAAGACATTATATATGACTCTTTTTTATAACTCTGTTTCTTTCTGTAAAATTATACACTTCCTGGCATAAACAAGAATTAAAGTGTCATTTCTGTGTTTCATTAGATATTTTAATATCAACAGATATGATTTTCTTCACTACTTGAAATTTAGAAATTGTTACATTTATATTACTCTAAATGTAAATGTAAAATTGTTCTGAAGGTTTACACATGTATTTGTTACCACAATAATATTACCAGCTGTTTCTTATCTTCTGAAAAATACAGTGATACATAATTGGAATATACTGGATAAAATTTAATAGATACCATTCTAGAAAAATATTCCTCTGTGACTAGATATTTTTATGCAGGAGTCAGGAAGTGACCTAAAAAATTTACCAAAAAGTAATTTACCTTCAAACTCTGACTCTTCAACATTTTAGCAAAATATGGCCTTTAATAACATAGTAACATAATAATAAAATAAATCTCTAAACAATGATTCACCATTCAGTCATTTAATACTTTCTCTTTTTCAAAAATGTCACAACAAAGCAGAAAATTAATTTCCCATGCAGCTTTCTAAAAGACCATAGCCTCAGGACAATAGCTTTACAAAAGAAAAAAAAAATCAAACAAACTTGAAACAAATAAACCAACAAAAAAAGAAACTCAATGAAGAGAACACAAATGAGCCAACACCATTTTACAGCTTATCTTCAAACTGAACATCAGATTAGAAGCTTGAGTATGCTCTCTTGTTCGGCCATTTATTGTGCTACATTCTTAATTCTGGTCCCAAAAAAGCAACTATTCAAGAGTTCCGACTTCTGGCATTTTTTAATTATGCTTCTGTGCAGTATAACATGAAGTTCTAAGGTATAATGAAGGCCTACGGGAGACTATTAGCACAGTTTTTTTGGGACCTAGCAAATAATTTTTAATATTTATTTTGTCATAAATGCCATATGCAGAATTAGTAATCAGGAGATGCAGCCAAAAGTAAAGGACCCTGAAAACCAGACTAAAACTGTTTAACATTTTTCACTTAATATTGCCCTTGTTTAATTTTTGATTTTAAGTAAAAACAGTTAATTTAAAAAAATCTTTAAAAGGTAACTGGTCTCTTAGTTCTCAAGACAGTTAAATTGTATAGAAAATACAATGCACAGTGCATTCAGAGAGAACACCATGGCAGCCTCCTAGGTTTCATCATGAAGAAAAGAACATTCCTGAATTTTTTAAAAACTGACATAACTTACATGAATCAAAAAATATAAAATTTAACACTAAAGTGTGAAAGCTGTAAGATGATGCATGGAACATAACTCACTATTAATGGGTACTAGGAAGAAGATGATAACTGCAGAAAATCCCTTCTATAGGTATTATAAAATAGCTTATTAACTATAAATGCTGTCTAGTCTAACTGTAACAACACATGTCAAGTTCTAGAGATAATATCCTCTATTATAACTTCTGTCATAAATTATTTTTTTGAATTTTGGCCAATCCCTTATCTGTGTTCATCACTACAATGGAGATATTAATTAAAGAATTAATATATTTCACCTTCAATTTGCAAATTGCTCATACAAAGCTTACAGTTTCCTTGCAGTTCTTCTGCATAATAAATCATTTAATTCTCAGATGACAATGTTTTTCTTTTCCACTGAAACTTACAGAATGCTGGCTAATTTTTCTTGAAATATATGTGATACTGGTTTTTTCCCTAATGGTGTAAGTCTAAACTTTAACCAATTAAAATTCTGTTGCCAGCCACAAAGTATTGGTGATATATATTGGGAAAGAGTGTCTCAGTTGTCATTAAAGAACATGAAATAATTTCAGTAGAAACTACCAAATAATGATTGTATTTATTAATTTTTATCATTGGCTTTCCCCAGAGCTGTAAGAGGTATCATACTAATGTTCATACAATGTTAGAAAGCAACTGGATATTAACAATAATGGCAATAAACAATAATTATTTACATGTTTTCTACAAAGGGTATTTTTTTTAAGACTATTTGATGATACTTGTTTTATTTTGATCCAGATGAATAATACTCAGGTTTGCAGTAAATCTGACAAATTTTGAAGGTCACCATTCCCACTGAAATGTCAAAAAATTTTCCCCAGAACCCAGGAATGTTTCTGGAATATTCTTTTACTCACAGTGAGAAGCTAAACAAAGAGAGATGGAAATAGTGCGTGTGGAGAGGAGCAGTTAATGTTTCACTAAGACAAGAAACATTTGGCTAGAAAATACTGGTTAACAGAAAGGAAATATCAACCTAAAACATTCTGGCCTGCAGAGTTGAGGTCACTGCAAAGTTAGGATTAGACAAACCTTGTATGGATCACCAGAAAGACAAAACCAAAAGCAAAGTAAGACAGCTGTTGTGTTCATTAA
The DNA here is from genome assembly GCA_024362935.1 of Setophaga petechia. Taxonomy (NCBI): domain Eukaryota; kingdom Metazoa; phylum Chordata; class Aves; order Passeriformes; family Parulidae; genus Setophaga; species Setophaga petechia. The sequence goes on from JANCRA010000150.1 coordinate 43,590, forward strand.
GGACATGCTGCTTTTCTCAAAATGACAATCTTTCTGGATTTAGCTAACAGAAAGTCAGTTTTTCTGGTGAACACAATATGCCTTATCATACAGGAAAGACACAATTATGTTATTTCATAACAGCATGCTATATTTCAAAGACATTTTGGATTGAAATCTTTTTTCCTCACTTTAAAATGTTGCAGAAATAAGACAGAGAGATTAATCTTATCAAAATACTCAGGATATAAGAAAAAAACATCCCTAGATTACAGTCATATGCTGAAGTTTCAGTCTTATTAGAATACTTTTTTTGTTCCTGAGATTTTAATTAGAAATGCCCCTTCTGTTGCCGAGAAAATGACAACTGAGAGAAGCAAGAATATTGTGCTTTGTTGAGAGGTGACGGGTACTGCTACAGAGTTATCCTTGTAGCAATCTGTCATGTACCTACTGACTTTTCTTCAGACCTGCTGTGGACATACACTTAAATGAATAACCACATCAAGATCTGCTTTGCTTCATTGTTTAATTCTATGTGCATCTCTAATGAGGAATATTTTTAAAAATAAACCTCTTTTCTTTCAATTGAAGCATTCAGAAGAGAACCTTGAGCATATTATAACGGAAAGGAAATCAAACAGTACTTCATTTAAACAGTAATTTATGTACCATGATTTAATTTCAAAATGCCTTCTTTTTCAACTCTGAAACTTGCGTTTAGCATTATCTTCAAGCTATAAATCAGCCTTTAACATTCTTTGTCTTTGAATAGAGGTTTATAAAACCATCTTCAAGCTAATCCTTAAAAAAGGCTATTTCATTATATACTTACCTTGACTATGAGCAACTCTATTACATGAATTAGGGAATTTCTGATTAATCATCATCCAGTTTCTACTTCATAATTGCTATTGGATCTTTATTTTCATGTGGAAAAGAATAGAAAAGAGGGATAAAGAGTGAAACTACGTTAAAATAGCAGTACTTGTTAAAAGATGGGAGGGCCAAACTTTAGCTTAAATAAATTACAGAAGGCCTTCAAGTGAGTTATATAATTAATTTTAAAAAATAGAGCCCTTCTAGTTTAACCAGTTTTTCAGAAATAATTTAGTTTCTCTTGAGCAAAGCAAATCAATCATAAGAAAATTAGTTAGTAACCAGGGAATACAAATGTAATTCTTATGTGTGAGTAAAGAAACCTCTCAGGACAACAGCATGGAGTTTCTAATTTTAGTTGCATGGAAACCAAAATCAAGAGAACTTCTGAATGGCAAAAGAAGTTATAAAATTATTCTGGCTAAACTATTATAGTTGTGACATTGTAACCTAGTGTGGGTTTTTTTTCAGTCAGCACTGGAAAAGGAAGAAATAGTATGTGAGTGATCATGAAACTTTTTAAACTCTTATTTTGTTTTTATCTCCTTTACCAGTGAACTGAAAAGGTGTGGAATTAAAAAAAAAAAAAAAAAAAAAAACAAAAAACAAACAAACTGGCTCAGCATGATTATAGATGCAGCAATAACTGATTTCCAGAATAAAAAACTGAACCAAGCCAGGATGTATTAAGGAATTTAAGATAAGGACACACTAGACTGAATATAGAAATGCATTATCATGTTGAGATGTAAAGACTCACAACTTTTCAAAACCAAAACATCTACTTTTCATTAAAGTAAACTTGTGGGTGAATAACAATATGGTCAAATAGTAAAATAGTAGGCAGAGGGTAAAATAGTTTCTGAATAAACTCTAATTTTTAATCAAAGAAAATATGGCTAGCTGCGTGTGCAGTCTCCGTGTGTTGTTCAGAGGTGATTTGACATTGTTTGGTATATCTCTACAGTTTTTGAGTCATTTAGGTATTTTTGAACTTATCATATTTTGTACTATATATAATGTTGCCAGTTTATGGAATAAATCACAATAATTCATAAGCTCTTTACACATATTCCACTTGATATATTTTAAAAAACAAGTATGAAGATTATATGCATTACATATATACACATACAAGCTATTGTATTTCACGTAGGAAAATACTACTGCACATATAATAAACCCTCCCTATGAATGTCAGGAGATTTTGGGATGGAGGACTAGGAAGCTGTATGATTTGCATGTCAAATAAAAATTAACAATTAACAATAATTCCCTACAGAAATTAGCAATACACAGATTAGGAAAAATGTGATTAATACTAAACATTTTTATATCACAATGAAATATTAGCCTTAATTGCATCAAAAAAGTAAAGGGAGAGTGGGGGACCCAGTAGCCATTGACAGTGGCAATGTGTGCCTGGGATTGTGCCACAAGATGAGCTGACCAAGATTTTTCTCAGCCATATGACATGTGCAACACTTCTCCTGAATGAACGATTTCTGGTATCTTATGAAGGATGAGTGCACATTCAAACTTTAGCCCAGTTTAGCTTAAAATTTCAGTCAACTACAACAACAAAAAAAATGCACTGGAAATTAGCCTCCTATGAACTCATAAGTCTTCCAGTAACTCAGAGAACTATATTTTTTTTTTATTTATTTGAGCCTCATAAATAAATTTTCTTATTTCTATTGTTCTATGAGATCTCCAGTTCATTTGCCCTCTGCAACCAAGTTCTCCCACTAATATGTCATTCTTAGTCCACAAACATCTCATTTTATTTGAGTTGTGAGGTTCATTTCCAAAGAGAATTAATGAGAAAGAGAAAGAACTATTTTCTTTCTCTTGCCAGATGCTTTACTTACAGAGCATTAACAAGTTAAGATTCAGTAATGACTGAAAAATTCTGCTGCCCAGGAGACATCTTTCAAACTGATAATACTAGAATGCCAACTTACTTTTCAAGGTGAATTTTTGTTAAATATACAATAGTAATATAATAATTAAATAAAAGCTAAAGAGGATAGGACACTGGTATACATCACCAGCCATTATTTGTCATTAACCATTTCCTGGATTTGTACTGCATAGTGTTGGGTTTCCAAGCCAGACAGGTTGATTTTAAAGTGGCACTAATGGCCATGTGTAAAGATGATACTTGAACCTTGGTTCCATTTTTAAAAAAAGATCAAAGAGTATATTTCACCGCTCCCCCAGGCAAAGCTTGTTTTAACTTAGTCAAATGCAGAAGTTTTGAGTGGGATATAATTCATCAAAAGTCATCAAGTCCCCATCTGTGGAAACGGCAACTTTTTCAATTAGACAGCAAGCATTTTTTCATTCTGTCCTGTTGAAGCTCCGCCTTAACATGAGGAAGAATTTCCTTACTGTGCAGGGCTCGTTACTGAGCTCTGGAGCTGATTGTGCAGAGAGGCTGTGGAGCCTCCCGCACAGGAGATATTCAAGAACCTGCCACCGTGGCAGAATGAAAGGCAGCAAAGGCCATGGCTCTACGTAAGCCCTACTTGGGAGCAAAAAAAATCTCTTTATTATCAACTTTTGTTACCCCAGCCAAAATCAGCACAAATGTTTATTGCATCATCTTTTGGTCCCAGTCTTTCTTCACTTAGTGAAAGTACTCTTCCTAGAAATTTTTGATTTCTTTATTAACCAAAAATTACAATGAATTCCAGTATTAGGTGTCATAAAAAATGAATTCATTAACTTGCTTCTGCCAAACGTTAGGGGACTACAGAGAGAAGTTAATAACTTGTTTAACTTATCTTGGATAGGTGTTGTAAAAGTGTTTAATTGTTTTCTACCTTGTGTATTTGGAAAGCACATTAAATAATGCTGTTTAACAAGTACACTTTTATACAGAGCACTACATAAAAATTGTATATACCACTTTGGAGGAAATTATTTCAAGAAGCATTGCAATTATATTGGTATTTGCCTCTTCTTTTCCAGAGCAACTGTTTGCATGAATGATAGCTCATGTTCTGTATCTGCAATGATTTACACAGCTCAGCTGAAATGCCTATTCAATATGCCAAACAATATAATCACGTATCACATATGAACATTTGTTAGAAATTGAAGATATTCCTGTTATACACAAATTTATCAAATAGTTGCATAAACTTTACATATTCAGTTAATAAGGAAAATGCAAGTTCACAGTAAGAGTAAAATTACTGCAAAAGTACCAAGTCATTTCCAAGGGCCTAGGAAGAGAACATGTGATGCTAAATACATGACTTTTAAATTTTTCCAAGTTGTTTGATTATATTTTCCTGGATTTCTGAAAATAAAGGCCCCATTTTTAGTTTTTAAACCTTTGTGTTGACTTTGTTTTTAAAATCTTTGTTACTATATCTCCAGTAACTAAGATTCATTCTAATCACAGAAAAAAAATCTAAACAAGTACAAATGCAAATTGTCCCATAGACAAGGTTTTTTACTTCATATGAAAGGTTAAGTCAAAAAATATCTAATCAGAAATTAAAATCAGAAGAGTTACCAAAATGGGTAACAGCACATGAAGGAAATTGAATAAATAATTCAATTTTCTTGGGACAAGAAGAGAAAATAAATCTGCCTTGTATGAAACTTGCAAGACACATACTTGGAGGATATATACTATGAAAACAAGAAATAAAAAAATGAACCGCTTGTACTGCATTGAGCAAGTATTCAAGTCCATTCAACCAGGCACTTATTTTTCTAATGATTAATATAGTTCATTGTAAATTCAAACAGAAAACTAAAATTTATTTTAGAATGCACAGTCCCAAGGGTTACCATGATGCAGCACAATAATTTTGGTGTTGCATAGGCACAGATTAAGAGACCCTCAGTGGAATCCCATGATATGCATGCATCTGAGGCAGACCTCCCTGTATCTCTATGCAAAATGAAAACACTCAAGATATATCCAAGAACCTTTGATCTTTTGCACTATTTTACTGAAATATTACCTGTAATATTGGAACTTTTTTAAGCAAATTTTCAACTTTGTTGAGGCAAATAAAAGATTCAGAAAAAAGACCTTGAGACACTGGCTCTCATTTCAGCACAATGCCATGTAGCTGCATGTCTGCAGCAACCTATTAAGAAGTAAAGTCCCTCCTTCAGAGGAATATGCAAGTTGAAAACCACTAGAGAGGAGGAAAAAACCCAGCTTTTTATTCTGACCCGCTCTTGATGATGGGGTAACTGATGTTCTTGATTAGTTTGAAATGACACTATATGTGGCAGGTTTATTTTAGAACAATTTGTTTGCAATGGAAGGGAGAGATGTAGCTGGTTTTTTTAAATTAGAAATAGAAATATAATATAAAAGTATAAAGAAAAAATATATCAGAAAAGAAAAGGGAATAGAGAAAGAAAGGATAAGAGTAGATAGTGGATGAGAGAGAATTCACCAGCCATGGATCCAAAAATGACACCTGTTTGTTAAAAATTTGATGTCCATTGGTGGAAGTAATTGTCTCATGGTCACCAGTCATGATCTGTCTGGTGTGGGGGAAGCTCACAAAACACAAAGTTCAATGGGGTAATAAATGTTCAGGTTTGGGTGGGGATGCCCAGATATCTCCCTTGGGTGGAGTTAGTTTTACAGGCCCTGATATAACGCTGTGGATCATGAAGTCCTCTGGTGGAAGACCCCAGAAATGAGTCTGAGGGTGCTTTGGGCCTGTTTGGTGGGTTATGGCCCCTTCTAATGACATGGCCACTATTGTGCCCTGCTTCACATATTGTGCCTTATCAGAAGGAATTGCCATAATAGAAGCCATCACATCTCTGCAGGATCTGATTCTTACTGGCCTTTCCCCTTATCTGGCCAGAAAACAGCTTGTTTAAGAAATCACTCAGAGGTGATCAGGGACACAATAAGCCACAGAGCTCAACTGGTTTATCTAAACAAAGGTGAGCTTGTTGGGGTCATCCTCCAGCGGTGGGTGCTCACAGCCTCTGTCCTGCTTGGGTCAGAGGTTTTGCCATCACAAATCCAAAATTCTCCTCCTCGCCTTTGCTTGGGGGCTGCAAACCTGGCCTCACCAAAGCACCCATTTCTTTTGCAAGTAGCCAATTGTGTGATTGAATAAACATTAACATTTCAGCCTCCAGCACCTTGGAGAACTATAAATTGCTGAAAATGAAAAGTAATTACTAAAAAGCAGATGAAGGAACATTAATAAGTAGGAGAAATACAGCAATGTTTTTTTCAATATCAAAGCCCCAAAATTAAATACTTAATGTAGTTGTCTCAAACTGTTAAATAAAGATAATTTTAAGATATGGTTTCTAGTTCAAACTGCGATATTTTATTAGCTAATCAAATGCGTTACAGTGTTCAGTATATCTAGCTTAAAATAAATCTAAAGTATGTAAAAATGAAAGCATTTCAAATATTTCTAAGTGTCTGAGGCAAGGCATTGAATTAAAAAAATTTAAGCAATGAAATTAATGTGACATTTGTTCATTATTATGATACAATAGGTTGAAAATCAGAAATATACGGCAAATAACCAGGGAGGGGATATCAGAGAGGAAGATAAAGAGAGAAAGTTTAAATATTTCTAAGTTTTCATCCACAAACAATAATTTTTAGTATCTTTATGAAAAATTTCCAGTTATTGACAGTACCTTTTTCAGAAACCATTTTTGTTTTGGAAAATGGAAAAATTATCTACAAGCATATTTAGTTTCCTCATAAAATCAGGTAACTTCTCTCTTGAAGAAAGAGATTTTTTTCTCCTATATAGAGTATATTATAATACTACTGGAACATGTTACTAATAATTCACTGTCCAAAAGGGAAACCTCCCTTTTCTGTTCTTCCTTGTCTTACTTCTACTGTGTATAAGGATCTATAATAAGAATACATCTATATTCTATATACATATTATAAATATATAATAAAAAAGGGTCGAGGGAGAAACTAGTCCAATGTGAGTATAGAAAGTACTACCAGTAGTTAATAATAAAATCTCTTTTCTCTAAAATCTTTGGAGAGTTTGGCGTTTTTGCTGCTAAGAGGTACACATTTGCACTTTGCTGTTATTTTCCCAGCAGATGTAATACTGTTAAGAAATGGAAATGCTTTAACAAAGTAAAAGCATACCAATGTTTTTATCTCACTGGTCACCATTTAGAAATTTTCCTGAAACAAACAAAAATGCTATTATGTCAACTAACTAGCATCCATAAGTTAAAGACTGTAAAACTCCAAAATTCTATGCTGACATTGCCTCAACAATTTGCTGCAAACTTGATTCTGGCACCTTTTCATGAGTGGTCTAAGATTAACTTGTCTACAAAAAAAAAAAAACAAAATTCAACATGTAAAGGCAATTCCTGAGGTCTATCTTGCTTAGCTCAATAAGTGCATGGAAAGATCCAATAGCTGTGATTCTTTTGTTTATCTGCTTATTTGTTTCTTTGGTTTTTGTTTGTTTGTTTGTTGATCAGTTTAATTTAGCAATGTAAAATCTGCCAAAGACATATGTAAGATACCTATAGCTGTTTAATTTTCATATTTACTTTGTGTCTTTTTATAAAGGCATTTTAAGAGTTTTTATTAAAGCTTAGAGACAGAAGTGAATTTCCCCTATGCTATTAAATGATTAAAGTGGTCACTTGTGACCCTCATTATTAACTTAGTATTCCATATCCATATCCTTGTTTTCCTTTGTTTTCTGTGACAAAGGACTTTCAGATGCAAAGGTCTTTCAAATAAATGTTGATGTTAACTTTTAAACTTAGAGATAGAGCATTAACTGGAAATGGATATCCAAATTCAGTAACAGGCACTTACAAGACCACATCTGGAAATCATCCAGTTTTGGACTGCCCTGTACAAGGGAGATAATGCACTGGAGTAATTCCAGCAGAGGCCACAAGGTTGAGGAAAGGTTTGGCTTTAAGAAGAGGAAAGGTAAGGGTAAATTAATTGCTATCTCCATCTACCTTGAAGGATGACATGGCAAGTTTACCTTCAATAATGGCCAAATGCCCACCCATCTATTGGGTGAGACCCAATGGCCAGTCTCACCCCCCCTTTACAACAGACTGGGAGAAAAAAGAATGAAAAGGCTCACGGATTGAGATAAAGACAGGGACATCTCTTACCAATTGCCATCAGATGGAGGAAAGCAAAGTAATTAATTGCCAAATAAAAAAAGATTGGAGGAGTCTGAAACAAAAGAAGAATTCACACATCATCTTAACCCACCCCTATCCCCCTCTTTTTTCCCCAGGTTTACTTTCACTTATTCATCTGTCACTCCCCTACCTCTTCCCCTCTTTTGTGAATGAGTGGCTTCAATTTAGGCACCACCTCAAAGGTATTATCAAATACCTTACCTGGTGCATGTTTAAAACAAATGCACCAGTACACTCTCCAAGCAGAGCAGGGGGATGGGGAATTGTGTGCTGTCCATAACAGCTCCCCTCTGCTGCTCCTCCCTCCTCACATTCTATACTGGCTCCAGCCTGGGGCATTTCCATGAGCTGAAGATAATCACCTTGTACTTCAAAGCAAGCTTTCTACAGCATGGGCTCTCCATGGGCTGCAGAGTCCCTTGGAGCATGTCCAGCTGCCTCACCAGGGTCTCTCCTGGGGTCACAGAGGCATCCCTGCTGGGGATCTGGAGATCTTCCCGACCTCATTTTTCTTTTTCCCCTGGCTCTGCCCTGGCTGTCGGGCAGTGTTTTGCCCACCCTTGCCTGGACTTTCCCCCAGGGCTCTCACCTCCCCACCTGTGGCAGAGGAGCTCAGTCCTGCCCTGTGCTGGGGCCACCAGCAATGACTTGTGAGCAAACCCTTCTCTGAATTCTTTATCCCTTCAAGCCCTGTCCCTGAGGCACTGCACAACATGAAGTAGTAGGAGCACAGATGGGATCGATAGACCCCTGGATGTCTTGCAAACAAACAAGTTTCTGGTCAGTGTATTCATTTACAAGTTATACAGACTAATTTTGAAATACCTGCTTGGAGCAGTTATTAAAGCTAGAAATTATTCTATGACATCAATCACTGGATGGTCAGCACACTTCTGAGCTTTCACAAACTCAGAGTTTGGTAACAAAGTCAAGTAGCACTGAGGTTTCTAAAGAGCCCTAAATTCTTGTTTGTAGATGCAAATCTCATGCTGAAGTACCAGTAGGAAAGACATGTGATGGATTATGCATCAATTAGCTTATTTTTGTGTAAAATGGAATATATTAAAATAATGCTAAATGGATTACTGGTTTCAAGATCAGTGACATTTCAAGAAGCCCAAAAGCTTACCAGTCTTGTAAGAGAGAGCTTTAGCTTCCTTCTAGTCCCGGTACATTTGAGATTCCTTCTGAACTTTTGACTCAACTCCAGCACAGTTTTACATTTCTCAGCAGCTGGAGGGTAATGCCCATTAATTTTGCCTTTCACCTCAAACATAGCCTCCATGCTGACACACATCTTTCCATATGAATGTTTCACTTAAGCATTTCTTTCTAAACTAAGAGCTGCTGTGTTGATTTCCAGAAAAACTATGGAGAGACCAAATACAGTATCTTTCTCTTTTCAAGGGAGAAAAGAAAACCCTTTATAATGAGGAAGTCTTATATTTTATATTTTATTTATAACTTACAAAATAAAAATAATTTTTAAAAATCCAAGCAAACAAATAAATTTTAAAAACCCAAACCACAACAGCTCACAAGCACTTCACACCAAAAATTAAATTGAAATTCCAAACAACACATTTTAAGAGGTTAGATAGTTAGATAAGGTAACTGGTAGCTAGGCAAGATAATGTGGCAACTGTGATTATGCCACAGAAAGGAAGCCTTAAAATAAAGCCAAATTTCTCAAAATTATAGCAGAAAAAAACCAGACTAAAAATGCTATATCACAATCTAGCCTTTCAGCCTTCAAGCCTTAATAGAAGTCATATTTTACATCACACAATGTGTTCCAGATGTAAAAGGAAAAGAAAAAAGAAAAAAATACCTAGCCCATAAACACATTGTGGAAAATAAGAAGACTAAACTGTACAAATCTCAATGGTTCTGACAATGTAGCCTGCATTTAGCTTCTGACCACTGCTTACAATTAAGATGCAAGTTGAAGTTGCAAAGATAATCAAATTAGAAAAATGGGACCTTATTAAGTTCTGGCAATGAGAACCCCAAATTTTCTCATGAAAAGTCAGGCAAGATTTTACTTAATCAAATATCACAGTGACATTGGTAACATTGATTTCATTTTCCAATTGCCTTATGGAATGTTAGCTGCAACGGAGAAAAGTTAAACCAGTTAAGAGAGGAAATTACCCGAACATTGAGGGAACTTATGAATGTCAGTTTCTAATAATTAAGTATTCTAACGGCATTTTACTTTTAGAGGATTGCAAAGTCTGATTTCTATCTTCCTAAGTGTTTTAAGTCCTCATCCTCCTCAAAAGGTATTAAATCTCTTTATCAGCAAGTTAGTTTTTCCAATGTCAGCTTAAAGACATTACCTTCTATTGTATCCATCTCAATATTTGCCTCATGACTTCATTCCTATTCTGGCTTTTTCCTTCCCATTTCTTTTAAATCATAGCCCTTCCTCATCTCAATCTGAAAGAAGCAAAACTTTTCACTCACTCTGCATGCTTTTTCTTCATTATATCTAAATTTTGACAGTTCTGGAGAAAAAAAAAAAAACAACAATAAAAACCCACACCTCTTGGCTCATCTCATAGATACTTTAAACTCTCTCTTATTCCATTTCTGTTCCATCTGAGTAGGTTGCTCTTGGTTTCCCCCAGGAACCGAGGAAGCTCTGTTCTCAGTAGTCTGACTCCTTCCTCCATACCTCAGGAGCTGAAGTTAAAAACAATTGCAAACTTCAGTTATTTTTTTTCTATTTTTATTGTAATGATTTTCCAAGTAAAAAAATTCAGATTTTTTTTTCCTCGTCTCAAGGTCCTTAAATTAATTGCATTTTTATGATGAAATCTCTGAAAATGTTTGGTACTTTCTATGTAGCAGGCAATATATGTTCAGACAATTCCCACACTTCTACCTATTTTGCTTAGAATTTTTCATATTTATCCAGTGTTGACTTCCAATATACAATGTACCTACTTGAAATATTTTTCTCTAAAACAAAACAGGAAAGACAAGGCCAGTCAGCAGAAAGACAAGTGTCTATCTGCTTAGACACTACTTGGTTAAAATATTCATAAATGTTTTTCCTTTTTAAGACAGATCAAATGCATCCACATCAGTTAACTAAAAAAAAAAAATTTACTTTTTAGTCTCCTTATATTCAGAGGTCCTGGTTAGGAGTAAAAACTTTTCAGTTGAATTTTGAAATTAATTTAAAATGACAAAGAGAAAACTGTTAGGCAGCAGGAAATTTAAAACAGCAGGCTCTTTTACTAATGGCTCAATGCAAGAGACCACTACTGTGTGAATCTCTGTAACTCTTGTGGAGGAGGTGGTTTACAATTGCATTAAATAATCAAGTGCTTTGTAATTAAGTTAATATGAAATCTTTTTACAAAACCTAGTATGTCAGCAACCCACTGAGTTAGTAATGGTTTCAAAAAATTCTACTTCGATACCTTCTACTGACAATATATTTTAGAGCCCTTAATGAATCTTAATGAATTAGGTGTGTTTGCCTGCTATTATGAAAAAGTTTTGCAATGATACTTAGGTAATTTCAGAAGAAATTAAAAGGAAGAGATTAAAAGAAAGAAATTCCTCATATCTTTGAAAAAAATTGTTTTTTTTCTGCTATAGACCTAATGCACAGAGCAGGAATTTGGAAAAAAATAGAAGTTACAGGTCTAAGGAAAGGCAAAAAAAGACTATTTGTTGTTGGTTTTGATTTTTTTTTACATTGGCCATCTTTACTTTGATTAGTTATTAGGTCTAATTCTTTCCCTTTCCATCATAAATTTAAAAAGAAGAAGCAATTTAGTTTAAAAAACTAAAGCAATAGCTATTTTATAAGATATCATAAATGAACAGAATATTTTCAAAATCTATCTTACTATATATCCTTTATGTTTTTCAAAATATATCCTAGGTATATGACAACTGAGCACAAACAGAATCCTTGGAATGGGTTCATGGCACTTTGAAAGCATGCTATGACTATGATGCTTTACTGTGATGGCCAAAGTGGGTTGTTTCTGAATTGTGAGAAATTGCTATAGTATTATAAAATATATTTTTAAACCTACTAGCTGAAAAGCCAGATAAGCTAAATATTTTAGCTGTCTGGTAAAATATTTTCTTGTGACCCATGAAGACATATCTACAGATTCAGTTAATGAGTTCATGTGGGTGTTTTTGAAGAATGCCTAAGACCTGAGATAGACCTTAACATTAGCAATGCAGCCAGTCACTTGGGGGAACAAAATACCCTGACCCAGGTGTTTGCTTTGCCCAGGCTGTGTCCCTGCAAACCCACAGGGCTTCCAGTCTTGTTTGCATGAAGGATAAGCCTCTCTGCTCATAGTTAGTCGTGAGCAGATGTGATTTCTAACATCAGTACTTTGTATGTCCCATCCTACCAGCAACAACAGAAACAGGGATTGCTGTCCCTCTCCATTCTTCTCCGTGGTTTTTATGTGAATAAGATAATAAGACTCTGGCATAGCACCCTTGAGCAACGGTGCTCTGTTTTGGCCACACTGTCAAGCAGTCCTCATTTACCACATCTCTGCAGCACTCATCTCTTTTTTTTTACATTTTTAACTCAAACAGAACATTAAAGCCTTTGCCTCTTAATTCTGCTTTCATTTTTATAATTGCCTGTCCTAATCACTACCACAATGGCTACTACTCTTGCAAGAGTAACAGAGGAAAAAAAAGCAAGAAGAAAATTCCTTCTAAAGAAGGTTTCTGATTTTCAATCAAATAATTTCACATCATGGAGGCAATCCTTTCCAGGGCAAGCCTATGTTCTGATTATAAAAAAGTTTGTGGAACTGCCTTTGATAGAAATATTTACTATTTATCACTGAAAGTGAATTTACTAATAAGAGTGTGACAATGAAGTAAAAATTCTGTTCTGCATGTTTCTAAGAGAATTCAAGACTAAGAAGTCATGATTTAGCCAGATTGTTAAACTGATTTTTTTTCTTACTATCTGCATTTCTCTGTTCCGTGTCATTAAAAAAAAAAGGGCAAAAAAAGACAAAACAAAACAAAACAAAGCAAAACAACAGAAAAAAAAATATCATTGAATTATATTTTGTCATTTCCAGGTAGGGAGTGAAATTCTGCTGAGCAAGAAAAACTTCCCTTTGGAAGAGATGTGAGTGTTTGTAAAGGAGAAGACCTTGAAAACAAAATCAACATAAGCAAAGTTAAATTTTTTAAGAGGTTTTTCAAGTAAAATGCACACTTCTGCATTTATAAGAAAGATATTGATTCTTTTAAATTAGCCACAAAGAATATATAAAAAATATCTTCTGTGATGGATTGTAACAGGAGGCAATTCAGAAAACATTTTTTTAGGAAACACAGCACTTTCTAGTTTATTTCTGATGCTGCTGTAGGCTTTTTGATTTTTTTTCCAGTTTGAATCTTTAAATTGTGACTAAGAAATTACTATACTGTTCACCATTTAATTGTGAAACCTTTTCAACATCACTTTTTTTTTTTGTGGTTGTTTTTCCATCACACTGATCCACATAACATGTTCTTCTAACAACACCAACTTTACCTTACACTCACCCACTTTTCTGCAAAAGTTGGCAAATATTTTAAGCTGCTTGTGACCTTTCCAATTCAAGCAGCCACTGAACTCACTTGCAGTTCTACTCTTGCTGTATTTCATGTGTAGCTAGTCTTCAGCTGTGAATTTTCTTTCGTAAAGCATCTTTGCATGCATGTGCAGAGTCTGTGTTGGAAGCCTGCCACAAAGCTACCTCTTAAATTTCCTTTCTAGACGTACTCAGATGTAAATGATTGGCTAATTCTTATGCATGTAAAGACATTGTCCTCCAATTTTTGTATAGGGAGCCCTTCAGTATTGCAATGGATAAAAACCGTGGTATTTTCTCTAAATAATCTCGAAGTACTTAGCACATATAGGGCACGGTTATTCTGTGTAATACATACAGTGGAAAGTTCATATCCGAGTAGTTGTGTCTGACCACATGGGGATGAAACATGCTCAAGTACACTGGTTACCTGACACTGTTTCCATAGGGAATTAGAGCAAAGGAACACAGTCTTTGAAGATTGCAAATAACTAATCAAGAAATTCTGTGCAAGATCAAGAGGTCAGTACAGCCATGAGTAAATGTCTACTGTCTTCTGCCATGAAATGAAAAGTGTTCTGAAAAGTGTTTTACAATTTCTTGCTCTTTCAGATTAAAGAAAACCCCACAGATCTCTCCTTGACATTTTCAAGGTATATGGTTTGATTCTAAGTTAACTTCAATGAACTTCAGCCCATCATAACTTTCTTTTGCTGATATTTTTTCTGAAACAATTATGCAAAGGAAAAAGTTCAGGAAGGATTCAACTACTGTTGATATAATTATTTGTAAATAAAATTTTAAATAAGTGGAGTGATTAAAAATGTTTCAAAATCATACACTTTATGAACAGAAGCTTGTAAAAACAAGTCTCTATTTAGTGTTTTCTTACAGAAAACACTCCTGCTGCTGTGAGATTTTTTATTCTGTGAAGTATTTTACACTGTTAGAAGACCTGACATCTTTGGCTTGTAAAATAAAAATAGGCTTTTTTGTCAGTTTCTTTTTCTTACACTTCCTTTCCATTATTTTTAAAGTCATTCTACAATTAGAAAAACCCAGTAAAAACATGTGATTGCAATGGAAATTTTGGCTAAAATTACATTATGTGTTTTCAGAGTCCTTGGCTACAGTGATAAATTACCCTGGAGTATGTAAGAGAAGTGATCTAAGACAAAGGGTCTTAGATTGGGAGAAATATGCATGCTACTTTTTTCATAGATTAAAAAAAAACCTGAGTCATTCCTTTTCCATGCATTAGCATTTTATGTTTGAGATTTTTTTTTCCTCAAGAGGTATATCAGTTCTCATGTGCAAGAATTTAAGTTTTCTGTCGAGACTTTTACCACACCAGTAATTTCATCCCCTATATCTGAGTCATCTTTTGGGCACAGTTGTAAGTTAATGCCATGTTCAATATCTTGCCATGTTCACAGAAAGCCTCAAATAATAGCTGTCAGGCATGTGAAATAGTATAGAAACATTAGTACACTCTTCTATACTCTTCTATTGCATATTGAACAGGATGAAAAAGGAGAGAGAATCTAATTTTTTTTCTTCAGCTAGACTGCTGAATACAATCATACACATTGAAAAAAAAAAGATCTTTTTCTAGAGGTAAATTCTTTTGGTGTCTTTTGTTCTGTTTGGTTTTGCTTCATTTTTTTTTTAATGATTATTTGGTTTTTGGGGTTTTTTTGGTTTTTTTTTTGTCTATGGGGATCTTCCTGAAATAAGCGAGCATTTGAATATTTGGAAGACAATGAAAATTTCTAATATCAGCTTGTTGGTTAAGTCTTAGTGTAGACATTTAACCAGGATAAAACTAACACAAGTAGGAATTCGAGTGAATAGCAACCTTGTTTTTAATGGCTAACAGCAGGATGCAGAAGTCCTGATTTTCAAATCAGTAATATGAAATTAGTTCGTCTTTACCTTCCCAGGCTGTGAGAGAGGCACTCTAGTGAGAACTGATCTTACTGAAGCATAACACAGGATATGTACTATAATGTAACATTTCTTGTGAGAGCACTGATCCACTCAAGATACACATTAACTTCATAAAGACTCAAATTCTGGCTTAAGAAATTATGGAAGTAATATTTGAGGTTTGTTCTAGTTTATATTTCATTTTGCCATTTCATAGTATTTTTATCATTTGACTTGTCAGGGTACTCCTAAATCATCCACAGTAGCCAGAATTTCCTTGTAAACTTTTGAGCATAAAACATTTTCAGCTGTGCCCTGAAGTTCTCAACATTGAACTGAGTAAATAATGTGACCATTCTATACCTTCCAGTAATATCAATTTTTATATCATAAATACTGTAATAAAATAAAAGTGATTTTTTCTGAATAGAAATTAACAATTACTGGTCTTGCAAAAAAAACAAAATACAAAGCTAACAAGTGGATGAGTTTTTATATCAAGTCTTACAAAATTATTAAATCTTGAGTAGGAGTTAATATCTGTTCTTGAGTACATACACAAGTAAAACCCTGAAATGACTTACAAGAGTCTTGATTTTAATTTCCAGTACACACATACCTGTACATATATAGAAATCTTTACCTGATACTCACATTAATACCTGTATTTCATATGACAGAATCGATTTTGACACTATCTGATACATAGATGAGAAGAAACTTGGAGTCATAATTTGAAATATGAATACAAAATTTGCTTCAACTTTCTCTCTTCCATTATCTGTGGACTTAAAATGTTTACAAGAATATGGTCCTATCCTCATAAAACTGTCATAAAACCTTTTTGTGTTGCAAGGTAGTCATTCAAAAAATTCACAGTTTAAGATCAGAGAAATATTTAGTTCGGTTTCCATACCAAGAGACTATCACAGTCTGCAAAACAAAGCCCTCACAAGCTAGAAATGTCCATGTTAACTCTACATTCAGTTAAACAACTTAGAAACTGGGAAACTGTGGGACAGATTTTGAGGGACACAATCAAATTTTCTACATACAATCTGCTTTCAGTGGATAGCTAATATACTGAACAGAAACAAGAAATAAAGTTTAAATGATGCCCTTTCTCAACACTGGTCATTCAGCCCTTTCATAAATAGTAATTGTATTTTTTTAACTGAGTATCTGCACTACTTCCTCTGCAGCAGAAGCAAAAAGGAATAATTTCTTAAAGACAGCATTCATGTGTCATCTTCTTGTTTTTGTCCCCCTGCATCCTACAGTTTCTTTGATAAATAAAGTTACTTATGCTTAACTGAATAAAGGGTGAAATTGGAGTTGCTAGGAATTCTGAGTTCCTAACAGTGGAGCCTAAACAGTCTCTTGTATTAACATTCCCCAAACCAGAGAAATCAGGCTATCTAGGTACTAAAGTGTTCTGCAGTAGATGAATGCATTCAGATAACAAGGAAGAATCAAACTGATTAATAGGACCCAGATTAGTCTTGCACTGCTCAAACAACACCCCAGAGATCCATTACCATTTGGTCTGCTGTCTTTTCCCTGAAAGAAGAGGAATACCTGTTTACTTACTAGCTCATAGCTTGGAAAAGACAAAGTGTTATTACTGCTTAGAGGGCAGATCAGCGGCTGGTATTGTCCTCCTAGAGACTGTGCATCTGCATTTCCGCACTGTCCTGACAGTTCCTCCCTTGCACCTCTTTCCCCAATGCACAGAGGAGAGGAGTATGGGCTGCTCCTAATGCCAAGAGAAGGAAGATGCTAAGTGCTCCTGCCAGATGGGTGATGAAAAATGAAAAGAAAAGCAATGGGAGCACAAATCCATCCCCTGAAATTGCCAATGTGTAACTGTGCCAATGTGTGGCTGTGTAGGTCTTATATAACTGAGAGAGATCAGCACACAATAACAGAAATATATAAAAAATTAATTATTTTCATGTGACTAAAGGAAGGAAGTTCATCCTTATGTTTAAAGCAATGGAATATAAGCTGATGCAAACAAAAAGAAAAAATAGCACAACTGTGCAAAACCTTCCTTAAAGGTGCCTAATGTTTGCTTTTCGACTTAGAATACAACTTATTACTGAATAAATACATTAATATTGGAGACTTAAGAACTTCCACTCAGTACTGGTAGATTTTTAGATTTGCAAAACTCTACAAATTTGAACAAAAATATAAAAAAACATGTCATTGACACAGATGAAATCTTCAGGGTTTTTTTTATTTGCTGTTGTTTTGGGGTTTTTTCACATGTAATTCCTTTATTTCTAGTTCATTTCCCAGTGTAAATAGTGTAAGTTTTCATTAATAAAATTCTGGACAACCCTCTGTTTGTTTTTTAATGTATTCCATCTACAACTGTATATAATTTCAAAAGAAACTAATTTAATCCTTCAGCACACACTTATATTTTCAGCATTCTTATTTTTGCTTTCAGAATTCACAGAAGAACACTTTTCTCTCAAAAAAAAAAAAAAGGTTTTAATTATCAAGGATGACTATCCATTATTATTTATCTATTTTTATTTTCAGTTTCTTTATGAAAATGGCATGAAAAATATTTGTTAGTGTAAGCAAGTCATGTGCTCTGGCATGCAACATATATTCCATACAATCCTCTACAGAGGGAGGTGAGAGGATCATACATTTGCAATGAAAAGAAAGGTAAGTGTGGTAGAATGGTGATAACTTGCTGTGTTAGAGTCTGTTCAGTTTAGAAATAGTCTCAGGATCATTTCTCCCCAGTTAGAAAATGGAACGGACCTTTCATATTCAGAGAAAGAAAATAACCACAAAGCTAGCTGTTATTGATGCAAACACCTGACTGTCCGACCATATATTTTCAGCTTGAAGGGTAGTACTAGCATGTCCTAAATTTATAAAATCTAAGAAGAAAGAGAAAATAGAGGAAACTGCAACATACAGTGAATAAAAAACCCCCAAAACTTTCAAAGTAAAATTGCTATGTTCAAAATTGCTTATGTTACTCACATGTTGTCGTTACTTTGTTGCTTACTGTGAAAATAACTTTACAGTGCAATAGATGAATGCTTTTCTCTATAAGGTCTCAAAGCAGAATAGAGGTAGGCATTTTAGATTAAAAAATTTAACTAAGAATGATGTGCCTGATTTTTCAGCTGAAATTTCAATGCATAAATGTTACACTAAATATCTGGGATAGGTAAAGTTTTCCTGCATATTTAAGAGGCATCTTAGTAATTAAATAGTATCTTGCCTCAGAGAAAAGACACTTATATTGCAGAATTTTATAGAACAGTTCCTAGCAGATAATGAATCTACGTGTTGTTCTTTTCATATAAAAAACAGTCTTGCTCAGTAACCTGAGAAATATGTCTTACAAGAATTGCTAATCTACAGAGTATTATTAGTACTAAAAAAATAGACCTCAAACATTGATATGATTAGCTTAAAGTGACCTCTTAAATCAAGAAGCCACATTTGGTTTGTTTTTCCCCTCTATATTAATAAATTCTGTAAAAGTGTTAGGCAGTTCCAGTTATCTTTATTAGCTATACAACCCAGCACAGAAACTGTTGCAATAAGAATAGTTCAAAACAGCTTTGAAGCAAAAAGCTGTAGCTGAAATTAGACTTTGGAATTCTTTTCTACCTTATAATATATTCTGTGTAGAAAGAATTTGGTTTAGGCTGATTGAATGTCCCATTACCACTTCACACTGCAGTTATTTTTTGTAACTGAGTCTGCAGAAGTCTGCATGCTATTGAATGCAAAGTGGTGTTATAGACTTTACGAAATTCAAATCAGAATATAATATCACAAATATACAAAAACTTCACTTTTAGATTTAAAACCTACATTTCTTTCATGTAAATGTTCTGTTCTGTCCACAAAGAAAGAAAGAAAAAATAAACTTGGATTGTGATTATGTTTTAGTGAAAATGAATTTTTAAGACCTTGATAACAAATGCAAAAAACCTCTTAGAATCATAGAATGTGCTGAGGAAGGCACCCACAGGCATCACTGAGGTCCAACTCCTGGCCCTGCACAGGACACCCCAAGAACCATACCATGTACCTGGGAGCATCGTCAAAATTCTCCTTGAGCTCTGTCAGGCTTGGTACTGTGACCCCTTCCCTGGGGAGCCTCTTCCAATGTCCAAACACCCTCTGGATGAAAAACTTCCTCTGATATCCAACTTAAACTTCCCCTGACACAACTTCAGGGCATCCCCATGGGTTCTGTCACTGGTCACTGTCACAGAGAAGAGTGATACCTCTGGGGACCTTTCGAGTTTTGGACACAGTGGTCCTCATCAGTGCAAGGAAATTCATATAAAAATCAGGCCCATTACCCATGTATGATGCCTCAAAGACCAAACAACTACCACAGATCACTCATTACTGTGCCCTGGAACAATGCTTGGAGGATACAAAGAAAATACAAGACACTGCTGTATTTTCTGGGGTATCAATGCTTAAAATAGAGAAAAACATACTCCGTAGTCTTGTAACTCTGACCAAAAAATAACATCTTAAGAGATTCAGAGATTTAGTTTTTAGTTACCATTTCTCAGGACATACCAAAGTCTTTTCACCTAAGAGATCCTAGCTAGACAGCTCTCAGGAAAATAAATGTCTTCTTGCCACACCATAGTGGTAGTAGTAACACTAAATTAGGTAGTATCTATGCAACAGTAAAGTGTCATGTAACCCAACAAAAGTATACTGTATACTACGGAATAAGGCAGACCTTGATGGTCTTAAAAAGAATATGTGTCAATTGAAATTACTCACATTTGAGAGGATTGTGGGGAAAAAAAGTAAATTTGAGAACAGCAAAATCAGAATGTATAATCAGACTAGTAAAAAAATGCTTCTGACATATCAGCTAGGTTGATATAAAATATTGGTATTCAGAAAATTAGTAGTTTATATTTTTTGCAAAAGTTGGAGATAATTTCAGTAAAGGTATTCAAAATATTTTTTCCATTGAAAACATTCCTACTTTTAAAGCTTCTTATCGTTAAGAAGCTAAAATCCTTTTCCTTGCTAAATTACATAGAAACTCATTCTGTTGTAACTATCTTCCCAGGCTATTGTTGAGTGTCATGTATTTTCTTACCTACCTACTTACCATATGTGAGCTGTAGAATGAGATCAGTGTGCTGTAGATAGAAAATAAAGGTGACTCTGAATGAGAGTGCACAGATGCTACTATGGATTCACACAAATAACTCATAGTCAGTTGTAAGTGGCCTTAGTAAATAAAGTGAGATTCATCCTTCTATGCTTACCTTTTATTTCTGAAGCTGACAATAGAAAATTAGCTACTTTCCAAACTTGTTTTATGTCATATGAAGATTTCTATTATGTTAATTCACAAAGAAAGATACTTTGAGCAAAAACATAGAGGTGGAATAAACCAGGCCCGTGGTAGCAATTCTTCTGGTATAAGGGGTACAAGTGTAAAGAACCAGAGGTTATCAGGTTAATCTGTATAGACTGAAAATAATTGAGCAAAGAAATCTAAGATACTGAGTGTATATTAGTTTTGCATGAGAGGGACATTTGCTTTTATTATCCCTGTCAATTTCTTGTAGGTTATGTACTATCA
The DNA here is from genome assembly GCA_024362935.1 of Setophaga petechia. NCBI lineage: Eukaryota > Metazoa > Chordata > Aves > Passeriformes > Parulidae > Setophaga > Setophaga petechia. Next base: position 64,761 of record JANCRA010000150.1, read on the forward strand.
TTTGCTTTTGTCTCTTCTAATCAAGTATGTAATATATGTACTGTAAATTAAATATATGTGCTGTAATACATGACAAGAAAGAGGGAAAATAATGCTAAATATAAAATAAAAACATTTTTTCACAAATATGTACTCTTCATTGTAAGCAATACAACACATTTGTAAATTTTTCTTAACCAGACTTGAGGTTATCCAGGCTTGGGACAAATTTTGAATGGAACTTTCCAAAGCGACCTTTCCCTAAAGGGCAGAATTCAGCAAACCTTCCCCCAACCAGTTTGGGAGATTAGGACAGAGAAGCAACCTACCATGTTGTTTCTAATAAACCCCACCCCTGGGTGATAACCTCTGTCCTTTCCCCAAATTTACCTTTGTAAACTGTTAATAAACCATTATCACTGAGCCCAGCACCATAGCAACTTGTATCCCTGTCCCTCTACTGTAAAAACAGTGTTAGACACAATACTAGAGCTATCTGTGGATAGGAAAGTAAGCCTAGGAACCAGAAAGGTATTAACACCTCAAACAGGCCTAGGGACCAGAGAAACGTCAAGGTCTCCACCCAGAGAGACATTATAAACTCAGACAACATGGTGGGTACTGAGTGCTTAATCCCAATATGGAGTAAGTAAAACCAAAACACAATTGGAACAGGTTTTTTCTGCTTTCACATGCCCCACATTGGGCACCAAAATTCCCTGGTTTGGAAAAAATTTGGCAGGGAACTTCTCAAAGGGATGTTTTCCTAAAGGGCAGAATTCAGCGGCCCCTCCTCCAACCAGTTCAGGAGATAATGTCCTTGGAAAAAGTGGAAAAAACTGTTTATTTAACAAGCAAAGTACTCACAAACATGAAAAAAATGAATGTTAAACACTGAAATCTGATGTTGTTCTGAAGAGATGGCAAATTCTGAAAGTCCTGTAGTTCAGAGGGAGTCCTTTTTGTGGGTGTCTTGGCTCAGCTCTTTCTCAGTGTCTCCAGAGCTCAGGTCCAGTGTTCCAGCGACAGTGAAGCTTGTGGGGGCCCCCAGGCCATAGTCCTGATGTTTCCAGATGGAACAACAGCTGAACAGTTCCAAAAAAGAAATTTCTGGCCTCAGCTAATTAGAGAAAAAACTAACCAAAAGCAAATGAGAGCTCTCTCCCACTGTCCATGCTGCAGTCAGTCAGTCCATGAGAAAGGAATTCTGGGAGGGTAGAGGGTCAATTAAAGCTTCTGCAGACAAAGGGAGCTCTGCTTCTTCCCCCCTTTGCTCTCAGAACCAACCTTAACAACACAGAATTCAATATCTGCAGTAAAGCAGAACAGACGACTGGGGATACCAGGCCATACAGTCACCCCAGGACAGAGGTGTACCACACTGCTTTCTAAAGCACAGGAAAGAATGTCATTACCACCTGTGTCAGCCTAGAAAATCCAACTAGTCACTTCAGTACTTTATGAAAGCATGTAATGCAAAATGTGACAGAAAAATGTTTCTTCATCCAAAGCCCACTCCTTTTTAGAGGGTTAAAGAAACATCAATGAAACGATCAGTATGCTGATAAATACAGAGGTTGTTTTGTGGTTTTGCTTGTTGTTTCCATGGCCTTGTATCTTTCTTTTAATTTGTTGGTAATTAGGTACTTGTACAGACTAATTAATCAGAAGAGCTAATGGTCATATTTATATGCATATCAGTTTTTATTAGGACAGAAGATAATAAAGAATTGAATAGGGATTTAAACCAACAAAAAATAAATGAAATTGACAAATATCATTGGTACTTTCCAGTATTAAATGGTCAAATATAGAAATTAATGTATTTTAATAATACTTTGGTATTCCAGGTTTCTATTGTACTGAGTTGAAATTATCTAAGCAGGACTAGCCGAATAAAATTCCATCTTTAAACTTGACTTGTGACCTCTACAACAACTTCAGGTTTCTGCATCTACTGGATATTTTACAAGCTGCAAAAGAGAGTAGCATTTTGTTTCATACCCAAAAAACAAACAAAAACAAACATATAAACCCACAAAAAAAACCAATAAACCCACAAAAAAACCAAAACAAAACAACCCAAACCCTTCCCAACCCCCCCAGGAAAAAATAAACCCGCCCAAATTAGCATGGTTGGCATGTTTTTAAAGTCTCTCCGTTGGTATCTCAGTAGTTTGTCCAAATGACTCAATCCACTATATTTCATCATCAAAAAAGAAGAATATAACTATGATCTAAATAATAAATTTTAAGTACAGAACAAGTACAGAACAAGCAGATAAAACAAACATTGATCTTTCTGAGAAAATTTGCATTCTTAGGAGCTACTACCTAGAAAAACAATTTTTTCATTAAATCAAAGCATTTCACAATGTTCTACTCAATTCAGAACAATGAAAAGAACTTTTATAGGAGAGGGCCATTTATTCAGCTCAATTTATGACATAAGAATAAAGTGATACCCACACTCAAATTATTGCTTGATGAATCACATCATGCCTTAGCCATGCTGGCAGAAAGCCCTTCCCAGAAGCAGAGTACATTTCATCACCTCACATCCTGTTATCACACTGTACCCTTTACGTTTTGAAGGATAAGAATGTCAACCTGGATAAGGCAGAGAAGAGAGATATGGTTTCTCACAGGCTGATAATATAGGCAGTTGCTGATGCACTTCTCCAAAGAGAAACAATGTAGATAACATTTTCAAGGGAGTCATCAGAATTGTAATGGGCCTACAGTCTTTCCACAGATATACAGATCATTATCAAACATTTCATATTTCCTTACATGTCCCCTGGGCTGCATGTACATGGTACTGAGAGAAGTTCAATAACACACTTTGAAAACAAAACAAAGATCCAAAAAATTAGCTTCAGACTCCTACTCTGCCTTTGAGCCTAAGAGAAACACATACCTTGCTTTGCCTAGGCATAACAGCTCTACACTTGTGTAACAACAACCCCATGCAATGCTAAAGGCTTGAGAAAGAGTAACTGGAAAGCTGCCTGGTGGAAAGGGACCTGGAGGTCCTTGTTAATAGCTGGCTGCATGAGTCAGTGTGTGCCCAGGTGGCCAAAAAGGCCAATGACATCTTCTCCTGCATCAGCAATCGTGTGGCAAGCAGGACCAGGGCAGTGGTTTTCCCCCTGTACTCCGCACTGGTGAGGCTATGCCTCAAATCCTGTGTCCAGCTCTGAGCCCCTCATAGCAAGAAGGACATGGAGGTGCTGGAGCCTGTCCAGAAAAGGGCAATGGAGCTGGTGAAGGGTCTGGAGAACAAATCTCATAACGAGAGGCTGAGGGAGCAGAAGTTGCTTAGCCTGGAGAAAAGGAGTGTCAGGTGAGACCTTATCACTTTCTACAACTGCCTGAAAAGAGGTTGTAGTGATGTGGGAGTTGATCTATTCTCCCAAGTAATGAGCAATAGGACAAGAGGAAACGACCTCACTTTGCACTAGAGGAGGTTTAGGTCAGATATTCAGAAAAATGTCTTCACTGGAAGAGTCACCAGGCATTGGAATTGGCTGTCCAGAGAAGTAGGGCGGTCACCATTCCTGGAAGTATTTAATGGATATGTAGAAATGACACTTATGGATATGGTAGAGCTGGGGTAACAGTTGGACTCAGAGATCTTAAAGGTCTTTTCCAAACTAAATTAATCTGTGAGCTATGATTTAAAGGCCTTTTCCACACAGACACTTCAGAAGTTCAGAGAATGTTGATGCAATCCTTATTTTCTAGGTGGGAAATTGAGACAGAGATATTAAATGAATTATTGTTAAAAGAGTAATAAAGTAAAATATCCTAACCAATAGAACTCATTTTTTCTGATTTGTTTTTGTGACTGATGTATATGTTATTGCTAGCAACTAATTTCTTACTGTAAACTAAGAGGTTTTTAATAAAATCAGACAAATGACAAGGCCTACCTGTGGGCCAGAGTGTTGCAGAAACTTGATTTCATATACTGCTTGATTTGGTACATGTTAGGCCTTCAGTTTAGTGATATCTGAAGATACCATCTTGGTTTTCTGTTGTCTTTCTTCGTTGTACACTACCAGAATGACACAGAAGCTATCATCCCTTCTACCCTGATGACAAGGCAGTTCATCCAAGTGCTCCAAATATCTGTGCAAACTATTCAAACTGATCTGCTTGATTTTGCCTGGAATTAATGATGAAGCACTCACAGGAACTCTGCATATGGAAAATGTATTTTCACATGCGTACTTGATGCTGCTGGAAGTATCAGAGAAATGTAAATACTTTCTTTTGTCTAGGGAGACTGCATATGGTTTTCAGTTTACATTATACATGGAAGCTGTTGGAGTTTTGTTAGTCTTTCTAAGTACACTATGACTGAATTTTCCAAATGGGTTATTAATTGAAAGAGTTCATGACCGCTATTCAAGATTTCTATTTTTGATGGAGGGTATGTGCTTTCTTTTCTCATAGTTTTATAATCTGTCTTGTAAAAAGGATTTGTTTAACAGAGGGTGAGAGACAGATGCCTTGCTTCTGCTAATCGTCCATGCAGGGTCAGCCAGACTCTTCCACAAGAAGCCTGGTCACCTTGAAGACCTTTCTACAGTGTAGGGTACCATTCTACCAGATCATGAGTACAGCCTGAGTGTAGCCAAACACATTGTCTGTTTTTTACTAAACATACTGTCTTTCTGAGGAAATTTATTGTCTGTTTTCTTCTGAAATAGGTAAGTATTAATACATATTTTACTATGAAAAAATATTGACTTTTCCCCCTATCTCTAAGTTCACATTTCAAAATTATCTTCCAAGAGGGCATCATAATGCTACAATGTTTGCCATCAGAGTACCTTTCCTCAAGCGCCTCTATTCTTGGGAATAAAACTAAATTGTGCACTCATAATAAAATGTGATAATAAAATATCATCAAACATGATAGTAGAGTAATGTGTTTGTGCTTTAAACATACATTAGCACTGTGACTTGTCTCAAAAGTTCTTTTTAAGGGGGAATTAAGGTTTTCCTTTTGTGAAAAAGAATCATTTATAAGCTATTGAGAAAGTACTGTCACTTCTAAAACATTACTATACTAGTATGTGCTCTCAGTGAACTGCATAAGTTGTACTAGTATAAAGTCCATTCTAGTGCCTACTAAAAATAAAAAATTTCTTTTTTTTAATCAATTGTCTGATAATTTAAAAATCTTTATTGTATAGCTGATTTTGCTCTTCCCATTTAATCTTTTCCTATGTTAGGAGACGGTACTACGTTTCCAAGACTGCGAAGAAAATTGTAGACATGCGACCACTTTGCATTGCTTATCAAATGTTTCTTCATAGTTATAGTTTAAAACAATAGAGTGTCTCTCCAAAGGGACACTAATTCTACCCCTTAAGTAAATATTTTCAGTGCAAGTTTACACGAAAATATCCCTGTTTTTTCTCTCCAGCTTGGATTGCATGCAAAAAAAAAAAAAAATTAGTAATGAACATTTTGAGAAGGCAGCAGTTGTGTGTGGCAATGAAAATGAAATTGGACCAACACAGTTTGCTATTTCCATCAGACAATGGTGTAGATCTCACTACACCATCATGAGCATTTTTCATTAGCAAATTTGAAAGGGAAAAAATCAATTTCACTTTTTTCCTCTGCAGTAATTCAAGTTTTGATGGAGTTTTTTTACAGAAGTCTGTAAGCAGATTTAGCACATAAACAGTGACAAAACAGAGGAAAAATACTATCGCAGTAAAGGTAATGTTTAAATATACAGTCTTAGTTAAAGGGAAGAAATGGTTATTTTTTATTTTAGGAAATACATTCATCTCATATAATTGTCATCTTTTTTACTAAGAATTTCAGATCATGTTTGACCTGCTAAGACTACCTGGTTTATCTTTTCCCTGAATCAGGAAGAAATTATATTTCATACTTACAAAGACACCTTTAAAATTTATAACTTTAAAAAACAGCATCTAAAATAGTCTGTGATCTAGGCAAAACCAGATATTGATGTCTTTCCCAGATTTCCTATACCACTTTATCAACTAACTGCTCAGATTTATCAATAACTCACTTCTGTTATCTCTTGCTTGGCCTTCTAAGTTGAACCACAGATGAAGCATATATACCTTTCCATGGAAACTATTGTACAAATCTGCAGGTGTACCTGTTTCCTAGCTACTGATCCCCTTTACCATCACTTAGCAGAGGCACCTATTGCTTGTTTAGCTAGAAAGTTGAAAAATGAAAATATTGCCTGAAAACCAGCATACAACACAAGCAAAATCTAAATGTACAGACTTAACTTTTATATTTAATTGTGCACTCAAACATATTTTCCTTTGTTTTACAATTTTACTTAAATATTACTATATGGTAGCATTGAGTGTTTATTTCCAATTATCATTCTGTCCCTCAAAAATACATATTAAATACTATTTTTTAAAAAATATTGGTATGACATTATGAAGTTTTGCTTGCTATTATCTTTCTTTTCTACTTATAATCAGTAAAAAGGCAAAATTATTTTGGGGGATAACTGTTGCAATGCACACAGGAACTTCTATACTTGAACACACACAAATTTTTAGAATGAAAAATCATTGGAAGAAAAGAAGTATCAGAAAACTTCAAGACATCACAAAGCAGAGTAATATAACATTCCATTTCTGCCAGACTTCTTTTATTTTTCATGACATCTGGATGATCTGTCTGTGAGGCAGATCAACTGTACCAGACATATAATAAACACTTGGTATTTTTCCCATCATTTTACATTCTTATTATGTAAAAAGTTTATTGAGGGCCATTAAAGCAGAGATATTGGAAAAATGGATCTCTACACTCTTATTTTCTTCTCATTTTTCTTCTTACAATCACCTTTCATGTCACCATGTTTCCCATTTATATTCTCTCTCTCTCCGGCTTTGCGCTCATTTCCCACTTGTTGGCCCCAGCACACCCTGATCAACAGGGATGTTGTGAAACTTCAAAATATTTGTAAAGACCAGCTGAAAGGAAAACAGATGTTCTAAACCTCATCATAAACAGACAAATTAAGACAGTGTTCAAGACCGTTCCTCTATAATATCTTCCTTTGAGGCACTTTCTATGGTTTGCAAACACCAGATCAATTATGAGGGTGAAGTATCAAAAGCTCTCATGCAAGCATTCACTGAAGACACACTAGATTCATCTAGAAAAAAATTAATCAAAACAGTTTCTTTGATGAAAACCCTGGAGAAACTTATTAAAGATATGAAATGTGCAAGAAAATAACCTGAACACCCAAACATGTAAAGAGATTGTAGTGGAAATGCTAATTATGAGAAATTACAAAATGCTTGTTTCAGTACCCTAGCCAAACTCCATTCTGAGGTTTTTTATGCCAGTTAAATCCATTGGTTGCACAAATGAAAAATGCGACAAATGAAATTTGTTTAGAACTTGAGCTTAAAACTTTAAAGGCAAATATAAACAGATTTGTTTTTTCCCTCTACTTTTGAACTGAATGTTGACTTAGCTGCAAATTATTGATAATAAACCTCAGCCTTTGACAGTGGCAAATGGCAGATGATTTAGAAGATGAAACACAGCCCTTCAGCTCAATATAAATAAGCAGCACAAAACAAACAAACAAACAAACAAACAAGGATTTTTTTCCTTTTCTTCTTGGAGTTGTAATTTCTAAAATTCAGATCATGCAACATTATTATTTTATTTAAATAATTAAAATTAAAAGTTCTGAATCATACTGATATTGCCCATCCACATTAGGACACAGAATTTTTAATATAATTCTTAAGCCGTTTTGAAAAAAAGAAATTATAACCACTTTTTTATTGTAGGGAGGGAGCTGTCTTGCACCTATGAGTCTACCTGCTCCACCCTAGCTCTCCATTTACTTCCCAAGTAAATGGGATCTCTTCACTTGGATTAATACTTATAAATAAGTAGGAAACGATGACTAGATGAACAGAGAATTAGAAATTTGTACTACAAGGCTACCTCTATGATTTACTTTAAACTGAAGTTATGTATTCCTGGATTGTACCTAAACCCCTTCACATTTCTCTGCACTCAGTTACTTTTTTCACTCCATACAGAGTTAACAGAATTCATAACTCAAAAAAACTCCCCAAAAATTAGCTAAGAAGAAATCACACACTAATTTCTTACTATCATTGATGCCAGATCTACATTTTTCCTCAGTCCCCTTTAAAATCTGATATTAACTTTGCTTCATAGTGTTTTTCCTGAGTTGCCTGTTTGAAGATGGCAGATAAACATAGCTCCAAATTCCTCAAAGTATTCCCCCAAGTGATTTACTTTAAAATAAATTAAACCATTGGGAATCTTTGCAGACAGTTACAACTAGTAGTCCCCAAACAGCCAAAAATAGCAAAGATAAGACCCCAGAGGAACTGCAAACTAACTAAGGAAAAGCAATTAACAGAACTAGCCAAGAACACAGTTTAATTCTCAAAACCCCCTCCCCAATAACACTGCTACCTTACACATCCGATGATTTTGTTCTTGCACAATCTTGGGTTCTGCACGGCCACGGCTGTGCAGTGAGCTCTCAGCAGATCATTAATTCACTTCAACACTTGAACTGACACAGCCAGCGTGGTGACGGGGGCGTACGGCTGTGGCGTACACACAGGCGCTGAAATTGAGACAAATGGTTGTGACACTATGCCCAAAAAGAATGATCAAATAATACCTAACCTACCATAAGAGATTAGGGGTTAGTTGCCTTACATCTCACAGCAATCTCCCCAAAAGTTATTACAGCAACCTCACTCACTCTGGAAAAGCCTTATGAAATGCTACACACACACACACACACACACATACACACACACACACACACACACACAAAGATATACAACTTACAGAAAAATAGCTCAATATAACATGTTTAGTGAGGACAGCCCAGATACATGAATCACCAGAAATAAGAAGTAATTGAAGAAGGTGAGGAGGAAAAAGGAAATTACATCTTAACTGCCCTCCATTTTTCACCTGTTAGACATATCTTTTCATGGTTAAAAAGTTTCAATGGACTATTTCAGTAAAATAAGGTTCTCACAAAAATTAGAAAAAAACCCAGGCAAGTATATAGGAATCAATCTTTTGTGGATTGTGACAGAGGAGCTTGCCTACCTACTTCTTTTTTGTTTATTATCTAATATCTTGAGTATGGCCCTAAGGGGACAATATAGCCTAGGATTTATTAATACTCCCAGTTACAATTTTAAGTAAGCATTTAGATTACAAAAATGATGGAAACAGACACAATGGTCCATTTTTCTTTCTTAAGTTAACTTAATTCTTTTTGTTTGAACTCCCACAGGAGACTGTTCTGTTAACTTTAATGTGAATATAACTAAGCCAATAATCCCTGATGTTATTTTAATTGTAATCACTTGACACATCAAACACTGATATGTGAAGACAAAAAAAATTACATGTGCATATGTTTGTGTGTATGCATATGTATGTATATGTACACATGTATGAAAGCATACAAGAAACCATTTATTCTTTCTTTATGTCAGTAGTAACCAAAAGTCAATCAAATGGCTTGGTATTTATGTAATTATCTTCAATTAAAAGAAAAAGCTCAATATGCCAATAGAAAAAATGATTGTGAATTAAGTAGCATGACATTGCCTTTATCAAATGATTAGAAAAACTATTCAGTCAGAATAGGAAGAAGAAACAAGAAATGAGCCCGACACTTGACTGTATCTACACTTACTACAGCATCTGAATTGATTTCTATAATGGAATAATCACAGAAATTATAAGTGCAGATATATAAAAAGAGAGTCATAGAGGGGAAGATAGGCATCTTCTATTTTAAATCCTATTAAGTTTGCCATTTTCCCTGCATGCATACATTTAAGATAAATAGAAACAGCAAATGCTTATAAACTTCTTTGTTGCATTTAATGGTATAACTCTCCTGTGACTGAAGTTCCTGAAGTTGTGCAGACTCTGGGGAGAGAGTTAGGTGCTTTAAAATGGCAGCTCTAGAAATCCTTGTGTTGAACAGTGAGCCACTCAAAGTAGGTAAGAGCAAAACTGTATGTATAAAGCTGTATCAACTTGTCTGAGGGAGATTTTCTCTGAGGCTCGAGTAACTCTATCAAGGATTTGGAAGCCTCTCCCGTAACTGCTCTTTCAAAGAACTGCAGAAGGCTGTTTCCTAGCAAAACAAAATTGTGAGAAAAAGAAGCACCTGATATTTCTGTGCTTAGTAGTTAGGAGTCTCAAGCACACTTCTTTTAATTTCTCTCTTAAAATGAAGCAATTCAAATCTCCATTCCTCAAAATCATCTCACTTATTAGGTAATTAATTAAAAATTAATATGTACTTATGTGTGTATGCATACGTAACATCCTTCCTCTAAGTGGTTAACATCCACTAAAAATGCTTTTTTTCTCAACAAAAACTCATCAATTTTTTTTCAATTATTAAACTCATAATGAGATAAAAACTCAAACCCAAACCAAATAAATCCAAACTCAACCTAATAAAGTAAGAAAAAGAAGCACCATTCTAGTTCCTCATTTAGTTCTGTTTGAAAAAAAAATATCTGTAACTCACTGACAAACTAAGGTTTTCTAGGCCTTATTCTTTTCTCTTAAATCAAAAGTCTTTGAAGATTTACATGAAAAATGCCTACTTCCTGGACTCTGGGTTAGTTACAAATCAGAAAAAGAGCTGTCCAGTCCTGGCTGTCTTCATGAGACAAACTTCTTTCCTGAGAGCTAGAAAGTAAATTATGGCATTCCATCCTGAATGTCCAAATCATCCAAAGATGATTCTGAAAGTGGCTTTGTAACTGTACTTATGGAATCTGGTGTCTCAGCCCTACCTATGGCTTTCATTCTGCTTAGTAAACATCAAGTGTTCATAAGTTAAGTTCTTCTACCTCATCTTCTGTCTTCATTACACAGCAACCATGTTTTCCAGTAAGAGTATCTGAACTCACTGCTGCCTGATAATTCTTGGCTGGCAATTTCATTTTAGATACAAAAAATATTTACTTCTCAAGATAGGTTTTATTCTGATATTCTCATCTCTTCTAAGAATACTGAAAATATGCTTGCTTTTATTTCTTTCATCAATAGATGTTCATACAGTCTGCTTTCCTCAAAAAGTAGTCTTGAGTCTTTCAAATCTAATGTTATTTCACCATAGGCAAAATTATGGAAACTTTCTGAAGGTTTTTTAATTTTATTAACTTCTGAATGCTTTTTTCATTTGCATATATTTAGTCTATATATGCCCTTAAAAATTAAAAAAGAACAATCAGGGAAATGCATTCTCAGAAGATCATACACCATGGTACTGTCAAACTAATCTTACTGCACTTTTAAGATTGATTTTTACTTTTTGAACAATTTATATTTGGAATGACATGGAGATGCCAAGATTTGTATTGCTGAAGTGTAGAAAAAACAGTAATCCTGAAAAAAAGAATCAAAAGTCACTTAGTAAACTAGCTTCCCTCTGGAGATAATTCTAATTTTATATGTTTTACATAAGATATCCTGTGAATTGGAGCTTAACCTTCTGCTAGCTACTGCTTGGGATAACCTGAATTCTGTGCAGTAAGTAGGTGGCAAAGACATCTGAAATTAATGGGTATTAAACCTATTTGCTACAGCACACTATGACTTAATCTTTTAACTATTATAATTGACAAATAGCTCCCAAAACAACATCAGTGAAAGGATTATAATACAATACAATACCCAGTATATGAGTAAAACCTCTGAGTCTTTTCCAGAGCACTGTATTTCAAGAATTCACGAGCATTTTTTCCTTTTGCTACTTGGAATGATTATTTTTTTCTTTGAATCCTTTTACAAGAACTGATAGTCATTAATCAGAAACTGGTAATGATGTACCAGTAGCAAGACTTCTTTCTTTGCCTCCAGCAATTCTTCAAGAATCATAATTTTAAAGGTTTATGATTCATTATAGTTACATGTTTCCTATAATAAGATATTTTACCAAAAAAATGAAGTAATAATATGCACGTTTTCATATTTTAGGGAGGGGGATTTCACAGAATTCTCAGCTCTGCTCTGAATATCCTTTGCTTTTCTGCTTTATATACAAACACAGTCACTTACGATTTATGCTACAAAATTATGACTATGAAGTTTTTTTAGAATTGAGAGTATTGTCTGTAGGTACAAAACCAAGAAGAAATAGCACAGTGAACTTCCAGTGTGTGTTTTTCTCTAGAGATAATAGCATTGCTTCTCTTGGTATGGAATCCGAGCTTTGTCTATTGACGATGCTTATAGGTCAACATAAGTAATTTTTAACAGCAGTGCTTTTACTTCTGCTAATTGTTAGCAATTTTAAGAAGTTACCACCCCCACCCAAAAGTTCCTCAATCCCAAAATTTGCCACAGAAAATGCACAGTTGTTCAGGTATAATTTATAGTAATTATAGATTTTAGATACAGGGCCATTATAATGACTTGACAACATGCATTCTCTGTCAATTTAAAATTCTTAATGTAATTTAATTAAATTGCTGTCAATTAATATTCATTATATGAGAAACAGCAAAACATACTGAACTATTAATGTGACTCAGAAAAGGAAAAAAAAAGGAAAAATTGCATAACACTGAGTCATCTTAGATATCCTCATTCAATGAGACAGAATTTTTGCAATTGGAAGGTTAATATGCTTGTATATAATATTTCCAGTTTTAAAAAATGTATTTTAAAAAATAAGATTGTAGTCAAACTCTGAATTTTTCTCTCCTTTTTCTTTCATTATGTATGACTTCAAAAGAAGTAAAAAATGTTTCGAGTAAAGAATGTACATACTCCAATGTCAAATTCAATTAGAGCTCCTGACAGAATGTTTTTCATTAATATTTGTATACATAGATCCAATATTCAATATACTGTAATGTGGCATCTCCAAAAAAGTGCTCATAAAGTTCTTAGAGTCTTCCTTTGTTCCTTGATTCATTTTTACCACTTAGCTGTACAATGTACATTTCAGAAAAAAAAAATCCAAAAATACCACAAGGAAACTAATCAAAGCAAACAAACAAACAAACAAAAAGTCAAATCAAGAAAGAAAAACAGATAAGAAAAACTTACAGTGTTCTCTAGTTTTATTATCCCTTCATAACAAAACAAGTATTTCAAATAAAGTGCAGACACATGTATACAAAAAACCCTACTCCCTATGTCAAAGAAATGTTATAGAAATATTTAACTGTTCTGTTGCCATTTTAATTTTTTTTCACTAAATGACCTAGCTGAAACAGATTGCTTACTGCTGTGAAGAGGCTTATATAGCACTAATATCATACATGAAACAGATGTTTAGCTTACTTCCTATATTGTGATTATAACTGAACAGGATTCAGAGGAAGATTTTATTATGACATCAGATCTATAACAGCAAATGCTTCGTGCTCTGTTGGAAAGCATCCTAGTGAGAGAAAGCTCCTGGGTTTGGCTCTGTAAAGCTGTGAGAAACACAAGCATCCCAAATTTCCTCCTAAAGATCAGTTTTGTCTTTTACTGAATTTTGGATTACTGACATAGTATGAGGGTCAAGTAAAACAGAAGTGAGGGGAGAAGAATAAATTCTAATAAACCAGAAAAAATTGTCAGCAAATTTGACAATGACTGATATGTTGGAGTTTTTATGTAAAAAATTTAAATCACTGAGCAGAGTACACAGGTGGAAAACACTTTCTGTACTACATGTTTCAGATTCAGGAGATAATGTACATTTTATATATAAAGTGCAGCTTATTATTTATATCTGGTTTTTTTCTTAAGGAGACCACTATATAGGGGAAGTAGTTTGTATGAATGTAACATAGCACATAAAGGTGTCTTTTTTATATAAATTAAAAAGAAAGGTTTTCATTAATTGCGAATATGAAGTCATCATTAACTAATGTATTAAAATAATCTGACTCACTTCTTTTGTGTTTGAAGAGTTCATTATACAGTTAATGAACCTGACAATCTGCAGCTCTTGGTTTTCTCTGTAGGGAATGGCAAGAATTAAGTTTCTCTATCTAATTTTCATACTCATATAGAATAAATGTATTTGTGATATAATAGCAATCAAGCAAGTGGAAGGAGTTTGCAAAATTCCCTTTGCTACAGTTTTTCAGTAATGCTAAGAGTCCATTTCTCTTTGGTTAAGTTTTTTTTTAATTGTTAAAGGCACATTTTTAATGAAAACAAAACTGGAGAGAATTGAAAATTGAAAAACCTAATTGAACTAAAAGGAAGAAAAATACAATACTTAAAATTTGTGGTCTCCATGTAGGCTTGGAACACAAAATGTAACCTTACATAAATTAAGGTTACATTAAGCCAGGCTATCAGAATGCTTCATTAGGTATTAGAAACATGATAATTTGTTTTTTATAAATCTGGACTCCTTTAAGTTGTTTTTTTTTGCATTGTTTTAATACACCAGGCCCACAGGACATTCAATTTCAGCAGAAGCAAGGAGGTGAAGTTATAGCTCTGTATTCATTGGCAGTGTTTGTGTAATACATAACATGAAGTATGGCAAGAATTCATAGCGGTTTTGTAATCACACAGTGTGCTGTTAATCCACAGCATTACAAACTGGGGCCAATTCAATATCAGCACTTCTGAGATTCAAGGGAAAGGTGAAATTACTGTAAAGCCCAAAGGTTCTAATTTAGCCATTACATGAACATAAAGTTGTCTGTTGTTTATGATCAGTGCTGCGCATGAACTTACATTGAACTTCTTGAAAAGCCGACAGACTTTGGCAGATTTTTGCAGTCTCGGTGCGAGTAGTGAAGGGCACAACATGTAGATATTCAATTTGGTTTTGGTAGCCATCCAAGTATCTTCTTATACAAGTAAATTATGGAAGTATAATTAAATCAGTATATATGATATCTGGTCATCTGTACAACCCAACCATATGATCACTTGTCTCCTATCATTACTCACTGTCACAATACCACTCTTGACATACTCATTCCTTACATTGAGCCACATATATATTGTAACTCTGTTTTCTCTTGCATTTCTTGTCTGTGAACATGTAATTTTGACTTCTTTTAAATGTTACTCCCAAGTAACAGATGCTTGGAATGTGGATTACCAATATTTTGAAGTCAGAGACAAAAAGACCTTAAACTATATCATCATGTTACTTTCTGGAAAACAATATTTCCCAACTGGAGATGGTTTAATATTAGTACCAATATTTTGTCAAATTATTGAAAGATTTTGCCTTTCAGAAAGTTAAATGCAGATAGGTCCTTTATCAATTTTATAGTGTTTTTTGCATTTCTGGGGGAAGCTATGATTTATTTGGGTTTTTTTAAATGAAATTCTTTTGAGGTTTTAGAAGTTTGTTCAACAGATTTTTTCACCAGTCGGTCTTTTCCTAAAGAAATTTTTATGACTAAAACCTGATAATACCATACAAAAAAAACCTTTAGTGACTGTCACTTGATATAGTCTTATTGAAGGATATATATGTATTGAATTTCCATGTAGTAGAATTTACCCTCCTGTTTTATTGAAAAATAATCACAAATTCACTGCCAATTAAAATGCAAATACAATAATTGATTTAGTTATTATAATGTAGTTTATTATGCATGGTACATGTCATCATGCTTTAGTCCTGATTTAGGCTTTCTGTTTACCATTTCTGTGACTGTACTGCTAAAATATAGGATTTTATTTCATTGGAAAGTGTTTTATACATTAAAGATTAGATAACCAAAAAGTATGTCTCCACCTTACCAAAGGGTGAAAAACCCAAACAAATGAGTCAATTAATTGCATTGAAAGATATGAACAATAAAGTACTTCAGCACAAAGGAATCACTGAAGTATGCATTTGATCTCATCACAACATAAATAACTTGTAACAAGGAGTGGTAAGGAATATTAATAAATGCAATCCAGTTTAATGAAAACCATAAAAACTGTCACTCTTGCATTTTATATATGTCTTGATAAGTCACTGAAAGGACATAAACTTTATTGTTCATTGAGATTAATTTTGGATTTTTTTGTAGCAGTGTTTCATTAAGATTTTCTGAAGTTTAAGGAAAAAAGAAAATAGAATGTAATGTTGTTGCAACATACTTACTCAAAAAGTTGTTTTGGAGTTTATTATTCAATTAAATACTTTAAGAGGATATTAAAAATCTTACAATTTATAGGTTAAAAATCAGTTTAAAAACCTCCAAAAAACAAACCTCACCAAAACCCCAAAGAAGAAAAAAAACCATGGACCAGCAAATAACATTAAACTCATTGTAACTTGACACTGTCTTGCCACCAGTGGACATTATTAATGAAAAGATAGTGGAAAGGTTTTCATGTTTCAATTATGGCTAAGGATCTATAATGATTTGGAAGGAATTCATTATTTTTATTTGCATAATTTAGCAGCAGCATAAAAAATAAGTTAATGAACAATTAAAGTAAATATGCTGTAATCACACATACAGGGACTAACATTCAAGCTAATTAAAAATGATCCATGTACTTTAGAATTTTTTCATTAAAGATATACATGCTTAAATTACACTTTTAGACTAACTCAGTAAGTTCTTACATATATTAACTTATATTTTATATATATTTGCATTCAAAATCTAAACCTGCTGGACTATGCTCATCATTCTTTTAATTTCTTTCATTAGAATTGAAAACGGATGATTTCATGTTCTGCTTCTGGTCATAACATATGCCTGATCCTGATCAATCTGACAGACAACTATAAGAGTAAAAGAACTTTTCGTCCTAGCTTGGCCTGCTTAAAAGCCATGCAAAGTCTATTTTAAAACCTACTAATATACTGTCCTGCTATAAAATTGGCCCTAAGCCAGAAGGTACACTTGATGAGTTGACAAAGTTATTGTTGTGTCCTCCCCATAGATCACTCAGAATATTTGAAGAGCAAAGTGAACTGATACATATGATATTAACATTGTTAGTAACAGCCTGCAGCCTTTGCACTGAGTTTGCCAAACTGAGGCTTCCTTTGGAGCTTTATTTTCACTTTCCTTAGTTCTATTGGGTTTTTTTTCTTTTTTTTTTCTTTTTTCTTTTTTTTTCCCTAATGACGAGGTATTGGAGATCTCAGGGCTACTACAAACCCCAATAAATATCAGTTTGAAAAAAAAAAAAAAAAACAAACAGAACTAAAGCTGAGGCAAACCAGTCTTGGGGTAAGAAGGTAAGAAAAAAATTGTGTAATATATATAATGCTTACAGTAAATTCAGATGTAACAGGAACCTACAAAAGTACATTAGAAAACATACAACAGTAACCCAAATTGAATCCTAGGATGAGAAAGAAGAAATTACCAACATCATAATCTTCCTGGAATGGAATTTCAGATTCTTGTAAGTCACTACACAACCACAAGAAAACTGAAGCCTTCAACCTGAGGACTAAAAGGACCCAAAAGGATTTTTGAAGATAGCACCTGAGGAAGAGATATATAATAGAACATGCATGTATGTCTAACTGTAGTATTAGCACTAAGACCAGTAGGATTAGATTGTAATAGTAAGATTTTTTTTCCTATAATATTTAGATCAGGGCTAAAAATGATTCATTTATTGTGTTGTCAAGATTTCTGTTATACCAGCAATATATTATTGGCTTTACTTATAATATGTTTCCTTTTTGCCCACAACAAGATTTTGTATGTAATATTCCAGCACCTCTGAAACAGTTACAGCACATTATTGAAACTCCAGGCTATGTGAACCTCAGAAGACTGAACCAATCTTTCCAATGAGTCTGTTTTCTGAGTTATATTTATCTAGTAGCTCCATGTCTTAACAATCACAAAAATAATGCCTTTCAGGCGTTCCCATGATTGTACCCCTGGCTGAAAAAGATTATCAAGGAGAAAAGAAAATGAGTTTATACAGTCACATCACTGTTCATGAAAGGTTTTAACAATGGATTGCTCTAACCCAGGATGAAACAGTACCTGCTCTGAATGCAGTAAAAGTGAGTCTAGAGATAAAAAAAAAAAAAAAAAAAAAGAAAACAAAACAATTAGTGCACACCCCAGCTTCTTAAATTGCATTTAAAACCTGAAAATAACACCCATCCAGGAATTCAGAAAACATCAGTGCTGGTGAATCTGACCAGATGCATTCCCATTTAAAAAAAAAAAAAACAAAAAAACCCAACTTTCTCTTATCCCTAATATTAATGTATTGGGGTGTTGGTGAGATGTTGGAAGGGAGAAGCTGAATGAATGTTTGTAAGTTGCTTTCTTATTCTATTTTCTTTTCTAACTAATTCATTGTTTCTTTTTCTGACAGCTTAGACTGTGACTCTTGATTTTACCTTGTTTCATCTCATCCAGAAATTAAAGACGCTCGCCATAGGGACCAATACATATGGTATCCTCCCACTCTGCCACTAGGCAGACTCTAAAATTTAGCTAGGAGTTTTAGGAGCAGTGCTGATGATTTTGCCTTTCCCTCTGGCTTTCTTAATTGCTCTTCCCTCTTGCGCTACACAGTGAATAATAACACATGACCTTTTACTTGGTACTGCTTCGACATTGTGTTTAGTGAAGGTTCTCCCAATTATGCAGACTTCTGCAGACAGATTGCAGTGCTGACATTTCTATGGAATACCAAAACTTCTGCAAGATTTTTGTTTCCAAAGGGAAAAAAACCCAGATAGAGTGAACTTTTTTCTTCCCTCTTTTTATTTTATAACACTTTTTATCATTTAATTCAGCAAAATCAGAGAGGCATTAATCTGATAACTTTGCAGTGCAATATCAAGAATTTTATCAGAAAGATTTGAAGCATGTCCAGATTTAAGCTCAAGAACAGGGATGCTAATTCAGACAACTGTCATTTGCTGCTGCAGGCTATGGCTTTGTTTGCCTGACACCTTCTCAGTGCTTTTATTACCATACAGCTAAGTTGTGTTCCCAGCATGAGCTGACATCTTTCCAGTTCATTGATTTCAGAACTGTATCTGAACACATTCATTCAACAAAAATAATCCCTGGACTCTACAGTTCTTCTTTACAATTTGATTAAATCACAATAGAAAAGCAACTGACTTGAGGGATGGTATTGATGCTAAAATTAAGTACAATAACATATTTAAATACTTTTGTTGTTTTTCTACAACATTGGGCACTGAAAAAAAATAACCATGTAACTCAAATTATTCTTACGTAGCATGTCAACATGAAGAAAGTATTAAGATTAATGTGACAGCAAAAATTGCTTTAAGTAAAATGCTAAACAGTATATTTGTGATTACAAGTAAGGTGCATCACAATAAAACTAAAAAAATAAAATACATGAAGTGGAGAGCTATCAAGAAGAATCAGTTTTTGTCTATATATAAATTATACATGTCATAGCACCTAAACATGTGAAGGAATGAACATTACTTATGCTTGGTTTTATAGGTGGTCAGATTGACTTTCTTTGTCACAGTCACAGATCATACTTTCAATTTTTTCATAACCTGAGAGACAACTACTTAATAACAAATTATTTTCTTCTGAATGTGAGTCTACATAATTTTTAGCACACGTATGTTTGTTTAATATTTCAATAGTTTATTTTCTGGAATAAGGTTGTAATAAATTGTAGTATGTGAAGGGCAATCAACTCAAGGTAACTGGGAAGAAAAACCCATGAAGAATATTTTGTAAAGCCTTCGATATGATCCCCCCCAACATCTTTCTCTCTGAGTTGGAGACACATGGATTTGATAAGTGGACTGCTGAATGAGGAACTGGCTGGATGTCCCGACGGAGATCAAAGACAAGTGATGTCCCTCAGGGGTTACCAGTGGGATGAGTAATGTTTAATATCTTCATCAATGACATAGACAGTGGGGTTGAGATCACTCTCAGCAAATTTTTGGACATCAAACTGAAGTGGTGCCGTTGACACAGCTAAGGCATGAGATGTAATCTGAGGGACCTGGACAAGCTAGAGGAGTGGGCCTATAGGAACTTCATGAAGTTTAGCAAAGCCAAGTCCAATGCTCTGCACCTGAATTGGGGCAAGGCTCAATATCAATACAGACTGTGAGATTAATGGATTGAGAGCAGGTTTTGGGGTAGCTGGTGAATGAAAGTTTGGACTTGATTCTGCAATTTGTTCTTGTAGCCCCGAAAATCAATCATATCCTGGACTGCACTGATAACAGCGTAGCCAGCAGAGTGAGGGGATTCTGCTCCTCTCTTTTCATGAGACTCCATTTGGAGTGCTGCATCCAGCTCCGGGGATCTCAGCACAGGAGATAAGGTCCAGAAGCCACAAAAATTATCAGAGATGGAAAAACACCCCTATGAGGCCAGGCTGAGATAGCTGGGCTGTTCAGCCTGAAGAGAAGGGTGCAAGGAGATATTAATGCAAACTTCCCACTTACAGGGAGCTTATAAGAAAGATGGGGGCAGAGTTTTAGTAGGTCTGGTTGAGATAGGAATTGTAATGGTTCTAAACTAAAAGAGAGGGAATTCTGAGTAGAATTAAGGAAGAAATTTTTTACAGTGAGGATGGTGAAACACTGGAACAGGTTTCTGAAAGTTGAGGTAGATGTCACATCCCTGGGAGTGTCTAAGGTCAGGATGTACAGGATTCTGGGCAAGCTGGTCCAGTGGAAGAGGCCTGTGCTCACTTCAAGGAGATTGGGGTGGATTACCTTCAAAAGCTCTTCCACCAGTGGAAGTTTTTCTGTGATTCTATGGATCTTTTGTTCTATGTTCCTATGTTTCTGTGATTTTGTGGTTCTGTACTATTCTGAATGACAAAAATGTGAGGGCAACGTGCATGTCATCAGTAGACTTCTGCAGCTGGTTAAGTCACATTCTCAAAACACAATTTCCTTAGAATAACTGGGCCACCTTATTTTCAGACATCCTACTTTCATAAGCAAATTCTTATAATTATTCTCAAGAATCTTCTGAATCAACACTATAGGCTCCTTAACATTACCATATGAATGATTAAATCAGCTAAGGAGGCACTACCATTATCATTTACTGATTTTTGTGGGATTTTTCTGCAGTGGTCATCATCACATGTACAAATTTCACAAAATCCAGAGAGTTAAATTTAATGTTTTCCCTGTTAGATAAAAAGTATTGAAACTTTTATAAGTTTTGTAAGTTTATAAAAGTAATAAAACTTTTAGTATAGAAGTACATAGCAAATATAGTAACTCTTAGAGAGAAACATGGAACATACTTTAACTCAGAATGTGTATCTACTCTATAGCTTGTGTTATTTAAAAAAAAATTTAAAAAACCAGAAAAACCCAAACAACAGCAAAACCACTCACACAAACAACCTCCCCGCCCTACCATTGAAAAAGGTTAAAATAAAATAAATTGAAATACAATATAAACAAAAAAGTACGTATCATAAAAATATATTGCTGCAGTTTAAATATAGATATACCATAAATTAGTGAAACAGAATCTATTTTAACTTTTTCTTTTTTGCTTGTCAACAACACTGTGTAACACATTTATCTTTACCTCCAATTATGAAAGAACTACTCAAACAATCATCATAGAAAGTATAAAGGGGTTTAAGAAGAGAAAAGTACACTGTATCACCTAATAAAATTTCATTTTAGTTCTTTTTCATTTTAATCAAAGCCCCACTGAGATTTCAATTTGGAAAAAGGCACTGTGAGAGATTCTATAAAATGAAGACAGTTTATTTGCAATAATCCAAGATACAAACAACTGTTAGCAGAACACCAGAAATTACATCCCCACTGTCTATTGTAAAAAAAGCAAACCAACAACACAATAATAAACTCTGAAAAGATTGGAGGTTTTGTTTTGGAAAAATGACCAGGGCATCCCAGGTTGAATTTTTTACATCCAGTGCCTCATAATGCATGAATCAGGCATTATGAATCTTTGGCCGTTAATTACCATGGGCATTTATTTTTTCTCAAAACAGCATATTCTTTATGCCCTCTAAGTGTAAAAAATATATATTATATATTTAATTGTTTTTAAGTTATCAGAACATTGTTTTCACAAGTAAGAAACATGTCAGGTAGAAAACTTTACAGTTGCTTCAGATTTTATATAGCAGAGGTTTGAAGGCATTAGATACAACCCAAGTATTTGTTAGCTGAGGTTGGAATTAAGATACTGAGATATTCTTCCTCTGCAGTAAGACAACATATGTCATTATTACAACTTCTTATATAGCAAAAGCCATAAGAATATATAAAATTTGATTAAAGTTTTTGTGTGTTGAGTCCTTATTTATCAAATATCTCTGTGAGAAATCATTCTATATGTTCTGCAAAATAAAACAAATCTATAACTCAATGGAGGAATATATTTTATTTTATATAGAAACACTAATTTACAATTTGATTTGCATATTAGAATGCCTGTTATATTGTCCCATTGGATTAACTTAATTGGAAATAAAGGGAATTTTAGAGGGAAAAAATCCACAGCACCTTTATTTATTCACTACACCCCATCTCTCTTTAGCATGATGAGCACATAGGTGAAGTAATAGGTACTTTAACTCCTATTTATTCATTGCAAATGTATTGGTGTATGGGAAAGAGAGTCAATCCCCTTTCAAAATATATTTTGTAGTCTATTGCAGCCATCTTAATTAAAATGGCAGAGCTCAGATCCTTTTGGAAATACAGTCTTCTGTGAGGTAACTGTTGATTGATGAATATCAAACTATGCACCAGTGTTTTAAATTTTTCAGCTGGAGGATGTTTGAGTGTACCAACTTATACAGCAATTTTACAAGGGAACACTTAGCCTTTCCTTTAAATTTTAATTTTTCCATCTGTTAACATTTGTCATGATGTCAGGCAAGACTAGAACACTAGCATCTATTTCTTGTTTGGTATTGTATGCAAATATCCACTTTCTCTGTAATGTTTTTATTTCTTCGTATTGTATGTATAGTGATAAAACAGGTTTGAAATGTTGCTACCAGAAAACATCTGCAGCACTGTTAGATCTGTGTGTATGTGTGTTTCCTCACCACTCCCTTTACAGGCAACCTTTGATACAATCACACATCCACCTCTGCCTCTGTGTGGTTTACTCATTTTTTTATCTGTCTGTTGAGATCTGCTGGTTCTGTTCCACTTGCCATGTCAGAATTACACTTGATTGGTGCTGGCCCTGGGTCTCTAGTAGAGATGAGACAAGTCACAAGTGGGATTACTATATAGATCTGGGGTAAGTCAGGGCATCAGAGCTGGCCTACCTCCTACTGGGTCCTGCTCTGCTTAAGACCCCTGGGATCTGGGAGAAGAGAGATGCAGGTCCCCACTGAGACCTGCACAACAAAGAATGGCACCTGATCCCCTTTTCTTGTGGTCCAATGATACAGGAGAAGGAGCATATTATTTCTTGTGGTGTTAGCTACCTGGGGAATTTGCTGAGCTCCTTTTCTCACATTGCTCTGTGTAGATCCATGACCTCAGTTTTAGAAATCACCTACTGATTTGGTCTGTGACCTACTCACCTGCCAGAGAGGTGACAGTATGACTTCAGGCTGCACTCTCTCCTTAAGGGATATTGTGACTGAGAATCCACTGATGGCACGGTATTGAAGATTGCAATGCAAGTTGTTTTCCATTACCATCTGTATGGCAGATTACCTTATCTCTCTCTTTGAGTGACCACATTAACACGTGCCTCAGGAGGGGACATTGCTGATAAGACTATTGAATGTCACTGCATGACTGATAAGAACTATAACATCCCATTGTGAGAAGCTCCGCCCAGAAGGAGGAGCCAAGCATTTCTACCCAGATATAATCCAGAAGATTTTGAGACACTGGCACAGTTTTTTCCACAGGATTACCCAGAGAAACAGCAGCTGTCTTTTTCTTCCACGGGATCTTCAGAGGAAGAATACATCCTTCTCTGCAGATCCCCCTTGCTCCAACAGAACCACACCTGATACTTCAAGAGGACTGCAGCCATATTTCCAATTGGACTGCCACCAGCACCCTGACCCAGGGTGTCAGGTTTGGTTCTGACTCTGCCAGTGTTGTTCTAGTGTACTGCATTGTTTATTTTATCCTTTTTTGTTTTCTTTTCCCTATTAAAGAACTGATATTACCCGCTCCCATATTTTTGCCTGAGAGCCCCTTAATTTAAAATGTATAGCAATTCGGAAAGGTGGGGAGGGTTTACATTCTCCATTTCAGAGGAGGCTGCTGCCTTTTTTAGCACACTCCTGTTGTTCCAAACCAAGACACATGGGGAACAGTGGCCATGTTCCTTCTATGTGGCCTGATACTTCCGAAAGTGCCCTCCTCAGAGCTGCAGAGATGGGGGTGGAAAGAAAGGAAAGGGGAGAGCAAGTGGATGAAAAGGCTCAGGGAGAGCTCACAGATGATTCTGTGATAGATGCTGTCACACTAATTGAAAATTGATATTTGGGTTGGGAGGGTGGGGGGGATTACAGCAACTAAAAAATAAAAGGATATTTATTAAACATCAGCCACCTGAAGAACTATCTCCAAGTAACTAATAAGGATGACACTTAAACTGGAGACAAAAAAAAAGTGTAAGGAATCATGCAATTTTTGAGATTTTGCTATACAATTTGAGGAAAGTACCTTGATATAGAAGCCTCACTAATAGGTTTTGTGTTGCAGCACACGTCACTGCACATGCTGCAGGTGAGACGGCCACAGTACACAGAGTACCATCATACAATGTCAGAAAGCATTAAGCATCCCCATATAGAGTAACCCACACCACTTCAGCAGGCTTCAAGCACCTGCCCTTCTTGTTCTCTCACCCAACCATTTATATTCTTCATCTTATGTGCTTTATACTGTGTGTCTTCTGTTCCTTTTCATGATTGGTCAGTGTACCTCTGCACTCTATGTCTTATTGCTTTTAATGCTGCTCACCTGCTTTTCACAGCTGTAGCCCATTAGGGGTGAGGTTCTGCCATAGCCCCACTCCCAGTCACCACAAACTATGTGCCTACAGTTATGAATGTGTAGTACTTTTTTTTTTCTGTTGGGATTTTCACGTAAAAGCAGGTAATGATCTTGATATGCATGTATCACCAAGGCAGAATCAGTACTGGTAGGCAAAAGTACAAAAATGATAAAGCAAAGAAGAAGTTTGGAAATTTCAAACATGCGTCTTGATGAGTCTGGGTTACACGTAAAGGAATTTATTACTTAAGAGAGTTGTGTCATGTAAAACTAGAATAAGAACTAAATATGACAAAGTTCAAGACGCATTTGGACAATGCTGTGAGGCACATGGGTGTTCTTGTCCTGTGCAGGACTAAGAGTTAAACTTGATGACCCTTCTAGGCCCCTTCTAACACAGACTTTTGGTTATTGTTAGCAGAACGTGCTGTCCACAAAGCAGGTTATTTCCTCATTATTATTTCCCTTGATTCCATAGTGTATCAAAGCACATATCATCCTTCAAAACCAGTCACAATCTTTCCTTACAGCAGCCTTTAACAAATACTCTCAATCACAAGTGAGGAAATTTTTGTAGAGAACAGATGTGTTAAAACAATTTTCATACTAAGTCTTTGTGTACTATCCTTTATACACCTTCAAATATATCTGGCAATTACTAACTCAGCATTATCAATCTTAAGACAGCAAAGGAATATTTGATAAAGCTTTTAAAAGATAATTTGTCAGCAATAAAACTTCCTTAATACCCAGGAGGAAACTTCCAATTGTGAAAAGAAAGAGAATTTTTGTATTGGGCTTACATGACAAAGTTTTGTTAGCAGTGGGATACAGAGGTGGCTTCTGTGATAATCTGCTGGAAGCTTCCCCTATGTCCAGTGAAGGTGCTGCCAGCTGGCTTCAAGACAGACCAGCTGCTGGCTAAGGATAATCCAATCAGCAGCAGTGGTAGCACCTCTGGGGCAATATACTAAAGAAGAGAAAAAAATTATTATGCAGAAAAAAAAACAGAGACGAGAGGAATGAAAATATGTGAGAGACTGAGGAGAAACAGCCTTGCAAGACACCAAGGTCAGTAAAGGAGGGGAGGACATGCTGCAGATGATGCAAAACAGTTTGCTGGAAGCCCTGCAGCCCATGGTAAAGCAGCTGTGTCCCTGAAACCCATGGAGGTTCATGGTGGAGCAGAGATCCACCTGCAGTCTCTGAAGGAGCCCACGCTGGAGCAGGTTTTCTGGACTTGTGAATCTGTTCCCCTGTGGAAGACTTGAGCAGTTCCTGAAAAGCTATATCCTGTGAGAAAGGGTCATGTTGGAGAAGTTCACGGAGAACTGCCTCTGTGGGAGAGGCCACACACTGAAGCTGCAGAACAATATGAGGAGTCCTCTCTCTGAGGAGAAAGTAGAAGCAGTGACAGCATATGATGAAGTGACCACAATCCCATTCCCTGTCCTGCTGTGCTGATGGCAGGGGAAGGAGGTAGAGAATTGAGAATAAAGTTAAGTCTGGAAGGAGGGAGGAGTTGGAGACCAGGTGTTTCAAAGCTTGGTTTTACTTCTCATAATCTTATTCTGATTTGACTAGTAATAAATTGATCTAATTTCCCCAATAAACGTGATGGTAACTGGTGAGTGATCTCTCCCTGTCCTTATCTCTACCCACATAATATCATCTCCCCTGTCCATTTGAGACTGTGAAGTGGCTTTTTTGGGCACCTGCTGTCCAGTCAGCACCAAGCCACCACAATAATGCAAGGCAGATGTGGCTATACTTAAGTACCATTCCAACCCTGTTATCAATATAACAAGGTTGGCTGGAAGTTTTTGAGTGCCATAGGTTGCATCCAGAAAATTATTATATGATTTTGTAGGGATGAGAGAAGAGTGAAAATGCATTATTCATGCTGAACTTCTCATATGGCAGAGACAGTTGAAGTTCCTGCCAGTCTTGGCTCCCAAATCTCAGATTTCTGGGCTTCTGTCTCTTTTCTCATTTGCCTTCTGTATTGCTGTGCTACAGGATGAGAAAACCCTGAGGCTTATGCCTGATCTGTGAATTCAGAGTCTGTATTTTCAACCTCATCTTTATTTTTAAACCCTCTCTTTTACTTTTGTTGGTATCTATTTTGCAGAAAAAAAAATAAATGAAATCCCATTTTTCATTCCAAGATGTCTCTAAATTCTTTCAGAATTCTAGATTGTCTCTTTCCTGGAACAGCTATTCTTGTTTCAAAAGCATCTCAGGTCATGAGTTTTAATATTCATGATATCTTGACAACCCCTTACAACAGACAGCCAAGTAGAGATCTGTGAATCTCTATGTCCACTGTAATTTACAGCATTACCTATTGAACTGCTATATGGCTGTCCCAGCCAATCATAACAATTTTGAAGCAGCAACAAATCTTGGCGACTTATACATTGGTTTTATACATATATCTGACTTTCTGCAACATTACAGATAGTATATAAATAGGACTCTTCTTTGGGGAATCCCAACCACAAAGCATAGCTGAAAATTTTGCATTCAAAATATTGCAAATATTGTTCCCAGACAAAGAGGAAGCAGACATCACATATAAGTAAACACAAGAAATTGTTAGCTTAAAATAAATATTGCCAGAGAAAAAGAAATAAAAGTAGTGCAGCTAAAATTATAATATGCATACTCCTTAGTTTGTCTCTTTTTCCTGGTGTTATTCTCTAATTGCCCTATTGTTCAGAATGGTGAGTTGTCTTGCTTCACTTGTGATGGTGGGTGGCTGGGAGTTGTTGGGTGAGTTGTCAGCATTTGTGAATCCTTCTCCAGGAGAAATATAATGTTCATGTTGAGTACATCCTTATTGTAGGATGTACTTGGATCATGTTTATTTTTTTATTACAGGCTTTTACACGTTTTTCTGTCTTCCTTGGTATGCAGATCCATGTTGCATCCAAATCCTTTTTATGTATATTATATAAAACGTCTAAGTTCCTTTTTGTTGCCCATAACACCAGTTTTACCTAGGTCCAGGTCTGCATTTTTTTAACTGACCATTAAAGAGTTGTTTAATGCTGCAGGGTCTTCATTGCTGATCCTATGTCTGTTCTCTTCCTGTGTATATTCTCCTCTGCACTTCATTGTGGGTCTATTCTCAAAACATTTGCCTTTGTAACAGGCCTACATTTCCCTAATCTTCATCATTATTTTCTAATCACAAACATGGAATTCTCATTAGCTACCTGCTTGTTACAGATATCTGTATTAAAAAAATTACTCTATCACACAAGGAAAAACAAAAGCAAAACAAATTAATGCTAGTTATCCAGTGAATTAGAAGAAATAGTCCCAGCTGAACCAAGTAAAGCAAAACCACAGAAAGATGATGAAGACACCTTCATCTTGAGGTCTTGCAAATTCCATACAAAGCATATAACCAGATGCTATCAATTCCAATTGTCCTTGTCCTAGAGGGTTACTTGGTTATAATGACTAGAGAAAAACTTTGCATTAGGAATTAAACCTATTCAGGTTTAAAAATCCATAAACCTGGTTATGACAGAAAGAAAAATATTGTGCTTCTGATTATGACTCTGAAAAAAAAAATAATGCCATGTATTATTTATGCAGAAATTGAACAGTTTTCACTGAGTAAGATTTACATCTTATAAGATTTAAAATACCTTACAATCTTATGAGACTTATAAAGTTCTGAAAAGTGTCATCAACTGTAGGAATAAAATTTCTTCCCATAAGCTTTTAAGGTTGAGTCTTGCCTACTCTTCTGGTCCTGTTTCTAATGGAATATCTTTTTTTGGTTTTGGTATTTGACTGTTTATTGCTTCTATTCTTTCTTAAAAAACCTCAGAGAATTTACTCCTTATAGTGGCCATTGCACTTTATGAAGTCAAAGAAGGAAAGTGAGGATGAGGGCAAATCATAAGGTAACAATGTTACATGTATAATTAGGATAGTGTGAAAAATTTGGTAGACCAGAAAAAAAAATGCGGCAAAGAACTTCTACTTAAAAAGCACACACCTCACAAGAAATTGCATGGAGACTAAACTCATGAATAGTTTCATTAATAGAGTCCATATTGTGGTATTTATAGGCCTACTACAATATCATTACCACAGAATAGTGCATTCCAAAATACAGAACCAGTCTCAGTAAGTAGTGAGACAGTTCTATTTATTGTCAATTCTAGGTAGCAAAGAGCTTGTATTTATTTATCTGTATGCATTTCTTCTCCTCCAGCAGAGTTTACTTAAGTCACAGTGGGTACTTCCCTGACAAGCTAAAGCTGTTATTATGATTTTTGTTGTGCTGTAGCACCCATAGCTTGTAGAAATGTATGACAGGAGACTTACTGACTTGTTTGCGGTTTACCGTGTGTTTTCTGTGTGACTGATCTTCTGTTTAAAAACATGTGATTGGTCACCTTGTCTTTGAAATTGCTGTACAAAGCAGAGGCAATCTTCTGGAAGAAGGGATAAAGGGCATGCTCTGAGTTCAACTGGATTTATTTCAGTGTACCCTGATCCTGTAGTATCTCAACTGAGATTCTTGATATGAATGGAGAAGTTGCAGCCAACAAGCACCACACCAAAAGCCACAGTTTAGAAGTGATAGGACAACTAAGAATCGAGAGGTTGGTTTTGTTTTCCTAGACCTACTAATCGGTGCAAAAAGGGGGAATCCTGGGAATTGTTCTTTTTCTGTGATGACCCAGTGGGCACAGCAGAAATCACTTTCAAAATTCTTTTATGTTTTATCAGAGCAAGTCTGTTTCAAAGAATGACTTGTAGCAGTTTTCTCTTTGTGTTGTAATTAAATACAGTTTAGGAAATTGGAAACTTTTCCTGTCTTTGGTATGCTCATTTAAAGTCAAAGCAGTTCCTTTTCAAAGATTTTAACTGTCTTGATTCAAACTGTCCTGATTCAAAAAACAAAAACAAAACCAAAGCCAAAACAGAATCAACCAACCAAACAATTGAGATGCTTTAATTTAAAAACTGTCAAGAGGAAAGCTTTTCATATTTTATATTCCCTCATAATGTGTCTGATAATTAGATGAGTTTTGCTACCTATTGTCTGTCATTCCATTTTTGCATGTCATTTTGTTTATATACTGAGTTCTTTCAGTAGTTCCTTTGTTATTTTTGTTTCCTTTTCCATTGTATTTTATTTGTTTTCACTTCTCCCTGGTTTCAGTTTAATTTTTATTTCAATCTATTCTTTGCATATGATAATTTGTTTTGGCCTTTGAAAACTGCATTGTAAATCAACTCTTTTGTTTTATGACTCTTTTCTTTTTAGTGTCAATTATCTCTTTTTTTTTATTTGTCACACAAACACCTATGATTTCATCATTAGAGATGAATTTATTAATGTCATTACTATTTAATGTGGTCTGATTTTTTTGGTAGAAATAGGTAATTTGGGGTTTGCTTTTCTTTTGTTTTTCTTTAGTTACAGATAACCATGACAAATTTCAATTACATAGACTAAAATTTTATTTGATATTTCTTCCATGTTTTTTCCTAGTATGAATGTGTGTTAGCATTTACTAGAAAGTACGTGGACAGGAAGTACGTGTGATGTCTTTCTGCAAATACACTTTTGTATAACTAGCAATAATTGGTGTGCCAGTACTTAATTCTTGAGAAGGCCTTTCTGAAGCAAGACTTTGGCAGATTAAGAGTTATATGTGTTGTTTGCTGAATTCTTGATGGTCAACTGAAACAGTAAACAGTTATCTAAATCACAAAACTTTGAACTATTTCAGTCCACATCTGACTAACAGTGTCAAGTTAAGACTCTTTAGAGAGGTTCTTTTTAGTAACTTCTTTATTTTGTGCACGCCTCCAAAACTAATGTATGCAGAAAGCTGACACACACCACTACTACAGAATGACAGTGTGGTGCTTTTAAAGCCTTCAAGGGTAGAGCAGGACTCAAGCAGTAACTTTTGCTCGTCATTAATGGATGAGAAAACAAAAGCTAGGAGACTGACAGGGTAGAGCCACTTTTATCCTCTTTGCTGAGACTAGCTCCAGCTACATGTTTATACAGAATGAAAGAACAGATTTATATTCATTGTAGAAAGATGAGGAAGAATGGAGAGCTGCTGCAAAATTTTGTTTTTATTTGTCACTCTGGCAGAACCCATAAGTTACAGCAACCCATATCACATCATCAGAATCCCACACTTTGATTAAATAAATTATTATAAGAGATTTTAGAAAAATATATCCTGTTTTTCATTATTGCCACCTTTGACTGTGACACATAAGAACTACTAATTTCTTGTTGCTTGATGTCGTTTGTTTGATTTTTGGGACTTTTTTGACTAGTAACCTTTAAATGTTCAAAGTCAGTGTTCTTAAAGAGTTAATGAACTAAAATGTTGCAAAAATTTCACCTGGTGAATACAAGAACCATGTAGGGGCTGAATACAATTGACCATGCCAAGTGATGAAGAATTTGTTCTATCATGGCAATTCCTGTGGTACATTTGATTACTTTCAAGTAAATCAAAAGTAAAGTTTCGGAACTATTAAACAGAATTAGCACTATGCATATTGTTCAAAAAAAAATAATTGGAATGTGCATCTTTATGTGTATCTTGTGTACATATCTACTTAAACAAACACATGCACCTGCAAACTGCTGTATGTAATTTAAAAACACATTAAAATGAAATCAAGGCAGAGGACATATATACTAAGAATGCAAAACAATTACAGAGAATACATGACTAATTCCAAGAGCAGGATGATATAGAAATCATTTAATGTAACTTGGCCAAATCAAGGCAAGTGAATGCAGAACTAATTAGGCTCAAATTTTTATCCTGAGCTCTTGTGACACCTTTGGACAGTCTAAGCACTGGAAGAAGTGTGTTTCATCGTTTTCAAAACAGTGACAGATAAGTTTGTCTATTTCCTCTCTTTGTGCCTACCATTATGTTAAGAATATTGCATTGTTTGCCTATTTTAAAATTTAAGTGGATGATACACATATTGTAGTAATAAGTAGAAGGAAAACATAAACTTCTATGGATTTGTACAAAAAAATTAAAATTTGGAGAACAGAAGGAGAACTTAATAGTCATAAATCAAATGAGAATTCACCAGACTCTTTCTCAGGGTCACTTGTCCAAAAGGAAAAAGTTAAAAATATTTCCCTTTAATTAATAGGAGTGTCATTGGTTGAGTGACTCAAGGCTGCATGAAATGCAATCAAAAGGATTTTAAAAATTTAAAAGAAATACAGATGTTCCTTTAAGAACTATGTTTTCCTGAAAATTTTCAAAACACATTGCATAAAGTCGTGTTGTGATTTAACCCCAGCTGGCAACTAAGCACCACAGAGTTACTTGCCCATTCTCACCCTGGCTGGAATGGGGAAGAGAGTCAGAAAAGTAAGAGAAAACTCATAGGTTCAGATAATGACCTTTTGATCAGCAAAGAAAAAGCTGCACACAAAAATAAAGCTATATAAGTAATTCATTTACTGCTTCCCATGGTCACGAGGTTTTTCTTTCTTAAGGAAATATATTTAAGTATTAAAACATGAGGAAAAATAGATGCTAATAAGTAGCAAAAAGAAAAAAAAATCCATCAAATCTGTGAGGAAATGTAATAAAGCTTGACTCCTGGCTAAATACTAAAGTTTGAGGAAAGTGTTTCAGATCCTCAAGAAAAAGTATAAAATCATCATTGTAAAATTAAAAAAATTGATGTGAAATCTTCAGAAATACTCCCAGTTAGGCTTTCTCTACTTGTGCTGAAATCAAGAAGAGTTTATCAACATGTCTGAAAGGTAAATACTTTGTTTCATCTTCAGTAGTGAAGACTGCAAGCTTCTGAGTATGAATCCCTCTGTACTGCAGAAAACTAACCTTCTTCAGGTGTATGTGGTGCATCTGTTGCGGAAATATTTACCTTGTCATCTTACTTATATGTAATTATAAATTTTTCAACTCAGTAAGGGTCCTGCTTTTCTGGTTTGTTCTTCAAACTTGAACTTAATAGACCACCTCAAAATGAAACATTTCTTACTATTTCTTCTCTTGTTCAAGTTGTTAATCATATTGTTAATGGAACAAATGCTTTCTTTTACTAAATATTTGTTTCTCTTTCATTTTAGAAACTTATAAGTAAATGATAGAGGATAATTTATTTGCCTGCAGTTTCAATAAATTTTTTTTCAGGTATCATCATTACTCTTCAGCTTTTTCTTCCCATTTTTGAGGTCTTGTTCATTTTAGTTGCAAACTTTTAGGAAGCACTTGCCCTTTTCTGATGAATACAGAAAATATGTGGGAATCAAGTAAGTGTCTACAATTATGTCTAACTATTACTTAAGTCCATTAACATGTTTGACATTTCTGATATTTTCTGTGGGGTAATTTTGAGGAGGTAGGTTCAGCTATATTTAAGAAGAAGAAGACTATTCTTCTTGTTAGTCTCTATTAATGTCACATTTTATTTTTGCAGTCATCAGCCAAACTTCTCCCCAGCTTCAGAGCTGTACCATTTTTGTTGTTGTAGTTCAAAACATGCTGATGACATTAAAAATTACATAGTTTTGACAGGAAAAAGAAAAAGCATCATTCTATGTCATTGCTTATTCTTCACAGTGTGTAAAGTTTGGGGGATTCTAATTATTTTAATGTGTGACATTTCCAATCATCAAAGTAACCATGGAACTTTGACATAATAAATACTGCTTTGGATACTTTCCTGAAGTATTTTATATCACTTTGGACATTTTGATTTGTTTTACGATAAGGTGCCATCAGTTGAACTCAGAAAATTTTAAGGGCAAGCTGGAAAATTTGGCATTTGTAATGAATGAGAAGGACAGCTAGATGGAAAAATTTTGTTACTGCTACCTCAGAGGACAGCTTCTGGCATCCAGGCTGGGAGGAAACTTGATAGCTTTCTGGAATTTAAGAGTAGAAAAATTATAAAGATTTTCAGTATCCTGATAGACAACATAGTTTGTTTGGGGTTCTTTTGGCTCTTCTTCCTAATTTGAGGGCTAAAATTAATCTGCTGCTGAAGAGCAAAACCATTTGCAAGTGTGTTTTTCTCCATTCTGGACACTGATATTCTATTGTAACCAAAACTGTTAGTTTTGTGTGGACCATAATCTATCTTCCTATTAACTGTGACGCTTGAAATATGATTGTAGTGTTTCTACTGGGATGCAGGCAGATGAAACAGGATGCAGTCTCATAAGAATTGACAGCATGATTACTTCTTGGTATTACTAATTTCCCAGAACTTTCCACAAATTATTCTCTTATATTAAGTAAAAAAGAGAATTATTATTTGTTTCCTGAAAACAAGGGAAATTAAATTCTGTAGGTTGTGCTGGTTAACTGTGTTGGTGATGATTTTTCTCACTTTCTAGAAGGATTCAGAAAACCTGAAATGCTGGGAAATAGCTCCTGGAAAAGTATTCCTGAATTATGCTTCTATGCATTTAAAAAAATATAACTTTTTTTTCAGAATTCATAGTATCATTTCAGTAAAAAATCGAAATAAAGCATGAAAACTCAGTCAAGTAGTTATGTCACAGTTTTCCTAGAAAATGAAACTAGGGGGCAAGACCAGTAACGGGGTCTTCCTTTGTCTGGAGGCTTTGTCCTCTCCCTACCTCTTATATGATCATATATCTTGGAATGGTCCTATCCTTAGATTAGGCTTTTAAAGAATTAATTTTTTTTTTAAAAAGGAGAGAAAGAAGGAAAGAGAGGAAGACGTGAAAGTTACTGAATTTTAACTATGCTTGGTATAACTCTTGCACCTGTTGGACCACTTCCAGTGGAGTATACAGTCCAGTGCTTTATTTCCTTAAATTATATAGATGCTTTTCAGAGGAACTGAAAAGACAGAACAAGTAAGGTTATAGAGTCTCATGAAAAAAAAGCACTTCTAGAGCTGGCAAATATAGTGAAAGGAAGATTTTTTTTTTCTTTTAAATATTGCAGTATATGTTAGAATAAGTGAATAGACCCCAAAATTTATACTATCCATATATTTATTTATAACAAGCATGTTTGTTCAAGCGATGACTGAAAAAATAGTTTTGTTTTTGTTTTTCCCAATAGCTTTTGATAGCCCTTTGCACTACTCTGTTCATTGTTTTTTATAAGGCTAATTATTTACTGCATAAGTTCAAAGACAAGGATGTGTATCAGACATGATTTTGGAACATTGGCTGGAGTGGGTGGGGAAGATCATAACGTTCGTATTTTACATGGCAGCAGGAGAGAGACCATCATTAGCTATGCTGTTTGAATCTCTCAGTAGACAACAAAGGTATTTGGCTCTTCATTTTATCTTAGTTCTTTATTTCTCATAGCTCTTTTTTAATTTTATTTAGTTTTCATAACTTCTTTTAGATTTATTTGCTCTACCATTCATCTTCTGACATGGCTGGTGTCAGGGAGAATGCAAAACGAGTGAGTTGTAAGGCAAAGATGTCACAGAGTTGTAGAGCAAAAGAGCTTTTAAGAGACCAGTTTAAGATTCCCAGTGTAATGCTTACCTTATCTCCTTTGGGCAATTCTGTGAAATGAATGATGTGCTCTATTGACAACAATAGATTTCCTTCTAGTGGGAAAGTAGGAATAAGCAAATATATGTATAGGTTCACAGTGCAACTCACAAATGGTAAACATCTAAATATCTAAGGAACATGAGCACGAATATTATACTTTAATGTTATAAAAAGAGAGAAAATCTGTAAGAAACAGTGCAGCAGAATAAATTAAGTTAGGTGTTACAAAGGCAACTTTATCTTTTATTTAATTTAAACAAAATATGAAACTGCTATAGAAAGGTTCTGATGTGTTGAGGACCATCTGCTCTTATTTTTTTATATAATGATTTGCATAAAATCTATTAAGTTCATTGTATTACATGCTTCAGGAATTTAATAAGCCAGAATTATGTATAATATACAGCACATGGCAAGGAATTGTGATAAACAAGAGTGGTACTTCTAACTGCATATAGAAAAGAATGTGTAATTTTCAGGAAAAAGCAAAGCTATTGTGACCTATTTTCTGTTGTGTTTATTTAGTAATTAATGTGTTTGAATTCCTGTGAGATCACATGTTCCCTATTTTTGTATACTTGACACAAGGGAGTATGGAATTTTGTTAGATTTACTTGGTATTTTAATATCACTCTGTTTTTCCCATACCTACTGGTCTTAGAAGTTTACTAAACAAATGTGGATTAATTTATTAATAATGCATTCTGTGTACAAAGAATAATTCTAATCTCTAACTCATAAGCAATGCCCAACTCTGGTGACATTAAAAGTTTAGTTATTGCTATAAAGGCCGTAAGTATAATACCTAAATTAATATATTACAATAAATTATTTCGTTTTAGTAGTACAAGAATATCTATTGCAAGGCTTTTATACTTCTGTGTCTTAGAACTTCAAAAAACTCTGCAAAATATTTCGGTAGAAAATTTATATATTGCAAAAGTCACTTAGAAATTTCCTATTGACATTATCAAAGAAAACCACAAAAGTGAATAGCTAGTTTTTCCTGTAGTCATATTGAAGCAACTGTGATCCTCAGATCAAACAATAAGGTCAATCAAAGCTACTTTACTTAAAACATTAGAGCAGCGGTTAAATTCCAGCCCTTAAGATCAACATTAAAAATCAGAGAATGAGAATGAAGTCAGAATACAGTCAGTTTGAAACACGATCTTTTTTTCAATTATAAGCTGTTCGTGTGGAAGTCTATCAAACAAAAAGCTGATACTGTTCTGCTTTCCAAAGGTAGGCCTATATTGCTTGCAATTAACGCTCCTGGCTACCTTCCCTTATCTCCACTCCTCCTTTTACAGCTCATTAGCTGTATGCTGTAGCACTTCAGACTCTGGGACATGCATTACTTTGTATCAGCTGACTCATGTCTCCTCACCTGACTGGCATCCCCCCAGCTGAGCTGCAGCTGACATGAGCCTGAGCCTAAGTTTTAATACACTTCACCTGAAATTGGCTCCTGATGATATCCCTGTGCAGAGTACTGTGGAGATAGAAGAAGCAGTGGTCTATTCTGTTAGTAATTTTCCATACTGAGGGGAGTCTTGCAGATTAATTTTGCTCCTTTTCACCTACCACAGTGGCATAAAAAATTGACTGGGACAAAGAACCTCTCAGAGAATAATGACAGCAGTATCTTGATTAATACGGCATAATCCATTTTCCTAAGTTAAACTCAATTTACCTATCAGAAAATCTAAATATAACTGTGTGCCTGCTTTGTCAAATTAAATAACGATGCTCTACCTAAAGAGACTTTTTAGTTTACTGTGAAACTGCTTGGTGTCTTTAGAGCAACATCTGTAAACTGAATGAGGTCTTTTTAATCTTATACAAGACATGAAACATGAAGCCTGACCATCAACACATCCTAGTCTTATCCAGTACCTGAAGAATGAATAGTATGTATATGTCTACACACTGAATATTGCTGGCATATACAATAATTTACAATATTGTTTGTTTTTCTCAACAAGTTTAATCTCTTACAGAATACAAAAGGAAATACTATAATTTTTGCTATTTATTAACAATATTCACAACTTATAAAGTTATTTATGGATTTCCAGGAGTGTATCTTAAAGGATATTTAATTTTACAGTTGGAAAAAGGATTGCTAGCATTATAAGCTAAGATAAACAAGTGTGATGTTTTACTGTGTTAAAGGTTTGAGTAAATATGTTTCAATTATGCTGGGAAATAAGGTTAATAGTGGGCAAAAATAAGACATTTTTTTTCTGTTAACAGAGGGTATTTGAACTATTGGCTCTTTTGAACTCTGAGGAAATGCATGGAAAAAGCTATTCTTTTATTTCTGAATTACAAAAAGGCTCTTTCTCTTTTCTCTGAATTAGCTGTTATAAGCAGGTTTTCATCATCACTAGAAGGGTGGGTAGCTTTCTCTCCTTCAATTTCTTTTTCTTTTTCTTTTTTTTCCATTTCCACTCTTAATATTGTGTATAAACAAGGCCCTTAAAGCATCACAGTATTCTCAAATCATTCATTCCACCTCTGGAGAAAAAAAAAAAGGAAAAAAAAAGGGAAAAAAAAAAAAAAAAGTAAGGTAATCCAAAGCTTTCTTGTGAAAAATATTAGAATGCCATGCTCCAACTGACCTTTGTACTCTGAAGTGTGTCATATTTTTGCTCTATATTTCTCCAAGTCTGCCTTGCGGTGTTGCTGTTTCAGGAGTTTCCATTTTATATTGACATCTGCTTTGAAGTATAATATTTCCCATTTATTTTCACTGAATTTCAATTTGATTCCTCACAGTATTTCTAAAATAGTTTGAAATTACATCATTGGCCAATATGCTTGACATCATCTTCATGTCATCTTAAAAATGTTCTGTATCAGACCCTTAATGTAATCTTCAAGTTCAGATACAGTGTCAAATTTTATATTCTATTTTCATCAAGCACATTTTCATATTTCATGAGAATGTCACTGATAACTTTGTCGAAACCTTACACACTACAAGATGTATCCTTGGATTCATTGTATTCACAAGATCTTTTGTTGAGAAAGGAAATAGAAGATTCATTTCAATACAGTGACACCTTCCAATGGTGGTGACTCCAAATGACTGAGGTTTAGGCAAAACTTTCAGTGGTATGCAATGTGCCTTCTGAGACACTGACAGCTGTTTTTTTAATTGAGAAAACCTCTTAAAGTTGCTCTGTAATTTTTCCTGCAATTTTTAAAGTTCTGTTTTTAACACAAACATATGCTGTTTTTCTAAACTAAGAGGTTGTTTCTTTTTTCAACTAAAAAATTTAGAGAGGGAGAAGTGAATATCTATACCACAAAGAAATCCAAATGTTCCAAATACTGCAAGCTTGTATTGAAAAACAGAAGAAACAGCAACTGTTGACGTGTTATTCTTGGTCTACCTAATTCTCATCTGTTCAGTTCTTGGGAATATATCCTCTTCTGACCAAAAGCTGCAAAAACATTTTCATGTGTTAAATAAATAAATAGTATTTTATTTCTTGTGACAGGTGTGTTTCATGAAACTGCAATTCATAGTGCATGGATACATTATGGATAAAGCATCTTTCATGTGTCTGTTAGATTTTTCTAAGTTCTGTGTAGTGCACATCATTTTTTTCTTTGAATCAAATGTTATCCATAGAATGACTTTATCCAATGGAAGTGTCTTAGTGAACAATCTATTTGGTGTTACATCCATTCTTTTTTCCTTTTCCATGTATTTTAACTACAGAATGACTGTAGATGAAAATATGACAATCTAACTAATAGTTTAATGTTCTTGGCTTCAGGCCTCGCACAGACAGATGCAAGTTAGAATTATTATACAAATAACAGGTAAAGCATATACGAAATTCTTGGTGTTGCTGTAATTTGGGATTAACTTCTGAACAATTTATTAAGTTAGCCAACTGTAAACCAAATTATTTAAAGATTAATACAATTTTCTCCCTGTTATAAGGATAAAATTTGTTATAGCCAGAATCAAGGGAAAAAAAAAACTAATCCTATAACTTTTTTCCTGGGTCTTTGGTGAAACAACTTTCTGAAGTTTTTGGTTTTTTTTTAGTCGTCTTATTATTCTGTGACTAATAATATCCTATGTTCTGAGAAGTGGATAGTAAAGGTGTAACCCGTGGGATCACACCTTTTGTTTGGAACAGGGATTGAATCTACACAATCTTCACAATGTAACATTGTCATATAAGATAAAAAAATAGTCTCTGGAGACAGGTGTGGGAAGTGCCATTAACGAATAGCATTAAATTAATTTCATACAATCCAAAAGCTGATGTAAGCAATTTTAAAATGCACTTTCAGTACTGTTTCAAGAGTGATAGCAGACTAGACCTCTGTTGTCAGCACACTGAGGGTGGTTAGAAGCTCCTGGAGTAGTAATAAGTGACCCTTGCATAGGAGCAGAATTAGGAGTAGATGAGCATGGCTCTCATTGTCTTAGATTTCTCTGTGTGTATAGCAATGTGTGCAGTGTTTATATTTCTGCACGGTGGAAATGATACTAGGGCATCTGAAATCATATTCAGTATTTTTTTACGTACAGCCAGGTTAAACATTTACAATGAAAAAGTTGTTTGGTAGTAGGTAATATGCCTATACTTTCCAAATTTTTTGTAAACCATGAGAAACTTTTCTCTGTTGAACACACACCCTATCCCTAAGCTCTTCAGCACTATAATATTTCATGCACAGTAAAGACATAGAAACAAATTTCTTCCTCTGTAGAAATATGCTAATATTCATTTTATCACTTAAAATAGTCAAACAATATAAATGTGAAAATTATAAAGACATAAATCAAGAGGCTTAATAGAATATTTGTTTTAAATTTTAATGATTTGCCACAGAAAAGAGCATCAGACCTATTTATATATTTTTAAACTTCATGGCAACCAATTTAATTGGAATATTTTTCTTTATATTGTAAGACATATTTCATAGTGTTATTTCTAAGCAGCTTTAAATATACTGTACAAACTGCCTCAGAGATTATACACACATGCATATGTATATTGAATATTGCAATTCCAGCAGTGCTCCAAGTCCCCTCTATTTTCTTTAGAGACTCAAGATATCAGCAGTGAACTTTATTAGCTATCAGCTACTATTAGAAACCTAAAAATTTAGTGGTTTTTTCCACATGACACCATCCTATTTAAGTAGATTTCTAAATACAAGGAATAAAAAAGCAGCTAGAATAGCAGTGTTAAGAGCAACAT
This sequence comes from Setophaga petechia, assembly GCA_024362935.1. NCBI lineage: Eukaryota > Metazoa > Chordata > Aves > Passeriformes > Parulidae > Setophaga > Setophaga petechia. The sequence continues at coordinate 105,538 of JANCRA010000150.1, forward strand.
GTAGTGTGACAAATTATTGTATGAGTCTAAATCTATTTCCTTTTAAAAATTAGTGTATAAGCTAAGGAAAATCATTAGAAAAAGACCATAGTAAACAGAAACATGTATGAAACTAACTGAAAATTAGCAAGAATAAAAGCAAACTAAAGGAGCTTCTCATCAGAAACAGAAGTTTTTCTGAACTAGTGCAAGTTTTTATTCTGGTACCAACACATTTTACATATGACCAAGTAATACAGAGCCGGGTCAAGAAGGTAAAGATATTAATATAAATTTTCATGAGTTTTCAGTAGAAGAAAAGTATGTGTCTGACATTGTTCCTTTCCAGTCTGTCGTGGTTTGACCGGAAATGGGACATCTGGGATATGCTGTTTTATGTTGTGGTAACCAATGGCTGTCTGGATTTTAAGATGGGCATCTGTTTTGGCCAGTGAGGCATTAGGATACGCCTCTGAGACCACAAAAATCCAAGGGATTAAAAGAGCAGGGAGTTTCTCCCTCAGTCTTTCGAATTTCCGGCGGGACAGCTGCTCCTTCCCCCGGCTCAGCTGCGGCTGGGCTGGGGGAGGGGAGAAGCTATGTGGCCCATTCTATTGGTAGGCCCGACCCGGGTGGAAGGGTGGGGGGCACCGGAAAGACCTGTTTACCCCCCATTCCCCCCCATCATTTTTTTTTGAGACGGAGAGAGATTTCAGCCTGTGCCGAACCAAGTTACCTTGAAACCTGATATCATGTCCAGGCAGCAGCCAGCACGGCTAGGAGGAGAAGGGGGGGCAGCGGGCAGTCCAGCCGCTCGCTCGTGAGAACTTTTAACCCTTTTGTGGACAATGAAAACTTTACAGAACATTTCCCTTTCCTAGAGGAGGATAAAAGTGGAGGATGAAGGTAGAAATGGGTCAGTGAGTACGTCTGGCAAAAAGAAAGAGAGATGTTGAAGGAATTGAGAAAGATGGAGTGGTTTTTCTGGACACTTTCTTGTTGTAAAATCCATGAGCTGATTCCTGGTGAGGCAGAGACTGCATTTCGGGGGGAAGCGGAGACTCAGAGCCAAGAGAGTTCAGTGTTGAGACCCCTCGGCCCCAGGGGGTGTGGAGAAGAAAATGGGGGGGATAAAGGTCCCAGAGATGAGACTGTGCTCTGCTCGGAACGGGACGATGCATCCTTAAAAGGTCCAAAGGTCTACCCTGAAAAAACAGGTCATCTACTCCATGCAAGAGGTGGTGAGAGCATCTCTGCATGGAAAGATGTCACGAAATAGCAGAACTCCGGGCGGTGCTGTTTTGTGACAAGGAATCCATGGTACAAAGAAAGGACTCCGTCTACTTCTTGATGAGCTGAAGATTTGATTATCTAAAGGGTGGTGCCAGACCGAGTGTTTGATGATTTGGGAAATGTAAATGTACTGGGGATTTGGTGGGAGGAGGAAGTGTTGGAGTGTTTCTGTATGGTTTTCATTTTCCTTGTGTTTATTTTCTTTCCTTTGTGGTTTAGTTTTTATAGTGTTAGTTAATAAAGTTTTCTCTTTCTTTTCTTTTCCCTAAGTAAGAGCCTGTTTTGCTTATTCCCAGGTACCATCTCACAGCAGATGCCAGGGAGAGGGAATTCTCATGGGGGCACTGGCATTGTGTCAGTGTCAAACCATGACACAGTCCTAACTATCATAGTAGGAGATTAAATCTGTTTTGAAACGCCACTCCTCTGCCCTAAGATGTGTGGAGAAAACCTACCTTGCAGACTGTGCAACCCTACGCAGGTTGAAAAGCAATGTATTCTAGTGCCAATGAAGTTTTAAGCAGTTTCTGCAGCAGATGGTTTCCCCTACCTTAGTTAACCTCATCAAAAATATCCAAGGGAGCTCTTATGTTGCTGCACTCTTACTTAGGTCTGTAAGAACAACAACAACAATGATTATAATAATTATACAAAATCACAACTCCCCCCCACAAAAACCCCACCAAAACAAAAATCAGCAACAAAAAAAACCACAAATACCCAACCCCCCCAAAAAAACCCCAAATAACAACAACCAAAAAATCCCACAAAAAACCACCAAAACCAACCAAAGACCAAACTAACCAAGCAACCAAAACCAAAATACTTGCACTGACAAACAAAAAACCAACCAGCCAAACAAAAAGCCATAGTCAAAACAAAAAACCAACCAACTAAAAACCGCAAGCAACTAACTTACATTTGGATATTCCTGCTTTCTTACATGAGGTGACTCATTTAAGAAAACAGGAATATCCAAATGTGACAGTCTCACTTCTTTTCTCCCCCTATCATCTGCAGTCTCAGATTTTTGTATCTTTGCTGAGAATTGTATATTTACAGGAGAAGCAGGACCCTCTTATCTTATTATAGACAAACAAATCAGGCTGCAATTGCTGCCTGTTTACAAGCACAGGGTAAGAATTCGATTATTGGGCAGTGCACACCACCTGAGTATTTACTTATCACCTCTGAGGAGTAAGAGCTTGAAAGCTGTTAAATGGACATTTTATCCTAAACAGTAAATCTCTTGAACCTATGACTATAAATTTCACTTTGGTCATTTGGTGACAGGAGGACTGGAAGAAGCAGTCTATACACAAGTCATTCACTTCTGTTGTTTTCACGACAGCAAATACTTCCATGACTTGGGAATATTTATAAAAAGGGAACGCTGAACTGAAAGAATGAGTTGACATTTAGCTAGATTATACAGCATCAGTTGTTTACCTCTTGGAGGAAAATATATTTAGCAGTAGTGTGTAAAGGAAATCTTGATATTATTAGCAGATAAACACAAGAGCAAGACAAAACTTTTATCTAAAATGATAATGCATAAAAATGCACAGAAATTTCAAAACATATACATATTAAAATACATCAAATGTGACTAAATTTTATCTCTTGACATATGTACATTTTTAGAAACATTACTATAGTAGAAGAGAAAAATTTGGGATTCTTATGTAATTTTAGGAACGTAATATCACATATAAACTGATAAATAATGAATTAACTTGTGTAGAGACCAAAAGATCCCATTTATGATGTGAAAATTTCAGAGGATGTTGATTCTTACATTAAATCAAATTATCATATAGACTTTTAGGTAATCAGTGCTCAGGGAAAGTTGACATCACAATCTGACAGAATAAAATTTAATTAGACTTCAAATACACAGGAAAATTCCTTTTTATACATGTTTCTGCTTGACAAGTTGTGGTACACCATCTAGCATTTTTTGACAAATTTAACAATTACAGTTCAAACCTATTTTGAACTGAACAAAAGCACTAATCAATGGAATTCAAAGTTAACATTAAATTTAATTTTGCTTTCATTCCTTTCATAAAAAAGGAAATAATGTGATTCTTTAAATTATTGTTTCCTTTTAATTGCTAAATATTTTAATTAAGGTTCATTGGTGAGTAATTTGAAGGGAAACAAGTTGGGTATTAGTTTATATTCTGCTTTCTAATAACACTAAAGCAAGTATTACATAAGAGGATTTGACAATATGCCCACTACTCGCTCTGGGAGACTTCCCAATCTTTTAAGAGTTTCATGATGATGGCATGCAATCTTTTTTTATCTTTGGAAATTTAATTTGCATGAGCTAAAAGAATGGTGCTCTCTAAGTTCCAAAATTCACATTATATCAGTTTACAACCTGCAACTTTTTTTTAGAATTCTTCTTGCAACTACTTCATTAAAAAAAAGCCTTCCAATTTTTGGTTGTTATGAACTGTCTTAATTGGATTCCTGCTCATGTCCTTTTCTCCATCTCTACTGCCTATTACACAGATTTATGTATGCTCTTCCAATCACAGTAGTATCCAGCTGGAGAAGGTTTTATTACACAAAATATTTCTCTGGTGGTTTGTGTTGGTATGTGCTCCAGAGTATGAACAACTGATAAGGATGCATTCCAAAACAATTAATTTAGTCCCATCCAAGTAGAAAATTAGTTATTTTAATATATAAAGAGTATTACTTGTAAGTTATCTGTTTACTTTCTCATATGTTCTCAATAATGGAATTATACATACATTGTAACACTGCCTATATAGTCTTCTCCTTACACAGATTTTTCTTGAACTAGTTTTATTCCTTATTTTTTGTGAAAATAAAAGGCATAATCTCACTTTATAAGTAGCTTAAGAATTTTTCTAACAAGTCTGTATGACTCTCAAGTAAAATTTTTAAAAATGCTAATTTTTCATAGAAGTTTGCAGAGTAACTGTTTTATGAAAAACCTATGGGATGATGTACAATTTGGTTTTCAAGTTTTTTATTTAAATGTTTTTTGTTTCATCATGTGAAGACACTTTCATGTAAGAAAAGAAAGAATCATGTGAGATTCTCTCCAATAGCAGAGACTGTAATCAAAAATTTAAAAAAGTATTTCATAAGTTGTAGTGCTAAAACTTTAGAACTTTCTCTGTCTCATTTATTCATAGTAAATACATATTTTGGATGCAGTAACAGTAACTCTTCATTCTGTAATACAGTCCTGGCAGCCAGAGCTTTGAGGTGTGTTATCATGGACCTCCCTGGAAGTAAAAATCCAGAGCACATCAAATTTGTCTGCACCTTCGAAAAGTACTAATTTGATCAGAATGGAGAATGATGCTCTTTTTAAAGTTTAAAGATTGGAATAAGACCATCCAAAATAATAGGGCTTGTGAAAAAATATCCCTCCTGCTTGTGTTCTTAAAGTTTCATTTTCCATGTCCAGCAAATTTCAGTGGTGTTATTATGAAGACAAACACCACTGTGACCTCTCCAAATTTCCTGGGAAAACTGTTTCCCTTAGTTGTACTTGAAGAGTGGCCTGCTGTAGCTTTGTGCTGCAGTCTTCATGCTCCTGAGACACAGTCCTTCAACCTGTCTCCCTCTAGAAAGTGTTTCTAGCCTCAGTTTTTTCTGTTAGGAGAATGTTATTATAGTTACAAGGACCAGAAATTGAATGCTTGAGAATATCAGAATTAAAACAGGCTATAATTGTGCTTCATTCTACATCTATAATTTCTTCAGAATTAGCTATTCTCCCCCTTTGTTTTTGAAATCAAGTAAGATATTTCTTTGATGAGGTAATGTATGCCTCTTTGCTTGTCTCTATGCTGTTGCCAAGACTATTAACTGAATGATGTGCAATTTAAAAGTAGAAGTAAATACTATATATAGTGTCAATGATATTTGAGTGTATGTTTCAAAAAGATGAAAGCTATTATGCTGAGATTAAAATACAAAGGTGTTATCTGCAACTATCTACAAAGGTACTCTGTTACTCTTGATCATAATTAATTATTAAGCAACATTTTCTCCTTGAGTTAATATTTATAAACATTTCCTTATTATTTTATTATTATTCCATTCAGTTTGTAAACATTCTTACTTCTGTGGTCTTCAGCCAGAATTATTGTTGCAAATCATCAGGAAAACCCTTTTGTATCAGCTGTAAAACTACTGGTGTAAAGAACCATTTTGGAAATCAATCTTTTTTGAAAATTATATGCACTTTAATTGAAGAGTATTATATTTCTGTAAGTGACATAAGGATTTTTTTTTTGCATTGCTAAACTACCAGAACATATGTAACATCATCTTTGTGCTAATTTATAAGCAAGCTCAATAGAGTGGTAAACAGATTTTTAAAGAGAGTTACACATATGTCAAGTAGTTAGTAAAAGTAATCAATATAGATGTACAGAGAGATTTTAATTTTTGTGAGCTTGAAAGAAAAGATCTCTAACCACTATGATTCAACATAGGGTCTGCCATCACACCAAAGAAACTGCTGATTGAGCTGGTAAACATTTGGTTTACCGGCTCAATCAACAGGGTGACCAAATGTTTACTGGTATTACAGGTCTCATGTTCTGATGAAAAGCTTTTGGCCTAGACAGACAGACTCACCTCTTCTGGAACTCATACATGCCAGATTTTCAAAGGGATCACAATTTCTAAGCAGTATCTAGTGATCATGGAGGAGCTGGAATTACACATTGCTGCAGAATCACCAAGACAGAGACCAAAGGCTCCAGGGTAACTTGGGGTCCTGGTCCTTGGGTAAGATGAGGTGGGAGGTCCAGGGGACCGAAAGGGGATCCCAGGCTTTGGGCAGGATGAGAGGAGTCACAGGGACTTGGCAAGCACAGTAAGGCTGGAGGTGCCCTCAGGGCTTGCCCATAAAAATTGCTAAATCACTGGTTTTGAGCAGCAGTATTTGTCACTGGCTTTACAGTAGATAGTAAACACAGGATTGGAAAATGCAGCAGAAGCCTGAAGAATCCTGATATTTGGCAAGTTCGGCGTTCCTCTAGTTTCTTCTTTTTTGATCATCCTTCTTATTCATGGCACTCTAACAAGCTTGTCAGAAAAGGGGTTTTAAACTTTCTGCCAATTCTCCCTACAAGAGCATGATTCCTATACAAAACAATTGTCAATTTATTCTGATGGAGTCAGGAAAGTTATTGGTGCTTAAAATTATTTGAAGTAGGAAATTTTTACTCTTTTGGCATAATGAACTTTAATTTCCCATTTCATTCTCCACATATGGAGCACAAGAGAAAACAAGAAGCTGGAAAATAAATGATCAGTTCACTCTAATGACTGTCAGAGATTGCCCAGGCCCTCAAACATGCAAAAATAGGTCCAAAAGTCCTAATAGAATCTTATTCCTGTCATACATGCTCTGAGATCTCCATTATTAGAACATTTATTTATATATATAAACCCAACATTGTTAACCTAATCCTGCCATACATTTATATCCTACAATAGAGACGTGTTATACTTTGCTTCATATATAAAAGTAAGGCAAATTAGATAATAAAATTAAATTAAATTTTAATAATTTAAAATAATAAAATTAAATTAAATAAAATTAAATAATAGATAATAAAATAAAATTAAATTAAATGAACATTAAATTAAATTAAATAATTTTGTGCAGTTTTTTAGACAAAAGATACCATTGTATATAATTAGTAGTTTTCTGTAGGTGTTTTCACGAAGGAATCTGTGAAGCTCCGACTAATTTTCCTACATATCACTGACTTTAGTTCTCCATGGTTTGGAGAGTTGCACATTGTTTGCTTGCTAGCATATGTCACAGAAGATTGAAAAAGCAAATACAGAAAAATGTATAAAATCTGATAAGAAGTCCTTTTTCTGTCCATCACAAAGCCTACATTACAGGAAACCTCTAAGCTGAAAGCCCTTGATGATTATGAGCTTGGGAAATCTAACATACCGTTAGTGATCTAATGGGTGAAACATCTCAATCTGCTGGAAAGGACAAAAGCAGAACTTTGTGCTAGACCATTAATTCAGGAGATACTTCTAAATCTCATTATTGCTTTCTGTTTGAATACAACACATACAGCATTATTTATGATTTGGAAAGTGTGACATAATTAGAGACATGATTATCTTTTGTAATCTGCAGATTTTTTTTCCAATCCTAGTGAAAGAATAATTTATTACACATTAAAATTCATAACCTCATACATTTCCTTACAACTGTATACTTGTGGGACATAACTACATTGGTCTGTGAGGTATATATCCCCCAAATTCATAAACCCTTAACTGAAAAATATATGCCAGAATGCATTCGTTGTTTGATTCAAATCAGGGCATCAATTCCTTTTCCATATTGGAACTGGGATTAATTTGCCAAATTCCCATTCAGATGAATTAGATCTGCATAGGCTATAAGATATCACTTAGATTAATGTGTCTTCAGCACATTACCCATAATGATGGCCAAATTAATTCATTAAAACTTTGACCATCTTTAGAAATAATGTTCCCAAGAAACATTAATCAAGGAGATACTTCTTATCATATTCTATATAGCAGTGAAGCTAAATTACATTAAGTAACTCTACATGAATTTCAAAACAATATTTGAACCACTGAAGCATATTTCTCAACTGAAAGTTGAGAAATGTTGTTGTTATTGTACAATCACATTAATATTTTGTTGCATAGAGGTGACTGCCTCTTATATGGGATATAGGTAGGACATATCAAATACATACTGGAGCAATAAAACAGACCACAATGCTGTTTAGCATTAATACTTTTTCAGTTCTGGATGGAAGCATTTGACCCTCCAGGGAACAAACAGAAATAGAGTTCTAAAATGAACTGAAGTACAGATCAATAAACTAATTCAAACTGGCATCAGAAATCAACATATAATGTTCCTCGCTTTGCAATCCTACAAGAAATATAGGATACGTTAAATTAACATTTCATGATCTGACATAGGTGTGGCAGTTACTATGTTCTTATTAACAATTTTAAAGAAATCAATAGAAATTTTTTCTAAAGGAATTTAATTAGATTTTTTTTTGTTTATTACACCCATAAAAAATGTTTGAAAGAAACCAAATGGACACCTTTGCATTCAAACTAAAAATACTTTAAATGATATTGCCGGTTCAAAATCCCATGCCAGATTTGCTTGTGTAATAACATAATTTGTCTTCACATTTGTCATAGTTATGCATAAGCTAACAATTATTTATACCTACCTTTAAGATGTGCAACTTCCATCAAAGCCATTTAGTGCATCTTGTATTGCGGCTAAATAAATGTTGGTATTCAATATGAAAATCTTTATTCTTTCCTGGTGGTAGCATCAAATTTACTTGTATTGTATTGTTGCCTACCAATGGGAAGTACTGATAAAAAATTTCCCATTTCAAGAGCAAATTAAATGCATTAATATTTAAAACAAAGATCGGTTTGATGATTTAGGCAACCAGGGCAAAAAAACCCAGGAATTATTACCATATTAGTCCTCTTCTGCTAGGCAGATGGTGCCATCACATTTGCATGGAGAGGTAGTTCTCATTTTTGCAGTCAGTGCTGGGAAGTTAAGAAGTGTGAGTGGTAATTTTGGCATAGATTTGAGAGCCTTCAGCAGCTTAACTGCTAGCCCTCTTTCCTCTTCCAGTTGCTCATGCCAAGGCATGCAGAGTCTGGATGCAACCAGCAGACCCAATTAGCACAAAACAGGAAATTAGTGATCTGTTTGTTTATATCACATTCTAGTGGCCAAAAGCAATAAGAGATGGACACAACCAGTTTGCTATTCTGTATATAAGTGATGTTTTTAATTGTCTGCAAAGCTGATATTTATCCCATTTAAACCAAGAGGACTACAATGATATACTATTTTTGAATAGGAATTAAATTATTATTATTATTATTATTATTATTATTATTATTATTATTATTATTATTAATAATAATAATAATAATAATAATAATAATAATAATTTTGGAGACACTTTTTTTAAAATAGGTTTTCAAATAAAACATCATATCATCTCAAATGCACTTTCAGTTTTGGCAGGATATTAAGATCTTACAAAGACCTTTATTATGAGGTCAAAAATATTTTTTCAGGGAAATACAAATTGGACATATCAAGAAAAAAAATCTTATTTTTTTAGGAGTATTGAATTAGAAGTGTCATCGAAATAAGTATTAATCCACTACATGATACAGCCTTTATAAATATTATTTATTCTTTTTTTCCAGTTTCAAATTTATCATGGTAGTGTATTCAGTCCTTTCAACCTTAGCTTTTAAAACAAGGTGGGAACTTCAGCTCTTTTTACTCAAATCTGTCTTAATTCTTACAATGCACATGATCAAAATTTATGACCCACTCAGCCACTTGGTTGAACTACAGATCGTACTATGTAAGGGAAATGACTACTATTGTATAAAAGAAGATATTCCTTCACTTGACTATATGCTGTTTTGGGATAAAACACTCTAATGATGGAAATAATAATGATAAGTAAGGTAATAATAATAAATAATAATAAAGTATAACAATAAGTAAATTCTCTGCACAACTTTGTTAGCAGCTAATCTTCATTTTGCAACAAAAGAAATATGAGTATGATATGTGAGTTTTGGAAAAGCCCTTTAAGAATTATCCATCAACTACTAATATAGTAAATTCGTAGATTACGGTTATTCTGGAGAATCAGATAGTTTTCCTTTGTGTTTTGACATGAAGAGGCCTTTATTAGAAATATCTTTACCAATGTGAGTAATTTCTTATAAAAATTATACACACAATTTAACAGAACTAGACAGGGTTTTAAAACCTTCCATAGTATTACATAGTATACATACATAGTATTACATACCATATATAGTATTACATAGCTATATAGAATATTTAAAGTCTCAACTATTTTTAAAATCCTGGAGATAGTGTATAATTTTTCATTAATTTCTACTGATAATTTATTCATTTTAATTATGTGTTAATAAATTAGTAGTTCAAATTAATTAAAAACGTAAGATATTTTTTTCCAAAGGAGTAGGAAGTTTGAAGAATTAAATCTATTGTTATGTAGAAGTAAATCTAAGATCTGTGATGTTATAGACTTACAGATAAAATAATCTTAATTCATGTAGAAAAACACAACATTTGATGCTAAACCTAAACCTGAATTCACATGTACATTATCGTTAAAATATTATAGCCAGAAGTGTTTTGACATATTAGAGGTTGGGCCTGATAGTCTCCAGTGGTCCCTTCCAATGTCAACCTTTCTGCCATTCTGGGGTAACAGAGACACTTAAAAACATGGAATTCAGGAATCTCAAGATTTTTTTTACTAGGCTGATAAAGAGCATCCATGACAGTGAGTCACTCACCCAGGACAGTAGGTACTAACATCCTCTCTGTTATACTTCCATCTTTGTTTAACAGTTAGTAAAAAAAGTAATATTCAAAAAAAGAATATTTTCTGTGCCTTACAATCAAGTATGCTAATGAAGAGCATTGGGAAGTGACATAGAGAAGGAAGGGAAAGGTTTCTGAGTATGTTAAGGTCTAAATTTGATTTAATGTATTATTTTCAAGCTCTCACTTCTGCATATTAAAAGGGATACTGTACTGAAAGTTACTTCATCTGGGTTTATCACAAGGTTTATGGTCTACCAATGATAAAAACCATAATTTCTTAATTAGGTGTAAAAATAGTATTGCAATCTACTTGATAGTGTACCTTTTATGCAGCAAAGGAGACAGATGACACCAAATGTGCCATTCATGGCTTATTCTGATGTGGCATCATAACTTAATCCCATTTATTATGAGACCACAATCAGGTTAAAGATTAAGTAGTTACCAAGTGTACCTAAGAGTGGAAAACCATAAAGGTTATTTTTATTATTTGATTATTCCTGTTTACTGTTGTAAGCATACATGAACATATGGCAAGCTAATTGAAAGTTATTATCAAAGAAATAATAGTAAAGAAATCATAAAGAGATCCTGAAATTCTATTATGTATTTTCCCCTTGAGTGTGCTGGAAAAAAAACCCCAAACACAATCACTTACCTTCTGCAGAATAAAAAGCTGTGTATAATTTTTTTTTTGCCATGCAATTCCAGAAAAAAAGAGAATAAAATGCATTCAATTATGTCCCTATTCTAAATTAATTAGCATCTTTACATATCGTACATCAAGAAATTGATCAAGTTTCCACTACTTCCTTTCAGAACTGCATAAAAATATAATAAAATATAATAAATCCCTTTTTTATTGTCATACCTTAGCTTCTCATTCTTGAATTGTAATTGCAAGAGACAAAGCAGGCTAATATCAAGCCTAGGAAATAAAACATTCAGAGTAATCTCAATTACAGTGATCACAGGCAAACTCATGCTGTCATTTTAACATATGTTAGCTAACGACACTGCAACCTATAACACATTCACTGAGTATTTCGTTAGTAGTCACAACATTAACCATAATTTCAAATGCTGAAAGTTTGGGTGTCATTCAGTAGTCCAAAAATTATTTTGTCTGAAAAATATTTTTTAAATTACTTATTAGATAAAATACTTATCTAAATTATTTTAAAGTAAGCATTAAAGCTTCAATGTTTAATCAAACTTAATAGGTGGGGTTTATTTTTCTAGCTTAGTAGAACACTGGACATGTGCTGTCCCTGTTCTGTGGTCTTGAGTAATCTAAACCATTACTTTAAGCCTAGGTATCTAAAGAATAAATGTAAAGATCAAAGACAGAGAATAAGAGGACAATGTAAGAGGACAATGTCCTTCCTGTTTAGTTATTGAATGTCATTTGTGAATGCTGTCCATACCAGCTCTAACTCACCCCAGAGTCACTTTACATTCTGAGAATATATTTTGTAAGTGGCGATGAAATACACAGGAGTAACTTCTGTGAGAGACTAGTCAAACTGCCTTTATTTCTTCTGCTGCACTTTAATAAGTGTAATAGCCTTCAGTTCTTCCATTTAAACATAAAGTCAGCAGATATATCACCACCTCTAATGGAGTAATTCTCAATAGAATACGGAAATCTATATTGTAACCACTGGCTCACAGTGGGGGAAATAACTGGTGGTCCCTGAAAATACATGTTGACATGACTTTGACCTTAATTATGGACGTGATTTAAAGAACTAAATGGAGCTGGCATTGAATTTCATTCCTAGGAAGTTTCAAATGTAAGTCCATGGCTTTTCTTTGAGGCCAATTTTGCCTCGAAGTTTACGCTATGGGAATATAAAAGCATTACTGCACCATCTGTGAGTGACTTTGACATAAAGTATTGTAGTGGAGTAAATTTCAAAAATCAAACCCTAGTATGAAGCCTGACTCAAAGAACCTCTGATATGAGTAATTGCCAATGAATTTCAGAAGGAAAACAGGGACTTGGGCAGATGGCTTTTTTGCCTTTCTTTTCACAACCTGAACTGAGTTTATAAGAGAGCTTTGATCTTGTTACATTCAGATTAAGATAAAGGAGAGAAACAAGAAAGCTGAAATTCTACTTCCTAATGAATAAAAAAGTTAACTGACCTTATATTCCATTAAAAGTGTAGCAGTGCAGTCTTCATGTAGACTAAACAGCTCATGCATAACATAATTTTAGAATAACTTTTTAATGTTGTATTTTGCAATATTAATTTTTTTCCTGTATGCTTACTTTAAAGTGAAAGCTGAACCTAATTGCTATTTTCTGGTTGATTTTTTATTACTCTTTTTTCATTTTATCTTTTCCATCTTTTATTATTAGACAACTTTATGTCTGTTTGAGGCTACTGCAGTTACTAAGCAATTATTGTTCTTCAGAAGACTAAAGCATGCTAAAATTATTTGAAATTTCCTTATATTGTAAAAATTAAAAGTAATATTCATATTTAACTGAAAGCTGGAATCCCAGTATCTGAGAGCCCTATTGCATTGTGTTGCACTGTACCAAACTTCATCAGATGTTATTTTATTTTTTTTGTTAATTTTTTTTTTAATTTCAAATACTTCATGGCATTCTTTCATAATAAACTCTTTTTTTGTCCCTTACTAATGAGATGGCTTTCTAAGGGAATGTTCTTTGTTAACTGCAGCATATATGTAGCTCTTTGATAGATACAATAATACATGCATATGCATCTCATATGTATAACACTTGAAATATTTTCCATGAAGATTACATTTCACCAATGCTACACCTGATTTCAAATGGAGTTTTTAGGAGAACAGGTATGACGTTTTTATGGTTTCTTGATATCTTAAATTTAAATATTTCTTTCCGAATCATCGCAGGACTCAAGTAATGCTGCCAGAAACACTTGTAAAAAGATAAATCATGGATTATTTTGATGGTAGTTCTAAAGGAAGCTCAATGCATTTAACAAACAGAAGTTTACATTCCCATGAGGAAACATGATCTTAGAACAAAGTAAATATTGTAAATGACCTTAAGAGCCTTTGATGTGTAAAGTTTACGTGACTCCTCTCTTGTCTCAAAATGGAAATTAGGACTAAATTACACCTCTACATCAAGAGAAGTAGATAGGGTCAGATTTTTTTTTTCCGAAAGTCTAAAAATTTGAGTTGATTTCTAAGTGCTCAAAAAGAGAATGTTTACAATTTCCAGTGGTAAACTTCGCAGAATATGAACTTCTACACTTGACATTTAAAATTTTGCTAGATATATGTAAAAGCCTACAACCACCTGGTATCTTATTGGAGTCTTTACCCCATGACAAAGATGTACCATAGCTGATAGAATTAAAGTTCAGACTCATTGCAATATTATGATGATCAAAGGCCTCCAATCATGGAATTTTCATTAAATAGGAAACACTTTTATATTAGCAACAACAAAATTATTTTGGTCAGATTTTCTTCTCAGGTACATTTGTGAGTGCTCCACTCAGGATGATCTCTTCACTCATTCATGTATGGTGTGATCAATCAGAAGTGCCAGCTGCCTAGAATGTTGCAATATCAGAAAGGTATTGAGAGAAACTTGTGTGAAATATGGTGAATTTAATTTCAGACTTTTTTGAAATGAGCTAGTAGTAGTTTTTTATCTACATTAGAAAAGATTAGGTAAAACAACACTAAGAAGAATCTACATTTACAAAAAATTTTTATATTTAATGCTGTAAGAAAACATTATTGAGAGGTGTTTCTGAATTGCACCTTAAGTACAATGTAAAGACTCTTCAGAGTATGTTCAATTGTTAAAGGCAGAAAGAGCAAAGGCTGCTGACCTGAACAAGGCTTTTCATGTGTTGATATTTAATTTGACAAAAGATGGTACTGATAAAAGAATTTATTGAAAAAGTTTGGTTGAGAAAAACATATAAGCAGGACATGAGAAGAATGTCTCGTATCCATTAGAGCAGTGAGTTTCTGAAATACACCTCAAGGGAAAGATATGGGGGAAACAAACCTGGCTTTTCTTATAGCAAGGTGTATGAATGAAAATGCAACTAGGCTTGATGAACTGTACTTTAATTTTTTAAACTTTAAATAAAATTAGGATTTGTCCCACCTAGGGTTTCAGGCCTATGTTTAATGCCAGAGATATTGAAATCTATATCTAAGCTAACAATATGAAATATTTTTTCAGTTGATGACTAAAAGTATGCACTTTCAAAATATAGTTAATGTTATTTACTTTGAATGTCTGCTTTAAGAGGAAATAACACTCAGTCTCAAAAATCACACTTTTTCTATTACTAATCAGTTAATTTTTAAAAATTAAAAAAACCAGGGACCTTAAAAAGGCAATGCATAGTAATTAAATATTCCTCCTTACATTATAGTAACATTATAATGTCAGAAATCCCATGTAATTTAATTGTGTTTCAAGCCAACACAAAGGCCATTCTTAAAAGGTTGAATTTCAATCATGACCACAAGTTTTTGAGATTCACTTTACCATTTTATGTTTTGTAATCTCCAATGTGTAATTTTTTGCATATTCTCTGTACCCATTTCTTTTTCAAATGCATGGTGCTAATATTTTCATTATAATGAATACATTCCTAGCAAGAACGTATGTCTTAATTTTGGAATTATTTGCAAGAAGCCAAGAAAACCTGAACAGCCTTTTTAGTGAGAGTTTGTTCAGTTTTCCATTTTCTTTAAAATGAACATTTAGAAGATGAATGTGCCATAAAACCTTCATGTACACTCTATCTTTTTAGATGTAACATGTTTTGATTTGTTGGCCATCTTTTCTTTTATCCTCAGAGGTTGTAATACCCACCGTTGCAGGCTACGTGAGCAGCCATTAAAAAAAGAACACTGAAAAGGTCAAAGTAGCACTATACTTTTCACTTTTTACACAGTGTTTGTTGAATTAAAAATCTCATTCTTGCAGTAATGGGCATTGCTGGAGGAAAAAGTGAAAAAGTAACACAATCTAAAAAATCCCAATCCTCATGAGGTCTAGTTAGTACCATTTCAAACAGAAGAAACAACATTGCTTTTGAGTTAAACTTAGTGTTGTTTCCTAACAAAACCTTTTTGCATTTCAATAAAATTGATTTACATTGTAATAACAAAGCAAAAATATGAAAGAAATAACTGCAAAAAAAAGTTTCTTACAAATATAGAATATTAGACTTCTTAACTGAGTAGTAATTCTTTTTTTTATGTGTTTGGTAAACAACATTCTGCTTTTAAAATATTCCTGAATATTCATATGTTAATTTCTATGTCTTTATGCTTCTGCATACCTAAAATACAGCATATTCCCTTCCTTTATATAGCAGAAATCAAATTGGTGTTTGCCTATGTTTTCCTTTTTTGGTTTACCTACAGCTGGAGAAATGGAGAAATTTATGTACAATTAGTTACAAAAAAATATGCCTCATGTTAGGAACAGCTACCTTTCTAGTCTTAATATTGATTTCTTAAGAAGTAAGGAAAACTCAGTCCTTTTTATTTGTTTGTTTGTTTGTTTCTGTATATTCTTCAATTCTGCACAGACATAAACAAACTCTATCCCTAAGTAATTTTGATGGCCTATCAGTTGGCAGAGATGGAATTTAAATTTTCACTGTCATAGGCTCAAGTTTCCTATGAAGAATATTCAGATCATTCTACTTAGCAGTATTTCAGCTGCAATGTATTTTGTTCTGGCCTAAAGCCAAGAAATATTTAAACATACGGGCAAGATAATTAGAACATTTCAAAATCTGCCAAATACAAGTGTCTTAAACTGACCAAATTTTTACCTATTGCAATACTTTGCATTATGCTATTAGCATAGAACTGTAGTAACACTTCGCTTTTTTACCTGCCAAGGTTCTAATGAGTTTTCTAATTTCAGAAAACATTTTAGTGCATTTTCAAAATAGCAGAAACAAAACAGACATTTGCTTATGTAAACAGTAAGCTATCACAAAAAAGTGCAATATACCCAATTTCAAAGCATGAGAATAATTCTGTTATGAGTAAATAAACTAGCTGTCCTTATTGACAGTAGTTCCACTCAGCATCATTAAACAATTTTGAAGCAACTGCATGAGTGTCAGACCCTTAGAGTTTTTGTCTATTAACACAAAGAAGCTCAAATCATGCTGAAAATTTGAAAGTATGAATATTTCTGAACCTCATCAGCAAGCCTTCAGCAAAACATAAAAAATCAAGCACAAAGCTAAAATTCCATCTCTAATGTGCATTTTTAACATCGGTGTAGACAGTTATATCATTAATAGTTCACTGATGGTCTGCTCATGAGGGGATGTTACCATGGGTCTCAGCCTTTGCCTCTAATGTTCCAAACCAGCTTTCCTGAAATGACAGTGTAATCCCATGGGGAGGCACACCAAAACTTGGCAGAAGATTTTGCTCGAATGAAATCTATAGGATAATTCCACCTACAAGCAACAGCTGTTTGTCACCCACTGATTTTGGTCTTACACTAATTGCCTTGCTAACAGATTGTTGATGATTTCTGAAGTTCAGAGACTACGCAGAAAGAAATGGTGATTACTAGCCAATCTGTAGGCAAAACGTTGGAGAAAAAGTGATTTCAAATGGCATTGTGTACACTGGAAATTTCACAAACAGTAGCTGGGTACGTTTTTCAAATTGCAGCTGCTTCTTCTAATTCAGTATTGTAAAACTGTCCTAGCAATCAGGGGAGGTGTGTTTATTAAACTCCTCTGGAGAACTGCTGTCTTATGCATTGCTAAAAATTTTTATCTTTCTAAATTTCTATTGCCTTGTATATATATTTTTTTAACTATTATAGGAACTTTTCAACCTGAGAAGACATTTAACAATTTGCAAAATCAAAGAGAAACATTGGCAAGGTTGAGAAATCCCTTTTATCCCAGTTGAATATGTAAGAATACAAGGCAAATTTTCAGCAGTAGGGCTTGTCCAGAGAGAAAGGTGTTGTAAAAGAGCCTAGTTTTAGACTACAGCTACAACTCTCATATCGGTGCTGAGCCTGCTGAAGACCTGCTCCAGGTCTCTGTCCCTCTGGAGACTTGTTAAGGATTTTGGAGGGCTGTAAATGACATCCATGTCCACTTTTAAGGAATAAGAGTGCTGGTGGGAAACAGATTGGTTCAAACTAAAAATTCTCTCTGGGACTAATGTATAAAGGCTATAAATTGCAAAATAAATATAAATTAAACAAATAGCCACTCTAAGTAACCACAGTGGCTTTTATGGATTATAATCAACAGTGGAATTACTAAAAGAAATCACTACAAAAGTTCATAAAGTGATATAACTCAAATTGAAGTCACATGACATCACTGTGAGTCTGTAGATGTTTTCTCATCAAGCCTGCCCTTGACTTATCTAAAAACTAGGTGCGGTTTATGAGTGGTGACATGTAGAATCCATTTAATCAGCAGTACTTCAATTTCTGAATATTTTTTCTTCCCCCTTGTCCCGAAATATGGTGTCTTCTCCTTCTCTGCAGCTTTGAAATAAGATCCTACAAATAGCATTGACTGTGATCTCATTCAGGATGTTAGACTAAAAAACTTTAGGCTTCTGACCAAAAATTGTGGCAGAGGTATATACAAGCTTCCTCTACCAGACAGTCATCCTAAGTTTGTCCAATTACTGTGCACTCTTTCACTACCTCTATGTCCTTTTCATTTTTCCACCACTATTAAAAATCAGTAAGGGACAAGACAGTCTCAATTTGGTTTTTAACCAAAATACATGTTACAATTATATTAAAAGTAATGAAATATATAGTACAGTAAAGGAATATTTCAGAAACAATATTTTACATCTTGTTTAGCTTGTAATTAGCACATAATTCTTCCCTTATTTTTTTCAAAAAGCATTAAATCTACATCCTTTTTTTATAAGTCTATACAGTATTTCACCATTTATTTCAGCATTTCCAGCTAATATCAATTAGCTGACTAACTCTAAGTATATTACATTGAATTATATGCTCCAAAATCAATAATTAAAGTCGCTGAACTTATTTAATATCCAGTAGAGAATTCATTACACTTCATCAAAGGCATTTTTCAGTGTGTGCATATGACTATTGGAAAACAGCCTGAAAGCCCTGCTAACATTAAGACCCGACTAGTAAAGAACTAATCCACAGTTCAATTTTTCTAGCGTCAGGATATTAGAATGATGCATCAAGAAGTGTGTTTCAAATATTATATATTTTATTAATATAACGCTCTCTTCAACTTAAATTCTATTAGTAAATTAGAAAAAAGTCATAAAGCCAAATATAAAAGGAAAATTGTTTCTATCAGCAAAGAACTGAGATATGTTGTTACCATCCAATTCATTGGGCTAAATTGTGATTCTGATCCCAGTCTTGCAAAAATGCAAGTCCATGAAGAAAAGGCAGATAACATAGAGAGGCTTTTAGAATGCTAAGGCAGATTTATCTCCAAAAAATACTGTTATTTACTCTCAATATCTTCTTTGAATTTAAATGTAAGCCTGTTTTTAGATTTCTGATTTTACATTTTTCCACTCATTCTACTTGTTGAATTTCCATAAGTAGGTTAAAGGATTTTACAAACCTAGTGGAGCTTGCAACAAAACTCACAAAAAAGTTTTAATTAATTATACTTCGGTAACAGAATGTCTGTAAAAAGACAAAGTTTATGTTCATAATAATTTATGCTTGTGAAATCATGAAGCATGACCATAATAATGGTGATAATTTTATTCTAACAAAAGTGTAAAATCAAGAGAAGCTGAGATGTTTTTCCTAGCCAAAGATCCACTTTTGTTGTAAAGCAGGAATAGAAAATGTCATTTCTTTCATATAGAAATAGGATTTCTTGCTGAAATCAGATGACAAATCTTTTTCAATGAGAATACCATTTTTACTAACAGAGATTAGGATGTTTTATCTGAAAATACTGAAGAAAAGGACTGCAACATTTTCCCTTATGACATGTCTTTTCAATTTTCTCATTGAATCAAGTTCAAAATACTCTAGAAGCAGCTAGGAAAAGTGGAGGAAAAAAAAGAAAGAAAGAAAGAACGGAAGGAAGAAAAGATAAGTGGGATTAGTAAAACAGCATTAAAATAACTTAAAAGAGTAAGAGTCTGGATATTTTCACAGGCAGATTTGAGAAACAAACTAAATTAAAATGAGCCAGTAATATTTACAGGTGAAAACACTGAGCTATCACTACTGCTTTGAATACTTTGAATAGTTTAATAGTTGCACAATTTCTAAGGATCTCAGGGTTTAGAATATGACTAAGGTAATTTACCTCCCAATATGACATTAAATTTAGCAGTTCTTAATGATCACATATAATCCATTTAATTCTGGTGCTCTGCAGCAGTGTAAGTGAAAATTGATGGAAGACTGATATGATTATACCCTACCAATAACTAGATTATTTTTAAGAGGCTGTCAAAAAGATTAAAATGTAAGAATTTTATTAAACCATCCTGGAATACTATTTAATAGGCATATTTCTTTGTTCAAATAATGTGATTTTCTTCTTCTCTTGGTTCAAAAATAAAATAGCTAAAAAGAGAGCTAAAATTATTAAATAACAAACTGTTATCTAACAAAACAACATATATCATAGAATCATGGAGTCATAGTATAATTTGGGTTGAAGGAACTTTCGAAGGGACTTTCAAAGATCCAGTTCCAGCCTCTATGATTTGACAAAATATCTTCCAATTGATCAATTTAGTTAAAGACCCATCCGACCTTACCTTGAACATTCTGGGGATGTGGCATCTACAGCATCTCTGGACAACCTGTTCAAATGTTACACAACCCTAACTCCAAAAAAAAAAAGGTTTCCTTTTATATGGTATGAATCAATCCTATTTAAGTTTAAAACCTTTACTTCTTGTCCTGTAACTAAAGGACCTATTATTAGGCCACACCCCAAATCCTGTGTCCAGTTGTGAGAATCTCGCTCTGAGAAAGACATGAGAGTGTCTAAAGAGGGGCAACAAAGCTGGTGAAGAGTCTGGAGTGCAAGGCTGATAAGAGGCAGCTCAGGGATCGGGGGCTGTTTGGCTGCAGAAAAGGAGGCTCAGGGCACACCTTATTGCTCTCTAGAACTACCTGAAAGATGATTTTAATAAGGTTAATATAACTTTCTTCTCCTGGTTAACAAGTGACAATAGAAAATGGCCTCGAGCTGTGTAAAGAGAGATTTAGATAGAATGTTAAAAAAATTTATTTGTGGCAAGGACTGGCAAGCATTGGAACAGGCTGCCCAGGGAAGTGGTTGAGTCACCATCCCTGGAGATGGATATGGGACTTAGGGACATAGTCAAATGGAGAACATGGTGGTGGTACTAGGTTGATGGTTGGACTTGATGGAGTTAAAGATCTTTTCCAGCCTTAATGATCTTATTATTCAATGATTCTATGGACATTTGAAAAATCAAGTGACTAAAACTGCTATGTGTGCTTCAACTGTATCAATTATTAGCTACTTCTTTCCTAAAATTAAATCCAGATTCATGCTCTCCAATGAAAGTACCTTGAGTTTCAGTGATAATGCATATCAAGTGGTCAAAAATCCTTTTTCTCCATCTGATTTTTATGCCTAAATGTAGCACCTGGCACTGAAATATAAGAAGTCAAACCAAATGTGTAAACAGCTGGTACTCTCACTCTATTATCCATGTTTCCTAAGGTAACTTTATTATTATACTCTACAATGCCAGCCCATGGCTATACTCCCTTCTGAGAAAAGGTGATTGCCTTAAGAGAAGGCAAAACAGAATGTGGGAAGCATATGAAGATTGAGTCAGTTGTGGTATCCTGTAGGGTCACAAGTTGAATTTCACATCAAATCTCTCCTTGAGAAAAATGTCAGCCTGTTTGACTTACTGTAGCTGACAGATGAATATGTAAATATGTATAGGAATTACTAGAATGTGAAATGCTATTCATGCTACAATCACTTGCCTTAAGAACTAAAAAATAAGAACTAATATATTATAGTCATATAAAATCCATGTTTCTTTTGTAAGACCAGGAATTTTTTTTCTAAAACCAATAATTAAATATTCAAATTTCTTAGCAATGCCTGGATGCTAAATACTGAATTGGTTATCACAACATTTTCACAGTTCTAAGAAATAAAACTGGACACAGAAAGTAAAAATGAAACTTAGAAAAAAATGTTAGAAATATGCTTTATCTTTCTGTTTCCTAGGTTTTTTGGCTCACTGCACTTAAGTGTAATGCCCTAGAACATGGTTACTTTGATCACAGTTGACAATTGTTTTAGAGAAAATATAAATAATGAGAATTAATGAAAGACTTAATTCTCTAAATCCTTATTTATAATTGTTTTTCAAGCTACTGTGATATAACTTCAGCTACTCAGACAACTGGGAAGGAGGGAAGGAAACAAAGGCACTGGTTGTCTTTAAGAACTCAGATACCATGATGGCCTAGACATAGATTACTTGCATAGCTAAAGACCACAATTTTATGGAAAAGTGGTATAATAATAAGTGGTGAATAAATAATAATAAGTAGAGTGTAAGAATTTAAAAAGTAGTGAGCAAAAAACATATAATAATGAATAGTGTGGAAGACTAAAATTGCTTTTTCTACTCATCATTTCAGATTGTTGTGCATTAGTAAGTGTAGACTACTACAAATTATGAACAAGTGTAGACTACTACAAATTATGTAAAGTAGCTGGGATTGCTGTAAGTAACATCCTACAATTGGGGCAGAGCAATCCAAAGCACAAATACAGGTTGGCCAGAAATTGAGAACAGGCCAGACAAGTTGGATGTGGGGTTTGTGCTTAACTAAAAGCTGGACATGAACCATCAATGTGGGCTTGCAGCCCAGAAAGCCAACTCTGTCCTGGATTACAACAAAAGACCTGTGGCCAGCAGATCGAGGGAGATGATTCTGCCCCTCTACTCTGCACTCACAAAACCCCACCTGCAGTGCTGTATTCAACTCTGTGGTCCACAGCACAAGGGCATGGACCTGCTGGAGCAAGTCCAAAGGGGACTGACAAGGATGATCAGGGAACATTAGTACTTCTCCTGCGAGGATGGGTTAAGAGATTTGGGGCTGTTTTGCCCAAAGAAAGGAAGGCTCTAGGAGGACCTTCTAGCAACCTTCCAGTACCTGAAGGAAGCCTACAAGAAAGCTGTAGATGGATATTTTACAGGAGTATGCTGTGAGAGGTGAGGGGTAATTCCTTCAAACTAGAAAAGAGTAGATTTAGATTAGATGTTATGAAAAATTCTTTACTGGGAGGATGGTGAGACTGTGGAGCAGGGTGTCCAGAGAAGGTGAAGATGTCCCATCCCCCTGCTCAAGGCCAGGTTGGATGAGGTTTTAAACAACCTGGTCTAGCGAAAGGTGTCCTTGTTCACAGCAGAGGGATTGGAACCAGATGATCTTTAAGGTCCCTTGCAAAACACACTTTTCTATGCTTCTATGATAAATATTATAGTAAGGTTTATAGTAATTTGTGTAAGAGTGCAACACAATTCCCTCTTGACAAAAAGCAGAATTTGACATTTTCTTACAGTGGAACTAGGATTTCTTTTGTGAATGCTAATGACTAAAGAACTCATTGGTCATTACTAAATTAATTAAGACCTGGGCAATTCTCAAATCTCTATAAATGTTAGCTGAAGTACGCAATAATCAAATGAGTGCATTTCAAACATTTTCCATAGGACCCAAACTAGTGAGATTCAATATTTTTAATCCATGATCTGGAAATAAACCACCACTGGGAAGATTTATATGTGCCATAAAAGTTAGTGGAATGAGACGTAATGCAGAAAACACACACAGAAAAAACCTGTCTGGATTATTTGATAAGTGATGCACTTAGATGGCATTTACTCTGTACAGCAATATTACAATTATAAATCTAGAAAGATGGAATGCAAGTCATACCTACTCAATGAATGACTGCTTCTTATATGGAGTATTTGTTTTCTTTGAAGGATTTGGAAAACTCATTGATGCAGTTTAATGAGTTTGTGGCTCTGTAGACAATCTGCAGGGTAAAATGTTACATTAATGTAATAGTAAACCATGAATTTTTAGAGACTGGTACAGCAGAATGGACTAGAACAAGCTTGGTGTATGTTAGAACAAATAAACCACAATTATATGATACTTTTTTATTCTATTTGGAATCATATGAGGGGCCATGCATTTCTTTCCTTACCTTATCTTGTGTGACATTTGACCCTTGTGACAAGGATAGTTTCTATCTAATTTGAACAGTCACTTTGCCAACAGTCTTAGTGTGACTGTTCAAATTTAGTGGGTCTGTGCACATGGCCTGTTTCTGATGGGTTTCATTCTGTAAGAAACCTTATTATATTGCATCCTGGGAATAAAATACAGAGTAATAGTACAATGCCTGAGTGTGGAGTGACAATGGTTCTATAGAGAATGTAGAGCTCATAACAAACAAACCTGAATATGACATAGTAAATACTTTGTGTGATAATGTGATATTAAAAAAAAATGGAGAAGTTAGTTTTATGAGTAGGGATACTCTATTGACCTACTGATGAGCACCCCCACATGCATCTTTGGAATGTATTCTGGGGCATAGTGTGTTTCTATTATCCTTAATTTAAGAGAGTGTTGAAAAAAGGTGATACATAAAAGTGCCATGAAAATTAGTCTCTAAGTGAAGAAACTTCATTGAAGGATAGGCAGAAAACAATTTCTAACTTTTAAATAAAAGATTAGTTGCAATATAAAAATATATCTATGAAGAAAGTGTAGTAGAGTACTACTATATTTCATTTATCAGAAAAACTTTTCAAAAGCTTATTTTCAGAATTGTCTGTCTGCACTAGTGCACTATTTCACCCAAATAATAACTTTAATTTCAAGGTCATGCCTTTTAAACCCTCTTGGGTAGCCCTGACCTTAATACTGTTTTAAAATGTTATAGAATTTAAATGCTGCAAATGACTAAATGCTGTAAAATAGTGTTTTAAATTGCTCCCTACCCATGTTGTTTAAGGAAGTCATATCTGTTACATATCTACAAGTCATTGGTCATTTATTTGGGATGAATGCATATAGGCAAGACTGCTTTCTTTTCAGTGTTTTTTCCTTTTTCTTTCTTTTTTTTTTTAACATCCATCTGTTCACACAGATTCCACAGATTGCGCTTATGGTTCTGGCTGTCATAGAACAAGAAGGTTTAGCAAGTATAGCTAATACACTTTAAAAGTAGTTTGAAAGTGATTTAAGAACATGGAGAAATGTGTAGGCTCCAGGCAATCTAGTACCTTAGAGAATGTACCCAGCCCAGAGCTGTAAACTCCAATAAATCACATTGTGAACATACTGTAAACATTTTCAGTGTTCCAGCTGGCAAAATGTATTTTCATGCACGCAACACACACCCTATTCCAGAGTGATTTTTTTGTTTTGGTCAAAAGGATACAATTACATTTTAAACAATGTTTAGGTTCTGTGTTGCATTCTTTGCCTTCACATAAAACACAATACTGCATTTTTGTCAGCATCACGTCGTCTTCAGCTGAAGAACAGATTATTAACTAGAATATACAGAGTTGCAGATAAAACATGATACAAACCAAAAATAAAGATCTGTTCCATTTAAGGTCAATCAAATTTAGTTACCAGTGGAGTGAACATAAATGAGAATTAATATTTATAAAGATCTCTGTCCTTCAAAGGTTCAAGTCATCTCAGTGAAAAGAGGTAGATGATACAGATGTTTCTTCTTCATTAGTAGCAGTGAAGCAAAATGAAACTTCATAGCTTCTACTACCTCTTGGACTACAATTTAATTGGTGAGTGACTTTTGATTTTGATTCATTATTTAGAGATGCTGACACGTACAGATTTTTCTAAGTTTAGGCACATGTATTAGAAACAAGATAAAAGATGCAATGAATGTGCAGTAAAAATTGGAATGCTACAATGAAGCCAAAGGGAAAATAAATTACAGGAACACAAATGCACTTCACCTAGGTGCATAGAACTGTGTGAAGGAAAGAATATGTTAGGGCCTTGAGGGCACTGTTAGCTCTTACTGCCCATGCTTGGCCATGGAACCCTTTTCAGCGCCACTAGGGCCATCAGTCCCAGATAACATCACAGAAAGCAACTACATTTTCAGTCATCATTTGCCCTAGGCAAATCCATGTTGACTGTTCCCAGGTACCTTATTGTCTTCCTTGTGCTCAGAAACATGCTGCCAGAGCGTTCCATGATTTTCTCTTAGTCAAAACTGAGGCTGAATTGTGTGTAGCCCCCTGGATTTCTGACATCAGAACATTTGTGTTTTCCGAAAATTAGGGACCCTGTCCACATCTCCATGACCTTACAATGAAGATAGAAGCTCACTTGATATGACATCTTCCTGCTCTCTCAGTACTGATGTATGTAGCCCCTTTGGTCCCATGAAATTGCATAGACTGAGTTCTGGAAAAATAACTTCTCCCTAACATCGATACTAATCTTCCCCTGAAAGCCATCTTATTTGACCTGCATTTAAGTAGAGAGGTGAGCTAAGTTTCCAACACAGAGTTTGTAGTATTCCCAAATCACTAGTCCCCAGTCACCCTCCTGCAGAGCTTCTCTCAGTCCAGTCCACTGTGGGTCCTACTTGTCTCACTGCAGACAGTCAGGCCCTCACATCACAATTCTCAATTTACTGTTCTATTCCTGAGGTCCCTGTATATGCTTATTCTCTGTGGACCCCGGTAAAAACATCCTGAAAATCTACTTTCATTACCTCCATATTTTGAGAGATCTAACCTTTCTCCTCCAGGGAAAATGTTTCAATCAGCAGCAGAGTAGAGGTTATGCTAGGAAGGTGTAATTCCTCACAAATGCTGAGTAGCTCTGGTGTCCAGAAATCCCACTGATTCTGAGGTTCCATGCAATGTCTCATAGTCTGAAAGACATTGTGATGGAAGACATTGATAAGAAAGATAAGAGGGATCCAACAGAGAACTGCCAGACAACTAGAAATCTTGCCTTTCTCTCTGTGTCACAGGGTACCAGAGATCATTGAAGCTTGTCTTGGATCACTGCAAGCAAGTATCTGCAAGGTGGGGTTAAAATTATAGTGTGAGAAAGAAAATGAAATTACTTTTCTCAGTCTCTGCATTGTCACGAATAGGGCAATCCTAGGCAGCACTTCCTCTCCAGCTTAATTGCACAGCCCCCAAGAAGTGCTGTTGCTTTGTCCTGTCACTGTCACTTCTGCCTCGCTCTTCATGCTATGCCCTTAGCCCTTGTGTTGTCAGTATCCTCTGCTACCCTCTCATTATCTGTCATATCCAACTGAGCTCACGTCCTTAGCTGAACTTTACCTCTTGACTGGCAAGGCCTGGAAAAGAGGGCCACCTTGAACACTAGACCAGATTTCAAAAAGCTGGATATGGCTGTTTTTTATGAAAAACTAACCCTCATATAAATAAGCATAAAAGAATAGATATCTAGGAAAAATTATATGCATGAGTTTATGTAGAGGAGGTACGTAACAGGATACTCTGGAGATTGTGAATATGCTTTTAAGAGAAGTTTTTCAGAAATTGCTTGTTGTCCTCAGTAAATACAATTTAATTAATCACGACCTACCCTTGAGCCAAATATTATATGTTACCATCTTCAGTCAGGGATTCAATACTAAGTCAGAGGAACAGTTTTCACAAAGCCAAATATACATACCCCATTTTTTGAGATTTTTCGTCCTTTCTTTTTAGTGAATCATCAGTTTCACCCTATGTATTAAATAAGAATTTAAGACCCAAAGGATTTGCTTTCCTGTGTATCAATTGAGAGATATTAGTTTGTTGATGTTTGCACTAAGCTTTAAAGTATAACTGCCAGCTAGTATAATGCGTAAGTCCATTAGAAATAGTAATATTTGAGAAACAATTTAATTTAAATGTTATCTCCTGATTTTTACCTTAATCAAAAGAATGTTAAATATGCAAATAATGTATTTATCTTACAAAATGTCAGCCAAAAAAATTAAAAGTAAATTTGTTTAAAGTTAGATTCATGCATATTTAATTGCACTGCAATATATTTGTGCCTACTTAATGGAAAAGGTATTTAAAGTCTGTTTTTTCCAAAGTGCTCAGCTCTTACAACTGATTTAAATTCAAATTTCTCATGCTCAGCAGTTTGGTACAAGAGGATGTATTTAGTGTCTTGTAGATGAAAATATCGATACAGAACCCTAACTTTATTTGGTCAGTTTTCAAACTTGCTTGGTATGACATATTAAATTTATTTAAAAATGTTCATTTGCCATCTGCAAACCCACAAGTGTACTATATTTCATACAATAAGAAAATCTGTAGCTATTTTTTCCTATGTAACTGAGAAACATTACTTGTGAGTCACTTCAAATTTAATCAGGAATTGCAGAGAAAGTATTTTGAAACTCTGTGATAACTTGCTACCAAAATACTGTTTACATTGACAATTTAATACCGTGGAAAAATGATAGATTTCTATTTGTTAAAATTTAGGACCTGATCTAGATCAGAATTGCTCCCACAACAGAGCTCACAAAAACTGTCAGGCAGCAGGTTATGTAGCATTGCCAGTGAAATGAAATTTTGAAAGGTAATACACCTTTGCCAAAAGATAATTGGACACTCTGCATAGGTTACTTCTCGAGGAGGAGGTTTTCATCTTATATATAGCAGAAAACTACTGAAGCTTGATGATTTCATTAGTACAGTGAACATTCTTAGTGTTTATCCAGCATGGATACTTATATTACCAAAGCATCATTACATCTGAGGATTGAGTTATTCTTTAAATATTTGAAGAGGTAAAATAAGCTTAAGTGGAACAGATTTTAGAAGCAGCCAAGTTCCTGCCTTTGCAGTCACACAGAAAAGCATATACTAAGCATCAAACCTTCCCCAAAACGTCCACCTTTTCAATACTGCTGGAAGGCCAGACATGAAGGTGTGTCCCCCCAGTTTAAACTGATAAATGAAACTATCAGTCAATTATAGCAGGGTATGTGAGACACTTTATTTTTTAATTTGCTTGTTGTTTGTTTCCTTGTTTGTTTGAATAGTTACCAGGTAATCAATTAAAAATGAAAATTTAGTTAATTAGAGAGAAGAAACTAAGCCTTTGTTGTCTCCAACACCAATGACCACATGAAGACTGCACTCTCTCCTGCCTGTTGGCATATTGTTGGATGAGATTATCCCATAACACCCACAGGGTTTAAAATTTTAATTAAAGTTTTCTGGTTCCTTTCCCATGATATCACAAAAGTGTGTTTTCTCTCTTGAATAGCAGAATATGGCAGTATATGAGAGAGAATATTCTGGACAGAATATCCTGAATCCCTAAATCATCTTAACTGAATTCTCATTATTGATAGTCATCATGTACCATTTTTGAATCAGGAATAATGACTGACTGTATATTACTTGCCTGTTCTAAAAATTGAGCACATAAGAGCTGCCTCTGGTATCGCCTGTATTGGGGCTGAGGCTGACGTAGCAAACTGGCAAGGAAATGGCTGATGTGCCGTGGCCAAGGAAGTTCCCAAAACCAAAGTCTTTTTATGGACAAAGTTACTTTTAATGTGTTTTGAGATTTCCTCACCAATCATGATAATTTAAGTGTATGCTTTAGATTAAGATTCTCCACAGAACTACGAATGAAGTTGTACAATCCAATAAATGAGCATACAGAATTAAATATGTAATATATACTGTATATAAAACATACTAGAAATTATTAAAAATATTCATATGATATCCAGATGAAATGTAAACTGCAAATAAAAACCACAATTAATTAACTCTAAAGAGTAAGGAAATAGCATCTACAATATAGAAAAACAGCCTACCTTGTTGTAATAAAACTAGTTTCACTCATACAATACAGTTGAAGTCAGTAAGTCTACATTGACAATAATCCCTCTACACTAAAGGATATGATGGCACATAGCTTGGAAAATTTTAACTATTAATGAAATGCAGATTCTTGGTAATAACTCATGTTGACCAGTGAAGCATTTTTCAAGAATTCTGATACACTGATTTTCTCTAGTAATTTATAATATTGGAAATTTTTGTTCTGCATCCAAAATAAGAGTTATTTCAGAAAATTTATATTCCTTACATTGTAACTCAGTCTAGATATAACAAGTTTCAATGGTACTTTAAATAACTCAGAAAGGTTATTAAAATATTTTTTCAGTGTTTAGTAAATTATCAGAATAAAACTAAAAAGTGGTGTGATATTATTTTGATATTATAAAAAATATTTTATTCTTTGATTTTTTTTTTCTCGTGTAGTAGTTACAGAGTGATATTGCTGTATATTTTTTCTCCAGGTAATCTTAATTCTAGATAAGGTATCTAATCTTTCTCCACAGGTTATTTTCTTTTAGTTTCTTTGTGTAAATCCAGTTATTTTCTTGAAGTTAGGCTTTATGTATATTTCTGACTTTACTAGACTAAGACTTACTCCTTGAAAGAAAATTATTTAATATATTTTCTCACCTCTGGCATTTGAAAGTATGCCTTACATATGTCAGATATTAAAGAATGTAATTTCAGAACTTTCTAAGTATAGCTCTTCTTTCAATATTCTGATAAAATCTAGTAATGCACTCAAATGTGCTAGTAAATAGAGAAAGTATTAGTACCCATAAGATTTTATTTGTAATATAAAAAGTAATGTTCATTCATATCAGTGAGGCAGTGTCTGGTCCATGCATATTTGGTAGGATTCCATATAAATCAGTGAGTTTCTCAGATTTTAAGAGCCCCAAACAAGATCACAGTATCATACAATATAATCTAACACATTTTTAAATCAGTGGATTTACAATATGAAGAATAAAATTATGTGCTTTTTTCCTTCAAATTTTACACCTTGGAAGCTATCTGATTATCACGAGCTGATAGCTAGAGACTCAGTCAACACTTTACTAGCCAATTCAATGTCATCTTATTTTTGCACCTAATGGAGTTGTTTTTTGTCATATTGTCATATATTTGAATCTCTCATCTGACAGCCACATGAGAACACTACAAGCTGAATAACTCTGAAAATACTTGAACAGTACATTTTTTAAACTTTCAAGAAGCAGCCACTGTCTTTAGGGCATCATTTCATTCTTTCCCATTAGTTGATAAAGGAGACACCTCAACTGCATAGGAGACACGATTAATTGGGGTGGGGGGAAATCATATTTTCACTTACCTTTAGACTGTATTTGTCTTGTTGATTCTCCATAAGTAACCTAGAGTAGTAAAATCACAAAATTGAAATGCAGAGTTAATGGAGATACACCTGAAGCCTATGCAGTGCCTCACTAGTTGTTGCTAAACATAAATTGATGGTATTTGATATATTAGTTTCATTGTTATATACTTGATACATAGCAAGTGATAAGAAAAACACTGAAAAATACACAAATTATCATTTATGGACTTTTTAGCACTATATGAAATTTTCAGGAGGTGGCTCAAAGTTTGTGTGAAGTTCACCTTCATGTTTTTAGGTTATATGTAACTGCCAGATGAAGAAAGGATGTTTGTTTTTGAACATAAGCAATTCATACAAAAGTTGAGAGGAAATGTTTGAAAAAGAAAATAATTTTTAATATCTTGTAGAGATGTCTGTGTTGGCTTCCTGTCTTTCTTGCCTTGCCTTGTTTAGATTTTTAAAATCATAATGTGGGTATACTGAGTAACTTTCAGGTATATTTATCTTTTAGGGTTATAGTAGAAAGAATAGAAATATTTATATCTATTATATTTATGAAAAAGATTACTATTAGATGGTCACTCATGTGTTGATTTCCTATTTAGGACAAGTTGCATCAAATTAAATCCCATTATTTTTAATATTATAACTTGAGGTGCCTGTAATTGTAAAACAGAGTTGGTCACAGCAGCATTCAGACAAGCTTGCCCTCCTTTTCAGAGCAGCTGGCTCTCACTCCACCATGACAAAAGCAGTGAATTGAAACTCTTCAATTTTGTTATTAATTTTTCCCCTAAATATCCTTTTTTTCCCCTTAAAAATTTGAATATATATTTTTTAGTTTCAGTTTTTGCTAATTTATAAATAGAATGTTCTCTGCCTGCCAGGTGTGCTGATTTCAGTTAGCAGTTCATGGAATATCAGCAAAATCTGGCAAATTGTCATGGGCATTTTGGAATCCCTCAATGCTGCAAGTCTGACACTTTTCCTGATTCCTGTTTTAAAATGATCCTGGAGTTGACTGCTGAGTTTCAGTTTGTTAAGGAATGTGTCCTGTCTGATTTAGGCCTTCTATATGGATTTTGTGCCTCCAGGGGCAATAAGAATGGTTTTTGCTTTATTTTTCTCCAGAAATAACAGTGAAATTAGATGTTATTTGGATAGATCTATTCAGTATTGTATTAAGTGTCAGCAGCCTCACAGCTTTAGCTATTAGTTGCATAATTTGCATTCTTAAAAATTATCATGAAGCGCATTAACTCAGGAATTCTGCTTAAGCAACAAAAATGCCCAAAGTTAAAACCTGCACTGAAAGGAAGAAAATTCTGTGCTGTTGATGTTAAGCAGAATGAAGAATAGTATATTAACATTGCAAGTTATGACTGTTCTTCACTTTAAAACTTTGGCTAGTGAGTGCCAGCTGGTGTACAGTGCACAGATTAGACTGTGATGAACAACATTGTTCATAAATATTCCAGTCTCTTCTGTTTCTAATATATGCAGAATCCACTTGGGATTCACGTAAATAAGAATTAAAATTTTAGAAAGATAAAAATCTTAAAATTTATGCTTTTTAAGTAGTCATGACAATAAATTTAGTAAAGAAAAGCATGCTGATGAGTGGGGAAAAAAGGAGATTCAGTGTAGAATGGAACTTGCAAATTCACAAAATTATGCAGCTAGTAGAAAAAAAAAAGACTTTAATCATCAAAACTGATAGCTTTCATCAGGCAGTTCTGCAAATAGTGTGGACATGCTACAACACTGCTCTTGTAGATGTAAATCCCTTTATTTACTATGTTGTTGAGCCTAATTTGCCTATTTGCCTGTCCATAGAGTTTGATTCTTGCCAAAACCACTCCTCCACTCTTTGTTGCTAGAAACAAACCACATCTGTCTCTGGATGTCAATTAGTCCTTGAGAGTTGTATACCAATGAGGAAGAATAAAAAGCCCTTGCAATATTTAGAAGCAGCCTCTGTTCATTCAACTTGAAAACCCGAGAGATGTAATTACAAAGCAGGTGATCAACTACTATGTATGCTGATCTTTAATCAACACACACTCAAAGCTAGAAACCCATAGTACAAAAAACTATTAGTTAATTTAACAGCTAAAGGAAAATCAAATGGGAATATGTTAAGAGCAGCCTGACAACTCATTACTGTGCTGGCATTTTGGGTCAGTAAAACACACATTTATTTGGGACCTATAGGATAATTTTACAAAAAAAAAAATAGAAAAGGTCAATATGTCAATCATCAAGTAGAAACATTTTAAATAAAAAGCAATCACAATTTCCATTTTATATTTATTAGCCATATTTCCTTATGCTTTTTAGGACTATTAATTTAGAAATATGAAACGACAAAATTTTAGCCAGAAAGCCATGGTATTCAGTGTTTCTATCTCAATTATCTCCACTAAGTAGAATTTTTCCTAATTTACACCAGTTTGAGAAAGGAGGAAGTAAATTCTGTTTTGGATGAAAATAAACAATGATTAGTCATAGAAAAATGTGACAGAATTTACCATTTCCCAGAGTTCTTTCCTTTCTCACTGACAACATGGTGAAAAATCCAGGCTTGCTTTGACAACATCATAATTAAATTAACTTAATAATTAGTCTATATGAAATATGGTTATGTAATTGGACACTTTCCCTTCCCAGGCAAAGGTGGATTTTCCCTTGTAAACATGCCTAGCTCCAAAAGTAGCAAAACTGATTCCGTTAAGCAGAAAAAGTACAAGTTAAATACCACTTGTTGTGCTCAAAATCTACATCCATTCTTTTTAAATTTAATTGATCTTGAAGCTAGAGGCAACAAAAAGAGCAAAAGTTTAACAGAATAATAAAAATCAGCAAAGGAAATGGCCCAACATATAAAATAAAAGTTAAAGCAATTTCTGCTTGTACTCAGTTGCAGAATGTTAGACATTTATATTATGACCTCAGAAGTAAATTTCATTTATTTATCATGTTTGTTGCCTGTTCAGATCAATTTGACTTTTCATTTCATGAATCAAGTGACTGAATCACAAAAAATAAAAGCACTTTGAGAACACCCTACATTTATGTGCTTAAATTATTAAAAATCCTTTTTTTAAAAATAACAGAACAACACATAGGGAAAAACTATATATATATATATATATATATATATATATATATACATGCAGTTCTATATGAAAAAGTTTTAGAATTATCAGATCAGTTGAAATGGTTATTGCTATACTTGTCTTAAATGTATAACTTCTGCTTATACATTGCTATGGTAGTTTAAACTGTCTTGAAGAGGGTGCTGTGCTATCATTTAAAAAAGAAAGAGTAGGAAACTGTAAGGGTGTAGTGTGTTTACACTTGGTAATGTCATTCACTTAAGTCAGCAATTAAGGCAGCAAGTGTTCGGCTACTTTCTGGCAAGCCTTTTTTGCTTCTGTCCCCTCAAATCCCAAGGCGCGTGCAAGGCATGCTTGAAGTGATTTCTTCTGTGAGTGTAGTCTGATAACCCTGATTTTCCCCTGCCTTCTGTGGGCAGTCAAAAACTCCAGGGAGGATTGAAACCTGCTTGGTGAGATTCTGATTCAATACTTGCTGTATCCTGACCCACGAGAATGAAGAGCTCATGTAGTAATGTTCCACTGATATAAAACATTGCTTTAAAGATTACATGAAGTTCTTTCTACAGCATTATTCATTGTGCTAGCTATGTCTTCCTTCTCAGCTCCTCTCCCTCTCTATTTTTTTTCTGTAGATATTTAACAAGGTGAGGAGCAAAAGCAGAATCTCTTAACAGATCTGGACCAAAATGAGTTTACTTAGTTTTATGCACTGAGTCTGTTGGAAAGAAAACCAGTTAGATGGGTAGTAGGGGCTGGTAAAGAAATTTAATAGAAAGTCTACATGAAGCGAGACAGAAGAAAATTATATAGAGAAAAAGCAATATATTTAAATAGGAGGGCTCTGCTCCAGTACAAGCAGCTAAATGATAGATTACTGTGAGTAAATGTAAATATACATTTCTGCATTCAGTTATTGAACTGGCTTCAGTAAATACACATCTCTTGTAACCTCCACGAGGAATAAATAGAAATTGGATTCTTCATGAGCAATGAAACCACATTAGTGGGCAATATTTTAGCTGTTAATGTCAATAAAACTACACCCATTCTGCTCAAGGAATAAATGTCTGACAGGGCAGCTTCCCTGAGTGAATTCAATTGCTTACAATTTTTTTACTATTTAACATATTTTTCTTTCAGCCCATCCCTTCTGAAGGCCAAGTAAGTTTACAGAAATATTTTGCTCTGTAGTGTGATATTAAGGAAGAATCTGATCTTTTCCAATTTACTGATGCATTTAATAATATCTTTGACTGTTAACTGTGTTTATGAGTTCCTTAAATCCACTTTCAGGTCCTGATTCAACGAGGTACTTAGAAGCAATCCTATATTTAAGCATGAGTGCTAAAATCAATGGAATGACTTAAGCATATATATTGTCAGTTCAAGCATCTTGCTGATTTGGAATGTCAAGCGAATTAGAAGCAGATGGTGGCATGTATCTCATCCGGTGGTTAGCAGGGAGGGAGGCATGTAAACTGCACAGCAGGTTTAAGGCTTTGGAGAACCTGAATAGGGTAGTCTTGCAAGTTTTCTTTCTGATTTAAGTCAAAGAGTATTCCCTCACATAAAGTCTAGGTGGGCTGCTGCATTACAGACTTTGATATATCTAAATCAGTCCGGTGTATGTCGTCACATAACTTATAATTTCAGTTTTGGAAGAGAGTCATAGCTTTTATGCTCCTTCTCCCATGTCTGGTGTTTCATGCTACATTTGCCTGGAGATATGTGAATTCATACTAGGCATCCTTATGTTCCACATTGGATATAGATTATGTGCTTGTATCCAAAAAGAAGAAAAAAAATTGCAAATTACAGTATCTCAATGAATGCAGGGATTTCTAATTAAAAGCAAGATTAAAAATAATTGAAAATCTACTTAAATGTGCATTAGGAAGAGGCCCGTAATGGTTTATTATTTTCCCATCTCCTCTCCTTCTTGGTATACAACAAGATTAATACTCAATTTTGCTTTCTCTTACATTAGAAGACTGCTTCTTTCGGCATATTTAATATTGTTTTTTTTAATTTTGGCCTTCATCTTCTCTATGATGCTTTTCCTTTCTATCACTTATTTCAACATGCGGTAAATCTAAGAAAGATCTATCTGAAGGTGTTAATAAACACTGGTTCTCTTTAATAGGTTCAAGTAATATGTCTTGAACATATTTTCAAATTAAAAAAAAAAATCATGTAAGTGCTTATAAATAAAGCTTATAAGCAGCAGGAAAGGGCAGTGTGCTGCTTAATTAATAAGCCTCTTTTGGTTTTTTTCTTTATTTCTATTCACCATAAAATTCAACTGAGAGAGTATGAGTGAATGTAAACAATATATTTCTTTGTAAATTCTTTTTTGCATTACAGGATCAGATTTCGGGCCTAACTTTACTTCTTTTCTTTCTTGACATGTGATATTCTTTGCCACACAATTTTAGCAGACCCATCCCTGCTTGCTTAAAAAAACATTTATGTGATGGCTATTTCCAGAAAACTGTGGAGGTCTTTTTTTTCCATTTGGGTTATTTTTAAGGTATATTGAAATAAAAAGAAGAGTGTACCTTACTCTAAAAAAGCATATTCACTCTCTCTCTCATTTTAGTTATATAGAAATTATATAGAAATTATTAATATATTTTCAGGGTTTTGTTCTTTGATAAATTTTATCCAAAAAGAAAAAAAAAAAACCCCAATGCCTAAGAAAAAAGAATACTCATGAGAGAAATAAAGGGAGAATGTCTTAAATACTTCTGGAAACATACTTTAGGGTTGTTTTATTAGGTAAGTTTCTCAAGATCAAGTCAATTGTACGTGTATCATACTGTTTAACTTAGTCTTCAGTAAACATTAATACTTTCTGCAGGATGATTTACAGCTCAGAGGAACTGTGACTTATCAGGACAAAAGAAAAGGCCATTCCACTTTTGAATTTCATTTTTTCTTCTTAAAAAATTTAATTTCTTCAATGGACAAACTTTACTACAGTTTTATCCAATTGTGTATACACTTGAATGGAAAATCTCTTAAAGAAGGAAAAAAATATTCACTAAGTATCCACAAACTTGAAAAATGTTCAGCAAAAATATAGTACAGAAACCTGTCTGTGATTATCTCAAGGTGTAGTCAAAATGCACCTTTGCCTTAACAGAGGAAAATTAAGGAATGGTGGCAAAATACTATCAAAAAGACAATTCCACAAGTTGGGAGAGGAAAAACAAAACAGGAAGACATTGACAAAATTTCCACAGAAATAAAGCAACTAGTCTTTCTTTTTAAAAGAAGTGCATTTTTGGCCCAAAAAAGAAAAGATCGATCACAGGACAAGAGGTTTTTTGAGAACACAATGATTTTCCTATTTATGCCTGGAAGAACCTGAAGGCAAGTGAACAAACAGTAATAAAGGTGCTTTTCAACAAGGCAGTTCCAGATATTGCAGGTTGATTTAGACTAAAATATGTAAGAAAGAGTTGACTCTGCCTTTGGGGAAGGTTATCCTAAAGAAGTGAGATGTTTTCTCATATATACGTAGCCCTAAGGCATAGTCAGATTTTTGGAAACAGCAGTAGCCTTTTGCAATGACATTAACTCTCTACCCTGATGCTGAAACTGAACAGGTCTGCTAG
Source organism: Setophaga petechia (assembly GCA_024362935.1). Taxonomy (NCBI): domain Eukaryota; kingdom Metazoa; phylum Chordata; class Aves; order Passeriformes; family Parulidae; genus Setophaga; species Setophaga petechia. Next base: position 143,302 of record JANCRA010000150.1, read on the forward strand.
TATAGGGACAGATGGCCAGTATGAACAGCTCGTGAAAAAGTAGTTTGGAGAATGAGATTTGCCTTAAGCTTTCCATGTCATATTACTATTATTTGGAGTAGGAGTTGAGTGCCTTTCCATTTTCCTTAACCAAAATCTTGGGAATACATACTGCATAACCATCTACTCTACCATAAACAGGCTCAGCCACAAACGTGTGGCTGCACTGTGTATCTGTTTTTATGACAGAACACATTTTGCCAGTGATACTTGGAGAGTTAACCAAGGCACAGGCCTGTGCCCACTCTCAAGCATGCATATAAGAGTATTGAAACACAAGAGAATTAACTATTGTGAGAAATGAATAGATGGCAAAAGATCATTCACATGTTTATTTCTCTTCAATCCATCTAGTGGGAGAGAAGCTCCTATAACTTATGTTTCACATTGCTAAGTTAGTCAGTAAAAGTACATGTTGTGGATTATTAAATTCTAGTATGACCTTTGTGCATTATCTTCTCTTCAAATCCTGCATGCATCCATGTATGCATGTTCCCACCTCATAGCACCTTAGAATAAATATTGTCTGTTTTGCCTCTTCTTTGTGCTTTCTCCAAGTAGTTGATGGATAGGCAGCTGTTTGCTCCACTACTTTGAGACAAGTGCTGCAATATACTTCTGCGATTAACACAGAACATCTGATGCACTGTAAATTCAGTTTTGCTGAGGAATCTTTGTCTTGAAAGTCAGGAATTTGTGATAATTGAATGAGAGCTGATATTTGAGAATTAAAACCACCAAGAAATGGCAAAAAGAGGAGAAACTGAGGAAGATGTTAGTATTTGCCTGATCAAGCAAGTACCAATTAGCTTTGGGATCTGCAGAGATTGTTGGTACTGCTAGTTCACACTTTTAAACAGGGAATGGAAGGGAAATGAAATTAAAACTGAAATAAGAGTCAAAGCAAGCATTTACTGTTGAAGGTATCTTGGTGAAGTAGGATCTTCTTTGTTCACGCTCAATTTAATTGCAGCCTGGTGCACCCTGAAATAGCATTACAACAGCAGCATCTAGGGACATTAACATCCACATTCGTAAAATGCAGGGAAATTTCTGCTCAATTAAAAAAAAATACTTTATATATATTAGAATTCATTGGTATCTTTGGTTGCCTTTTTCTTCAGTGTTATGAACATGAGTAAGACTGCAGTAATAGATGAACATATATACAGACTTGTCTGCATTTGATCCATACTGTAATGGTGACACACTTCTGACTAAACAGAGTTAAAAGAATGTGTTACAAGGCCAAACAGATGAAGATCTAAAAAGAACTTTCCTATAGGGAATGGGTAAACAGACATGGTAAACCAAGCTTTAATGAATTTAAGTTTGGGTGTCACTGGTGAGGAAAATCTGTGACAAAAAGGATGTCAAATCGTTGTGAATTGTCTGGGAATAATATACAAATTTTCTCTGGGACACTATATGCCTGCAAAGAATATAGCATTTCTGTCCGTATTGCAATTAAACAGAAAAATGGCACTGCTTCTTGATCTGCTTGGAAATTATTCTGCTAAAAAGGCCTGCATTTTTCATTTCTTCTCTAATATAACTACACTGCACAGTTGTGTTTGATGATTGTTCAACTGAATACATAGATCTGCATATTTGGTAGAAAATTAGATACCACTGTGACAGAAGTGTTAAAGACAAATAAATCAGGATAGCTTCAGGTTTCAAAGCTACTCTTTACTGGATTTGGTACATTATCAAATGGCTATCAATCATTATCACTGCATCTACAAAACAATTGATGTCTATAAACTTACCCAAACTTGCTGACATACAATACCATGAAACATTGGAAGTATAGTCAGAATTGATGGCTGTGGCCCCTCACTGCCCAAGGTTAAGGTTATGAAGCTTGACATTTTGTTGATAAGAGAAGTCAGAATCTAAATAGGCCTCCTTCTGATGTTGCCCTTATTTCTTTTACATCATTGCTGTACCAGCCCCATTCCCAAAAGAAAATCATAGAATTATTTAGTTTAGAAGAGATGTCTAAGATCACTGAGTCTACCATTAATGCAGCATGGTCAAGTCCATCTCTGAACCATGTCCCTAAATCCCATCTAAAGAACTTTAAAATGCCTCCAGGGATGGTGACATAGCAACTTTCCTGGGCAGCCTATTCCAATGCCTGACAACCCTGCCTGTGAAGTCTTTTTTCCCTAGTATCTAATATAAGCCTATTCTTCTCTGCAGCTTGAGGCAATTCCCTCCAAATACTTGTTACTGACACTTGTCTCACAACAGCCTCTTTTCAGGTAGCTGTAGAGAGTGATAAGGTCTCCTCTAAGCCTCCTTTTCTCTGGGCTAAACAACTCCAGCTCCCTCAGCTGCTCCTCATAAGACTTGTACTAAAGACCCTTCACCAGTGTTTGAGGTGAGGTCTCACCAGTGCTGAGGACAAGTGGATAATCTCTGCCCTAGGCCTTCTGGCCATAATAATTGTGATTACTCCTTGTCTACCTGGGCAAACACTGGGTCATATTCAGCTGGCTTTTGACCAACACATCAGATCCTTTTCTGCTGGGTAGCTTTCCAGCCACTCTCCCCCAAGTCTGTAACATTTCATGGGGTTGTTGTGACCCAGCTACAAACTCAGCACTCGGCCTTGTTAAATCTCCAATAAATGGTCTCATCACATTGATCCAACCTGTCCACATTTCATCTACAGAATCTTCCTATCCTTTAGGAAATCAACACTCCCATCCAAGTAGATGTCATTTGCAAACTGACCGAGGGTGCCCTTCATACTCTCAATCAGATTATTGCTAAAAGTGTTAAGCAGAACTGGCTCCAATATGAAGCCCTATGGAACACAGTGGGAGATTTTAATCTGCCTCTGACAATCCAATTTTGTATTCAATGCTCGTTCAGGTTCCCTTATTCTTCAGTATTCTTCTGGTTCAATTGAATCTTTGAGGGATTAGCAGGAAGTAATGGATGAAATCCCTTAGAAACTTGATACTATAGAATATCTCTATAAAGGATCTGGATGACAGGGTTGAAAGAACCCCAGTTATGTCAGCTATGTAGATGACAGCAAATGAGGAGATAATTTAGGTCCACCAGAAAGAGGACCCACCATTCAAAGAGACCTAAGCAGCCTGAGAGATTAGATCACCAGGAGCTGCAAGGAGTTTAATATGGAAGAACCCCACGCAGCAGTAAAGGCAAGAGTCTGACTGGCTGTGGTGCATCTGCAGCAGAAAAAGACCTAGGAATCCTAGTTGACAAGTTGAATATGAACTATAAAATCATCCTTAGAGTAATGAAAGAAAATTTTTCTTTCCACAACTGCGATACCGTGGTTGTGGCCCCCACAGTTCAGAAGGCATTAGAAAATTGGAGGGGGTTCAGGAGCCACTAGAGGAAACACCAAAAAGACAGGAGGGTTGGAGTATCTTAAATATGAGGGAAGGTCAAAGGAATTAGATTTGTTCAGCCTAGAAAGGAGAAATGTATGTGTGGTGGGAGTTGTCATATCCTTCCAGTACCTAAACGACATCGAGAAAATGGATCTGCTCCTTTCACAAAATTAAGGTAAAAGGACAAGAAGATATGTTCACAAACTGTTTCAGGAAAAATATCTTGGATTCTCTTGGTTACTCTTGGATTCTTGGATACTCTTCACTGTGGGAAGAGTAAAACAGTGGTCGCCCAGAAATATAAAGTTATCTTTCTTATTGGAAATGTTTAGCTTGATGGGTGCTCAGATAAACTAATCTAAGGCTCTACTTTCAACAGGAAGTTGGATCAGATGGTCTCTAGAGGGTCCTTCCAAACTAGAATTTTCTGATTATAGGATTCTAGTGTCTTTCCTGCTTCTTTTGCAGGGTTATTCTAATTCTACCACAGACCCTTCCTGCTTTATCTGCAGAACTGTGTTAGCTTTCCAAGCTATCTTTCCTGCCTGCATATTTCATGTCTTGCATGTCTTTTCTTCACCCTACTTGTGTAACTGTGCCATGAGTCTCTGTTGGCCTCTTTGCAGTTATGCCTCAGCTGTGTTAGGAAATGCTATTTTTGATGTTAAAGTGCTGTAAAATGCTTGCACACCATCACCAAATGTGCACTTTTCACTGGATACAAGACAGTAAATTTTAATTGCAGCTCATTTCCTATGTATCCATTTTGTGCATGCCCTGCTTTGGACCTATCACTTAACATGCCTGTAATCACTGTAGGACAAAATGATTTAAGGGCACTGGAAATAATTCTCCCAGATTTAGGTTCTCTGAAATGCTGCAGCAGATGTTAAGATGGGAAACAATTAATTTGGGAGGTGGGGGGAGGACATTGACAATCCAATGAATTGTAGGGTAAAGGCAAAATCTCTTTGTGCTGAAAAAGGTCAACTGTTGCCTTAATTTTTCCAGAACTAATGGGCATGCTTTCTTATTAGGAACTGAATAAAAATATTTTTCCCTTATTATTAGGGAAATTGATAACATGAAAAGTTATTGGATTGTTAGGTAAAAGACTAGCTCTCTCTCTGGAAGTGCCTTCTGATTACAGGACCTCATATGAAGAGATTATTTAAATGGTGAGTAGGTGAACAAAGACAATTCATGAGAAACTCTTGACCAGTTAGAAACAAAAGTGAACCATGACCTGCGCTGTGTGAGTTATTGCCAGACAGCTCTCAGATGAATTAATACACTGAAGCCTAATTAAACCACAATCCTTTTATCTTGTCTTTTTCTCCCAAGTCCAGGACAAGTGGAAGTCTTCATAAATCTGAAATATTATAGATCAATTAATATGCACACAAGCAGCATATTCTGTAATGGGAATAGAGTTAATCAAACATAAATTTCCTTTTGGAGACTGAGAATAACATTAAAGTATTTGTCCTGACTCTTGTCTTGTGCTGATTCCTCAGCATTGTGATATTATGGATTCCAGTGGTGTAAACTGAGACAAGTTTTTGTGTTTTGTCTTGATCATTTAAAGTATGTGGAGCTGATTGTTCTTCTCCATTAATCAATAGAAATTTAATGTAGAAAGCTAGGGTGAGTAGGATCCGTCATTCATTTTTCTCAGAATTCTTCTGTTCTATTAAAGTTATTATAGATCATATAGTTAAACATCATATTACTTCCAATAGTTTTGTTTCATTAGTTATTTCACCACTGTATTAGTCTAGACACTCACATATTGGGAAAAAAAAAATTTTACTTTTACAGAATTCTGTAAATCCAGACATGCAAAGGCAAAGACCATGAAGAGTGCCTGTAAGGACCAAATTTTCTTTGCATTTCCAATTATTTTATGAGGCTTATAATGATAATAGCAGTTTTATTGCAAAACAGGCTAAATTTGTGATTGTGAGATTGAACAGAATCGTATATGTCAGATCCATGTTTTGCCAAACCAACAGCCTTGTTTTTGATAGATGTTGTCCGCAGCAGATGTTTAGTTTAGAGTAAGAGAACAGCAGCACAGAGTGCAAATATACAGATGTTGTCCCAGCTTTCATTAGTTTATAGCTCATTGAATTTCTGATTTCCAAATGGTGCCTTTTATTTCTAGGCTAAATAGTTTGCTTGTTTTTTTTTTTTTTTTTTTTGTGAACTTGAATAATGGAGCTAAACATTCTAGAACCCTTATTAATTTTTTGTAGCCACAATGTCCCCCATTGTGAAGTGCAACCTTTTGTCACTTTTTATTTTGAAACTTTGACCAAGTTAATCTGACATTCCTTCATTCTTGTCCTAGATATGTAACCAAGTAAATGTGATTTTTTGACATTATTTACAGAAGCCCTCCAGTCCCAGGGTGCTTTCGGGAAGAAGGTCTGTACTCTGTGGGGTTGTCTCTGTCCCAGTTCAGCTCCAGGTGTTGCTGGCTGACTTGCCTGCCTGCAGGTGAGTGGCTCTTGCCTCCCCAGGGCACAGTAGGGATGTGAGATAGTGACAGGGATATAGGCTGTGCAGAGGAAATGTATGAAAATAAACTTAAATGGGCCTAAAACTGACATGGAAAGGACCCCCTTCATGAGCATCAGAGTCCTCTAATTGAAGCCCTGAGCAAGAAAGCTTGTAATCCTCCTCTTCTGCCAAGGGAGAATGGCTGTCCACCTGAACACCCAGAAGAATGACCAGGGGGTGAGCACTAACACCAGGGAAGAGGAAAAAAAGCAGGACAGTGATGAGGTTCTTGCCATGCCATTTTTAACTGTTATGTTAGCAAAACTTGTTTCTCGTAATTAACATCTTGGGTATGTTAGACTTACTTTCTTTTGCTTTTTGAATTAACAATGCATTCTTAGGCTCAATCATGTGCTTATCTGTCTTTTGCCTGTAAAAAGATGTTAAGATATTTCACAATCAGATAGTGACTGACTTTGTGCAAACCACTCTGGACCAGAAAGTTTTGTAAGTTCTGTAAGTTTGGAAAATTTTCATGTCATATTTCATAAGGAGCTTAAATTTATGCAGAATTTTAAAAATATATTAATGAAATTTTGTGGTTCTAATTCACTTACAGTATTTAAAATCCCATCTCTAAATCAAGGGACTTTTCAAGCACTTCAACATCTTCATCTGACACTCAGTACAGTTTAATGGATTTTAATAGATTTTAAAATTTTTCCTGTTAAGTGAACTATGAAATAGTTTTCTAACAAATATGCAGAATAATGTCAAGCAAAAACTGTCAACTAATGACCTAAACAAGAACTTACTATAAATTATTTAAAAAAACCCAAAAAAACAACAAACTTAAATACTGAAGAATAAAAAAATAGAAATTACCATGGTTTATTATTAATGAAAACAAATGTTCTTCTGAAATGTAGTGCTATGTATTTTTTTTATAAACAGTTCAGCACAAATCGAGAGATAGGTTATATTCTGTTCCTTCTGCCGTAAGTTATACACTTGTGCATTGTATTGATTATATTTTATTTTTATCTGATGGGATATTGGAATTTTTTTTTACTTTCAGACTAAGATTCTGAAAGACCAGTATTTTTCTTCTTACAATGCAAAAAATAAATAATTCTCTTGACTTTCAATTATACCCTAGATCTCTCAGAATAATTCTTTTCTTCAGACTCCTGTGTGTTTATGGATGTGATTGCTGCAGAGAGCCTCCAGTACATTAAGTGATACAACCAGTCTAGATGAGAAGAGTATCCTGGATGGTAAAGGTCTGAGTAATGTTAAATATGCTTGCACTGTTCTTCAAAGATATATTGGAAAAGGTGAGTAGGAGCAACTAGATGGAGGTCATTTCATGTCAACACTTTAGGACTAAGACTGGATTTTGTGCACTTCAGGACATGTAATAAGTAATTTTTCTGTCATAGTCTATTCTTTCCTCTCATAGCAACAAATGAATGAAAAATTTGTAGACTGAGTGCATCCTTCCATATCAATCACTAAAGTAGTATAAAGGAAACATCACAGGAATTGAAAAAATGTTCATTGTCCAGGAGACTTGTTCTCTTTTTGTAAACTTACTAGTGGACATTTTACTGAAATATATTGAAATACAATTATTTAAAGCAGTCTCTCAAATGTAAATAATACACTACTTTTTGCCTGTTTTTAATGCTCAGCTTTCCTTTAATTTTTAGTGGAGAAAATGTACCCTGTTTTGTTATAAATACAGGATGATTTTTTTGCAACTTTACCTTGATAATTCCTATAGGAGAAGGAATGATCAGAACAATGGTCTGTATAAATCAGAGAAACATACCAACTTATTTTTAGCTGTTACAGATTAAATTGATTTGGTTCATCCAGCACCACTTCAACAAATTTCAAAAAGACCACATTTTATAATGGGAAGGGTCATCTGACAGTGTGGAACAGCTGGTGAAAGGATTTAATCTCACATTTTTGTGGCCATGTAAGCGCTTACACATCATTTGCATTTCTAGCACGTCATTTCAATTTCTTTCCAAATACCCTAGCACTGTCATATGCAGATAAGAAGGTGGGAAGAGACTGCAGAGCTGTGCTTCCCTGGCAGTAAGAATTTCCTCAGTGCAGCTGATGTTATGGGACTAATGAGAAATATTTTCTATTCTCCTTCTACTAATTCTGTATGTAACGTAGAGAGGGATATATCAGCACCTATGCACGTGGGAGGATCACCAATGGAGTAACAGAGAGATTACTGGGGAGGTATAAACCCAAAAATTATGGACAGCACCCTCCTTTTTGGATCGATTGAGTTGTGTAACTATTTAGCAAGTCCTGGTATCAGATGGATACAAAATTTAATTTTCTAAAGAGTTCATGCTCCAATCAACAGAATAGTGAACAACAGAGTCATGATGGTGAAGCACATATGGACTACAAGTGCTGATTCATGTTGCAAAGTAAAGATAGTAAAACAAGATGTGGGAAGGGACTGCTATTTTTTGCTGTCCTGAAGTCCTTAAAAACTGCAAAAGATCCACATGTTGAATAAATCCCTAACTGAACAAATAATACTTTTTAAAAAAATATCTATTCTGAATATGTAAAAAAAAAAATCTAATATTTTCTTTGCTGACAAGTTTCAATATTTACTTCAAAATTATTGTTTCAGTTTAGTTCCAAATTGAGGAAAAAATATTTCAGTTCAACCTGGAAGTAAAAATTCTTCAAATATTTACTTTAATAACATTTTCTATTAGAATGAAATTTACAGGAAATATTCAGAAATTTTAGTTTATCTTTTAAATAAATTACATTGTAATCTAATCACTGGAACTCAGAGAGTCTGATGTCCCATTTTCTCTATGTGAATCCCTTTAATATTAATTTGGTGTCAAGCTTTGTCTTTATTCCACATTCAAAGAAACATTATAAAACTGACAAAAGGTCAATTCCAAGCCAGAGGTCATTTCACCTTGCTTGGTTTTATACTGGCCTTTTACCTAAAGTCAGACATCCTTTTGGACTTTAACATCGCTTGCTTTGTGATTTCCTTTTTTGAAAACTCACCATGGCAAGTTTATTGGGTATGGACTACTCACAGGAAGTATTGAGATCATGGTAGATACACAAGAGGAAAAGCAGTTGAAAATTTTGTTTTAAGTAAATTCAGATTCTCTCTCATGTTTCAGGAACAACTTTGTCATCCCTAACAACAAGTATCCTGGAGTGTAAAGAAGATTTTAGCTGCCCATCAGCCCAAGCTTCAATTCCCAGCCAGTGATACTAGGAAAGCAATTTTTCCCAAGGCTCAGATGAGAGCAAAGAAATCCTGACTGGCACAGTCTCATAGCTCCTTCTTATTTCAGAATTTGGAAAGAACTCAGGTGCATAACTTAGCCTCTTAGAATGGCAAGCATAGAAAAAGACTGTCCAGTTAAATAGCCCATTACTGATCCAAAGATCTTCATGTCTGTCTATACCACTGTCAAAGAGTCTGTGACATTCAGTAACATAAAGCAAATTTTTAGCTGTGTATTACTAATTTTCTGACTGCTTAGTTTGGAGGAACTAATAAATACAAAAGAATTCAAAGCATTTCAAATACGTGAATCTAGAAAATGCAAGTCAATCTGGATAGTTAGGTTCTGCATGTCTTAACATTTGCTATCTGAATACAGTTAACTATTTGATTTTATAGACTTCGTCCCTTGTCTATATAACCTTCCTAACTCACAAGGAATAAGGTTAAAAAATTTCAATTTATTAAATGCACTTCTCTTACATGGATAATCCTTATAGAAAAATTAATGAAAAACTAGCAATTCGGTGTTTGCTAGAACTCCAGAACAGGGGTTGAATACTGTGCATTAACTGATTCTTCACACAAGAATAGAGCTGAATTGGACTATCTGATCATTAACCAAGTACAGTCCTTCCTCTGCAAGAATTACATAAAATAATATGGAATAAGGTACAGTGTAATTATATATCTGAAGAATTATCATAATGACACACACAGGGGTATTAAATTATTGACTTGCAGACAATCTGTCGCTGACATCTTTTGTGAAAAATCCTTTCTTTGGATTTTTCCTGCTGGTGCTGAGAAGAAGCTCCGTAACAAATGGAAACAATTATTATCTGCTGCTGTGGAATGCAACAGGTCCATCTGTGATTGGTCCCCTCTAGATGTTTGGATTTACTGACCACTCACGGTGGAACTGCTATCGCTCTCTGCCGAGAGACAGGCCTTTGTTATTCATTCTTTCTATCTCTTTTCTTAGCACAGCCAGCTTCTGAAGAAGCTCCTCTCTCTTTTCTATTTCTATGTAGTATAGTTATAATGTTATATATATATATATATATCATAAGACAATAAATCAAGCCTTCTGATCAGGGAATCAAGATCCCTGACTCTTCCATCCTCTAAAAATCCCTGCGACCACCGTCACAACAATCCATATTCTAGCATTCTATTATTCATGAACGTTTTTGATTTCATGATGACTTGACATTGTATAAAAAAATCTTGGTGGCAGGGAATACTAGATGATATGGTAAACCACATATATTAAACTAACTCATTTATGTATTTATTTCCTCTGAAGAAAGATTAGCAAATTTTTCCATTATTAAGACTTCATTAGAAGTTCCAAAATGCCAAAATTGTTTTTTCAGAGAAGAGGAGAGAAAGTAATTAAAATTAAATTTGTGAACACGAGTAAAAGATTGAAGTAGACATTTTACACTTACCTGATGTTCATCTCACTATTCTACATTCTACAGCAATAAATAATTGCTAACCAAGAAAAATGTTAGCAATTAAAGAAAAATCTTTAAATAATACTATTTTTCAAAAAGTAAATTTTTATTGAAAGATTTTTTAGGGAAAATATTTTGACTTGAAAATACAGGAGAAATGTTCTTCATGCCACACAAAATTTAGAAGATAGCCTTGAGGAAACTTTGTTCTGAAAAACAGGTCTTTCAATTATTTAGGTTTACTTTATTTATGAAAGAAATATTGCCCTGTGTTTGATAGGAGAATAAGGGGAAAGTGTAAGTCAAAACCTGAAAAGTTCCATTTGTTAAGGCAACTCTTCCCTGCAAGTTTGTAATGTAGTCTGTAGTCACTAGACAATAAAGGTAATAAAGGTGTCCTTCTGGATCCTGATATCTTATCTTAATGGGATAAAATGTATTTGAATGGTCTTACCATTAGAGTAATAAAATAAATTTGGCTGGCAGGGGAAGTATGAGAATTATCCTTTCTCAATCTATTCCAAAGAATAAATGGTTTCTGGCCCTGCCATGACTTCTTGTGGATTCCCTGAGGAGGAAGGGCTATATCTGAGATTTGGTTGAAGGAGGGGAGGGGTCCTGGTGCCTATTGCAGGACCACATCTGTGGCATGCTTAGAGGCATGAAGTGAAAAATTTGTTCCATGTTAGGAATCTGTTTTGATCACCAAAATTTTTGCAGAAAGCTAAAGCTTTTCTCTGTTCTACTGCTGAGGGCTACTTCTTCCCTTTTTTTCTCTGAAAAGTATAGAAAAATGAGACACCTAATTATTGATCTTATTTCTGGATAGTATGGGAAATTTATGTAGGGGACAAACCAAAGCAACAAGTAGGATTTGCACACATTTTTAGAGAGACAGACAAACAGCTGTGTCCACAGTTTGGAAACAACCCAGTGTCTGTGGGTCTGATTGTTTTGTTTCTTCTTTCCTCATAGAAAACGTGAGAGGGTTGGGAAAACAGAAATATGTTCTGCCCGTTTGTTTTTGCACATTGTCTTTGTAAAACAAAGAATCAAATGAAAAATCTCCCTCTCTTTCTTCAAGGACTCACTTAACAGAAAACAGGGACACAACTAGTAAAGTTCTCTAATTACTTCTCTCTTCCCTAGAAGAATTTGCCTGAAAGTCCACACAACAGAAGGAGGAAGGAATTGATACTCATCGAAAATTTAACTGCTGAGACACTTCTGAGACCTGACAGTAAAAAGGCATTGTTCTGGAGAAACAAAACAGAACCACTTAGGAAGGCTTTGAGTTTAGCCAGGTGGATCAACCATGTGTAAATTCTGGCTAGCAGTCTGGATCATCCCAGCTGCACAAGCTGACCAACAAGTTTTTGCCAGTTCCTGCCACTGTGATGTTTCAGATATTGATTTGGAAAGCCTCCTTTTGTGTATGGGAGAAATGTTTGATTTTAGCTGTGTCTTATGAGTATTTAATGTTTGTTCATCTTGTTAGTCAGCAGCAGTATATGTCTCTTCATTCTATTCCCCATGTTTTACTCTATGCAATTGTTTTTCTATTTCTCCTTTTGATAATTTATCAAAATCTAGATTGGAAGGAAGATGTGTCAGGAGAGATGAGAATAAAAAAAGTCACATCCCAAAGGAAATGAAATGTTGTCACCAGAGAGGGACAAGGCACTAGATGTTTTCATTTTAGAGAAATAAAAAATTTGAAGGAGCTGGTAATATATGACCAGGTAGAAATTACAAGAAGTTGATAAAAAAGGACTTTTTTTATGTCATCCAAACCTCTATTTTTTTGTTTTATTTAACTGACAGATCTTTGTATTATTTTAGGGAAATCATGGTTTTCATTGGGATATAACTCTCTCTGTTTATCTCACTGTATATTTGCATGTGAATTGTACAAACCAGAATTTTTGAATTTCTGATGCTTTCTTTTCTATTTCTACAGCCACACTGTGTCACTTCCAAAGTATTACTCAGAGGTTCCTGTTTGTCTTTCCTGACTTCAGAATAGAATCTTTGCTCTAAACAGCATATTTTTTATGGGAGATGTATTAGTTTTACACTGAAAAATACATTCCTGTTATGCTGGTAAGGAATTATGGATCTGATCACAAAATAGATGAGAGAATGGACCAGATTCCCTTCATGTTTAATGTTTCAAGATCAAGACTGACAACAAATCATGATTGTCTTTGTGGAGGAAAAAACAATAGGCCTGGGGAAAAAAAAAGAAAATCAGTCTTTCCAGCCTTTGGTAAACAGTGCCTGAGAAAAGAAAATAGACTATGATACACCATGAACACTATGAATGTTCTGAAAATTCTTGCTTATTTTTCATAAGCATACAGCAGAAATCACTATCATCTCTAATACTTATGAAAAAGTTGGTCTGTGCTATGGGGAAAATGGACAGATATATCAAAAAGCAGAAGTAGGAAGATACTCTCTCATAACTGGAGAGTGGAAAAATTTTCCCTCTACTGTCAAAGAATTAGGATTGTTCCTCTCTATATGTGTAGGCATGTGTGCATTTCCATTGAAAACTTTATGGAAAATTATGAAATGTAAATCCATGAAATTGTCTCACAAATAGTTCCTCAGTCAGTCTGTAATGCAGAATTTCTTCTCTAATGACAGTGTTATTAGAATAGATGTAAAAGAATGGTAAGCAAATCAAGGGAATATTGCTCCTTTATTTCATGCATCTTTTGATTTAGCACACATGCATAGTCATACGTGCATTCTTTGTTCAAGTCCTTTAGCAAGTGCGATACCTATTCAGTAGGTGGTTCACCAGAAAAACTAGACACTGGAATGAACACCAAGCACAAATTTTCTTGTCCTTAATCTGATTTCTTAGAGGACCCAGGGGAATATGCACTAGCATGGACTGCAGGTGTCCATTTTTGGTGGGTCCTAGGAACTACAGAGCAGAGGTAGACTTTTATTCGTACTGCTATAAAAACTTTTGATTCATAGCTAACCACACCACCCACAGCAGCTCGTAAAGATGGAGAGACAACTGAAAGGAATGAATTAACAGAAGAAAGAAACAAAACTTTAAACAATCACCTGCCTTTTTTTTCCTGCTTTGGAGACAGTCTTGTAAAATTTTAGAGTTGATTCTATTTTCAATGTCTTCTTTGATTCTAACTGAACATTTTTCATAATGTCATTCTAAACAAAGTTATTATTCAGATGACTCTCTCATGCATGAACAAAGTAGTTGAAATGGCTTGTAAATATATTAGCAGGGCAAATATGTATTAACTTGCTGCCTTAGGTTATAAACCTTCTTTTAAAGGAAGGTAATATTTGTGTTGAGTGAATAGCTTGATTGAATTATAACTTATAATGCAGCATTACATGCTGTCAATAAATGACATCGTGTTTCTGTAATGGTTGTATTTGAGGAAAAGACACTGTAATCTCAAAAAAGCACCTACTTAGAGTAGAAGTTCTGGAAACTTTATCAAATCTTTTTTTGTCCTTCCTTTTCCTTCCAGCCCCAGAGTAAAGACTGGAAACAGAACTCCTGTCTGCAAATACCACTTTGTTCTAATAATTTGGCTTACAGTAAAGCTGGATGAAAAATTTAAGAAATATATCACACTTTCAGATGGTAATTACTTATTACTTTGTATTCTCTTGTACACTAAAAATGATGTGATACCCTCAAGATTTGAATAAAACTTCGCAAACTTCTGTTTTCAGTTTTTAATCTGTAGATTTAGCTGGACAGATAGGATAACTAATTGCACTGTGATCATTACATGTTTGGCTAATCTTTTGTTTTATGGAAAAGGGAAGAAAATCTCAAGATTAATGGGCAGTCTGGATGATAGCCACCAGGAATGAAGTCAGCAGAACTGAGCAGTAACAGGGGGAAAAATAATCCTGGTGGTGGGAGTTCACAAGTACTGTCTCACAGACCTCCTCCTCAATATGGAATCCAGGCTCAGCAGTGAATGCTGAGGCCTTAGTTTGTTAAAGTGTATAAATAGTGAAAAGTTTTGATGATAGAGGAACCAGCCTTTTGTGGGGTACCACCCAGCTCCCTAATTTATGGAAACTAGAATCAAACATTGAAATACCTTCCCTCAGTGTGTGAATTGGTGTTGCTCACTTGGTAAGTAGCATACATTCAGGACAACAAAAAGATGAACATAAAGACTCCTTATCCATTGTTTTTGACCAAAGAACAAGTAATGTTATCATTTCTGTTCAGTCCGTCCTTGTCATACAGTCTTCGTTACCAGTTTCCAGTATTAACTTCATAAATCTCAAATTTTGCATCCAGATGTTTACAAGATAGAAATAAAAGGTATGGTATTTGCATAGATTATTTTATCCAAACATCATGGTGATTTAAAAATATAAATTTGCAATTACTTGTTTTCAGTGTGTGTATCTCTTCAGAAAAGTTTGAATTATAGTGGTGAGCAGAATCAGCTTGCCTTCCTAGATGCAACAATAAAGTTGATTCACTCATCCTAACAATTTCATATCACCTATATTTATTTAAAAGAAAAAAAGGAAAACAAACATTCACTATGTATTTTGAGATTTGTTGAGAGATGTTACCATTTGATTCCACAGGTTCTACAGGATATATATATATATATTAGATAAACAGACCAACAGTCTGACTTTTCCACATATGGCACTTTTGACAGTACTGCAATGGGGTAGGGTTGGCAGATGGAGCAATTATATATTTTCTAGCTAGGAAGTAACCTTTAAAGTAAGACTCTAATGTAACAGAATATGGCATGATTTAAGAAATTTCTACTCATGCTCTCATTAGGTAATAACTTTCAGTGTTTTTTCTGTTGGATGTTGAAATTAGTTTTCTCTAATTAATATGCCTATAAAGACATCTTCTAACATTCAGCTATGACATATGTGACTATAGAAGAGTAGGGTTTCTTCATGAACAACAAATTGTAGGTTTGGAATTTTTTTTTTAATTAATACATTATATGGCTTCCTTTTGCTATTAGGAAATCAGAAAAATGTAAAAGAAATGTCGGCAAAGCCATTAAAGAACAGTAAAATTTTAAAATATTTCCTAAAAATTAACATGAAAGGGATTTGGATGTTTTTTGTTTATTTGTTCTCTTTCTATTGCTTATGGTTTAGTATATTGTCATAAACAGTAAAGCTTGCATAACGTGAAGAAAATATTCAGAACATATTACAGCTGTGTCAAACTACTCACTATATCATGGATCTGTTTTTTTTGTATTGCAGCCTGTGATATCCAGAATTTTTCATCAAGAGTTTTGTTTACTGAGATGTTTACAATACACTGGAGCTTTGCCCTTTGTGGTATGTACCTCAGCCTTAAACCGGATATCTTGTGTTTCTGTGTTTAATGATGTAGTCCAACCAGACAAAAACAAAGGAAAGAACACTGCTGTGAGTATATGAATGTGAATTGATCATTATGTAGCATCTTACAGTTTCATTTAACTTGTAGTTTTCAGGATACTACAAATAAAGTGTTCATCAGATTTATACCCAAGATATGACTCATGGCTTATTTGGTCATGACATTTAATTATCTGTAGCTAACCTTGGATATTTGCTACTAGTAAAAATTTAGCTTATGCATAAATAAACTGTCCTTGGAAAACACACTTAACTCAAAAATAAGAAGACACAAGCTATTTACTGACTCAGGCATTTGTATTAACTTCCTTGCCATTGTGTAAGGTAGACCTTTGTCAGAAAGAGGCTTGTACTGTGACTCCTTGAATCTCATGGCTAGATTAATATATCTATTAACAACAATATAGCTATTCATCTGCATGAAAACAGCAGTAAGGTTTTAATAAGAACTTAGCATAACGTAAAATACATGATAAATCTTTTTCTCTTCAAATTAAATGATAAATTCACTGATAAAATAAGGAGGGGAAGGGGAAAATAAGGGATGAATAATTATCTTCATGCCTCATTAACCAAACAAATGATTTTCAAAATCTATGAAAGGTGTTTCCTACCACCTAAGCAGACTTCATAAATGTGCTGGTAAAAATGCCCGATTCCTTCCACAACATACCAGAAAGAAACCAGACAGACTCTCACTTTTAATGAGGACCCACAGCTTGTGATCTCCTTTATCCTGTGTTGGTAGTTATAAACCTTTACTCTCAGATTTAATCTAAATACAATCAGTGGTACACAGAACCACAGAAATTATTATTCTTTTAGGTTATTTTAAAATTTTCACTCATAAACAATGTGAATTAGAGGTGCTGAAAAATGAGAATGTACTGAAACAAGATGTTTATAATGGCAGTGATTATATCAGTTAACATTTTCTCTCTTATCATCCCTCTCTATTTATTTGTCTTGCCTGCGTGTCTGTGGAGAGAGGAAAGGTGGTATTTTCTTCTCTGAAGATGGCTGTCAGCTTTATATTCTGCCCTTTATTTTAAAGGGAGGATGTGGTGTCATCTGTGTTTCTTCATGTAGAGACCTAACCACCGACAGTAAGAAGAAAGAGGTTTATCTCTGCAGGAGCAAGAGGCATAAGGGTCTATACAGCCTATTCTGGGACTTGAGGAGTATGTGTTGAAAAGTTCCTGTTGTCTTTTCTAAAATATTCAGTTCCCAACCTACTTTTCCTGATTATTCTCACTTCTCTTGTTTATGCATCACACAGTACAATTAAAGGGGTCTTTCCTAGGAGTTTCTACATTATTTCTTCTTGACATTTTCTCTCCTCTCTTATATTTTTCCTAGTTCCTTCCTAACTCATATTTTTCCTCATTTTTTAATCTTTTCTCTCTCTGTTTTCACCTTTTCCTCTTCTTCTACCATCTCACTAGACAATCAGAGATTAGGAAATTCCTGCTATGTGGCATATGAACCATGTAGACATGATTATTTTCATAATACTTTCCCTAAACTATTTCATCAAATCACAGAATCATTTAGCTTGAAAGAGACCTCTGGAAATCATATAGTCCAACATTTTCCTATCTGACCAGAGCCAGCTACAGAGATTGCCAGAGACAGTGTTTAGTTGGATTTTGGGTGTCTCCAAGAATGGAGACTCCATAACCTCTCTCAGTTGTTTGACCACTGTCACAGTAAAAAAGTTGTATTCACTGTTCAGATGGAATTTCATGTATTTCCACTCATGCTTCTTCCATCCATGCTCCTGTGACCAGATACAATGAAAAAAAAGATTTTCTCTCTTGTCCTTATCCCCTCCCTACATGTAGAGACATAGAGATATCAGTAAGGTCTTCAGAAGTCCTTGCTTTTCAATCCTGAACAGTCCCAGTTGTCTGTGCCTTTTACCATGGAAATATATAAGAAAATGCAATAGCTGGACTCTGAACTGAATAGATTCAAATGTAGTTGAAGCAAACACTTATAACTGTGAAAGTAATTAATCAAATGAAACAATTTAAAGTGTTGGATAATTTATTTTAAATCAATGGATTTGTCCTGGAAAAGGTCTTGGCTACTCATAAGATACATGGGATAATGAATATCCTAATTTCAGCATGTTCAACATTTAGCATCTTGTTGAAGTAAAATTTTCCACAGCTGTTGAAACTTGACTCTCTAAAATTTGGCCACTTGCACTTTCTAAGTGTGAGCATAAAAAAAAAAGTATATAGCAAAAGTTATAGCAAAAAGCAAAAACCAAGAAATCTCAAACCAATCAACATTAGTTTTACACTCATTTTATTTATTCTTTTCCCATTCTTTGCTGAATTGTTCTTTACTTCTTCTCCAATATGTTCTTCTGATACTACTCAATCCATGTGTTTGATTTGATATCAGACTTTTTTGGGAAATTTCTCTCATTATTCTTTTTAAAAATATTTAACAAAAAACTAGCACTAATGAATTTTGATGTGACCTTGATTTTTCTATGCTGCCTCTTGATGTTTAAGGCAGCACTTCCAGATTGTGTGTCCAAAATTGAGCCGATACAGATCCTATCCTGTGAAGGTCTGCAGTAAATCAAGAGCTTTGTGCACATGCAGTTTAGCACAAGGCTGTGCTGTCATTATCTCTTTCTCTCCTACCAGGAGGATCAAGTGTGTCTGTGAGAGTGTAATATCTGTACACAGGAATTCTACTTCTCAAAACAGGCAGAGGATGAACAACACTAGGCAAAAGAAATGGAGTTTTCCCACCCTGGTATTCTTAGCCATTCCCATCTGCTAAGCCACTTGAGCAAATTTACTATCTGCTTCACTAATCTTCTACTTTTAACCCTTTCCTTCCAGCAGTAAACATACCAGCAGATGCTTTTTCTACTCTCTTCCAAATAATTAATTAGTACACTGAAGACCAAATTGTTTTGTAGGAAGATTGGTTTATGGGTGTGTTGAGTACTTTACAGCTGAAAGCTGCACATGCTTATTTTGGATTATGCAGCTCCTAATAGGGGCTATAAGTGCTTCTCCATGATTTTGTTACTTTTAAATTACATTGTTAACTGTTAACATTACTCTTGTTTGGTTAAGTTTGCTTCAAAAAGATGGGAGAAAGCACCCATATGTAAACCCAAAACGCTCTCTTTTGTTTCAGTCATTGCTTAATAAATATTCTCTGCAGTACTTTAACAGCACTGATATGTATTTCCATGGCAGTGATAGAATTGCATAAGATTAGCTCACGCTGCTCCTGCATTACCAGAAGTTTCTGCAAGACACTTAACTTTTTAACTGAATCACTTCAGAAAATGGCAGAGTACCATATAAATGGCATCTCTTAGGAAACCATAATTAGAGAGTTGTTGAATTAAATTCTGACATGTTAAGTATCACATACGTTTTCTTGGAAGCAGGCAGCAGTAAGAGAGAGCTTACTTTCTACTCTTTCAGTTTTTTGTTGTTTCCCTATTACAAGCAGGCTTAAAGAAGCAGAAAATGTTCTTTTATAGGTATCATATAAATAGAGAGCTCATCTGTTAAATCAGAAAAGCCCTTATTAATGTGGCGGCTCCATAGCCTGGGTGCACACATATGTCATATCATATGACAGGGAACTGCTGGCTGAACAGCCTTCTGGCTTCAGACATATGTCATTTCATAGAACCAAACACACAGGGCCAGTTCAAACAATGCCTTTTGACAATAGGTATGTATTCAGGGAAATAGCTATTAACATAGTGCACAAATACTGTAATACTTGTGCCTGGTGTCTACGAGGAGAGAACTTTTGGCCTGTAGTATTCCCATACCTCTTTTAAATATGTCACATTTTTACTTCTGGTAATTGAGATGTGTTGCTAGGGTGTGTGGGGATATGTTACAACTTTAGAGAAGCTGTAACTTTCCAACTTGAAGTGCTGAGCGGTGAAGTATGGGTAGTAGAGCAGAAGATGTACTACAAGTGAATTTATAATTTCCTTTTTCAATTCAGTAAGAAAAAAACCCGGACATTTTTTCTTGACCTTCTAGAAATATGAGGTTTAATTCTTACTTATGTTCTATGTTCTCTTGGATATATATATATATATATATATATATATATATATATATATATATATGTTATAGTCTGTCTTCAATTATGTTGATATTACAGCCACAATAAACTCATGCAATGTTTTTGTTTTTAAAACTGTTTTTTATCCTGAAGGTTCATGCTCACACAGAATGGCACATTGTTAACTCTGGTTATGATGTCCTTAACTGTCAGTTTGATTGTTGTTTGTTTTGTTTTTTTGTTTTGGAGTTTTTGTGAGTTTTTTGGTTTGTTTTTTTTTTTTTTTTTGTTTCCCTCCACATGCTACTGCTGGTTTTTAAAATGAAGAAAGGGAATTTTCAGTTTGCTTCCATTGTCTTGTGCAATGAAAAGAAAAGATTATTTAGTTTGGGACTCTTTTGCATAAAAAACTATTAATGTTGTGCAGCCATTTCTTTCGTTTTTTAGCCACAGAGATCATGCTTTCTGTTTCACATTTTGAAGGGAGTTTATTTATTATTTATTTCAAATTTTTGGAACTGAAACTTTAGTCACTTGTTTCTATACCTAGAGAGTAAAAAATAGGGTTTATTTGCCTAGATTTATGGCAAGATATTGTGAACTGCTATGCAGATATGTGTCAATTGTGTCTTCTGTCAAAAATTTTGGTAAAATATTGCTAAGATAAATAAGATATTTAAAATAATTTTTAGACTGAAGAAGTAATATTTCTTTTCTATTCTTTAAAATATTTTCTATTCTTCCAAATTGTATTTAACATTACTGTTAATAAAAGAGTCTTAAATATAAATACTCTTGCTTTATTCCTCTTTCATTGTTAATAAAATTGTATCTACAGTAAAAACATCATTTTCTTTATGAACTTAGTAATTTCACCATTTTGTCTTATTTGTTTTTAAAAAACAGGGATAGATAGACAAGAAATATTGTGAATGTTATTATAATATGTAAAAAAAAAGATGAAATTGTGGTACATAGATGCTGTTACTCCTAACCTGTGAAACTGACTGTGCTATTTTAGCTAATATACCTGATAAATAAATAAAACTGAAACTAATAACCAATGTCAAATAAACCGTTTGGAGAATAAGATAATAATATATTGGGAATCACATTGTAGATATCTAGGAAATAACAAAACAACATTTGAATGAACACTGCTCTCTATTCTATCCTAAGGTAGTCATCAAACATTAGTTCTCTATCATTAGCCTAAAAACTACAAAGTCACAAGTTTTTTTTGAATACTTATATTCATTTGCTGTCTGTGAACCTTTACTGGTATTTGAACAACTGACAAGAACATTACTGTATATGACAAAAGATTGAAGGTATTCTCACCTAAATTTATTTATGCAGGCAAAGATAGTTTAAAAAGAAAGGAATTTTCTTATTCTGGTTGTAACAGATTTTAATATTTTTCTTTGAGTTTTTTCTTATTGAAGCAAATGTTCAGGTAAACAGATAACGATATTTAAATAATAAGGTATTATTGAAAAAATATTTTTGAATAACATAATACAGAAAACTAAGAAAAGCTTCCCACGTATATTGAGAAACTGGTAACAATCAGTATTAATTTAATTGTTTCAAAAAATTTTTTTAGTGATAAAGGGAAATTATTAAGACCGATAAAATATTAACCATTATATTTTTAGGTTAATGTGGTGTGTTTACAGAGGATTATCATTAAAGGAACTCTCCATATATGGGACTTTATGAGGATCAGAACACACAAGTTTTTCTAGAAATGTAACGTTCAGATTTTAGTTACTTACTGTAGACATCCTTTAAAACTTTTTCACTAAATGTATTAGGTACACATGTACTGGAAAGAGCTGCTACTTTTTAAATGAATCGAGACAGTATTTTTCCAGTTGAGATTAGTTTGTTGGAATTCCTTTATTCTTATGGAGCTGAATGTCTTCATTCACAACTTGACAAGAATAAACAAAAGAATCTTTTTTGTTTATCAATTACAAATGTATGCAAATTGCCCTCACTCTTGCCCTTTTTTTTTTTAGTAACTCGGTTATCTGTCTCTTCCTTTTGAAATATGTTATTTCCTCATTGAACTTGACTTATCTTTTCATGCAATGAATCACTTCTTCAGGCCATTTAAAAATACAGCCTCAAAACAGAAATATTAAAGGATTTCATCTTACAAATGCACTGTCAAAAGGATGAATGTGGTAACTCTGATGGCTCTGCATGGCTTTGGTTTATGCTGCTAGTTTAGGGAAATGAAGGGGAAGAGGAATATATTCTGTGTATAACAACAGAAAAGCTGTTTATTGTAACTGGTATAAAGCATTGGGTTTATTCTACTGTTCTACAAAGATTCAAGTCATGTCACAGGAACCTCACCTTACAAGATAATTCTTAGAGGAAAACAATATAAGATACATTTTATAAGAAATATAGGGATGGACAATTGCATACAGAGATGATTGTGTGTATGGACTTCCAATATTTTTATACACAAATTTGTGTGACATAAATCTTGGAAATGTTAAAATTTTGTAATTTTTTCCACAATTATGTACACAATTTCCTTACTATCAATTTAAACCAAATACTTAAGTTTTGTTTTAGACTTTCAGGGCTTTTCTCACTGTATGTAGCACAAATTCTGTTATTCACTCAGACGAGTGAATTCAATTTTTCACCTGGTTAGAAAATGGACTTTATTGTTCCTTATTCTTTCTGTTATCAAATCTTCAGAAATTTGAAAAGTCTTGGTTGGCACATCAGAAATTTATATACAGTCATATATGTTTCTTTTCATTTAGAAAGTTGTAGCCAACTTAATATTTAACAGATTTTTCTTCAGGGGAGTATACCTGCTGCAATCAGAAAAAGCTATATAAAATAAACTGGTGAGAACTCATAAAGAATAAATTTTCCACTAATGGAATTTTGAAATTGATTCAGTATTTTTAAAAACATCACAGAGATGTATTATAAGACAAAGGAAGCTTTAAAATATAATATTTCTTCTTGATTCTATAACATCTTAACAATATTTTCATAGTTCTTAAATGGAAGACACTTTTGTTTTAATGACATAGCATATTTGTTTTAAGTAAAATACTCATTTGAGGAAACTTTAGCCTTTCAGTATAAAGGAAAGTCAAAAATTCTTTTGTTAATTATAAAATGTAGATGCCAGACTTACCACTATCTGACTTAAATTATGCTGCCTGGTTTTCTGTAAACTTGTGATTTAAAGCACCTACTCTAACAGCAGAACAAGCAAACTTTGAGAATAACAGTTCAGAAACATTCATGGGGACAGATGTACAACAAAATTACCCATGACTAACCTGAACTAATGCTAAATTTAACTTAACTTCACATAAATGCAAGTGGAGTAAACAGCTTTTCTCTACAGATGAGCAAGAATTAAAGCCCTTCCTACCTTCTGCTCTATTGCCTGCAGGTGTTTTCCGAAGATACTGGGAGATAAATACCAGTGTTATCATGTCTCCCAATGAAAGCAAGGATAGACTATGATGTTGAACCAGTATAATCTAAATTTCTAGTCTATGTAGTTAATTGTTAGGGAAAGTTTGATTTAGATTTGTACTATTAAAGTCTTTTGTTCTATTAAAGTCTTCATATCCTTAATATATTTTGTTTTAGATTACACAAAATGAAAGGACTGTAATGGTAAAAAGAGCAGGAAAAAGGTTTTCATAAAATTCAGTGCAAGGTGAGGTCAAAGGCCATGAATTATGAGAGCAATCCATTAATGTTTCTTCCCTTGCTCTCAAAGCCCAGGATATTTCCTCTTAGCTGGCTGTTCTGTCCTCTTTCAAACACATATCTACAATACCTACATTTACTATTGTTACCATAACTGAGATTTTAGGTTCAATTGTAAATGTGTTTTAAGTGTGTAGGAAGGGTAGAAAGATTACTGAACTCTTTTGAGATTGTCACTACATGGAGTGCATAGAGGTTGCAGCAGCAGAAAAGAAGTCAACATTTTCACAAGAACCAGTAAATATTAGCTGGTCACAAATTAGTGAGAAATATAAAACAATATTTCTCAGAATGATAAGAAATATATTTAAATATATTAGAGGAATTCCATTAAATGTATGACTATGAGATAAAACAGAAGGTGTTATGCAACCAGTTTGCAGAAGAAGTTAAGTGCAGATTTGCTTTGAAAAAGGCAGTTGATATCATGGAATGTTGCATTAGCTGAAATTCTGAGTATTCTAATAAATACTTCCAAAATCTGGAGGGTACAAAGGTTAAGACACTTGACAACCCTATGAAGATCAAGGTTCTACAATAACATATGTAGGTAATTTTATTTCAGACTATCTTCTTCCTCTTCTGATTTTAGATAGTCCAAAATTTAGGTATTTCTTTGTAACACTATTTCTTTCAGATAACTGTATGAGTCAGGCTTGTAATGGGCATTTTCACAACACACGAATATTTGCCCATCTTTCATCATATTGTCATACTGTTTTGTCTCTTTAGTGAACAGCAAAAAATAGAATTCTTCAGGGGGAAAAAGAATAACTTTGAGGAAAAAAAATCTGTTTTGTTTGTGTGTCTTAGAACTTTTTTGTATATTGGATATAATTACTAATAGTCTCATATGTTTTCAGCTAAATCTTACAACCCTCTGGTAAAGGCTTTTATACTTTGATGTTCATCAAAAAGCTATAGAGAGTGGTAAAACTTCTGGTTGATATTTTGTGGTTGTTCTCATAAGTCCACTTGAGTTTTTAAGGAGAGGAAAGGGGGAGAGCTTCATTTTTATAATGGTCTAGCTTTTCATTAATAGCTTTTTTCTTAAATTTTTCTCAAAACAGCACAATTTTTGAGTACATGTACAATTGTATTGATGTCATAGAACTATCTGAATTTTCTTTTTAAAGAGACTGATTTTCCTTACTTAACAAAAAGTCTCGAGGTTTTGTTGCGTTTTACTTCTACTCTTCAGTCATGTTTCTCCTACAGAATCTTTCTTTGGCATAGAAAAAATTGGTAAAACACAGATTTTGAAAAATTAAATACCGCAATCCAATAGAAACAGTCAGATGAATAAAAATGACCACATCAGAAAAGGCCATGGGACTGGAAAAAATTTTGTAAATTAAGTTGTTCTTCAATGGTACAGCTCAACATTCTATAAATCTGTAAGCTTACTGAGTTTCAACATCATGAGGTAAACATGTGATGTTTCAGATAATCCAGCTGAATTTGTAGTGTCAAATTATTTGTCCAGTCAGTCTGGTGGTACATGGAAACTCAGTGATTTGCCACTTCACAACTTCATAGTGGCAAACCATAAGGAGTAGTACTGTTGTACAGGTGCCACTGAAAAGAGATTTAAGAAAGAATCACTAAGTAGGGCAGACTCTGTGTGGTACATTCTATTGCACTATATTCTTCTTTACAGAATTGCATATGCTGTGTTTTCAAAAGGAAACTAAAGATTCCCGAAGTCATTACACCACTGGAATTAGCCACTGTCTTTAGATGGTTTTGAAATTCTAGACTACTATTGACAATTTGTGTATAATTTATAAACAAGTCTAAGGGAGATTGTAGTGAATTTAAAATATGCATCTGCTTATATATGGCTATTTTCTTACTATTTGTTAGGATGCACTGATAATATTTCATCTGAACTTTTCTTGCCTGAAAGGAGAATATATCTTAATAAAAACTGATATTCTCCACTTTTGTACCAGGTTTCTCTTGGATGGAGTTCACTTCCTTCATAGCAGCCCATATGGTGCTGTGTTTTGCATGTGTGTTTAAAGCAGCACTGATAACACACCGTATTTTGGCTGTTGTTGAGTAGCACAGCATCAAAGCCTTCTCCTCACTCTGCTTTCAAGGCAAAAAGACTGAGGAAAGGCAAGAAGTTGTGAGAAGACAAGCTGACACAGATGCTCACATTGACCAAAAGGATATTTCATAACATATGATGTCCTTCTCAGCAATAGAGCCTCAGGGAAATGGGGAGAAAGGAAGGATATCCATAGATAATGTTGTTTGTCTTCCCAAAGCTACATTTCCCAGGGAGAACATTCCTGATATATAGGAAACTTCTCAACTAAATGTTTACAGTGCTGAAAATGTGTGAATTTTTTTACAGTCATCTGTCATTTTGTGGAGTTCATAAATACAGAAATATTCATTCAGGTTGGAAACCTTTAAAGAGGAAAAACTGAGTAGCTAAACGATATTTCTGTATTAGTCTGGTGCCACATAAGCTGAATATAGGCCCTAAAGAATGAAGAAAACAAACACTTTAATGTTTAAAGTCAAAGTGAAGTAGGAATTGCCAAAGCTACAATAAATTAAAATTTGCAAAACATATTGACAATTTTTAAGAATTCACTGATGACAAAAATAATAGTGACAAAAAGCAACAAGACAAGGTAAGGGAAAGAGGAGTTTTGATGGTAAAAATTGAAATAAGAAGAACAGACTTTTGAGTTAAAAGCAAAGTATATGTTATACATAAGTCTTTGTGAAGGACTCTGAACCTTCTGCATGAGCAGAGGCCAAGTTTAGAATGGAAACGGAAGTCTGAACATAGAAATTTCCATTTTTGAAGTGAATGAAATACTTAGGGAGCTCCATCTTCAGATGAAACTTCATCCCCTGTGCAACTCTGCCCCACAGTAATTCTGCTGCTCCCTAAATTGTGCTAAGTGCAATAAACTGCTCGTTATATTGTGATCTAACAAGAAAAGTATCTGAAAGATAAGAATGTGGTGGGGACGTGCTCAAGGACTTTAATTCACTCTGAGGATGTGCCTGTCTATGTCCTAATGCACTCAAATTGTGATGATTATATTATTTGTGTGCACAAAGAAAGTGACATAAGAAACTGCAGGTCTCTTGAGAATATTCGTAAACTGAGCAAGTCAAACACCAGTCCACAGAAATGATCCCTATGGAGAGCAGCTGAGGTTACTTGGCCTGTTCAACCCAGAGAAGAGGAGACTGAGAGGAGACCTCATTGCAGTCTGCATGAGGGGAAGAGGAGAGGCAGACACTGATCTCTTCCCTTGTAGACCGCTGACAGGGCCTGAGGGAATATCTTGAAGTTGTGTCAGGGCAGGTTTAGGTTGGATATTAGGAAAGGGTTCTTCACCCAGAGGATGGTTAGGCACTAGGACAGGCTCCCTAGAGGAGTGGTCACAGCACCAAGCCTAGCAGAGTTCAAGAAGTGAACTCTCAGGCACGTGGTGTGACTCTTGGAGAACGGTGCTGTGCAGGGCCAGGATGTGGACTTTGGTGATTCTTGCAGGTCTCTTCCAACTCAGAGCATTCTGTGATTCTGTGAATAACTTCTTATTTTAGCAGAGGAAAGCTGATGACCAACAGTGAATCATATAGTAAGTAAGGAGATGGTAAATAGTACTACTAAAAGTAGAAAAAATTCTGGAGGGAGGTTACAAAGAAGAATAGAAAAGGGAAGTAGTGTGAAAATGAGAAAAAAAATCATAATCATGTGTTTGGGGACTAAACAAAAAAAAAAGGAAGAAAATTGACTACATGCTTGGAAAAGAGCCTAGATAGATGAATTGATCACTGCAAAACTGCAATAAAAATTTGATTAATCTGTGAAAAAGGCAAAGCATCAGTATCAGTATTTTGATTTGAAACAGGCAATATCAGTGAAAAAAAGCCTTATGTATTCCACGTAGAGCACTTAATATAATTCTAGGCACTCAGTTCTAAAAAGATGTTTTGAAATTGAGGTTCAAAGCTATTCGGAATATAAAAATGTGTGAAAGAATACAGAATCCACAAGCAGCAAGTCCAAACGGAAATAGAGGAAAAAGGAAATTAAATCTGTTAATAGATTTAAGATATCACTAAAATAATCAGTTCTATAGTATTCACCAATAAGAAAAATATAGAAAAAAAGTAAAATTAGGTCTATTACTTTATTAGAATTATGATGGACATCATGATCTGTGATCTTCTATAGCCCATGTAGAATATTGGACCAGAAAATCTATAAATTCATTGCTGTTTCTTAGGATGTCTGGGTGATCTATCAGATGGTACTTGGGTAGTGTGAGTGCTCTTCAGTCTCAAGGTTTGTGCATTTTTATTACCAATTGACTGTATGCTTTCAGTGAGATCTGTACTGTTCAGTGCTCTGGATATGGTAAATTATTGCCACACATGGAAATATGAGACCTAAAACTCGGTAGGAAACAGTATTAATCCAAAATTCAGGGAGGAAATTATTGTTCATTCGATATTTAATTGTCCTATTTAAAAAGTAACATGAGAAAAATGGAAATAAAACTTTGATTGGCCTACTCCAACTTAATTAATATTGACAATATTAATAATTAAAATATAAGCAGTTTTTCATGGTTAAAACTTGCAGTCATTGTTATCATCTATACCATCTTGCTGCTGTTTGCCATACATGTGAGGAAATATTGTTGGCAATTATATGCAACTAAACTTTATAAGATTAAATAATAAGAATTGGAGCATATTTTCCCCACATGAATGGTAATATTAAATGTCTCAATATTTTTGATGTATGAAAACCTGTTAGACAATAATTTACACTTATTGTTAAGGCACAAATAGACCTGAGAACTGAAGATAAAATACTATGCCAGTAATATAATGTACAACGTACTGTGAATTTTTAAAATAAAATACATGTCAGGTATAAATATAGTCATCTTTCATCTTCCATGTTATTATTTTTCCATAATACACATAATTACTTTTTTTTAAAATGCAAACACTGACAATTCTAAATGAATTATTGAAACTTAAAATCCATTAATAAAAAGAAGCACTTTTAAAAGCATTCCAAGATAGGCAATAGAGGTTGTTCCTCTAACCTAATGTCATTTTACTGTTTAGTATGAATGCTAAAGTCACATTTAGTTATAAAGCAGGAAGTTAACTTTCAGACAGGGCAGCATAGGTTGCTCCCTGGTGAAGCTTAGGACAATGGTATCTCACAAACCTGAGATATATTAGCAGTATTTCTGAATTAATGCAATTTAAGGGCAGGAAAATGGTCTGGAGAGTTGAACAATTAAATTCTTTATGTTTATACTTCCTGTACATTTTGTATTTACATCCAATCCAAGGCTGGCAAGCAATCCTGCAGAAAAGGACCTGGGGGTCCTGGTCAGTGTCAAGTTGAACATGAGCCAGCAGTGCCCTGGCAGCCAGGAGGGCCAACCCTGTCCTGGGGGCATCAGGCACAGCATCACCAGCCGGGCAAGGGAGGGGATTGTCCTGCTCTGTTCTGAACTGGGGCAGACTCACCTCGAGTGCTGGGGCAGTTTTGGGTGCCACAATATAAGAAAGACATTAAACTATTAGAGGCATTCCAATGGAGTGCACAAAAGAATGCAAAGGGTCTTGAGGAGAATCCATATGAGGAGTGGCTGAGGTTACTTGGTCTGTTAAGCCTGGGGAAAAGGAGACTGAGGGGAGACCTCACTGCAGTCTGCAGTTTCCTCTTGAGGGGAAGTGGAGGCACGGGTACTGATCTCCTCTCTGGTGGCCAGTGACCAGACCCAAGGTAATGGCATGAAACTGAGTCAGGAAATGTGTAAATTGGATATTATGAAAATGTTCTTCACCCAAAGGATGTTTGGGCACTGGAATGGGCTCTCCTGGGAAGTGGTCAAAGCAGCAGCCTTCCAGAGTTCAAGAAGCAGTGTTTCTCTGGCACTGGTGTGGTTCTTTGAGTTTTCCTGAGCCAGGCCAGGCTGAACTTTGATGGTGCTTGTGTCCTTTGGTCTTTTTCAACTCAGGATACTCTATGATTATATGATTTTGGATTGCTAGTCTTCCAGATACCACCCTCTATTTCCTTTGGAATGTGAAAACTCATTTACATCTGCCTTTCAGTGTTCAACATTGCAATGTCTAAACTTCTGTGCCTTCAGCAGAGAAAGCATGCACAAACTGTAAGTAAAAAGGGGTGACCATTTTCCACTAAAAATTATTTTGACGGGAAATTGTGTTTGCAACAGAACAAAGTGTTTTCATTGAACCTCTACAGAGATGAAAATGATGCTGCTTGGCAGTCTGCTAGTATTTTTTTTAATAGGATAGTAGGATAGCACTGCCTTTTCAAAATTTGCCTTTGGAGCCTTGGAGCTTCTGAGTTTATGATATTTTGAGTTTTTTATTTAAAATTGGTACTTCATGCCCTACAGTTTCATACTAAATCTCATGGTGAGTAGTTGGAAGGATATTAAAACAGGTTTTAGAATTATGGCTTATATTATGCACAAACTTCAATGACTATCTTTATGTTATCAGCAAATAACTTTTTCCAATTAGTAATAGTCATGTTTACTGTTTTGGTTTTTCAAACCTCCTTGTCCTTTACTTGACTTGTGTTGGATAAAAGAACACTAATTGAATCACTGTCCCACTTAGCTCAGCAGTGTTACAGTTTCAGGAATTCAAGAAAAGGCTCCATTATTTTTTCAGGTGCCTTTGTGTTAAATCCCAGAAAGGTAGACAGTGCTGACCAAATAGAAAATAATGTATTCAAAATTAAACTAAGCAGATTTACAAAGAAATGTTATAACACTTACCTTGAAATGGAATGAAAAATGCATAAAAATTATGCAGCCCCAGTGACATCCACAGGATCATCCAAGATGCTTTAATTTACATATTTTTTTTGTCCTTGCAAAAAAATTCCCTCTCCTTTGACAAGGACACTTAGAAAGTTACATCTAAAGACTACATGAAAAGGGGCTTTAAAGTCTAATTTATTGATGACTGTGCAGCCTGTGTTCAAAGCTAGAGATGCAACTATCAACAATCACAAATACTATGTTATGCAAAAGGATTTGTTTGTAAAGACAAAGCTCAACTGGAATGTCTTGATTACTGAGCTTTTGGGTACCATTTTGTGTGACTAAAGATGTTTAACTGTAATTTGACTCTTAATCTAACAATACTATACATCAGTAGAGACCTTCTTAATTTTTGATTCCCTCCCTACAAAAAAAAAAAAAAATTAAGTAGTAGGAATTTAAGGCATCAGCAGCTATCAAAAGGTCTCTTACCTCATCCCAGGCTTCCTCTTTTGTCAGCCAGCAGCTGGCTACAGTCCTCCAGACATTCATACTCACCTTACTGTGCAGTCTCCTGTTCTCCAGAAACTGCTCCCTATTCCTAGGAAGTTTTCACTCAATTTGTCAGTGTGGCACTTTCATATCAGCAAATTTCAATATGAAATAGCATTTAAGAGTGTGCATTTAGCTAACTACCACTACTTACTAGGTAAATAAAATTCATTAAAAAACAAATAATCCATAAAATGAACTGAAACTCATCAAACTTTAGAGCACTGGGAGATGTGGTCTAAGGAGTCTGTGCATAGGTTGTGTTCTCCTGAATTCCTTCAGTACTAGGAGTGAGTATTGAAAGCAAAGATAATTGGACTGATTAATATATGGTTTGGATGATGGTGCTGTAAATGGAAAATTGCTTTTTTGATGGTGGATCAGCATCGATAAGAGCTGATAATGGATGTGGTCCACTTGCCTCCACCAGAGGACAGGACTGATTGAGAGGGCTCCAAATTAGGATTGAAGGGGAGAGGTAATACAGTGAGGCCCACTCAAGAACAGCAGAGATGGGGGTCATGACAGTGTTGGAGCTGAAATTGGCAGCCCAGCTGAAGTGTATCTACACCAATGCATACAGCATGGGTAATAAACAGGAGGAGCTAGAAGCCATGGCTCATCAGGAAACTGGCACAGAAATTGCTAACACAGAGATGTTATGGACGGCTCTCACAACTGGAGTGCTGCAATGGATAGTTGTAAGCTCTTTGGAAGAGATAGGTGCAGCAGGAGTGGTGATGGGGTGGTCCTGTATGTTAGACACTGTTTTGATCATATTGGAATCAAAGGCAATGATGACAAGGTTTAGTGGTTGTGGGTAGAGATCAAGGGAAAGGTCAGCAGGATGGGTGTCCTGCCTGTTACAGACCACCTAAGGATGAACAGGCAGATCATGAAGTCTACAGTAGTCTGGCAGAAGTCTCACAGTTGTCTTTATACTTATGAGGGACTTCAACCTGACAGATGACTCCATGGGTGTTACTGTGTTTAAGATTTTGTAAACAGAAGAATCTCCAAAAAAAGTAAGATGAGGATAGATCATTTTCAGGATGAGGTAGCTCATAACTGTAGATCATTTACTGTCCTCCTTTCTATGATTGCAATAGTCATTTTAACCTAGAAGGCTCAAATTTTTTGCTTTTTAAAAATTTTTTTCCTAGGAGCACTTTATTTTGTTACTCAATAACACTGCAATCTAGTGATTGAAAGAAGACTTTGGGAACCAGATAATAGAGTGCAAACAACATGTTGCAATTAGCAAATTAATCTCCCTTTTTAAACATTTTTGAGGATAAGAGTATACTCTTATTTGAAGGTAAGAACGTGGTTCCAGTTTGAATCTGATTTTTAAGAAGAGATGCCAAAAAAGAAGAAAGCGTTCCTTAATTTTGCATCTTCTTTGTAAATGGCAAAAAATATGCAATACTATGAAAAATATATTCAAGCAATGGAGATATCAGAAATGTGATATCTGAGTATATTAAATAGCTGACATTTACATAAAAATATCGTCTTCTGAGCACCTGTGCAGGCTAGATTAAAAGAGTTACTTTGAGAATGCAGACTGTAAAGATTGGCAAGACAATCGTTTAAAAACAAAAAACCCCAGATGTCTTAAAAAATTGAATACCCTACGAATCATGTAACTGTTCTGACACTAGTAGTCAACGTCCAAGAGATTTATCATGGTAGTATACAGTCTTTACTGCATTTATTTACACTGACTTACTAATTACTGCTATGGAGTGCTGCTTAATGTAGTGGTTTTATTAATAATTCTGATAGCCTAATCAGTAGGCTATCTGTACTAAGCATTCCACACAAAATGCAACTCAGGAGAGATGAAGTAGGAAGGGAGGAATTATACCACAGTGATAGAGTTGTACCTTAATTGTAGATGATTCCTGAAGCTACAGTTCTGCAGGAACAGACAGAAATTCATACCTCTGGCAATATAAGAAAAAATACTGAAGTTCCCCATTTGTAATTAAAACTTTGCAATATTCTGCTGTTAGCTTCAATAACCAGTTGAATTAGAATCAGAAGTCACTAGGTCACAATGAGGAGTTCAGTTCTGGTTTTCATAAATGTGTTTATAGAGAGATGAGTGTATTTCCTATGAAAACCCAACCATAGGGGCAATAAATAGAACTATTAAGAATCCTATTATTCCTTCATTAAGTGTCATGGTTTGTCATTATCCAATGAATGGCAGGTTTTTAAAGAGGTAGATATTGCAGGCAGCTTTATAAATAAAGAGGAGTGTAGTGAGGGGAATAGAAAAAAATTGAGGAACTTAAGAATTCTCAAAGATAAGATAACCTGATATCAAAAGAAAAAAGACAAAGAAAAAAGAAAACAAAATCTTAATCTGAAACAACAACAGCAACAAATCACTGGAATCTATTATCTAGTTGCAAAAAATATTTAGGTAACTTCAGCATCAACAATGTATATCTGAATGGTTATTTAAAGAGTTGACAAAAGGACACATTATTAAGACAGAAGCTAAACACACAGGGGCAGAAACACTGGCCAGCCCATTTTAAGAACGCTGAGGTAATTCTAATTCATGAGACATCTTATTGTAAAATTTAGGGAAATATAGTGATTGTGACTATTAATATTTGAAGTATCTTGTGAAAATAGATCATTGACTTTTTAAATTTTTCTTTTAAGTGCAAAATGCCTTTAACTGAAAATAAGCTAGAAGAAGCAGTATGTGGTGTTAATGATTCATTTTCTCTTGTAGTCACTTAATTATTCCAACTGTTACAGATGTTCCATTTGTGAGTACTAAATAGCTTCTAATGTCAATGTCAGAAAATGCTGTTTTCATAATTATTTGTGTAAGTACTTTTTGAAAAACTGAAAGATGACAAAAGATTGCTACTTTTTTGAAAAATGTGCACAAACACAGCAGTAAATGCAAAATGTTTTAAAATGTTTTTTTTAATCCTAAAAGAATTTTTTAAAAATATCAATCACATTGACATTACCCCACCTTTTGCGACACAATTGTATGATAGCAGGTCTTTACAGTTTTGTATTCTGAACGTTCGATGATTACCTGAGAAAAAGGGTGGTATGGCCAACACAGTTAATGAGTTATCCTTAATGCAATTTATATTAAAGAAGTGCAAAATATACTATTAAAAGCAAATGCTCCCCTTGAGCAAAAGGGATATAAAAGCACAATTCTGGTTTCTACTGCAATGTTTGGAAAGCTTTGTTGCACTGCGAAAATAAAACCCAACTAAAGTATGACAAAA
Source organism: Setophaga petechia (assembly GCA_024362935.1). Taxonomy (NCBI): domain Eukaryota; kingdom Metazoa; phylum Chordata; class Aves; order Passeriformes; family Parulidae; genus Setophaga; species Setophaga petechia. Next base: position 177,880 of record JANCRA010000150.1, read on the forward strand.
AAAATCTCCACTTTCATTGCTTTTATGATTTTTACTCACTATTCATACCTATCACAGTACAGATATTCTCTACAATATTTTACTGAAAAAGCACCATTCTTCTTCTTCACAAAATACCTCTCCATAATCTTACTAGATGTAAGTCTTTAAGTCCATGTTTTATGACACTTCTTTCATTGTTACTACAGAAGTTTTCTGCTGCCTTCCTGTAGCAGTAAAGACAGTCAGTTACTGAAAGCAGCAGCTACTAGAGCTGCCCTCAATAGATTATGTATTCTATCTAACAATATAAACTTCATCATTTGTAAGTTTGTTTATATGGTTTATGCATTTTCTGCTTTTCTTCCACTGTGTTACATAGTACTCACTACTTGGGGAGGTAAAATCTTTTACCATTCAATCTCTTGAGTTATTAAAAATATTATAGGAGTATTCTGTAGGGATTTTGTATATCTGTAGTTTGGAAGCTTTGAGTTTACATGCATGGAAGTATTCGAATTCATCATTATGATTCCCTTATCCCTAGTTCAGGAGTTTTACTATGTTCCTGTATATGGTCACAATTTCAATGATATAAAACCCATTCTTTTCTGATGTCATAAAAGGAAATCTAGGTGTATGAACATAAAGCAAATGGCTCATTAATACTCATGCAGCTGGAGTTATCCATTATTCCAAATTGTCTTTTTCCATTGTAAAACAGTTGACTGGGCACTGGAAGTGAAGACAAGTGTTTCCTCAGAATGTGAGGTTTAACTGGATAGAATAGGCTGCAGCATCTAGAAAACTTGCAGATCAATAAGGAAAAAAAAGTCACATTATTCAGATACAACATCTCTGTCCCTGGCAGTCTGGTCCTTCTGTATTTAGTTAAGTATAAAATTAAATTTACTTTGTTTTAATCCCTATTTTATTCAATATATTGAGAGCCAAGCTTCTACTCAGCTTATTTCTAACCCTTTTTTGATAGGAATATTTCCTGAGTTGTTTCATTTGAAGCATAGAACAGGATTTTATGATTTTTTTTAAATAATTCATAACGTCTAGCTGCACTTTTTAAAAATCTGCAGAGAAATTATAAAAATTTTATTACTATTTATGAAGGAAAATTCACCTCCCTTTAACCCTTTTAGCTGGATCTCTTCAACAATCAACTGATGATTACCAGGGGCGGGATGGAATAGGATATATTCCATCCACAAGTAAGTGCAGATGGATTATTCTTAGATTAACTTTTACTATTTTGATAGCAAAAAATGATGAAGTAATCACCCCCATTTTACAAACAGTATGGTTTAGTGGCTTGCCAGTACCATTCCTTTTCTTGGTAGCAATAGCTTCAGTACTTTTCACCTGCTGGATCACAGACTCCCTTTGCTTCCAAGCATTCAGGCACACCTCATCCCAATGAAGTATACCACACCAAGTACTTGTCTTAATCTGAGAAACTTTTTTTTTCCTATAATGCTGTTTTTTCCTTCAGAATGGTTTTTGGTTTTGCTTTTAATCGCTGGTCTGCTTTTCTGACTGTGTGGTCCCATACCCTCAGATGCTAGTTTAAGTTTCCCTCAGTGATAGGCAGGCTAAGATAAATTGAAATGCATTACATTTTCTATGACAAACAGACAGTTGCCATCGATTAGATACAAATGCTGATCTGAAAGGTGTCTTTTATCTGAACTTCTAACCTTGAGAAACCTTAAGAATAATTATGTTGAAGTTGTGTAGATGTTTTTTCCCCTTGAATATGAAAAAATATATTTAATAATGAGAGGAGGGAGTTTTTATCCCTTTAATTTTCCTAATAAATATCTACTGCTTGGGCCTAAACTTGAATTGTTAAAAACCCCAAAATTTAAGTCAGAAAATCAACAAACAGTTAAAAGTAAGCATGTGGTGCCATTGCACAGTATGGGTTATTAATATACGCAAGGTGCTATCTTCGAATTTGTCTTAATTGTATAAAGAAGGATACTAAGGATGGATCAGCCATCCCATTTAAGATCTGCTTGTTGATAGAATAATTGTTTGTTTAATTAGACATTGTATGTCTAATTAAAAAAGATGCAAAAGGTAGTCAGGTCTGTCTTGAAGGTGAAATGGTTATTGCTACGTCCCTAGGCATACTGCATGACTCATTATTTTTTCAACACTGAGACTAGATGTACTTCATCCTGAAGTAAAGCTTAACTTCTCTTACCAGACCTATTTTGATTTATTATGTATGTACAATGGCAAATAAGGAATATTTGTACTTCAAATTAGCAGTGCAGAAAAAGTCTTCAGCTGTGCAACCAAATCTTCAAAACAATCCCTGTTCCCACTCGATCTCCTTTATTTTAACTTCTTTCCCAGTTTTACTACAACTACTTTGTATTCATTTTATTATTAATAAATTTAGTGGTTTTCTAACTACTTCTGTAAAATACCTTCAGGTGCATGAATTAATCAACATGCCAGTAAGAGAGACAAAAATTCTTCATATTTTATAGATGATAATTCTGAATAGCCCAGGAACCAATTTTATTTAAAAAGATACTCATGAAGCTTAGGTAAAAAAGTGAACTTAATCCCCACATTGCTGGTCTTTGAGCACAACCAAGTAGCTGACAAGTATGCCATAACCTTCATCCAGTTTTTACTCTACCTTACTTTATGTGGACATCTTAGGTCATTGCTTCATTCACAGAATAGGTCAAGGCTGGAAAGTCATTAAGGTCATCTTGTTCAAACCCCACCTCTATTCAGGTAAGGCCATCTAGAGATTACTGTCCAGGATTACGTCCAGATGGCTTTTGAGTTCCTCTAAACAACTCACTGTAACCTATGTTTATAACCTTCACCATTAAAACTCTTCCTCTGTGTTCAGATGGATTCTCTTGTGTTTGTTTGTGCCCATTGCCTCTGGTTGTGACAGTGGCAATATTTTCTTGTTGTGTTTAGAAATTGTAAATTTCACAGATACAGATCATTTCAGCTGCGATGAAACTCCACATAATACCCAATGAAGTTGTATTTTCTTACGGCTGGTCTAAATATGATCCAATATCTCTAGGAAAATACTTTTCCTCTCTTATAATATTCACTAGAGAAGCTAGTCACTCTATTAAGGAATTCAGATATCAAAGGAAAAAAATACTTAAAATAGCTTCGGTTTACAAATCTTCCTTAAACTAATAACATGGACCTTAAAAAAAAAAAAAATTCTTTTGTTGTCTACAGTTAGCTTATACATACCTATAACAGTACCTAAGATAAATATCAATGCATTTGAAAAATACTTGGGAAAAAAATCATCTTCATTGATGTGACAGCAGATGGGTTTCTGCAAAAGATAAGAGCTCAGTTGGAAGCACACCAGAGGCTATTTTTGACATCCTTGTTAGAGGGACAGATGATGCCACACTAACTCTTTAACTAAAATTCACTTAGCCTTGAGTGATGTTTAGTAAAAATCAATTTGGAGTTCAAATGAGTTCAATGAATGTATTTCATGTATGTGTTCAAGGTTAGAATTCTAGCTCTTCCTTTTATGTTTTCTATTAAAATGTATATAATGCAGTCGTGAAGAATTTAATACTTGTGGTGGTAGATGCTGGCCCTTGTGCAAATATTTACCAGAAAAAATTCAGTGCTCTGGTTTGATACTGACATTGTTAATCTCCATAAAAATTATTTAGAAATATATCTAAACTTTGCTACCTTTGTTATAGTAATGTTTCATTTTAATGGAAGTGTTTATTAAGAGAAATGCTTATTTGTAGCAGAAAATAGGGAAAAAGCAAGAAAGAATGGTAGCTTCTTGAAACAGTTATGGCTGTCTCATCACCTATATTGAGGGTACTATATCTGAATTATGTCGGTTTACAGGTTATCTGCGTCCTAAATGTGAAAAGAGCTTTGACAAGTGATTTTTTATGAAATGTGGAAGAGTATATTTTCTCAGAGAGCCTAACAGATTTATTACATGAAAGCTTCACTTATTTTGGATTATAATAATATATTCATTGATTGCAGACATTCTATGACAGTATGAGTTGTTAATAATAGTCTCTTTAATTTTGAAACAGTATGTGTAAAAAAATATGAGCAGAGGCTACTAGTTTTCAGTCAGGACTCTTGAGTTCTGGTGACTCAAGACAGTCCTGATGACATAACAATGTAAACTGGTATGTTGATAGACTAGAGATTTTGGCAGAATGCTAGAAGTACTGAGGAAAGGAGGAATATAATCTTTCATTTCAAGACAGAGAAGCCTTGCCTATGAGACCAAAGACAATGGTTTTGGTTGAGTTTACTTTGATTGCTCTGTCACATGAAAAGGGTAGATTTACTCAAACCCTTAGTGTTTGATTAGTTTGTCAGAGCCTCAGCAAATCTGAGACCCTTCTGCCCAGCTAATCTGTCAATGTCCCACTGTGGGGACCCTTCACTGAGCAGTTCATCACATCAGAGGGTAGCTTGATCAACTTGTGCAGAGAGACTCCCTCCTGGGTATCCATACCTTTACCCACTGCCAGAGATTGCCAGTGTTTTTGAAGAACTTGCATTAACAGTGCCCAGAATAATGCTCTTAATAAGATTTTTACAGATTAAGGTTCGAAGAACTGCTGGTGATAACCACTGACTGTGAAAACATATTTAAAGTAATATTCTAATTCAAAGCACTGTGCAGAAAAACTCTAATACCCATTAAAAACTGGTGTGAGATCATCATTCAACACTCACAGAGTGTGGTTCTTACCCCATAGATCTTCCTGCTGGGCAGAAGTCAGGTTTAGCCCATTGACAGATCCCAGAAGTTAAGATGGAGCCTTCCCCAACTCTTCCCCATTCCTAATTCACTTTTGCACTATGTCTTTATGATTAGATGGAGCTTGACTGACTTTAGCTATACCTCTTACTCAGTAAGGGATGGGTTAAGTATCTCCCTGTATTGTCTGAGACAGCCTTGGGAAGAGAAATGCATCTGTCCATGGAGAGTGATTTCACCATGGCTGTTGATTCAGCAGCAGATGTTTTAAAGTATGTTAATAGCAAGAGGAGGTGGAATGCAAACATTGGAGAAATATTTGTTGGGGATGGTCAACTGACTAATAGGGATGAAGGAAAAATGAAGGCATTCAATGCTTTTTCTGTTGCAGTCTGTAGCAATGGTAGCAGAGCTTGGGCTGCCCGGTCCTGAGCTGGAAGACCATGATTTGTGGGAACACTGACTCTCAACTTGCAAACACTGAAATTGCAAGGGACTGTCTGCATCACGAGTCCGTGCGGACTGATGGGATTCATCCCAGCATTCTGAAGGAGCTAACAGAGGTGTGTGAGGCTTCATGGTGCATGGGGTGAAGAACTGGCTGAGGGGCAGAGCTCAGAGGGCTGTGGTGAATGAAATTACCTTTTGCTGGTGACTCGGTTTGTCAGGGTGCACTTCCAGGGCCAGTCCTGTTCAATCTGCTTATCAGTGATCTGGATGGAGGAATTGAATGCAACATTAATGAGTTTGCTGATGGTCCCAGACTGGGCTGTGGGCAGAGATGGGGGGACCCACAGAGAAATGGATGGGGGAGTGAAGGCTCACGGTGTACTTGGCACCATGACTTTCTACATTTAATAAGCTGCAAGTTTGCTTCATGCTGCTTTACCATTCAAAGTGTGTGTAAGAGGAAATGACCTTTTTCGACTGAATTTTGCAGTGAGTATTCTCTTAAAATCACATATTGAACAAACAATAGTACAACTTCCCCTAGTTCTTTCATTAATTTTTTACTTATTTCATTAAATTTTATATAAAAAGAATCTGTTTTAAGCTTTATTCAGTAGTAGTTTTGTCCTAGTTTTTCATAACCTATATGTGTTGGGTTTTTTTTGTGCTAGGATATCTGTAAAGGGAAATATGACAGTAGGTGCCATCTCTGATAGCTATAGCTGACTCACTTTCATAAAAAAGTTACATAATAAGTTGCAAGAACTTGCCTGCTCTAAGCTAAAGATTGACTTCTGTAGGCGAAACTGTTTTGTGGATTCTAATAACTAATAATAAGTAATGTAAAATCTCTTTACAAAAATTCAACAAATATAATTGCAAAAAAACATTGCTTGGAATGTGTATAGTATAAATTAAAAAAGAAAATTGCAAACTGGGATCATAATTACAGACAAGGTAAATAGAACAAGCAGAGGTTATTTGCTTATCACAATTAAATAGAAAAAGGAAGGAAAATACCAGGTTTATTTACAGAATTCCTAGTTTCAGAATGATTCATTACTATTAAAGTTTTTCACGTTTTCAAATATGTTTTGAAAAACACTCAGAAATGGGTTTTTTTTATTGTTTTTAATTTGGTTGGTTATTCTTTCCTTTTACAATATTTCACAGTATTCAGCACATCTTTCTTTGCAAATATTATGGAAAAAATTATGAAGGAGAGACTAAACTTACAGACTATTGTTAGGTATGAAATTTCCTCCAGTGTTTTTGAAATATATAGTTTTTTGATTAACATTGTAAAAATACATATGGTTTGTTTATTTCACACATTTTAACTTAAGTAAATATCACATAAGATACCTTGAATTATTTTTTTTTAACTTACACATATACAGAAAAGTGGTCTAAGGGAAGAGACCCCTGAAGACATACTAATTCATGACAAGCAAGTAATATCAACAAATTATTTTTGAATAGTTCCATAAATAACTTGTTTCCCCTTTATTTAAAAAGTAACACCCAAAATCCTATTGTTCCTGAGGTAAATACCTGAAGAAAGGAGCAAAACTCTTAAAGGACTCTAGAGTTATAGAGTAGTAGCCTGGTCAATTGAAAAGAATTAACCCCACAAAATGAAGTTGAGGTTTTGAGGTAAACTAAAGCAGATAAATTTTTTTGTGTCAAAGAAGGGCTTTTAAACAAGCAATTTTCCATCAAAGACATGAAGTTTGTGGCTATTAGAATGGAAAACATTTTATCAGAAGAAGTGGTAGACAAATAGTAAGTTAATAACTGAAAAGGAAGAAGAAGATAATTAATTCAGCTGGTAATTGAATGAGGTAACAGTGTTAAGAACAGTATTTGCTCCACATGCAATTTACACCTTTATTAACAGTAAACGTGAAGTTTATGCACCAGTTAAATTGCATACAATCCTTCAAAGAAAAGGTTTAACTTGGAGAGCAGTGGCACATAACAAATCTGGGTCAGTTTCATTCCAGCAAATGATATTTGGATAACTAATAGTGTTCACAAAATACAAGTTTGTCATACTAAAAATGTATACGGCAGGTACTTTTCTACCTCTTAGCATGCGCTTCTATTGGTTATTCATACAGTATTCTTTATAAAGTGCTCAGTCATTTTGAAGGACCAACAGAATGTCTTCTAACAAATCAAACATTATAATTAAAGGTGATACTGAATAACTGCAGTATTCATCACAGCTAGTTGCTGAATGTTACACTGAGTTTGTTTTCACAAACCAGAAGAAATTTGCAAATAAGTCTGTAAATATGGTTGATAAGCCTATCTATCAGCATTTTGCATTTTACATCTTTTCAATATTCTGATTTTTTTATTTTGTTGTGGATTTTTTTAATTTTGCTGTGGCTGTGAAACAAATAATTCTAAATTTCAAATAATTTCTCTTCTCTGGACAAGAAACTGAATAATTCTGCAGTCTAAAAATCAGTAGTCCCTAAACTGGAAACTTACATTGTATATTAGAAGTTCCATTGACATCTACACACGCTTGTCTTCTGAGAAATTCAACATGAAATATTGTTTAAAATAGTGTCTTTCTGTTTACTCACTATACTTTTGAGTGCTTGATTAATTCAGTTCATCACTTTATGTCCTGCTTAAACTACAATTATTTAGTCTTTTTTTGAGCAGACTAATAAGGGCTACAAAATAAACCTTTTCTTCTAGAATATCTTCATATTCAATTTCACAACTTAATATCAAGACAAACTTTCCTGAGCAAAATCTGGTAATTTAGAATATAAGATGGTGTCTTAGTAGTTATCAGCAATTTTATAAATTGATCAGAACTTTATAAATTGATTTGGTTTTAGGTTTAGTTAGGGGTTAGTTGGTAGGTTTTTGTGGTTTTTCTGTCTCTTTCTGGTTTTTGTTATTTCTTTGTTGGCTGGGGTATTTTTCTACTTAGACATATAGAATTATAGATCAATTCAAGTTAAAAGAGATATCTGGAAGTCATCTGAACTTGCTTACTTCTCACAGCCTCTCTGAGTAATGAATATAATTGAAACAATATCATCAATAATAATATTTCCAGATACATTTTCTTCAATATTCTGTCCGGTAGTGAATCTTTAAGTAGGGACCATAAGAAATAGGACAATATTTTTACATTTTCTTCTAATGAAGATTGGATTTTTTCAGAATCTTAATACATAGATTCATACTTGGGAATTTTTGACCGGATAAGAAAGAAATAGCAGATTTTTTCTAACCATAGCCAATGAGGGTACACCTTTACAACTGTCTGTACTGCTCATGCTTCTGTTTGAATGCCCACAGAAAGAGTTCCTCACAGATATTAACCTAAGTCTACAAAGTGGGTGCAGATTAATCAGCATTTCAAGAGGCCATGGTCTTAAATTTTATCATTTTATGAATTTCAAACTCCCAGTGCAACACACTTGAAAGGAAGAGCCTTTTCACTTTGAGTTCTGCTGGGAGGCAAAACGCATGTATAATGCTGCTGAAGTGTGTGTGTACCCAGAAGAAAATAATAGGCCAAATTCTATTTTTAATACACAAGCCGACACCAGTTCATGACCCATTAGAATTCAAGCAGAGACAGGTCAAGTGAATGGAAGAGAAATCTCTAGAAGTGGTGACATATACAGAACCATGTTCTGCTCAGAAAGTTCTCTGGGCTGAAAATAGCTGGAGTTTGGAGTACTAAAGAGGGGGGGATGGACACTATCCTTTTATCATTACGCTTTTTTTACCTTCTCAGGCACTTTTTTATCTCCATATCTCCATTCTATCCCTGTGTGGCTGTTCTTATATTATAACACGATGTGGGATGATATTATGTGAAAATTAGGTGAATTAGTCATGGCTAGTTTAGTTTACCATAGAACAGCACTAGTTCTTTTATGATTGAGGTAATTTTGTTTAAAGATGGGAAATGTTTCAAATGCTTAAAAATCCACACAATGAGTTTTTCATGAAATTCATTCTGTCTTGAAGTAGTTTGAGAAGGCTTGTAGGCAAGGCAGGGGCAGTACAGCATCATTCAGGAGGCTGAATGCTTAGAGTGGTAGCTCATCCCTGAGACATCAGCAACCAGTGCCCTCTTCTGCTTGTTGTACTCAGCTGTCACTCCTTATGCTTCTCTTTTGTCTCTCTCCCTTTCTGCTGCTGATCATGGGACTCTTCACAAGGAAAAAAAAGAAAAATTAAAGCACATATATCATGAGAGAAGGAGGGTGGGTAGAGCAAAAAAGTAGGGTTGCTCACCATATTCAACAGCCCAAGACACAGATTGTGTCGCTTTTGGGGTGATACATTCCTCTGGCCATACTGCTGCCCAGCCCTTTTTGCCCTTGTTTTAAACTTATCTAGCATTTATTCCTCCAGTGCTCTTACCTGCACTTAACTTCCTGAGACAGAGAGCTGTCCACTGCTGTGGAGTGGAAGAAAATTTACTCGGGCTTCCTGTCTCTCTACTCATATGGTTTGTTCTCAGTTTTTATTGACATTTGAAGATTAGAGAAAAACTTTCTAAAATACAGATAACAAAAAGGCATCATATCACAAATCCAACCTATTTACTGTCCAAAAATCCAGAAAAACTGAAAGAGTATGTAGAGAAAGAGAAGATAAACTGATGTTCTAAGGCCCATACAAAATGGCAATAAAATAGTAAAGCCATAGGTTTGGTTATAATTTATTACAGGCAAATGTCAAACATATTCTTCTAGAGCAGGTAGTAAGGAATTATATCTGAACTTAAGCTTCTGTTAGGAGAGAAAAAATCAAAAAGCATGAGTGTTTTACTTTGAAAAAATCCCTGGTTGTACATGGAAATAATATGTATGTGGCCTTTCATATTTCTGCAATGTTGAACTTTGTGAATCAAGAACCATAAAAGAAATTCTGATGAAAAATTTTGTGTCATGGAGTCTGTAACACATAGCAAATGGACTTGCAACATGCTACCCCTCTTTGATTTTGATAACAAATTTTAATTAGGAGTAGAGTATCCATGAATTAACTTTTTGTCTGGGTGCTCAATCCACTTTTTATTTTTTTCCCAATGCAAAGCATTTATACCATGCCTTATAAAAATAGGTTTTACTATTGGCCAAGAAAAGGTTTCAAAATTCCAGAGCTTCAATAGTCCCTTTCTTACTTTTCTTCTTCCTGACAGAATAATTCACACACACATCCACAGACATGCATTTGCATTTGCATGTCTGTCATTAATAGTTTAGCTAGACTAGAAATAGTAATAGCTCATTGTGGTACTTGCTGTGTGTGAACTTAAAACTGAATGGCTGTACAGTTCTACAGATTTCTGGGCCCCTTCAAATATATGAGTGCATTCATCTGGTAAGTTGAGCAAATCTGTGTAGTGCAATGAGACATAAGCTAAATTTTTCCACCAAGTAAAGAGCTGATGAGCTTAAATATTTTAAATATTTCTTATCTTCATAGGAAAAGATATGCAAACAAAGTAATAAAATAAATTCAAAAAAGCATACTTCAGCAATAGCCTCAGAATAAGAGTTTCTTTTTGACATCTTTAAAAATAAAGAATAATCATATCAGAGATGAAGAAATTGCTTTCTGATTCTTTAATTCTGAAATGCAGTAACTTTAAAAAAAAAAAATTCTGCTTGTTTCCAATTACCATGGAAAATCAGAAGTTTGGACAAAGTATCTATTTGGTACACTCGTGATTTTAAAAGTAGGAAAAAAATTATGCCAGACACTTTGCAATGAAAGAGGGGATCCTGACTACCAGATCAAAATAAAGTCCAAAAACATTCCAGAATGTCACTTATGGTCACCTTCTTGAAAAAAATATATGGGTAACAACAATGTTTGATTGTCAACTGAGAAGCTACTTTTTGACAAATGGTAAAGAGATAGAAAGTTTAAACACAGCCCTCCAAAGCCATCTTTCTTATTTGTATGAGAAAATCTGTTCACACTCATTGTGAAAGGCATTTGCCTCTCTGATTTCAAGATTCCCACAGAAAAGAAAGTGACATTGGATATGAAGACATGAAAATATTTCTTTTTCCTCTGTTCTGTTTATGTTTACACAGAAAATCCATGCAGAAGTGAATAATTCTAACTTGAAGCAGAATTGAAATAGTGCATAGTAATGCCAGGAGGCACACACTGAAAGGGAGAAAGCAAACAGGTAAAATCCATCTTGCAAGAGAGTAAAGAAAATGAATTATAAGTGAATTATAGACTACATATATTCCAGCTACTAGTAGACTTGAAAGGTATTTTAATCTGAAATAACTGTTGTACACATCAAAGTTGCTCTCTGGTCTTCCTGAGGTTAATACAGTGCTCATAATCATGAGAGAAATCTCCATGTCTCCATATGTTTAATGTAAAAATGAGACTTGGGCATTTGGCAAGAAAAAAATTCTGTCATATTTCTCATAAGAAGTAAGACTGGCAAAGTTTCCTGATTTATTTTAGATTTTCTGACTGGAATGCATAAAGATGACAAGGGAGAGATTTTGTAAAAATTGTGTTATAGAGTTCTGAGGTCATATGGGGGGGTTGTAAGAATTTTTACACATTTTGCATGGATTAATTTCTATATACTTTGTGTTACTGAGAGTATGTATAAAAATACTTGTTTAAATAAGAATGAGACTGATTATTCAAAAAATACTTTGTTAAGTCTTTGTTTCTCAAGGCATAACACCACTGTGTATTTATTAGCAGAAAACTTGTAAAAATAACATTAAAATAAAGAGCTCAAAAATTGTTTCCAGGAGACTGAACAAGATATAGATCTTGCTTATTTGTAGTAATGTTATGGCAACAACAACAGCAACTATAATATGTCAAATTATTTCCAACACATTAAGCAAACAAATCATTTATACAGACTAGAGCAAGTAAATTATTTATATATTTATTGTTCACAGAACAGCAGTAAACTGTGCCTAAGAGCCCTGTAGTGAAAAGCACATCATACTGTCTGAACTCATAAAACAGGACTTGCAGGTTGAACATAATACACAAAGATTTAAGATGTGCTCTGAATCACATCTTTAAAAAGGAGAATGTCTAGCCTCATGTTAAAGAAAAGGCACAGGAGACCCAAGGCTCTTACATAGTATTTTGTTGTTTCAAGTGATTTGAAATGAAGATATATTTAATATGAAAATTGTGTTCTGCTATTTATTGCACAATGAAAAAAAAGGCTAGAGCCTTGTGACTGAAACAGCAGTAAACTGGAATAAATTCAGCAATTTGATAGGTAGAAACAGAAAGAGTTCCTCACAGATATTAACCTAAAGTGGGTGCAGATTTATCAGCATTTCAAGAGGCCATGGTCTTAAATTTTATCATTTTATGAATTTCAAACTCCCAGTGCAACACACTTGAAAGGAAGATTTGCCTCTCACTTAGACAATATGGCATTTCCTCCTCTTTACCAGTATTAAGAAATCACAGTTTTGGGTTCCAAAAAGATGCTATTTTGAACACATCTGCCAGCTTGTAAAAGGTGATGAACTGTTTATAAAACAGTAGCTTCATAGCTGCTATAACCCCCAGTCCTAGGTAGAATGCCTTTTTGAAGGCAGTTAACCTTAAGGTAGTTTTCACTTCCTACACCCATGTCAGCTCTGGGGTCTTTATGCTTATAGTGGAGAAAGATATAAATGACAGAAAGTACCTGTACTGGAAATAGACCAGTGTCTTACTTAAATGTTACATTTCCAGTGTGCTAAGGTAACCCCAGCCTTTTTATCCCTTTTTCTCAGAGTGTGGCTAAGCCAGTCACTCTCTTTCTCCTTATACAATTTTCCCTGTTTTACCTATCTTGAGATTCCCCATTCTGAAACTGTAGACCTACTCTCTAATTTATACAGCAATATTAAATAAAACACTGCTTACAAGTGAAACAATTTCTTTTGGTATTTGCCAGTACATTTTCCAAAGTCAAAGGTGAATGTGTACATTTAGGAAAACACCTCCCACCTAAACTGACACATTTTTAAGTGCATTTTTTTTGGAAAATACTCCAGTTTTTATAATATCTGTAATCAGCTTTTCATTATTTCTCAAGTGTCCCAATCATTGCTTGTTTTCAAAAGTGAGGGCTAAAGACAATTTTATCATGCTGTGATGTAAGAAGCACTATATTACATTGAATGTAGTTTATCATACAGAACTACTTACGATGGAGAGAATACAAATTAGGCAATATTTATACAAAGACTTACGTTTTTTTCTTTTTAGTACCTGAAACAAAGTACTTATGTACATACATACATACATATATATACATATACACACACATGTATATCTTTAAATAGATGTACATATTTATATATGCCTACTGGTATATATAATTTGTATAAGGGTTAAAAAAGAATCTTAGAAGGTACAGAAACTGATATATTTTGTCTGGAAAATAAACATAGCATGATCAGTTCTAAATTACTACATCTCAAATCATATTGCAGTACAAGGTACTACAGTACTGTAGTACTGTGTACAAGTACAGACAGCTAAAGGAAAAAAAATTAAATTGTTCCATACAATAAAAAATACATCCTCAATAATTATAATTTGCAAAATTGTTTTTCAACTCAGGTTTTATTTTTAGAGCAATTTGTCTTATGGACGTCATGCTTTTTGTAATACGTAAAGAATCTAAAATCTTTTCCTAGCTCTGTTCATTAAAAAAACATGTGAGTCAACAGCTCAGTCATCATAAAGCTGGTTTATTAATTTATTTTTTTCTTTTTAACTTGGGCAAGGACATATTGGTTTTAAGCTAATTTCTTTTAATTATATTAGAGTGAGCTAAATTGCAGTATCTAGCAGGATTTCTTGACAGAAAGAGACACATGAATAAAAAAAAAACCATGAAAAAATAAGTTTCTCTTTAGAACTCTTTTTCCAAGTGGAATAGACAAGGTTTTTCCCAAAATCAGCCGTTAAATTATATCACACTCTTAAATCCCCCAATTTGGTAAATGATTCTTTTTAAACCTCTATATACAGCGGCATTGTAGTATTTCCACAATCACATGATCCTTCATACCCTGCAAGAATTGTTAAGGCTCAATAAATTTAAACAGTCAGTCTCTTGAACACAGAAGCATTATTAGTTCACGACAGTAATCTGAACTCCTCCCTATGCTTTCTCCATAAATGACTTCTCCTGGTTACTGTCTGGAATTAACATTTCAGTTACAGCCAGATTTTTAAACAGTTGTTTAACATGTATCAGAAAGAGCAGATCAAATATGTCTCATCCTCTTCATTTCAATGTAAGAGGCAGAGATAATAAATCTTTCCTCAAATTATCAACAATATGTGGTAGTATTATGGAGAATTTAAAAGAACACTCATTTTAGCCACTACACGTAAATGACCGACAGTGTTCAAGGATTGGTTTTAGCTAAACTAGATGATCAAAGTTTGAAACCACATGCTAAGTGAGATGAAATTATTGAAACATATTTTATTCTTTTATTTATAATGCAAGTACTTAATTGTTTGCTTTTATACCATCTTGTTTCCAATGGAATATGCAAATAGTCCATTGTTTTTACTTACAAATTCAGTATTTTAGTGAAAGAACTTGTGATATCAACAATTCTGTTTACTTCTATTAAAACGAAGTAGTAGTTAAGATACACCCTCCTAAAGTAAATTACACAGGAAAACCTTGTATTTTGTAAATCAGCATCTGAATGATTGAGGATTGATTGTGTCTAAAGTACATCAGGACTCAAAAATAAATCAGTGTAATAGCTGACTGATCTCTTTTTTAAAAAAATAACACAGGAAGTTTTCATCTGAATATGACGTTTTTGCCAAAATTTAATGTGATATTTTTCAAATGAAAATCATCAAAATTATGGTCAATATGGAAGATTAAACCATTACAACAGTTGTATCAGAACTTCTTGTTTGATGAGTGTATGCTTCTTGTCTATTTTTTTATATATGTTCATGAAAGTGATAAGACTCTGTACATTCAGGCACAGTACAGATTTTACAGGTGTGCAGAAAATTTATTTACAAATTTTTTCAGATTCCATTTAGGAGTACCTTGACATACAAGGAAAAAGATTAGTATCATCCCTACAGCACATTTTTAGAGTTGCATAGAAAACAACTATTCTGAAGTGCACTGACTTTGGAAATGCAGTGCACACACACAAAATCTTTTTATGCACAGCATAATGTAAAAGATGACAAGTAAATAAAGGAAGTCATATACAGTATATGATCTAAAAAATACTAAGGGCTTCAAGGGGGATTTCAAAGCACAAAATGTCAAAAAAACCAGAAAAAAAATCGGTCCAAGAACATACATAATCTTGCTTTTAATAGACTTTAATATTTCCTACATGTCAGCAAAAATTTGAGGGAAAATATCAGAACCTATAAAGTCCGAATTACTGGGCAATAATCAATCAATCAATCAATCTATCAATCAATCATTTAACTATTCAGAGAGATCAGGCACATATAGAATTGTTTTCATATACTGCCAAATACATTATTGTTTTGGACAAAATCAGTCCACTTACACAAATCATTACCTATTTCAGGCAATTTGGCAAAATAATTTCTTTCTTTTTTGTTCCGAAATGCCTATAAACCAAACCACCCGTCCTTTAATTCAAACTTATTGTAAATTTTCACATCATGAAAAACATCTACTTTTTCCTTCCTAAAGAACATTTATTTATATGATTTATATGATCAAAGTATAGTAAATGCTATTTTTTTCTCTATATAAAGTAAGTTTTAAATAAAATTAATCCAGTGGGAAGATTCACCTTCAGCTTTATTTCTAATACCTGATAAGTTTAGAAAAAAATAAATAGCTTCTACTGTTTCCCACTGTGAACATTAGTTGCCAGAGCTGTAGTAAAAAGTAGAGCAATAGCTGTGTGAAAAAAGCATCAGTTTTCAGAATTGCTTCTACTAACCTCAAAGAAGAGCTTCAGGTTTGTAATGGCAAGATTAATGTCAACAGTAACTGAAAGAAGCTTCAAAAGAAAGTCAAAGAGCAATTTATGGCCCAAACTACTTGCAATTTCTTCTAGCCAACATGTACAGAGAGGTTGTTGCTTGTCAGCTCCCCAGGAACTGCTTCTGACTTAGTAATTTTTTTTTTTTTTTTTTTCTTGTACAACCCATTTTCTATTCTTTTCTTCACCTGACACCCATGAGATGTTAGAAGAACTAACAAGAGACACTCCTTCCCCTTCTCCCTCCCTCCCTCCCTTCCTCCATCTCTCGGTCCCTCTCCTCCCCTCTTCAGATCTTGTTTCTGTCCTGGACTAAGAAAACAAAATGTTATCACTATTATTTTCTGTATTATAAAGCAGAAGGGCTAGGTATTGAAAATTAAGAAAAAAGGTTTTTCACTTGTGAGTTGCAGTAGATATAGGGGGTCAGTACAGTATTATAATATTCTAAAAAGAAAGAAAGGAAATGGGCAAAAGGACCATAAAATAGAGAGTAGGTGGTGTAACAAGAACAGATGCTACAAGAGAGCAAAACAAAGTACTGGAGACATCAGTGATAGATAAAACTGACAGAAGATGAGTGAATAATAGAAAACAGATTAGAGGAACACAAGCAGGGAGTAAAAAAAATATAATGACAATGAAATAGAGCAAAGAAGCAAAGACAAACAAAGGGTAGTTGTGTTAGGTAGACTCAAGGTGAACCAGTTTAACACTATGACTGTCCAAGCCTTTGCTCTAACTGGAATTATGTTTGTTAGTGTTTTAACTTTATGCAAGAAGAATTGGAATAAAGTTTTTTGTGCCCTATAAGAAGGCTAAGCTCAAAATCTTAGGAACCTTCCTTTGCAGCTCATGTAAGAATTAAAAGAGGAAAAAACCTGGTTTTAACCTAAGGTTGAAAAGTTCCTTTGCAATAATAGATCTAGTTCTCCCACAGTTCAAAGCAGGGTGATACGGTTTTTGAGTATTCCTTTAGGCAAGCTCTTGTTTTAGTTCACTTTCAAATAGCATTAATTTGTCGCAGATTTCAAAATTAAAAGTATTTAATTGTCAGTCCCAATGTTGGGTTTAATGCTATCTGCTAAACATACAAATATTGTTGCTGACAGAATTGTCCTAGAAGACTATTTATGCAAAAGTCATTTCATGGTAAGGTTAGACTTATTCTTCTGATGTAGTGCATAACATTTTGACATCCAGCACAGTTGCCAACGGGCAAGAAAAACACAGAGAAAATGGAAACGGAAAACATTCATGCAGTGTATTACAGGGAAACTTCAACAGCCATCAGATAGCACTGGGCATGTATTAGCTCTAAACTCAGAGCCTTTGTGCTCTAACTGATACTGAAGTTTGGCATCTTGTACCAAAGAAGGTGAGAAAAAAGTGACATGATATGGCAAAGATGGAGAACTTCTAGACTTCAGTTACTGTCTGTGGTTATTACAGCTGAGCTTCTAGAGCAGGGAAATGCTGCTAGCATGATCAGCTTCAGCCATCACTAACCACATCCACAGGAGTTGGTGCAGTGAGCTATAACTAAACAGTCCCTGGACTTGCATTGACCAGGGTAGTATTTATCATTCTAGCAGCAGCCAATGATCTTGGGTAAATTATTTTCTTTTCACTACCATTTCTGTCTTTGCCACCTCATAACACGTCTCTTTGGGTGGCCACCATACCTATTTTTAATTAATGTAAGCTTTTATTTTTGCTGAGAGGTAATATGGTACTGTCTCCCCTGCTACAGGGGACATTTCTATCTCTGGTAGATGTCTCTTCCCAGCGAAAATGAAACCTTATGCTTAGCTGAATCTTTGCAGAACTCTGCATGTGACAAGTCAGGCTGGACACGGTGCTCATTGAAAAGACAGGTATGTATGCCCAAAAGCAATGTGTAATGGTGTTTGTGCCAACCAATGCAAATTCCTCCTTGCATGCTTATGAAACTACCATGCCTTGCATGTACTGCTGCTGATTTCCAAGGTGCCCTGAAATCACAACAGAGTGGAGCAGGGAGTTTAAGCGCTATGCTACTACAATATTACTGCTACAATACAGTACAGACAGGAGAGTAACATATTGCAAGAATTCACTGGTTTTGATGATACAGAACAGAGATTTTATTCCCATAAATAATTTCTGTTAAATTATTTTGATGTCTTTATGGCAAATATTACATCCAAATAGTGACCCTAAGGTATAATCTCAATTTAGTAAATTAGTTTTATGAAAAAGTTAATTCCAATGAAGAAGAAATCACCTATAGGTAGACTTTATAAAGTTAGTCTCAGGAAGATAAGAACTGAACTAAACCTTTAGAGATCTTATCTTGGCAAATGCTAGTTGTTAAAAACAAACACAAGCACAGAGAAATCAGCATTATTAGAAGAAGGTATGGTTGCAAACAACAGGTCATTGTCAGAAACTTGAATTCTGACAAATCAGCTTTTTCTGTCGACAAAAGACCTATTTTTTTTAAGAATAATAACATTTAACAGTGAAAATGTGGTGTACGCGCACAAATATTCACAAAATAAAATAAACTCTTAGGTACTTTCTTGTTCTGAAATTTAATGTGAATGCCTGAAGTACTGACAGCCATTTTGAAAACTGGCATGAATTCCCTGAAAGTCAGACAAAAAAGTCCATTAAATAAATTTGTGTCTCCTGAGATATATTCTTGGTGATCGCCGTAAAGCACAAGTAGTACTCCTAGGCAGTTAGCTGCCTGTGTTACAAGAAATACTACATGCTTTGGAGTTTGTGAAACCAACCCCTTTAGTGAATTTTTCCAGAGACTTCAGTGTTTGCAAGATACTTAATTAGCAATTACATCTGGATTTAGAGTCATTTAGCAATCCAGCAACACTTAGGATTTATATAAGTATTATAGTGGACTGGTTTCTCTATAAATGAGATAACACAATGGAAAAATGCCATAAAAATATCTACTTTAGGGAGAATTCGTAGTAGTAGAAATTAAACGTTTCAGGAGCCCATCTTTTTTTTGGGCAATGTCTAACGTCTCTCTTCTTCCTCCCACTAAGCTTAAGTGATACATGTGTAAAACTGGTGTCAAATTTCTAACCACAAATAATTATGGAACTAGAAACTCCCCTAAGACAGAATTGTTGTGAACTCTGCTACCTAATGCAGAATAGTTGAGATCACCATTCAGGACACTTCAGTCAATTCTGAATTCCTTTCTAAATTTAAAGCAAATAGCAAAACTTTGGTTATATTCAAGATGAGATCCTCAGAAATTTTTTGAAAGTAGTGAAGTCATTATGCCCTATGCCCGGTAAAGTCTAACCTCAAAGGTTGCTCAGTATTTGGCTTCTCATTTTATTAACATTCTTTAATAAATGTCCAAGGAAGTATTTATATTTGCCTAAGGTTCATTTTATTTGGACTCTTCTCTCATACTGAATTTGACCTTCACAAGTTCTTTTCCATAAGTGGTGACCTTTAGATTAGCCTCCCGTGTAAAGAAGTGGCTCTGTTGCCTGACATTGTTCATTCTCCACATTAGTAAACCAAAGAAATATATGAATAATTTTAAATGTTGGTTAAAAAATATCCTGTTTATTTAATGTGTTCCAAACAAAATAATTTCTTTTCCATTATGTTCAAGGTCCCAAGAGTGTTTTTCATTATTTATTTCTTAAAAACCTCAAGAAATATTAAATGTTTGGTTACAAACAGATTTTTTTCCTGTTTTTACCAGAAAAATGAGCACGTTTGGAGTGAAAATGAGTGTTATGAACAAAATTTTAATTAAAGTATTTTTCTGTTCCATTAAAAAGTTCATAATCTCTTATCATTTCTTTATAAACATATTCAGATGCCAAAGAAACCAGAAAAAGTTTAGTCTGTGAAATGTACACATGTTGTTGAGTCAAATGCTGGCAATAATAATGACATATTTAGAGTGCAGTCTTTAAAAAAATATCACTTTAGAAATGGTACAATTCTGAATTTCCTTCTTTGTACAAAAATCTTAAGGCAATAAGAAATTTACCACTGTAAGTTCTTATTTATCCAATGATGTCTTTATAGCTCATACAACGGAGGTCATCATTTCTTGGACAGGGTGACTCTCAGATTGCAGTCTCTGAGGGGCTAAGGTAACAGGAAGCAATCTTATTTCCTGTTGTCACAGTACAAATAATCAAAATACAGTCAAAATAATTTCGGAGTAATACACTCTTAATCCCTGTCCGTTTCATACTGAACTTTGGGCTTGATTTTTATCTTTCTTTTCTCTATGTTTTCTTTTCCTTTTTTGCTTGCTTTCCTATTTTTTTCCCCTGGTCACATTTCTGGTATCTTTGACTCATTACAAGCTAAACACAATAACCAAAGCATTTCACTCAAAGGTTAAAAACCCTTGAAAACCTCTCAGTCACAGAGAACAGAATGAAAAAGCATCTGTCTACAAGAACCAGCTTAGGGTTTTTGTATAGAAAGATTTTACCTCTTACAATCATTTTAAGAGTGCTGAGAATACCTGATACCAATGACATACCATATGCAAAACACTAGAGCAAATGGAGTCCTTCTTAATGAGACTTGACAGGTAAAAGTATTTTTATTGTATCACTTTTTGACACATTTTGGTATCTCCCTGAAATTTTTCCCATCTTTCGGCTCTGTAAAACTTTGATAATTTTATTGAAGAGACCATTGGTTACTGGTAAAACCCCAGCTTTTTGTTTCAATAAATCATTACTATAATTCTGCTGTCACGGTTCTGTTAAAGAGCTTCAACGACTGCATGTGAAAACACTCATGATTCAGTGTACATTATATCTACTGGGTTTTTGTTCCTTTATTTTAAGTAAAAATCCAGGTATATTAGAATGAGTAGGTAGAAAATTACATAATTATTTATCATTTAGTTCCTTGCTATTGCCATGAATATGTAAATTAATTAGCTCTTAGCAACCTCTAAAATATACTTTCCTGCTCACAAAACACTACAGAAATAAATTACCATAAATTTTGTTCAAAAACATGTTTTGGGCAGCAGTTTGCTAAGAATTAGCAATGCTTAGAATCTCAATCTGAGCATTTTTTTTTTTAATCAAGTAGCAAATTTAGTTATCTTCAAAGAGAAAACATTATGAATTTATGTTATTCTTTTCTTTTATAGACTTAGTAATTCAAACTGGTTGTTTTCTTGGTTTTGAGAAAAAACAGTTGCAACTAAAGTAACTTTTCTATTTAAGCTGTAGCTATCTGAACTCCCATCATACCTTTAATTATAAGTTCCAGGAAGAATGAGGCGTCATTGATATGCTGTCCAGAATATTAAGCAAACCCATAAAGAAATTTTAAAAACCAGCTTTGCTAGCTTGTTTAATACAAATAATTGTGACTATACCTGTATGGATGGCCTCTGACACTAATGTTAATAAAAATTTTTAAGAAATATAAGAGCAGAAATCTTTTTATTATATTTATACTGAATTAAAATGAGAAATTGTACTACATCCAGATTTTCTAAAACAATATCAGAAAATAAATATTCTTTCTTGGAATATGTGTATGAAGAAGCTTCAGTGCTTCAGATATTGAAGGGAAGATGATGTATTATGTTTTTCATACTGCTTTGAGAGGATGGTAATGCTTTCAGAACTTTCTATTACTTTTCAAAGCAGAATGAATAAATTAAGCTCTAGGACCATTGTGTTAGATGCTTTTAAATGGGGGTCCAGGAAACCTGGTTATTCTGCAACACACAGATTTAAAGAGCTAGAGTGTCCTAGTCTAGCTGCTTCTCTTTGCTTTGAGGTAAATTATAAGCCAAGAAAACAAAATGTACTAAAGACATTTTGAGTATGAGCTTTTCATGCATCAGTTGCTGCAATTGCCAGAGGTCTCTATGAGATGGTAAAATGACCAGAAAAGATAGATAAGTCAAAGAAATTTCTCTTAGGACATGGTTTTAACATCCTGTGAGATCAGAAAACTCTTTTAACTGTTAAAATAACGCCTCTGTCTACTCTCCCATTTAATGGAGAGTTTCTGCCTTGCATTTGTCCAAAAGAATTAGGCCATAAAAAATGTTAGCAACTTAAGAAGACTGAAATAGCAATATCATGTTTCTCTAAAATTTTATCAAATCTCTGCTGCTAGTTGGAAACGGTTTATCATATTCCTTTGCTATATTGTTATATGCTGAAAGGGTAAATGATGACTGTTGCTCAGCACATGAACTTTCTGCTTTTTCTCTTTTTGTTATTATCTTTCAGTAAGACAGCCCTCTGGGCTTGTTTTAAATTCCAAAGAGAATTCCCCAGACAGGTGAAATCAACTGAATAAAATAAATTGAAACCTACTTTGTAGAGTTACCGTGGGGTTTGACTTAAGTAATGAACTGAAATATGAAGCTGCTGTGTTCAACTTGCAAAACTGTACCCGAACTGTAAAGAAAAGTGTGACATATATCCGAAACACTAATCTAGATAGAAATTATAATGAAAACATTCCAGTGTGGGTTCTTTCTCTTCTAAGTATTTTATTATCTTTTTCAACTCATACTGAATCAATGGCACAGTTTCTTATCTTACATTTCACAAGAAAACATTAGCTTGCTAAGGCACACCACAATCTAATTAGAAATCTACAAATAACCTTTGATCACAGAGATTCAGATTTCATTTCTACAAACATAGATTAAATCTGGTAACCTAAGACTTTGGACATTTTACATTCAGTTAGAAGAAATAATAATAATAATGACAATGATAATGATAATAATCAGGAAGAAATAACAATTTAAAATATGTGAAGCAAGGTGAAACGTGGTCAAGAGAACAAGTTTCTTCAGTAATTTTTGGATTAAGCTTTCAAGTATTAGTTAAATTTTAAATACAGCAAAAGATGTAGATTCAGTGCCTGTTTCCACTTATATGTTTTACTCTTGCAAATATTTCAGAAGACTTTGGCACTTATTCCAGACAAGCTCATCATAGATATGTAGAAGTGACCATTTCTTGACAGAGGAATGAAACAATGTGAATTACTGTTTTTATAAATTGAATAAAGAAGAAAATGAAGCAATTTATGCATTTCTGGATAAATTTTTAAAAGTAAAAATATATTTTAAAATATTTTTCATGATGCATGTTTGGACTAGTTTGTGTATAATATGCAGAATGGATAAATCAATAACGACTTTGACTCATCTCCTGGCTGAATGACCCCATCTCTCTCTTGCTAGGAGAGGTGCTCCAGCCCTCTGACTATCTTTTTGGTTTTCCTCTGGACTCACAGCAGCACATCCATGTCCTTTCTAACCTAACATTACTCATGTTTCATGGTAATATTTTTCCTTTTTAGAGCACTCTTGGGTAAAAGAAACACACGTGGGATTAATGTGATACAAATTCCAGGAGATACCACTGCCTGACAAAATTAAACAAACAAACAAAAAAATCTGCCTTTACGCTATCTTGAATATTCCTTAAATATAAATACTAAGTCAAGAACATTTTACACAATATAAAAAGAGTGTATCAACATACTACTTTATATTTGCTACTTAGGGGACAATATTGATAATTCAGATTTCATTAAATATTCAAATTATTATTCTCTACTTAAATATCTTACAGGACTACTGTCTTCATGATGATATTTTAGTAGCAGTATAGATCAAGAGATGTAGCTGCTTATTTACATGACATATGTAGATATATAAAATCAACATAGCTGTATAAAAACACTCCAAAAGAATCAGGTTTCATGAATGTAAACTGTAAAAGTAAACAAATCATTAGTCTGAAATAAATTAACTTGGGTTTGGTTACGATGTGCTGAAATAGTTAATTTTTTCCATTTTTATAATAACTTTATATACAATGCAGAAGAAAAATGTATGTATCCAAAACATGATCAAAATAACTTACACGCAAAGTTGTAGCTTCTATCATCACCCACTTACAGAATATCACCTGCAAACATGAGAACTTTAAATTATGTGATGTTCTGCATGATCTTGTTAGGGAGGCAAGATGAAAACAGAGTTTTTTAATGATTATTTATCAAAAGAATGTCATCCCAACAGTTTCACCATTTACTTGTGGTGACATTCATGTTTCTTGGCAGTCCTGAATACTTCTCTTTAACTCAGGTTTCTTTGGTGAACTGTCTGAACCTGGGTAGGAAATTTACAACACATCAGAAAAAAAACCCAAAAAAAACCAAAAGAAAATTTAATATCAAGAAAACAATGAAGCTGAAAAAAAAAAAAAGTGGTGATTAGAGACACTGATATTTATGTGACTTCTAGCAGCTGTGATTGTGGCACTAAAATATATCATCTTAATGCAAGGGAAAATAAACACAAAGTATGCTCTCTGTTTAAGACTGCAAAATTTATTTTGAAACAAAAATAATATCCATATGTGATCAGGGATTAAATCAAAATATTTTAGAGGAATTAGAGATTAATGCTTAACTGCATATCTAAATCAGCCTTAACTAACCTACAGAACAGCTGCAGAGTGTTTGTGAGATAGAGCTGTGTGATATGGGTGTTATGTAAAATGGCAAGCTGATTGCTCTTGTTTTTTGGGGCTAACATTAATCACTGTAAATGACCTTTCCTTTTTTTCTTTTCCACTACGACACATAATATTTGTAGACTGTTGCAGACACCTGAAATATAGCAGGCAGGAAAAGAACACCAAAGAATGCATATTTTTCACAGGATGTATTGTCAAATATTGCTTGCAGTTCTCTGAGGGCTTTTTATCTTTTATTTGCCCAGCTGAAGAGGATCTGTTAACCTGCTATATTAAACACCCATGAAGATTCAAGCCCAGTAAGAAAACTCCACTTGGAAAAGTCTTAAAGAAAGAGGTACTTTCATCCTGGAATAAGCCATATATATGTAGACTTATGCTTATGTAGAAGTGCATTCTATTACCTACAGGTTCATGATATAAGATGTGCTGCTCTGTCTCCTAAATGGTGAAGAAAAATGAAAGTGTGCCACTTTAGACTAATCCCATACTGCTTCCCAGACATAACACATTGCTCATTCTCTCCCTGGGCTAGGAGATCCCTGTACTACAAGCTATAAGTTTTACTCTGGTAGCTTCCTTATTAAAGATTTATGCTAATCCATATCCTATGGATATAATAAAAGCAAGGTAAAAATGGATTGCTTATTGTATTTTTCTTGTTTTAAATTCTGGTGGATTTGAAAAGCATCTAGTATTTCTCTTCTGAAAGCAACGGCCATACATTCAGAAATGCTACATTTACCATGTGATTGGCTTCAATTTATCCTCTCCCTATTCTATGTCTCTGTGTACACATATTATTATAATGCTGCATTCCTTTTTGGCCTTGTTCTTCACTGGAAGAAATAACTTTCATGGCAAGTTGTAGAATTATTGTGCCCATTTTCTTTTTTGTCTGTATGGGATGCTATTCATCTGGCAAGATCAAGAAACTTTGGAATGCTAATACTACCTCACATAATTTCCCTCTGTTTCTTTGGAAAATTCCTTTATATTGTTTTATTTAGCTTTATAAACTAGAAAATATTTCAAAAAAAGGTGTTAATCAGATCGACAACCTTATAATCTAAAATATCAAAACTGAAAAATACTAAGAATACCAAGTGCTTTATAAAAATATTTGAAGTTGTCTACAGAGGCTCTTGACCATAAGAAGAAGCATGGTGCTGGCAATACATGGGAGATATCTATTGAGCATGTAAGCTTGATAAATAACCTCAAAATTAGGACTAAAAAATGTGTAACTAGAGCTGACTGAAATATTAATTAATCCTCCTTGTTTATAATTTTGCTAGTTTTAGTTTTTGTATTAGAAGTGTATAAAAAATGTGATTTGACAACCAAACACAAAATAAAATATATCCAGAAACTCTATTGGAATAGTCACGCACATGACTACATCAATAGCATATAACAATCTAGAACTGCAGCATTTTCTGAGGAAAAAAGAGTACAGGGAAAATGCAAGTAGCCACAAATTCACATGTCAACCTTTCAAATTCTCCAGGAAGTCTTATGTATAAGATAAGTTGTCTGTTAGAGCTTTACACACTTTATTTATTCCGATACCTTTTAATGGAAACAACGCCATTATTCCACTCCGAATATTACTATATAGTCCTCCAGTAAACATGAAGAATTTAAGAGAATTCTTTTCCCATATGAAATTTATAAACTTCATTGCAAAGGTATTGCTGCTGCCTTCAAAGTACTTCTTAGAGGCAAAACCGTATTAACAGTTTATAGATATACAACTTAAGCCAACAGTTTCTTGTTAGCAAAATCTTAATAGTCTAGAGATACAATTATTGCAGGGAAAAAAATTAATAACAATAATGTAGGTAGAGTACTTATGTTCAGAAAAAGTCATCATAGTAGCAATAATGCAATCAAAATTGTAACTCACTTCCTAGTTTCTAGCATGCTTCCTGGTGTTATAACCACTCTTTCTCCTCTAGGTCGTGGAGTTAGTGGTTTCATGCTAATGTTAGTGGTGGGGTTTGCTGCACTGAGTGGTCAGGATCTGGAGTCCTTCATTGGGAGCATTATGTCATTCATGATGATGGCTATTCCTGTAATTTTTGCCTTTAAAATATTGGCTAGCATCATATGTATTTTGAAGCTTTATTAAAAATATCACACTTGAAAGTTAATGTGTAAGTAAACCTAGAGTAAGATTTTATCAGCTCATTGAGTCAATTATCTGTAGATCAGAGACATTTTTGCTTCTTTGAGGGAAAGCTGAGAAAATATATGCAGCTGGTAAATTCAACTAAAGCAAGCACCATCACCATTGTAGGATGATCAAGAAGTTGTATACCACATTGTCATTACAGTTTAAAATAAGCTTCAAGGAATACTCAAGATAAAAAGAAAAAACTGTGAAATTAATTAAAATAAAATACAATAGAATATGACCACTACTCCTTCATTTTTAAAATTCTGGAGTGCACTGTGATTGCACTATATTAATCTTTAATATTGGCAATAAAGTGTTAAAAATGTAGGAAAGTGGTTAGAATTTCAGACTGTATGACTGTGTATATAAGAACAGGCAACTAATTTTATAAGCAGAGAGGGATCTGCAGTCAATAATTTCAAGATATTTCTCCTGTCTCACATGTGACTACTGACCCTCTTTGCTCCACAACCAACAAAGCACACTGCTTCCATTTCTAAATGATGGATTAAATAAAAAGCTTTCTTTTTTATTTCTGTTTGTACTCAGATCATACTGCTTAACTTCCCATTTTATCCACTCCATCTCAATCTGCCTTTATGACACATACTAGCACTTTTTTTTTAGCTTGATGTTCTAGTCTGCATTTCTGCAGATGACCTGAAACCTTTCTATTGATTTAATTCATCACCACTGAAAACCTCCTTCTTCTAGACCTTCATCATTTCATAAGAGTATTTTCACATCTGACATCTCAATTCTCCTCCTAAATTTTTGAATAATCACTGGGAATTGGGTTTATCCCCGTTTTCCTAAATACTCAGGATACCGTTGTTCTTCCTCTTCTGGTCTCATTCCGCATATGCCCTAAACTTAGTTTTGCTTGTACATTGTCATGAGCTTTTGGATACCCTCAGGATCGTGATGTATCCATTTTTCTATCCTAAGTTTTCACCTTTTCAAGTGTTTCCCATTCAGCTCAGAGATTACTACCTTGGTGATCTCTTTTCCTCCCATGTACAGTTGGATGGAAATGTGAGCAACTTGGTCTTGTGGAAGGTGTTCCTGCCCCTGGCAGGGGGGTTGGAACAAAACCATCTTTGAGGCCCTTTCCAACCCAGAGCATTCTGTGATTCTATGATCCTGGTTGACTCAAATTGGATAAAAAGCTTGATTATAGCTCAACAGCACAGTATCAAGTGAGACAAATGAGAGAACTGCACACATCTACTACTTTGCCGAGACTCCATCAATCTACCAGAGTTCCATTTGCCTCATGCTGTTTGATAAAAAACTTCTTGTGCTTGTCTTTGAGAAAAAATGCTAGTTTTAGAATTCATTTGTGCATTTAATGAATACTGGCCTGTAACATTATTTTTTAGGGAAGGGAAACTAACTGATGTAATATGATTTTTTAAGGAGAAAGCTACAACTTTCACAGTAATTCTGAATTAATTTTCTGCCTTTTTTTTTCAACTGTTTTCCCCCTCAATAATTTTATGAAAGCAGTCCACAACTGTAAATATTAGAACATGCTCTCAGTCATTTAGCACAGGCATCATCTAACTCCTGCCTTTGACAGCTGCAACTGCACCAAGGCTGCACTTCAATGGGGTGCTGAGGAGCTTCTGCAAAATGCTCAAACCCAGTGGGCACAGGAATACAGAAGTCTGTGAATTTGTGCATGTTTATGTGTCATTTCAGTGTTCATTGCTCTAAAAGGGTACCTGCTACCTTCCAAGGTTTGGCTTTAACTATAACTAGTTTTCATGGAGCCCAAGCATGTGCATTGCTTTCTATTATTTGTCAGTTTTCTGTCAAACCTCTGGCTTACCAAATGTAGCCTATATTGCTTTGCATTTAAAGGGAGGCAAATAACATGTTAAGCCTCACATACAAGTTCTACTCAAGTTCTTGTAAATTGCACATGTATTTCTTCTCTGTACTATAGAAAATGCAGTGCTTTCATTACTCTGTCATAGGAAGAGACATTCTCTTGTCATTTTTTTGTCTTTTTGTCTCCCTCTAAATCTTTTTATAGTTTAAAAGGAGGGCGGGAAAGGTGAGCATTATGTCTTGAAATATATTTTTAAAGAAATCTTTATTAAAAAAAGAAGAATATAAGTCATCACTTGATTAAAAAATGTATATGATTTCTGAACAATGATACAGCCCAGGCCTAACTAATGGATTCTACCAAAAATGTATGGTTATAAATGTATTCAGGTCAAGAAAATAACAAAACTAATGAAGAGTGTGTTCCTTTAATTTGAACAGTATATACTGAACCTCTCCTATTTTGGAATTCTGACCCACTTTATAAGAAACAGTCTCACTTGTACTAATCTGTAAGAGGTTCCTTAGATCTTGGTCTAGCACATGTTGCCATAGTTAAATGGACAACCAAGCTGAGAGCTGTAGTTCTTTGTACTCAATTAAATGATCAAACAAAAGAAGAACATAGAATTGAATAATGAAAAAAATGACCCTAAAAAAGTTCAGCTTTAATATACTTCCTTGTGCCACTTCTTTTTAGTTTTTAATAGCGATTTCCAAATACCATTCAAGCTTACTTTCGCTATTGTCCTCAATGCCTTATTTTTTTACTTATTTATATTTCATAATGTCATGCTTGTGTAAAATTTTTTTTCAAGTCCTTTGATTTATTTAATGAGAAATACATACTAATATGATGAAGATGATACATCTGTGGTCAAATCATAGAGTGACAACCAGGTCCAGATAAAGATGTTTAAAGAATAAGCTCATTAAATGGAAATTATAGAAGTCTCTAAGATATGAGTGATTATTTTTTGGCTATCACTTTTGTTTTAATTTTAAATGCAGAAACATTTTATACCTGTGGGGCAAGCTGAACACAAAAAACAATATATTATTTTTAGAAAAGAAAGAGGTTTAAACATTTGTTTCATGTAGCTTAAAATTTTTCATATATTCTACTCTGAAGGATATGAAAGCATACTTACAAAAATCCTTGATTTGATTGCTCCTTTATGTATATTTTAGGTAGTGGGTGAAATTTTGGTTTTTTGCACATAAATGCAGCTTACATCACCATTTTAAATATTAAATATATTTATTGATAACAGTGATTAAAACCTTATCTTTATACAACAGAGTATCCCTTTTGAAAGCACTGAAATGTAGAACTATATAAAGCCTTTAAGAAG
This sequence comes from Setophaga petechia, assembly GCA_024362935.1. Taxonomy (NCBI): domain Eukaryota; kingdom Metazoa; phylum Chordata; class Aves; order Passeriformes; family Parulidae; genus Setophaga; species Setophaga petechia. The sequence continues at coordinate 208,026 of JANCRA010000150.1, forward strand.
CATCTGTATACTTGTGTGTAAGCATTTTTTTGTCCTACTGAAAATGAAGGAGAAATTTCAAGTGAACAAAGTTAACTACATTGAAATATCTCTGGCAAAAAGGGATTTTTTTTTTTTATGATCTCTTATCAGGGAGTATGTGGGTAAGTTTTGGGCATAAATCCATTGGCAATTACAATGTTTAACAAAAAAGGTTGACATATTTCTCAGGCTGATCTGAGAAAAGAGAAGGTTATCTGCATATCATACAACTATCAATTTCCAGTGCAAGTAAGGTAATTTACTTTTCATGTTTTTCACATTAAAAATAAGTGTGAGTTGTGAAATTACTAATTCAGTTTTTACTATAAAACTGCTGCAACGAAAGGTCCTGAACTCAAAAGGTAATGCTCTTGAAACCTGTAACAGTATTCTAAGCTAAAATAAAACTGGAAAAAACAAAGCTGCCTAACAAACCTTTGATTCTAGGAGGAAAAAAAAAAAAAAAAAGAAAGCTACATGGATACATGGATGATTTGTAGAATAGCAAATGTAGTTAAACAAGTAAAATGGTCTTTGCAGCACTGTCTACATAATCCCTTAATGGTTTTGCTTTTTATTCTTTAAATATGGAATTCAGAAAAAAGAGAAACAGCAAATCAGTCACACAAAGCCTGCCTTTTACAGAAGGAAAAGCTAGAAAGGACACCTCTGATAATCTTGAAGCATGAAAGAAGGCTGCTGCCATGAAATGTTCCTTAATGATTAAGAAACTTATTTAGCAACCATCATCAGTAATTCCGTATTTTCAAAGATGATTGGAGTATTTGAATGATAAAAAAGAATGGCATCCTGTCTTCCGGGAACAGAATGTAAAATATAGATGCATCTGAGATTGGTAAAGATTACAAAATTATAAGGTAAACATCCCCTCAGGGACTACTGAAGTATTAGATTCAGTGATCATAAAACAAAATTTATGAGAAATTTGAGAGCACTTTAAAAGGAAAAGAAAAGGAAAGGTAAGTTATCCTGGGTGTCTGATATATATTCCATACAGAACAGTAAAAGAAAAATCTTATTCTAGAACGTCTCAAAAAAAATTACAAAAATGTAATTACTTTTGGACTTTTAATGTTATGTTAAAAATTTTTTTCCAGATGAATTTTGTTCTTTGACTGTGAACTAGATTACAAAAGAAACAGATCACACTTAATAAATTAGGCTTTTTGAGATTTATGAGTTTGTACTATATAGCATGCTAATAAAAAAATGCCAAAAACTGGGAAGAAAAACAAAGAAACAAAAATCCCACAACTAAACACCCAAAAAGCCCAATCAATAAACAAAAAGGACACATCTATAGAATTTACTATAGGTATATGGTATATATTCACTATATGGTATAGGAAGTAGTCAACTGACATATACAAGAAAGAAAGAATCAGCAGGGAATTCTGAGCAGAGAGATATTTTGCAGTGGTATCACAAGGTGATGATTCTTATTATCACAAATTTAGGTGATATCTTAACATGATGACTTGCTTCTAATTTAATATTTCAACTAGTCTAATTTGTCACAAATTCATGGAAGATTATTATTACTGAAGCAGAAATAACAAAGAATGATCCCTGTAAAACAGCAGCAGTGAAATTTTTTGGACTTTCTTTTCTCCATTTTTTCCCTGTCATAAAGCCAGCTGCACGTATCTACTCTTTATTCTCTAAAGATGTGTTGGGACAGCAAGTCCCAACACAAATCAGGTTGGGAAATCAGGAAATACATATATCCGGTGGTTTGGCCATCCAAACACTGATGGAAGAAATCACCTGTATTTTAAGCCTTCAAAATCTAGTAACTAATAACTTTGGGAGTTAAAGGTCCTGAAAACTCAGGGGCTCTCTCCAACAGGTCCATGTCCTTCCTGTGCTGAGGGCCCCAGAGCTGGATACAGTGTTCCAGGTGGTCTCTCACAAGAAGAGAGCAGAGGGCCAGAATCCCCTTCCTTGTCCTGCTGCCCTGCAGCCCAGGGCACTTTTGGTTTTCCAGGCTGGAAGTGCACATTGCTGACTTGTGTCCAGCCTCTCTCATCAACCAGCACCCCAAAGTCCTCCTAAGTACAGCTGCTCTCAATCTCTTCATCCCTCAGCCTGTATCGATACCAGGGGTTGCCACAACCCAGTTGCTGCACCTTGCACTTAATCTTGTTAAACCTCATGAGATTTATAAACTGAAAGCTCTTCTTTAAATTTCCTAGTTGAGGGTATGTTGTAATAATCTCTTTTAGTGTCATAACTTGTTTTGATTACCAGTACTTTAGATGGTGAAATATTTTTAATCTAATATAATCTTAATTGAAACCTTAATGTAATCATAATTTTCTTTCTTGTCTTAGTGGTATTTTTATTTAAGCATGTACTTGTCTGCTTACCCTTTATAACAGAATTTGTAACAGTTATATGAATGTGACTTAATTAAATGAATATTTTATTAATTTTATCTGAAACAATCATTAGATTAAATATTTAAATACTACATCTTAATTAATATAAATAAATTGGAGAGTGTCAGAAAATATTTCTGGTTGCTGTTGTCTATCATCTGTTCTGATAACATCTTGACCCAAGACAACCCAAGGCACCATCTGGAGAGATAGGAGAGGCCAAGGTTATTTGAATAAGATTGAGAGCCTTTAGTAGTATTAATACAGCACGTATCCTGCCAATTTCTCTCAGTGCCAAGGGGTTCCAGGTGTGTGTGCTGGGCATAGTCAGAGACAGTAGAGCTGGGTCTAGAACCAGCCTCCCCTCCTTACCTCCCATGTGAGCACCTTAATCACCAGGCTGCAGGCCTGATTACTCCCACTCTCCACAGTGCTCTAGTGAACTTTTGATTTCTCATTTCATACACACAAAAATAAATGATGTCTAACCACTGGAGAGTGTAGCTGTGGAAATATTAAGGCTGAGGAACTCAACACAATATACATCCTTTACTTTGGCAGATAAAAGGTTACTTCTTCCCCAAGCCGTCCTAGGTAAATAATATAGGCTGCCAGTGTCAATAGCATTTTACTTCAGTTGTAGAAGCAGTCATATTAAGGCTGGCTTCTGCATCTGGTGATTCAAGCTTAATGTAAAGCCTCTACCTTTTATTCTCAGCAGCAAAAAAAGGCCAAAGAAACAATAAGAAATATGTCCCTTGGTATTTGTATGCTATGTAAAATAGACACAAATCAGTATTTCCATTTAAAACAGATTGTGTACTTCAAAAACATTTTAAAATGCATTTGCTATACATAACTTGTATTTTATGCTATGATGTATTCTGAAATACATGGAAGGAAATTAACCTAATAACTTCAATTGATTAATGGGGAAAATAAGATTGAAATCTTGTTCATGAAAGTAGCAAGAGATGTGAAAATTTAAAGAACAGATGCATGGTTACACTAAGATCTTTGAGAATCTAATTTCAGTCTGTGTTTAAGAAAAATATCACCAAGATGATGACTCAAACTGAAAAAAATATTATGCTCCATTTTTTGGTTAATTTTTGTATCATTATAATGCAGTGAGAGACAACTGTACATGCTTAACTGTAGAAGAGAGAGAAATCACAGCTGTGAGGTCATAATTATTTATGCTCTGTAGTTACCATCTAACTGTGAAGGAAAAAGAGAAAGTCCTGTAACTTCCCTGTCACACATTTCATCATTAGAAACATTACTCATAAAACTTGTAGTCGGAACTTGTTTGTTAAAATGGATCATCCCATGCAGAAATGTTCTGAATAAGTAAGGTCAGTAGCAAGGGGGATGATATCCCATTTGTAGTTTTAAGAAAATGCCTCAGCAAGGGAAGAGAAAGAATTTACATCACCAATACACCATCTTCTTTTGAAGTTTCTGTCTCATTAAGAAGAAACCTCCTTGAAGAAGCTGATTGGAAGAGGTGGATCTGTGTTTCGCTTGATACAGGTCATCATCCTGTAAATAAATTCAAGATCTATGGGCATGCATATGATTTCTTCCCATTTTTTCCTATAGCTGTTGCAAAATTTTTCATTATTTTTTTCCGAAATTATTATTAAAAGCGACAGTTATGTTCTTCCAAATAAATTGGTTTATGATTTCTGTTACTGTAATTTATTCAGGCAAGTTATTCAAGGCCATAGATCAATGTGGGAACGTAAAACCTGAAATAACATCATAGTTTGCTGTCTATTTGTTTTTAGTTTCCCTCCTCCCACCATTAATTACCAGAATATTTTAGCCCTCTTCCTTTCCCTTACAACGAAGTTTTTATGCCACTTCATAAGTTGCAATGAGTACTTACTACAGGTTGCTCTCCATAATTGTTCATCTTTGGGATGTAGAGGGAACTTCTGAGACTTTGGGTTTTGTTCATTAGTTAGTTTACAGTAAGGACAACAGATTTCCTAAGATGTGAGGCCAATAAAGATCTGGTACTCCCTTGCAGCTCTTTGCAGAGCATACCTGAGAATACAGAGTACAGTATAATGTCAATTACAGAACACAGGAAGTTCTTAAATTTGCAAATAATTTCAAGACTTACCCATCTCCTTTGCTGTTGTCTGATATGACATAACTTGGAGAAAGAGTTAAATACTTTTTTAAAAGCAGCTCTAGGAGCTCTTATCGAAAATGTTTCATAGGACTGTAATAGAAGGTAGAAGATTTTCATCATAGATCCTCATTTGGGAAAACTGTGGCAACATTTTACCTTTTGCTGAAGATGCCATAGGAGAACATGGGCATGTGCTCCTTCAAACTATTTTCCCTGTCTGAGCAGTCTTTAGAAGCTCTTGGTATGCTGGAAAGCTGTCCTGCTATTTCTGGAGGATTCATATCACAATGGCAGGCAGATAAACCAAAACGATTTAAGATAAGAGCTATGTTGCAATAATTTATAAGTTTGAAAGAGAGCTGAAATATTCTCCTTTATCCTGTTTTTTTTGTGTTTGAGTTTCAGAGCCTTGTTTCGAGCTGAGTTTATTATTGAACTGGTACTTTTAAAAGTGCTAAGAAATTCGCAAAACCAAAACCATACACCTATGATATGTAGTCCACTTTTAAATTTATTTTTTTTAATATCTGACTATGAGGGTTGCAGTTAGAGCATCATGTAGAGTCTAGCAAGAGAACACCTTAGTATACAAAATGGTGGAAAAAATAGATATCGCCTCAGTCTCCTAGTCCATGAGGAGATTTATGTTTCTCCATTACAGATTTAAGGAACATTTAGGGTAGCAATGTTATTGCATTTGCTGATGCCATCCATTCCCTTTAAACATCTTTAGATAAGATGTTTGCATGTGGTATTATCAGGGAACAGAACGAGTTGCAAATGCATCTATACTAACCATGCCATTTAGAAGTTTCACTTTTTTTCTTTAAAAATCTAACTTTTAAAAAAAGATGTACATACTGCTAATAATTCAGGTGTTTTATTCCACCTCTGAAGATTACATAAAAGTAAACAACTCAGAAATTAATTTCCTCCTGTTCAGAGACATCTATGATTGTATGCTTACATGGTGATACTTAATGAAACTATATGCTATGGAGCAACAGTAAAACTTTGACCCTAAATATGCTTAGTAAAACCTGCAAAGAAAAGAACTCTGCAGAGTCCATGAAGTCCATCTCATTTCCTTGAAAGAAAATTGAAAAAAATTCAATCATGCAAGGCTTAGAAACACAAAAAATTGTATTAAGGTTATACTAATATAGATGGAAGCCATTCCTGTAAATCTCTTTAGTGCAGTGCAGCTTATAACCATGTACGTGTACAGAAATCTATTAAAAATTTTAAGCTACATTAAATTTTTCATTACTTTTGCTAGTGTTTTAAACACAGCAGTAAATCTTGAAATGAGTGTCAATTCAATTAGTATGTTATGGTATACTACTGAATTTTATAGATACTGGTGGAAAGAAATAAGATGAATGTATCTTTGAAATGCAACTTCAGAAAGGTAAGTGTACAAAACTTCAGTTACAGTAAATTCTGTTACTAAGTATGACTATTTGGAAATAAAAGTAGCCATAACAAGTTTCTGTTGAAAGGGAAAAATACAAGGAAAATTATCCCTACTTCAGGAGCACTGAAATAACTTCATATAGGATTCTACATGTAAGAAATAAAGAGAATGATGGCAAGATCTGTTGTTGATGTTGGGCTAAAAAGTAGATTGGATTGCTTAAAGTAATTTGAAGGCTAGAGGAAACAGCACACAGCAGGGAAAATTATTTTTCCAAGTATCTTTCTGAATGCTTATAACAAATGCTGCCATTTTGTGGATTTTTTTTATTGTGGGTGATTTCTGAAAGAGGTGTTGGGTAGTTACCTTGACAGACCTGATTTGCTACTCAGAACAGCATTTTCCTGTCAGAAATGACAGACTTATTGACTGGGTGCTTCATTTTGTCCTCCTTCACTGAAGATGGAAAGAGTACTCACCCAGATTCTCTGGCAATCAAGTGATTACTTTGTCTTCTCCCTTGGGGGATGTCTGCTGTTAATTTGCTTAGGTCATTGATAATAACCCTTCTGTGGACTCTGGCTGTTCATTGTACTTATCACTAGTTCAGACATCATGCTGAATTTAACATACTCATTTTCTTTCATTTTTTTAAGCAAGTAGTTCACAGATTTGGATTAAAGTTCATGCACGTTCATTATGACTCTATACAATCTTGTTTCCATGACTTCAAATAAAAACAGCTCATTTTTATTAGGAACAGTTAACTACATGTTTAAAAACATTTATATGCTTGTCTATTATGTGTTTCTCTAATGTTCATAATTTTCCTGATGTCTAGAAAAAAATACATACAGTTATTTCTTCCAGTGTGAGAATTTTTGTAAAATTGGAAACATCCCTTACTGTTGTATACTCTGAATAGGAATGTCATTATTACTGCATTATTGTATTTTATATTAAAGATCCTACTAATGGAGCAGCAAACTAGGCACAGACCAGGACCTGAATTGTACTAGGAAGGTGTCAGAAGAAAGAGAGCCTGTTTTTTTGGAGCAGTGGGTTGTTCTTCAGTGTCTGGTTTGCATGAGACTTCACTTACACAGCAGAGTATCTTTGGATAAAAACTGATATAGCTCAAGAAAGAGGTTTTAAGATAGAAAAGAATATTTAGAAGACTATTTTCCTAGGCTCTATTTAGAAGACTATTTTCCTTGGCTCTAAAGTATCATCTACTTCAGTCAGAGGTGTTCTGCCATGCGATATGACAAATAGGAAATGCATAACATAACCATGGAACAGATCAACACTGATATCATTGAAGCCTAAATTTTAAAAGGATTTGAAAAAAGGATTAGACTTTTACATGGATGAGAATGTCCACAGATCCTTTAGATAATATTAGAAAATACTTTGATACCTTATGCTTTAAAGAAACACCACACTGTAATTGATGGAGAAGAAAAAAAAAGCCCTTCTTAAAATCAGATTACTCCATTATTTAATATTATTGTAAATTCTGTGAGGGTGGGACTTTGGCAAATCTCAGACAGGAGATATCACATTAGAGATATTTATGATACATGTGAGCATACTGGCAATTTTAGAAGGGTACAAATGTCATGTTAGAACTGAAATAAACAGCCTATTAGAGAAAAAAAAAGGGAAAAAACAAGACTAAATTAAACCGTAACATTGGAGCATCCGTATGATGCTGTGTGATATAAACAAACAGTTGAAAAATTAGATACTTTCAAGATGCTTGATGAATATAATTTGTTTATTTCTAGAATGTCTTTGCCATTCCCATCAATTAAGAAGTTTACATTTTTGTATTCACTTTGCACTCCCACTGTTAAGGGGAATATGACACAAAAATAAATACTAAATGTTCTCCTAGAACCAGTTAATAGACAATCATACCTGAAACTCACACCATTCACTTTGCAGCAATGATAAAGACATAATATTTTATGACTGTTTGTTTAGAATGCTCTAATGTAATTCATAGGTTTTGTAAATAGACAACATAATTTAATATTTTTCCTTGCAATACTGGTATAAGTTTATAAAATAAATTTCTAGCACTATCCAGTATTTATAAATGCCCTCTGTGTAAAGTTGTAACATGATTTAAGTGCATAAGTGATTCATTTATATTACTCATATTTGACCTTAATATGCATTAATATTGTGGTAAGACTCTAATTTGCCACAGGAGATATTTTAGAAATATTTTTAGTGTTTAGTTTGTGATTTCAGACAAAGGAATAGGATCCACAGGACTGTGGCTAGAAGGAGAAATTGACAAATGAGGGTGTGCCAATTAAATTTGCAAACAATACCAAGCTAGAAGAGACAGCAAGTATATTGAAGGACAAGATTAAAATTGAAAATTATTTTGACAAATTAAACCGATGAACTGAAAAACCCAAGATGGAATTCAAGAGGGAAAAGTAAAAATTATATGTGCTAGTAGGATTAATCAGCTGCCTAAATATAGAAGAAATATTGTCTAGATAGGTAGCAGCCATGAGCTATACTGAACCTCAAGCTAAACAAGGGTCATGACATTGTTTGGAAGTTGAGCACACTGGAAAGCATAAACTAGAAATATTAATCTTCTAGATGTTTTTAGATTTTAGAAAAGACAATGGCTGCTTTGGCAAAGTCCAGTGGACAGCAAGTTTAAATAATGAGAAGTATAGAAAGTGTGTTTAATTTATCCAGAAGTCTGAAGAAGATATCCAAGACTGAATATTTAAGGGACCAAGGGAATGTGAACAGTTTTTAGATCTCCAAAAATATTTTCTCTGTATGTATGGCTGATGTGCAGAGAGGGTATTTAGGTAAGACATTAAGAAAATTTTTTCAGCAGTAAGAACAAGCTACACAAACATCTTTCAGAATTCTCTAGTTTGCTGTTGTTCGTACCTTGAGACAGTTGGATAAGCAAGACAATCTCCTGACACTCCTTCCAGGACTCTAGGATCCATTTCTTTGCTGACAATCTCAGATTTTCACTAGGAAATAGTCTGTAGTCCTTCCTGGCCTTCTTTACATGGAAAGGACCATCAAGGTTCTGTGGGAAAACCATGACAGGGGAGGAAAAGAAAGGAATGGCAGTAATTTAGTAGAATGCTCCCAGAATATAACTGAAATACTAATGTTGAATATTAAGGTAGATCAGGGATCTCTAGATACTTGTTGCTCGAATCAAATTGCAATTCCTGCAAGATTTGAGTATGTTGTAAATATGAGAAGAAATCAGTTTGAATTCCCTGACTGAAATTACCAAAAAAAAAAAGTGAATATCACTCCCCCAATTTTTGTATTTATGACTTTTGCAGTCATGTTACTTTATTCATTTATGTTCACATCAGTTACACTGTTTTACAATTTGATCACCCCCATAAAAAAGTCTCTCTGTCACAGAAGCTAAATCAGACAATAATGAAAAACAGAATACTAAGGACCAAGTCTTAGCACTAATCTTCCCCAGAAGAATCTGCTTAGCCACAAAAGTGTCTGGCAACTAAAAGAGGTAAACAGACATATTCCTTCATGAGTGCATATTCTCAGCTGATAATACCACAGAGCTCACCTTTATAACTTGATGAGAAATATTTCAATTAAAATGGAGAATCTTGCATATGTATCTAATATTGAAGATGGATTCAGAACCTGATGATTTCTTGTCCATTGTTTTCTACCTAACTCAGGAAACCTAACCTATTTGGGAAACTTGTACTGGCTTTTTAAAGGCACTTAAAGCTGAGTCTGCAGTATAAGACTTCCTTTACAATCTTTTGCATAATTTTACGTATTAAATGTAGTCTAAGTGTCAAAATAATGTAATATTTAATATGGTTGATACTATTAATACTATTCAGATGGTAATACAGGAATATAAACACATTCAGTCTGTTTGAGTAAATACACAACTCAATTTTTATTTCATTGAATATGCCACATAGCTTCAGTGTCTATTGCTAAATAAAGATGTAGATCTGTAGATCATCAGAATTCATGGAATAATTTTTTGGGCGGGGAAGAAATATTTGTTTGATTATTATTGTTCACAGAATTAATTTTTGGGAGGTTCACATACTGTTTAAATCTGTCATGCCTACAAGAACAGCTGTATGTGATCAGGCAGTGGATATGAACATTTGATCAAAAGTTCCCCAGTTCTTTACTGTAAGGAAACAGGAATTATGTAGCTGAAAATAATTAGCTTCTGTTTTCTGGATTACACGTCCAAAATTTACTGAATTCACATAGTTATAGTACAAAACTATAGGGAAGGAACAAAAGGGAAGGAATAGTCTGCAGAAGAATGAAAGGGATAGCTAGGAAAAAGGAGGCATTGAAGCAAGTAGATGTCAGAAAATGAATGAGAGTCGATATGAAAAATAAGAAAAGACAAGAAAATAGGAGTGTACAGTCCATTAAATCTTGCAAGTGGAAAGCAAATAAAGGTCATAAAACACATAAAATTATTCACAGTCAAAGGCCTTAGTGGTAATATGATGGGTTTTTACAATTGCATCAACAAGACAAAAAGGCTAGAGACAATGTCTTGAATTAAAGGGGCCTGGGTTGAGCTGGAATTCATCAAAGTTTTGTGCTCAAGGCAAAATTATGTTAGGTTTTAGTCAATTCTGGGCTAGAAAAGCCATCCAGTGGAAAATAAACAGATCTCACAGGATGCTCAATCTACTCTTTGTCAAAATATTACAGTAAACAAAATCTAAAAAGGTACTTACAAATATAATGATATTTATATACATCTATAATAATGTTGGAAGTGTGTCAAAGAAATTAGATGCTATGTAGAAAACAAGAGCCGTACTTGAAACCTTCTGTGACTACATTTTAAAAAGCACTTTTAAAGACAGTGTATATCTTTAGAAGCAAGTGATCTAAAATATGGGAGAGATGATAAAGAGGTCATGTTTTGCACTGTTACTTTTTCTAGGAAGTCCCTGGGCAGACTGGCCTACATGAACTGAAAAAAGAAATGTTCTCCTGTATGCCGTATTTTCTGAGTTTTGATGGCATTTTCTTTATTGAGTGATGTTAACACTCGTGTTATCAGGTTCTAGATGAGAAAAGCGAAGGAGGATCTGTTCAGTTAAACTGTTAAAAAGGAGATTAAGTGTCTATTGATAGAAAACTCCAATGCTTGTCTTCATGTCATCACAATATATCACATCCATTCATTACCAACTGATGCAAACTGGCAGGCAAAATTAACACGTGTCAACTTTATGTCTTCACTCTACAGGCTAATAGGCATCCTAGGGTATTTTATACTACTGTATGTCTTGCTAACAGGCTGATACTGCCACAAATGAAAGGGATAGTCTTCTACTGGAAGTAATCTTGGGTCCAGAATATACTACAGAGCTCAGAAACCCCCACAAGCTAATAAACTGTGTGAAGATACTGTACCGTAAATGACAAATAAAAGCTCCAAGTCATTCAACTCCTGAAAACTGTGATACATATTTTTAGAGTACAGGAGATGTGGAATGAATGCCAACAGCAAACCATCTAATCATACAGGAAAAAGGTATATGAAAGCAATAGAATTTTTGAAATAAGAATAATAACTACTTGCAGTTATTTCCAGTCAGACTGCCGAGAGTCATTGCATTTATTTACATTATTTACCTTTGTTATGTATTTCTTTGATTATCTTTCTGGAAACTGAAGGTTGATTTTACTCTAAAGAAGCATGAAGCTTACTCGGGGGAGATTTTGGAGGTTGCAGGATGTGGCAGGAAAGAATGACATTCTTAATAAAAATTATTCTATTACTTCATTAGGCTAATATGTCAAATTTTTGAATGACTATTCGTGATTTTTTACAGCGAGCAACAAATACTAATGAAGCATTGTTACAGTTTGGTTATTAAAAGTATTAGAAATGTCTCTGCCTAAATTAAGGTGCAAAAGAGACCATATGCCATGGTCAATACTATGAATTTTATAAAATAGTAAAAATGAGAGAGAAAGGAAAGGAAAAGGAAGAGAAAGATATATAAAGGAAGTGGGCAAAAAAAAGATAGAGACAGATTAAAGAAAATATCACCATTCCATGAATCCCAACGATGATCCTCTCTAGTTGGTCTTCTTGATGGTGAAGATCCCTCAAAAAACATAGAATCCAACAGATTAATATACGTTCAGGCCACATGGGAATGCCCAGGTTCCTCCCCTGGGAGAGATGAGTTTGACACTGTCTTGTATCAGAGTCTGGATCTGTTGCATCACTTTGCATCTTGAAGTGCAAGGCCTCTGGGGAGAACTTTGGGGGGGTCTTTGATGGGTTGTGGCACCCACTCAGCTGCCTCTCACATGAATGTCCCATGGATGTGGCCTTCCTGGAGCAGGGGCATTTACAACTGAGCTAGTTTGTGTAATGGAGGATGAGTGTTCACTGCTCCTGATCAGAGATGATACCACACATCTGAAACCTCCTCCTCCCCACTCCATTTGGGGTAGTCTGTGTAGACAGACCCCAGCAAATGGGTCTGTGGGCTGTGGCCTCCCCTACCCCAAACCCAGTCAGAGATGACTCTCAGCACAGCTGCTGGGTTTGTCTTTCTTGTTTGGCATTCTTCTCCTCAGCCTGGTATGTTTTTTCCTGGACCTGAGATGATTGAACAATAGTGTCTTATCTTCTATTCCCTTAGGTAGCTTAACTCACGGTCCTAAATTCTCCTTAGGTGGCATCTTCAGGGAGGGGAGGGCTTTGGTGGCTGTGGCTTCTTTATACAGTTTTGCCATAGTGGCCAAAACTTCTTCATAACAATGGTTAAGCCTTGAATCATTAACATTTCAGTCTCTGACAAGCACATAAGAGAAAGAAGGGAGAGAAAAACAGAGTAACCAAAAGGGTAAGAATGCTATAAATTTCATCTTTGCTACAACCAAAAGCAGTTAGGAATTAATCTGATATAGAAACATGTTATAATATTTTCTAGGAAGAAACTGAAAAATAGAAAAAAATACTGGTTTTTATAATAGGCTATTATTCTTTTGAACAAAGAATTGAGTGATCAGTGTATCAAACATCTGTATATTGAAATAGATCCCAATATTTCCAGGTGGAACGTGCCTGGGCTCTTCTAGGCCTTAGTTTCTTGGCCAGAGGCAGCAGCTCTGGCATCCATCACAGGGATACTTCTGGTCGGCTGGGAATCGCAGCTAGGCACTAGAAACCAAGTCCAGGCTTGTGGGAAGCTCAGTTTTACCTCTGGTGAAGGTCCTTAGGCAAGGTGAAGAGAAAGGAGACGGATTCTGATGGAGGGTTAAAATCCAGAGCTTTATTCCAAAGTCACGGAGATCTGAATCATGGTAACAGCTCCAACCGAACCAGGCACACGTTCTCAGGTTCCTTTTAAGCTCAGGGATGGGGGCAGGGAAGAACAGGTAAGTCACCATCCAGGTGGGAGGAGGTGGAATCTCAGGGGATAAAGACACTTGGCTACCCCAATGACGCCCAGGGTGAGGGGCGCCAACCACAGGACAGCCTTGCTGGAATGTTAAGATTGACTGACAGCATTTTAGCAAGGGGACAAGGGGGACAAGGGGGACAAGGCTGCCACATCTGAGGGAAAGGGAAGTCTAAGACCGGAGGTTGCAACACACTGCAACACATCTGTAAGGTGATGAAACAATTTTTAAAGTGATCAGGACCAAATACAAATAAAAGCAGGTCATTTTATTTCAGTAATCAACAAAGGGCTGTGAGAATAGACAGGCATATAATGTCAGTTGCTTTGTACAATATTTCTGAAAAGTTACTTATCCATCAATGACTTTAGCTATTTTAAGGTATATAATTATAAGGAATAAATATAATATTTCCAACAGTATATATATATTTTCTGGCATGAGCAGACCATGCATTTCTAGCCAGTATATTATATGATCTCAGATATATGATCTGTTCAAAGATAAAATAATGAAAAAAGATGTGTCTATATGCATTATAAAAAAGACCCCAACAGCCTACATATCTGTATGTCACAAATTTGTTGATTGGTAATAAACAGAAAATATCCCACAATTAGTGCAAATATTCACATGGTATGACTCCATTAAGCAAGATTTTCTTCATAAAAGAAAATATTTTTGGTAAAATTAAAACATGATTAGGTTTTAAAAATGCTTGATAGAATGTGTATAATTTTCCTAGGGGGGAAAAAACCCACTTAAATTGTTTTTGAAAATCGTAAATATGCAATTAATAATTTTGTTGTTAGGAATCAGCATTTTAATAGACCTGACTTTCCAAACTCTGTAGTATAATCTTTTTATTATCAAACCACATTTCCTCACTATCCCAGTCTCTGCAATCCCTAGCTACCCATTTATTGTTTATGGCCTCTTCCTTCTCTTCCCAAGTATACAATGAAGTAGAGAATCATGCTGGATTAACTTGAACCTACACATTTAAATGTTCCACAAATAATTTCTGCATCCCATAAAAATTGTAGCATTTACACTCCTGTGGGCTGATATGCTAGTCTGAGAAGATTTAAATTATTTTTAAAACATGCTTCTTATCAGATTGAGAAGCAGGACTTGCTATATGAGATACATTTATGCATGTATAAGCAGGAATGCAACTGGGCTATGGGAAAGATTAGGAACAAAAAACAGGAACTATTCTCAGTGAAGTGAATTGTATTTTCATCCATATTGTGACAGTAACAATCAGAAGTCTACTGAAATTACATAGATTGGACCACAAAACAAACAGAATGTGTTAGATTTTACTGATGACAGCATTGAATGGGAAGACTGAGCTCACAGTGAAATAAAGGTGAATGTGTGAGTATGTGCAACCTGCAACTATTTTATAGCAGGAATGCAAGGCACATCTAATATTTATCTAATCTTCTATGAACTATTTCAGCTAACTTTAGACTAACATGGAGCCTAAACTGTAGAATTATTTGAGATGAAATGAAGTAGTCAATGCAGTTTTGTGTTTTAATTCAAATGTCTTACATTGGATACTCTTAATCTGCTTAATCTGAAACTCTTGACAGTCACAGCCACTGACTAGTCTACCTTGTGTCAATGGCACACTTATTATATATGTTAATGGAGTAGAGAGCAGCCCACCCAAGGTGGACAAGAGGCTGAATGTGATCTGGCAATGTGCATCTGCAGCTCAGAAAGCCAAATGTGCCCTAGGCTGCAGCCAGAGAAGTGTGGTCAGCAGGGCGAGGGAGGGGATTCCGCTCCTCTGCTCTGTCTTTGTGAGACCCCACCTGTTGCCTTGCATCCAACTCTGGGGTCCTCATCACAGGAAGAACGTGGACCTGTTTGAATGGGTCCAGAGGACACCAAGTTGAGTAGCAGGATAGAGCAACTCTCCTACCAGGAAAAGCTGAGAGAATTGGGATTGTTCAGTGTGGAAAAGTCTGCCTGGTGACCTTATTGTGGCTGTCAGTACCTGAAGGAATCCTGCAAACCAGGTGGAGGGGGTCATTTTACAATGGCATGTAATGACAGGACAAGAGGGAATAGTTTCTAAGTAAAAGAAAGTAGGCTTAGAATAGATGTTAGGAAGAAATTCTTTACTGAGTGGGTGGTGATGGGCTGGAACAGGTTGCCCGGAGAGCTGTGGGTGCCCCATCACTGGCAGTATTTAATGCCATATTGGATGGGCCTCTCAAAAACTTGGTCTACTGGAAGGTGTCTACTCACAGCAGGAGATTTGGAAATAAATTATATTTAAGGTGCCATTATATGTTCCCAGGATTCAATGCACACTCTCAATTCATGCCACTTAACAAAAATCTTTCCACTTATATAATAGTACCCTCCGTCATTATAATATCACTGGTGGAATTTCAGTGCTCAGCATTACCCAGCAGTTTTGTGTCCATCACTTTTACAAAATCATAATTAGAATGCTAATACAGGTTTTCAGTAGTGCTTTGATGAGTCACTTAGTTAAAATGTAGGAAATTATGTTCCATATTGTATTCCTGTCCAAAATTTTTTTTATATTGTAAAAGTGTTTTACAATAAAACAAAAGATATATGAAGTCATCAATCATCTTTTTACCTCAGCCATCCAATTAATTGGTAGTAAATATTAATTTTTAGTAGATCAAAGTTAAAATGTGGAATTAGATTTTCAATCATATTTCAAATATTTATTTCGTATAGCCTCTATAAATAAAATACATCAAATGAGTTTTAAAGATTGTAGTCTGCATGATGTTTAATTCTCCAAGAAATTAAATTTAAATAAAATGGTCAAAAATCAAAGAAAGCATCAGAAGAAACAAAATTAAATCCAGTAATATTTTTGAAGAATTCTGTAAATGCTTTCCATTTATACTGCAAAAATAAATATAGTAAAAAGGATACTTATTTTTTACCAATGAATTATATGAAGAGTCAGAATCCAAGTTCCAAGGCTGTGGATATGTGAAAAGGTGAATTTGAATTAGGCTTTTCTGCTAGATAGTTGGAAAGTACATTATAATGACATATGTATAATGAGAATTTATTGCCATAAGTTAAACTTGATCTTCCTACTCAAAGACAGCAATCTCATGTAAATTATGCAAGTCTTCCCAAGACTCCCAATATCATTTATGTACACCCATGTAACATCAGATAGTTTAATATGAGAAATTTTCACCTGGATTTAGGAAAATCCTTATAGAAACAATGCTGATAAAAATTTCTTCAAGTTTCCACTTATAAAAGCATAATACGTGATTATACCACAAGAGGTTTTATTGGCTCTTTGAAGAACCAAGACATTAGTACCATTAATTCAACCTTTATTATCAGCAAGGTAATAAAAAGAAAAAAACAAGATATGGTCTTACATAACAAGCACAATGGATTAGAAGCACAGTAACTGCAGGCTCTCCAGGGCACTGTAACAATGCTGAGTGCATTGTGCTGGCTAGATGGAATGCTCCCTTGTCTAATGTACAAACACTTGTTTACAGCTTTTTTCAAGAAAAAATACTGTAACTTAAACCTGTTGTTGGTACAAATCTGAAAACTTCTTACCACAGTCATAGAACTTTTTTACTGCACATATGAAGGAGAGTATAGCAATTTGGGAAAAGCTAAAAGACAAATTTAACCAGTTTATATTTTTAAGACTCTTAATTGGAGCAGCTGCTTAATGTTTCTGAGAAGTGGCTGTTTACTTGGTGACTAAGTAACAAAGGTGATTATATGTGTTTGACAAGTGCAAAAAGGCAATTTATCACATTGCTTATCTCCCAATGAAAATTACTTGATTACCTGCACTAGAACATTAAATAGAGACAGAGAATTCCTGGTACTAAGTATATGAATGTAAACAAAATTATCTAAATTAAAGACGAATGTGAGGTCCACAGCTATAAACTCTATAGGTCAGCTGAATTAAAAATATATATTGCATAGATATTACTAGGGACTTTGGTTACCAGTGTTGTCAGTCGAGTACCTTGAGCACTAAAAATCCATGCAGAAAAATTAAAATTTCACATTTCTGTTCCCTTCAGTCGTGGTACTCATTCTTTCTCACATGTAACACAATGTATTTAGGTTTGTACTAAGATACTCAAAGTATTGAATATGTGAAATTTTACTTGAACTGAGACTAATGCTGTTCTTACCCATACAAGAGTTTCAATGAAAATATAATTTTAGTGAGTATTTTTTCCCTTCTTTAGGCACCAAACATATAAAATGTCATGAATTCATCGTGTAATTGCCAACATTTGACATTTAGTCTTCCCATTGAAACACATGGTAGGAATAAACCATTGGTTACAAACACAGTACTGGCATTTCATTCCTGCCTTCTAGTTCAATTATACAATTCCCATATTTGTGTACAGAAGTACATCAGTGAAAATAGCACTGAGTCAGAAAGGATGGCGAAAATTAAGGAAATGTAATTTTTTGAAAGAAAGAAAAAACCCCCAGTTTTGAAAGAGGAAGAAACAGATATTTGTAGGTCTGCTCTGTTTCAAACTGTGATAGAGTTCTTTCTTGTTACTATAGTATGCTATTATGGCTCTTATTTACAGCTTAGACCAGAATTTTAGTGTCATATATTGTCCATTTGAAGCTTTAGTTAATGTCTGGAATATGATAATGTTAACCTGCAATTTGAACATTCTATTGCCTTGTTATTAAAACACAAACAACCTTTACTATAAATTTATGTAAAATGGGGATTGACTAGAAAGGTTCTGTTCCTGTGGTGGGCATTCACCTAGCTACTTACTCTTCCTCACCCTGAGAAGAACCAGAAGAGCAAAAGTGAGAAAAATTTGTGGGTCATGACAAAAGCAGTTCACAAAGTGAAGGAAAATGGGGGGACAGGAGAAGGGGGGAATTTTCTGTAGCAAAAGACACAAAGACAATTATTTGCTCTCTCCAAAAAGCAGACTGATGCACAGCCACCCAGCAAGCAAGTTATTTTGAAAAGAATACCACCCAGCTTTTATTGCAGGGCATGGTGTCATATGGCATGAAATATTCCTTTTTTACAATTCTGGTCAGCTTTTCCATCTGTGTCTCAATCTCTTCTTCACCTTTAGCCTGCCCACTATGAGAGCAGAGTGGGAGACAGAGAAGGCCTGGATTCTGTGCAAGTTCTGTTCACCAATAAAACACTTGTGTGCTGTCAACACTGGTTTAGTCACAAATTCAAAACACAGCATCATACAGGATGCTTTGAAGAAAGTTAACCTCATCTTGGCTAGATTCAGTACACTTCTTCCTTCTGTTGTGTTTTAACCGAGGCTGGCAAATACACACCATGCAGCCACTTGCTCATTTCCCCTTTGGTGGGATCATGGGGAGAATTGGAAGGGCAAATTTCAGAAAAAAAATCCTTGTGGCTTTAAAAATATAAACCCCCATTTTTATATGCTGAGCACGATGACATGAGGGCTGGAATAGCACCTTGGTTAGTTGGTGCCAGCGGTCCCTCCCAGAGCTCCCTGTGCACTCCAAGGCTCCTCATTGGTGGGGTGTTGTGAGGGGCAGAAAGGGCCTTGCTCAGAAGAAATTAAAACATCCCTGTGTTATCAAGACTCTTTCTATTCAAATACGAAACACAGCCTCATACCAACTACTGTGAAAAAATTGATTGCAGCAAAAGCCAGTAAATACACTTAGGCTTCAGGTCAACTCTGTCATTGCATGAGCCAAATATATACTCGGGCTCTGTCATGTGTCAGTGGAAAATTGATTTTTTTTTTTTTAAAGCCTGAATTAAAGCCATCATTTTTACATATTACTTGAATGTCAATGGAGTTCTCAAGTGTGTGTCTAAAGTAGGTTCTGTCTCCCTTCTTTGTCTGGAAGACAAGAAATATGTGATGAATAAAGACGATGTTGGCTACCAAAATTTATCACAAGTAATTTTGAACACCAAGAAAGATGTTTGAAGCTAGTAAGACAAACTTAGGATCAAAGAAAATGACAGCTTGCTCACATTAGGCAGGTATTGTGCTGTCAGATCATGACACTAACTACTTTATCACTAAAGAAAAGCACCACTTCCACCATCTTTATCTATGCAGAACTGTGGAACTGTGGAAATAAGTAAACAGCAATCAATGAAGAAAATATATCAGAATCAGAAAGAGAAAAGGATCATGTAATTGATGTGGTTAGCCTGGATTTCAAATAAACCAGTAACCCCTAAATATGTGCCTAGGTGGTAATGAACTCTTTAAAAAGCTCTAGGCAATTTATCAATAGTAAATTATTTTGTGTTTATGTGACAATGGAAAATCCAATATCTTCCTCAGATACCTATTTCATCAGCTAGTCACAAATGTAAAAAACTTTAGGTGGGTACTGTCATAATTTTCATTCTTAGTTTATTCTTTAATGTTGCTAGGGTTAAGGGACATCTAATAGGGTATTTTGAGAGTCTCATTATGCCTCAAAACCTGCCTGGTTATGCTAAGTTCTGAGTGCTCTCTTAAACATATTTAAAACCCAAATGTAATTCAAAATTTTTTTGTTAAAAACATTTTTAATTATGATAAGATTATTTGGATATAATGAAAAAAGAACTATTTTATTGTGCATTGATCTGACCTATCCAAGCATACTCTCTCTTTGAATAAACCAAGACATTTCTATTTCTATTATTTAATCACAATACTAAACTCTATTTTTTATTTTATTTCCCACTGCCTTGTGGGAGGTGTAGTTCCATTGTCATAAAGAAGAATTCAAATCTGTTGGCCAGGAACTGAATAGAAATTTCACAGCAAGAAACCTCAGTAGTGCTATTTTCCAGAAAAGGATAATTAGTTGTTGCTGTAAACAATAGGACCATAACTGTGTGATTTATTTCTTTCCATAATAATAAGTAGAAATTCAAGATGAAATTGCAAAATACAAAGACAAACAAAAGCAAGAAAAAATCAATATGAATTTCAGAGAGAAAGCAAATATTGCATAGAGATTTGGGGCTTTGGTTTTCTATTTTCTTTGCCTTAAAATAGAAAGGTGCATGCATCTTCTATCAAATGGGGAATTATTTGAAAGTTTTGTGTTCTTATACATCTAATTCTTTTAACTGGCATTTGAATAAATCTGTATTTTTATAGGCTTTTTGTACAATTGATACCTCCTCTTATTGTATGCCTCATTTCCATGTTTTCCTCTTCTTTTCTCTTATCTTATAAAATAAATAGCTCTTACTTTTTTCTGCTCTCTAACACTTCTAAAATCAGATGACACCTGGTTTAACAAACTTTATTTTCTTAGATGCTTAGCAGTGAGTCTTGGCCTTTACTGCTCTTCAGTTCTTTAAAAACTGACAATATGTAATTTTCTTATATCTAATGAAATTTTTGGCTTGCAGGAGGCTATTTTTATTTCTTATTTGAAGAAATACATATAGTTTAGAAAATTCTCTTGCAATTATTTTAATGAGAATATAAAAATTAAAAAGAAAGAAACATTTTCATCGAGATTATAGTTTCAAAATATTTAAATGGGAAGAAACATCAATTTTGTGATTATGATTGAAAGACCAAATTACATAAAATTTGTAATGCTCATGAGAATACGGCTTTGGCTGTCCTGTCTGAATGTCAGATGCTACTTATTTTTCTTCTAGTTTATAAGAAAATATGTTCTATTATTTTTATTGAAGATTTCTGCAGATCAATATGACACATAAATACTTTCATTGTATAACTGCTTCTTCAGTGGACTATTAGAAACAATAAATCTTGACAAGGATATTGATTACATAGAGAGTAGAACTTTACCAGATAGATGCAGGAAGTAGAAAACACTTAACTCTCTGAACACAAGCTTTCAGGGACAAAATACTTCTGACATAAGCATAGTGGTCTGATTTACCTTGTATATTTTAGCTGTCAGTTTCCTTGGAATTAAGTGCAGGTGAGGCTATTATTTGCATTATTTTGATAGTAGATAAGATTTAATGAATCCCATTTATGAATTAATATTCAGGTCAAAATTACATGTAGGAAAGGTTTTAAAATGTGCTAGCACACGTGTGCACATGAGCGTGTGCATGCATGTAGGTAAATAAATATAAATATTCATTACATGCTAATTGGATTTCTTAACAACACCCTCTGGAAATGCATATTTTATGTGATTCAGGTAAGATTGAAGTTTAGAGAGGCTATTTCAGAAAGTAGTAAGAATATACACTGCAGGAATAAGTAAGTTCCCTGCTTTCCTGGCACTTGCAGATGTATAGCCTTACTGCAAAACATTTCTTGACCCTGTTTTCAATTTCCTGTCCCATTCTGGAGAACAGTGGAAACTGAGCCTACATTATGCTATAAATGGCAATAAATAGGGTTTCCTGACACTCTTCCTTGAAACTATAATGCCCAAACAGAATATATAATAGTCTGGAATGAAACTATTATTAGATTATCTGATTTGCCTGATGTGAGGCACCATTCAACAGTAAATAAATCCATCCCAGTCTCTGCCAGTACATGAGAACACTTCTACTGCCTCTGAGTCTTTATGTCTGCACTTATTGACTGCCTTCTTTAACTGCTAAATGTTTTGAATGGTTAAGAGGAAGCAAGCAAGGCAGACAAGGGGGAGGCATAAAGAGGGCTTTATAAGCTATTTTTGAGACCTTCAATTCAGCTGCTGCACTGTGCCCCAAATCTTGCAGCTAAAAGCTATTTCCATTTTATGCACACTGCCATCAAAGGCAAAGAGTTGTTTGGCAACTTCTTTCTTCTGAAGGTTCTAATTATCCAGACCTTTGCATTACCAGGCTGCAGCAAGGCTATCCCTTCATCTCTTCCTCTTAGGAAAAAAAAAAAAATACACTACAAGAGAGTAGATGTATATGGTGAAGTAATAGACAGCATTCTAACTGGGTTATTGTTGGAGAATAAGAGTGACCATACTCCCAAATTTTTTCATGGCTCTTTTTTTTTTTTTCCACTGAGTGCACAAATTGTACTGATTTGGGCAGTGAATTTTGTGTCAAGCTACACAGTTTAGATTATGTTACAGCATGGGACTTTAAAAATGACAAATAGGGAGATTAGCCAATCCAGTAAAGCAAAATCTGTGCAAATCATAGCCAATATTTCCTACCTGATTCAGACTTTTGAATCAAAGAAGGTGTTAAGAAATAGTAGGAGAACTCTTTATTTTAATCATTAATATCCCTTTGCATCCTTTCAATGAAGTGAGTCAGTGACTCAGTAGTGTTTAATTGCTGACTGTGCCTCCATAACAATATCTATTGCACAATACAGTTTGCTTAATTGGTATGTAATTTTATCTGTACAGCACTTATTAAAAATTATCCTTCTTAAAAACAATTTCACTTAAACAATTTTTAATTTTAAATTATTTTCAAATAATTTTAAATTTACTAATCATTAATTTGAAATAAATGTAAAATATCAAAATGCATTAGGTACAGCTAGGCTTCTGTAAAATATTATCAATCATGTTAGACTCTTCTCTAAGAAACACTTGTGACCAATAAGTAAAATATTTTTCATTAAACCATACCAATATTTTACTCTGTATGACCACAGGAATGTGCTCTGTACAGTACATGTGCCCACATTCACGCACACACATTTTAAATACACATACACATATATAAAAATATAACCATTTATTTGCAAGAAGTAAATATCATAAAAGAGACATTAGACTCATATGGAAGGAAATAATTTTGAATTTTTTTATTTGTTTCTTCTTTGTTTATCTTGAAAGGGGCACAGCCTTCAAAAGCTTTTCTACTTTCAGAAAACTTGTTTGCTGACAGTTGGGCTATAACTATATTTCATAAACCTTAAAGCTCCCAAGTTGCTGGAAATAAATTGATTTTGTGAAAATATGCGACACACAGGTTTTCAATATGGGTCCTGAACAGTCTGTCCCTAAAGTAGTTATTTCCATTTACACCCTTGACCTGCTGGTGGCTTTGGTGATGCTGTAGTTTTTCATGTACTTCAAAAGTCACAGATCTGTTTCCATCCTTCTTAATTTAATATAGACTGCACATGCTTCTATCAGTAAGAACTTTCATTTTTATACTTCTTCGATTTCATGACACCAGTGGTTCTATATTTCACAGTGTAGGGAGCAGAATGAAATTACACTGCTCTCAGACTTCAGCAATATCTGGTTTATGTGATTCAGGACCTCCACACAAAGAAGAGGTCACTCTCAATATTTCTGTAAATGGCTCTTTCTGAAGGAGTATATATGGTAAGTCTGATGAAGTGTGATTTGTTTGTTGTATATAAAGTGGGGCAGAAGCCCTACAAACTTCTGTGATAGTGGTAAAATGCAGGCGCATAATTCAACAACCAGTTATGCTGTTTTGACATAATTTGTCAGAAGCTGGAAAATTTTAAGTAAGCATTTCTAATATTTTTCTCTCAGTTGTCTTGTATCTTGCTACCACAGTCTCTGCCAGCAGGATTTTGGCTTTTTGAAAAGTGTCCTCCTTTTACGCTGGAGAGCAGAGGCTGACTTTATGTCCATCTATGTTCCAAGAAATGACTATTGGTATACATAATGTAAACAATCAGAATAAATTTAGAAAACTGGTTTTGTGTACCTAAGGAAATTGATATTCATACTGAGCATTTTAAATAATTCTTCACTGTGTACAGGTAATACCTCAAGAGTCTTTACTGTAATTGGTTCACTACAGAGCTGTGATTTCCATTGTTTAATGCCTGCAATTCTCATAGATATTTCTGTCCTCACTCCAACTGTCAAACTGTTGATACTCTAACAAATGAGTTATTTCTCTGAGTAGACTGACTTATGTGATGATTCTTCCACTACAGTGACAAAATAAACAGAGAACACAATGCGCAATAAGAAAAATATTGTATCAAATATTGGAAGGAATCTATATGTTAAACAGAGGGTGTGAATCAGTCACATCCCAACTGTAAAGGCAGAGGTTCCCAATACTTTCTTCACCCCTACCTTTACCAGCACTGCTGGGTTCCCAGCCTCGGGAGCAAAAATCCAGGTTGATGCAAACACTGAACACCACCAGTGAAGCAAGTGTTGATGTGTGAGCTGTCACAGGAGCTTGAACCCTATAATTAATAGGACATAAAAATGTCCATCCCAGAGTGCTAAGAGAACTAGCTGACATTATTTGAGGCTATTCTCCATAATAATTTAGAATCTGTGGGGATCAGAGGATGTCCCAAGAAACTGAAAGAAGACTATAAAAAGGGCTTAAATGAGGATGCAGGAAATTTTGGGTCCATCAGTCTTATTTCTGTCTCTGAGAAAGTTACAGAATGAATCCCCTGGAGCACTATCACAAGTCAGATGAAGCAGGTGATCAGGAAAAGCCAGCATGGATTCACCAAGGGCAAATTGTGATTGAAACGCCTGACCATCTTCCATGACAAAGTAATCTTCTCTGCTCGTGGGGAGAACGATGCATTGCAGTTTAGACCAGTGGGTGGGGAATGGACTGACCAGACAAACCCGAAGGGTAATGGTAAGCAGCTCCTTTTCAAATGGGCAACCTGTCACAAATGGAATCCCAAAGGTCAATATTGGGCCCAACATTGTTTAATATCTTCATAACTGGCTTGGAAGATGGGATCAAGTGGATCCTGATGGAGTTTTTCAATGATACCAAATGGAATGAAGAAGAGAAACCCAGATACAGCAATACCTGGATAGGCTGGAAGAGTGGGATAACAAGAACCTTATGAAGTTCAACAAGGACAAGTGTAAGGTCTTGGACATATGAAAATATCATCTAGGAGAGGAGAGAAGCAAAGACTGGGATCTACCCAGCTGGGGACCATCGCTGTGGAAAGGGACCTGGGAGTCCTGGTGGACAACAAACTTATGAGTGAACAGTGTGCTGCTGAAGAAAAGATATCCAGTGGGATTCTGGGTTTCCTCATCAAGGACATCGCCAGCACAGATAAAAAAAACATTATTCTACCTGACTTGTGCTTGTCTGGCCACATTTGGAATACTGTGTTCAGTTTTGGTCCCCATTAACAAAAGAAAATGTTGACAGGCTGTTCAAAGTCCAGAGAAGGGCCAAAAAAATTATCAAAGGACTGGGCAGCCTAGCATGTGAGGAAAGGCTGAGAGAAATTGGTTTTTTCAACCTGTTTTTACTAAACGAATAAGATGCAATCTGCTTTTAAATGAAAAAGTGAGTTTGCTCTTTTCACAGAATCAGAGGATTGAGAGTTTAAGGGTGGAAAGGATGACTGGGCGCCATCTCAATCATTTTTTCTCTAGGCTAAGCAGTCCCAGCTCCCTCAGAGGTTCCTCTTAAGAGACACACTCCAGTCTCTTAATCATCTTTGTTGTCCTCTGCTGGACCTGCTCCAGGAACTCCACGTCTCTTTTGTACTGGGGAGTCCAGAACTGGACAGGTGACTCCAGATGTGGCCTCAACAGGGCTCAACAGAGGGGCAATATCACCTCTCTTGACCTGCTGGCAATGCTCTTCCTAAGGCACCTCAGGATCCCATTGGCCATCTTGGCCACAAGGACACACGGGTGGCTCATGGACAGCTTGTTGTCCACCAGGACCCCCAGGTCCTTTTCTGCAGAACTACTTTCCAACAGGGTGTCCCCCAGCCTGTCTGGATATATGGGGTTTTTTTCTCTCCAGGTGCAGGACCCTGTACATGATCTCCAAAGGAGATCAGAATTTGTGATAAATTTCGTTTTTAAAATCAAACCAGTTCTGTCAGCATATCCCATTTGAATTTCCATTGGTACAGCTTCCTGAGACTTTTCTATCTATTCCTATTAGAATAGATAGAGCTCTCTCAGACCCACAGCTTGATACTAAAATTGTCATAATGAGCCAGGATGAGCTGGTACACAATAACAGGATCTTCTCTGGAATGCAGTTTCATGATTTTGCATTTAAAACACACTTCTGAGAAGAAATCCTGTAAACAAATCTGTTATTTCTATAATATTTAATATTCTATAATTCCATTAATTTCAAGGGCAATGTAAGTCCCAACTAATTCCTGAAAATTCTTTTACTCTGAAACAATATATGACTTATTTACTTGTCTGCTGCTGACTGAATCAGTTTCTTTGCTTTCATGACAGCTATTTTGATCAGCTATTTTATATATATATATATACACAGACTTTGAATTATATAACTATCTTATTTGTAAAAATATTTTGCTTAAGAAAAATGTAACCAAGCATGGTGATGAGAACTGGAATTAGAAGGTGCTAAGAAAATTTACTTATTGGTGGACATCTGTTTTAAATTTATGTGTCTAATTTCTTTAGGTCCAGAAAGAACTAAGGATAGTAAAATATATCTTTGTTAACAAGTAGAAAAAAGGCCTTCAAACACTGAATCAGATTTTTCCAAAAGTTTTATAGAAAGTGAGTATGAAACATGTATTTAATGTATATAGCAACTTTTTTTCTTATAAGTACTTTTAAAACTTTGCTGTTTGTCAAAATGCACAGAAGGTAAGGAAAATTTATTGTGTCATATCTGAAATTTAAGGAGTTTCTTTTTTTTTTTTTTTATTTCACAGAATATTCTGAGTTGGAAGGGACACACAAGGGTCAAGTCCAACTCTAAAATTAATAGCCATATTGTGCATGTTTGAAAAAAACCCTGAAATGAGTCATTACCTGAGGAGAGTCAAAGAGCCCAGGGCAGAAGCAGAAGGATCCATCTAAAAGTCACCTGCTGTCATCATTTGAATGTACGTCTCTCAGGCTCTCTACAGGTTTTTATACATTTTCTATAGCAATTTCTTGTTTCTCATAGCAAGATACATACACAGAAAAACTATTAATAGAATGAATTTGTATTGGATTGTCAGTTGTTCTGTAATTATGCTTTTTTCTGAAGAAACCTGTAAACTCTAATTAAATCGCTAATAATGTATTCCTAAAAAGAGTTATGAGATTTACTGAAAGAAGATTAAATTATTATTATTAAATTGTTATTAATTAACCTTTTTACTAACTGAAATGAAGCCATGAAGAATGAACTGAAGATTCTGATGTGGCAATTTTTTCTCTTTGGTACACGCTGTTCCAATCATTCTTAAAGCATTAAAACAAGAAGGTGCTGCTGGATAGCATAATGAAGAGGGGAAGTGAGTCTCCAGTTCCATTTGTCCCTCAAAATCTTGTACTCTGAAAGTTTCAAAAGGAAATGTGAATAGAAGAAAATTTATTGTTTTGGTAGCTGGGGGTTTCAGAGTTGAAAAAAATACCTAAGTCTTCTGTGTTTGTTTATTTTTTATTATAGGGCTTGAAAATTCTTAATGATGATAGTTACTTAGCTTTCACATCGGTATCTCTTTCTCTTGATAATGTTTCACTGGAGTGACAGTGTTTCCTTCTCTCAATATTGGAGTTGTACTGAGGTTTACTAGGGGTTAAAACATAGCCCTTGGGAATTCAGGCCTAAATTTCAGGTCTAGTACTGTAAGTCTCTCTTTTGCTTATTGAATCTCTATTGAGGAAAACTTATGAAAAATTTCCCACAAAAAATAAATTCATGAAAATAGGTGTTGCTTTACCTATCAGAATGTGCACTAGGGTATCTAGCTATTGTCTGTAATGATCACATTTGGTGGTTGGAATGTAACAGCTTGTCAGTATATCAGAGAAAAACCTACTCAGTTCAGGACAGAAGTGGTTTTTTGATTTATTAACAATAAGTAATTAACTTGCAATCATTGAACTATACATGCAGGAGTATAAATAATTCAATAGATATACAGTCTTATTTAGAAACTTGCAAAATGTTAATACAGCCACAAATTTTAAGCATATTTGGATATCTAATCCCACACAGTTCTAATGCCTTGCAAAGTCATTTACTGTGAGGGTGGGGAGGCACTGGAACAGGTTGACCAAAGAAGTTGTGGATGCCCCATGTATTCAAGGCTATGTTGGAGGTACTTGGTCTAGTAGAAGGTATCCCTGCACATGGCAGTAGTGTTGAAGCTAGATGAACTTTAAAGTACATTCCAATCCAAGGTATTCCATGATTCTGTGATATTGATGAAGTTAAATTTGGGCTACCAGCATACCCTGTTTGCTGGGGTATAGGGCAGATTCCTTGAGTACACACCCCTCCTTGACAGATGGTGGAGATCCTGCTCTGTGTATTTCCCTGCTTCTTAACACCATTCACCCCCCAGAAAAGAAGGACACAAATCCCCGTGGGAACACTGAGATGAGCTTGCTGTCCCCCACACTCTCTGCGCTAGCTGCATGCAGGCTGCTCCCAGTGCTTCTCAGAGGGGTTGCACCATCAGCCCTCAGGCAGGTTGCAATGCTTGTAGGGTGACTGCCAGCAGTGACAAAGCAGGGGCTGACTGTTTTCAGGACTGCGCTTCTCACTCTGTGGCCTCACTGTTTTCATTTCTTTGCTTCTTTTATGCTTCCGCTTTGGGGGCTGACTCCTTTGGTTCAGAAGTTTTTTTTCTAATTGCCTGGTTACTGTTCAAACCAGATTACAGTCCTATTCCTCTTAAGAGGCCTTTTAGAAGGGTTGAACCATGTGATCATCCCCATACTCATACTTAAAAGTCCCTACTGGACTTCTGATATAAGCACTTAGACAGTCAAAGCAGCATAATTATTCATCTGTGCAAACAGTTATGATCTTTGAATTCACCTGAAATTTAGCAAAGAAGGATGAGTAATAAAGGAGTCCCATGAGCCCAAATCCTTTAAAGGTAAACTGAGCATTTCATCTAAGGAACTGCTGGTCAATAGAGAACTCATCTGGTTGATTACAGTATTAGCTACACAGATGTCAATCATGTTCTGTTAAACCCCTATAAACCTTGGAACAAAAGTATTTTGATCTTTCTCAAAACTGAAAGGATTATACCTACATGTCTGATTGGTGATAACTATGCATAATAAAAGAAATATTTCCATTAAAACTCTAGCTCTATGTGTAAAATCTGAAGTATTATTTCACATGCACACACACACCTACTTTCAGTATGACAAAAAATAATGCTCCTTATTTTTTCCCAAACCTTTCCCAAAAACATTTCTCAAGGTGTTTCAATAGAGTACTTCCAGGCACAATTCTGTATCTATCATTTGCTTATTTGTTCACTGTCCAGGGTGCATTTAATGTTCCCAGTGCTCACAATCTTCTGGTTGTTCTCTTGACATTTAGCCATTTTTCTATTATTTCTGTCTTTGTGCTTACAGAAGCTCATTTGATATTTTCAGAGGTATTGCTGCCTAATAGGCAGCAATAGTTCATGTAGTAACTTCAGCCAGACTTACGTCAGAGTTTTCTGGAAACGCACATATTGGATGCATGGAGACCCACAAGTATCTGGAGAAAGGTGCCTTTTCCAGTGGAAACAATTGCAAAATTAAATTTAAGTTAGAAATTAGGGTATCTTCCAAGGTGATGAAGGATGTCAGCACTCTGAAAAGTTGAATAAAATTTCAAAAATGGAAAAGTATATACTTTTAATCCTAGTAACATCTTCTAGATAAGAAATAGAGAAAAAAAACACCAAGAAATATATAATTTCATAATTTAAACATATGTCACCCTAGGTTGCAAAAAAGAAATAGAGAAAACAAAACACCAAGAAATATATAATTTCATAATTTAAGCATATGTCACCCTAGGTTGCAAAAAGAAATCAGTTTGTTCAATATCCATATAGATAGCTCTACTTTGTATTTTAAAGAGGCTTTTTAATAAATTAACTCATAAATTTGGTATCTAATTATGAGAAATTATTTCAGTCTTGTTCAATACACTTAATCTAATGTATCCCTCCCTCCTTGATGTAAAAATATGTGTACCAAAGCAAGAAGAATTTCTTTTGAGCATATTCTTTCTCATGAAAATTATTATTTCTAATCTGATGTAGGTATTAGAGAGGTAGTAAAATTAAGGAAAATATTTCTTTTTTTCTCATTTCATTATGATCCAAAGCACCATTTTACCCAGGAAGATTTTTTTGCTTACATTAGTACTTAATTATGTAGTCATGATCTTGGTGTCAGGATTAGGCTATCTATTCAAAGTAGAATTTGAATAAAAGCCTATTAACAAAATCTTTCCTTTTAAATTTATATTCTATTAATTAAAAATTTATTATTTACTGCCTGTAATCAATCTTCCTCATTAACAAGCAGTTCTATTTATGAAATATCTCAAAGAAGAGAAAAATTTTACCATATATACTTAACAAGTTACTTGCTTCCTTACTATGTAATGCGGGGTCCTTACAGAAATCAAAATACACTGAATTATATAAAACACCATTTCTGATATCCTTCTATCAGAAATGGTGTTTTATATAATGTTTTAAATTTCAATCACAGAACAATGAAATGGTTTATATTGTAATTTATGTAACTGAAGCCGAAAGGAACAAAAAAAAATTACTTCAGAATACTTAAATGCTTCCAAAATATGTGTGGTTTGTAAAATGTCATGGCATAAATTTATGACTACAATTTGGTACTTTTTTACCTACTTACTCTGTGATCGAAGATACAAACGAAAAATAACTGGCATTTCAGGGTTCCTCTTTAATCTTCTGAGCTATCTATTCCAAAAGTAGTTAAAGAATACTCTGTCAGCAGCCTCCACTATGGTGAAGGCCAGCATATAAAATAGTTTAATAAGTTAGCAGGTAAACAAGAGAGAATATATGTCTCAATTTCTATTTTGAAAATTCAAGGACAGTTATGATGTCCTGAAAGGTAACTATTGATATTCCATTTGCATTATATAATACATTCAATAAATCATGAGCCTAAATAAGCATCATAACAAAAACAAGTAGTTCTCTGCAACATGCAGAACAGTTTCAGCTGGAGGATGAACAACTTGAGAGAGAAATTGCTGGCTGAGAATGGAGTGAAGTCTTCACATATAAATTAGGACATTTTGTTGTGATATTATACAAATGCTGCAATGAGACATTTATGTATTTTTTTACTATTCTTCCTCAATCTTCTCTATATGTGATATCTCTGTATAAGTGAGTGGGTGCTGAACAGTGCTTTCCTGAGAACAGTATTTTCACATCAAATGGTACACTCAGCAATTAGCACAAACTGTTTGGTGTTCTGGTAACATGGACTGAAATCTCATCCTCATGACAGGACCAGTTTGGGGACAAGCAGCCACCGATTTAGAGAAGAATGTCTTTAGGCAGTCAGAAAGAATGTGTAGAACATGCTTGTGCTTTCACTAAAAGGCATGCATTCATCACATGCCTAGAAATTTTCTATGCCTTAATACAGAATCATATTATTGCAGTTGACAGAGAGAGAGATGGCTTGCAAAAGACTTGCCACTTTATGTTCACAGTTAAATTAAAAAAGCTGATTCTACTGGGATTGAAGCTAACAGCAAAATTCCTGCTTATTTCAATGACAGCTGTATTGGCCTATAAATGTCCCTTTGTTATGCTTACTCTGCTCTGCATAGTATGTTTTCCTTTAACAACATTCTGTAATTAACAACGATTTGACAGACTGTAAGATCCCACTGTTTGGTACTTGTTATTGCTGCACAAAGCTGCATTGTGGGTTTTGTTGATAGAGGGAAATTGCAGTTTAGTGAAATGTGCTTTCTTTTCCACAAAATAGCTCTTTCAGTATAACCACATGATGCTCATACCAAATAACAACTTGCTGATTATACACTCATAAGATTACCATGCTGAAGAGATGCAAACACAAGAGTATCCAGAATTTGCTGAAACTGGCAAATTCTGACTTAACTATGCATTAAACAAAACACTTAGCATCCCTTCCTCCACCCAGTCTTCAAAATTTGTTCAAATGACATGCTTTTTCTAAGTGCTAAATTAAATAATTTCTTGGCATAACTCTTCTATTTTGTGTACCTGATAGGAGACAATGCCATTTCTCTAATTAACATTATTTGGACAATCAGTGATTGAAAAAGCTAATTTAGTATCTTCATATTTTATTTATTTAAGAGATCGTGGCATCATTTTTAAAACCTATACCTTGTTTGCACAATGAATTCAAGAGCCTTAAAAGGAAACAATAGACAAGGATTAGTTAGTATAATTCTCCCATATAACTATGGATTAGTTAATATAATTCTCCCATCATTTATCTTCTGCTTTGAAACATGTTTTGCTATATTTTATTTGAAAGGATATCCAAGTGAATTTTATTCATAATATATTTGCTTGCAGACAATCCTTGTCTCATATTTGATCTTGGGCTAGTTTGGTGAAAAAAATTTTAAAAGCAATTGAGTGTTTTTGTTCCTATAGTGTTACATGAACAAAGACTTAAGTATCATTATACATTTTGAAACATCACTATATGTTTAGCTTAATTCATACAGATTTAAGTTAGTTTAGACATCAATTTTCAAACAATCCTTATTAATAAAGATTGATAAGTTCTGATGTGTTTAATGAAAACACTCAGGAATTTGAGAAATTTTTATGAGTGTATAGACTGTGAAAAAAAATTGCAATGTAAATCAACACATCCCAGGATTTGGCCTCAACTGATATTATTTGGGATTGAGCACTAGTAATATTCTATTTCTTCCTCAGCCACACTTTTCCATTCTTTTCTTTTAACCAGGCCTAGCACTGTTTCAGTTAGCAGAGTGAAAAAAAATCCACAAAATTATTTAGGTAAAGCATATAATTTGTTTTTAAAAACATCTCTCAGAGGCAAATGTGATCAATTTGAATTCAAATGCATGCTGTTAATGAAGTTGGAGAGAGAATGTGAAAGGTGGTATGATAAGAGAATGCTAACACCAGTGATTGACTGGATTTAAGATATAAGAATGTAGAAAAATACCAATAATGCTAGGTCAATCTCTAATATTTATTCAAGCAGCAACTCAGTGAAGCAACAGTTAGCTTAAGTACATGCTTCTACTTATTTAGATACATTTTAGTCCAAAATAGAGTCTCACTCCAGCTTCTGTTTGCATCTGGAGAGGTGTTCTGGTTTGCTTTTGAAAATCAAACTCCACTTGTATGGCCACAGAACCCGATATCCTTCTTTCTGTCTAAATGCTAAGGAGACTAAATAAAAGTCATTCTCTCTCAAGAAAACATTAACATTTAACAACTCAAACAATGAGACATCTTTATCACCATTTTTAGAATCACAAGGATAATTCACAATATCTAATTCATGTTTCTCAATTTTGTCTCAAATGCTCTCTTCATCTATCATCTTCATATGACAGTCTATTCTGGCAGAGCAGGCAGCGTCTAAATGTTTTGTTTTCAATTAAAGTTATTGTGTTTTGTGTAAATATTTAGGTTTGAGACACTACAAATCAGTCAGCCTGTCCTTGATTCCTGGGAAGGTCATGTAACAAATACTCTTCAAAGCCATTTCCAAACATGTGAAGACCAAGGAGATTGAGTAGCGACTATGTATGTATGAAATGAAAATAATGCTTAAACAGCCTGATAGCCTCTTACAGTGAAATTACTAGCTTAGTGGACAAAGGGAGGGCAATGGATGTTTATTCCAAATTTTGAAAGTCCTTTAATTTTGTTTTCTGTGAAGTCTTCCCAGACAACTTAGGCAATATGAGCTAAGTATATGGACATAGAGGTGGACTGAAAACTAAACTACCAGTAAAACTACCAGGTTCAAATATTGTTGATCAGTGTGTTGCGGTGTTACGCCACTTCCTGTCCCCCATCCCTCCTCTGCCCCCCTGTCTAGCTGCCTATCAATCAATCAGATCTCCCTGGGCCATCCCCTCTAACACCTGGTTGGCCTTCACCTGTCCATTCCCCGCCCCCCGGGTCCGGGCTTGAAAAGGACACGAGACCATGCGGCCAGTCCTCTGTTGCTGCATCCCGGTTCCATCAGGAGGTTCTGTCCAGGGCTGGGTCCTGGAACTGCTACAGGGATTCATTATGTATCAATAAAACCTGGACTAAACGTACAACAGAGCTCGCTCCTATCTCTTCACTGCCGCTGTAAGCTACTCCGCCAAAGGTAAACTGAGATCTTTCCCTGCTTGGACTTTTCTAAGTGCCTAGCTGTTGCCTCCAGCCAGCCAGAGGTTTCTCTGTGGGAGAGAACCGCAGCAGCCGCCTCTGGTTCAGCAGTAAGGGCCAGAAGAAGCCGAGCAGGACACACCCGGACACCTCGGGATTGATAACACTATATCAGTGCACACCTGCAGGCCTGTTGGAACTCAGCACAGTGGAGCCCAGTCACTAGAGGAGTTCTCCAAGTGTCTATACTGGGTCTAATACTGTTCAACACTCTCATTATAGAACTAGACAGTGGGGCAGACTGTAAATGATCCTCAGCAAATCACACAAAACTAGCAGGAGCTGGTGATACACCATACAGATGTGTAATGATCCAGAAGGACCTCAATGCATGAAGAAATGCTCGAATGACCAGTGACTGTCTGCAAAGAACCTTTTCCAAATGTTCATTATGAGCTTTCCCTAAAGCAGCTTCATTCCATTTACTCATGTCCTATCACTGATCACCAGAGAGGGGAGATCAGCAGCCTCCCATCTGCTGACACCCTTGAAGAAATCATAGGCTGTGATGAAGTCACACCTCAGCCTTCTCTTCTCCAGACTGAACTACAAAAGTGATTTGAGCAAAAAAGTACAAGAGCAGTCAAGTCTAGAGTAACACCTTCCTTGGTATAATTCTTCACACCAGTTTGCTATATTCTCCTTTTCTCGACATCCAGAGGCCATCAGTAGATGGATGCTAGATAAGATTTTAGCCCATAGACAGAAGCCTACAGGTAAAAAAGAAACTGGAAAGTTAGGTGTAAGGGTAAAATAGCACTCTGCTGAATTCCTCTCTTGCAAGACAGCACATAATCTAAAGACTAGGATGACATATGCTTTGAAGCAGTGATAATTCAAATATTGCATGCTATATTTTTTGACAGTGGTTTCCCATTGTCTTACCTGCATAGCTGTGGAATGGAGTTTACTGAGTCTCGGGTGAGTATCCTACTCAATCGGTCTGTGCATGAGAAAGGTGTTTCTTTTCTTTTGGATACTGGAGTTTGGAAACATAATTTCTTCCAAAGAACCTTGTCCTTTATTCAATATCTGAATGATGAGTCTGCATATTTTAAATGGAAGAATTACCTCATTATGATCCCAGATTTGGGGAGTGCTGCGCCAGGTTTTAAATGCTTATGTTATAATTTAATTCAGATTTACTAGTCTCAATATGGTGTTTCCTGACTTCCACTTACTTCCAGAAGCCTTATTCTATAGTGACCACTTTACATGCAAGCATTCATTTAGATCAAAGTCAGACAGAGCCTGTTAATTCTGGGAACAAATGGATTCTGTATAAATATGTAATACACTCAAGTTACTGCAATGAAATCTGTGTACATAGTACAAGAATACTTCCCATTCAACTCCAGTTATGCCTCAAGGGAAAACAAAAAGAAATCTTTGAATTTCCTTGTCACAGACCACAGAAATTTCTAAGTTATTTATTTTGTCTAACTTAAGAAAAGAGGATTGGAGCTAATTGATAAGCATATGAATCTATTTCTTTATACAGCAATACCATATTGCACTGTGTGTTAAATAATCTCAACATTGAATCAGTTCTGGTTTCTGAAAATTGTTCAAGTTAGGCAAGTTGCTGAGTGCAATTTTTCTGAATGTCATGGGGGAAGTTAATCCTTTTTCCAAGGGCAGAATGATGATACTTACACACATGACTTTTTTGGCACCAGGATGAATGCACCAAAAGTCAAGCATAAAGCCATAAAGTTATGATTTTTGGATCATAATCATAAGTCATTGTGAGTGATGATGGAAGCACTGTTTTCATATCAACATGTATCTGCTTCCCCTTTCCCTGTAGAAGAGGTCTAAAAGAATTACTCATAGGAGCAAATATTTGTATGAGGAAGTTATTAGAACTGTTTCTTGACATATGGGAGTAGCTTATTTGGTCTGCTGTGCATCATTAACACCTTCATAAAGTTGTTTGTATGCCATCAATTATGTAATTGCAAATTGGCATTGAAAAGATTGATGCTACAAAGCCAAGCAGTATTATAATTTCCTGCCAGACAATATTATGATAACATACATTTCTAGACTTAAGGGCTTTTCTTCCCAAACATAAATCTTTTTATTAAAAATGTTTTCAACGTACCCCATTAATATAAAAATACTAAAATATATATCAATTAATTATATTCACTATGAAGGAGTGCATAATATTATAAAAAGTTTTAAAAAGTTTACATCACTTCTTTTAGCAGATTTGCCTGCAAGATGATTTCCTCCTCATCTTCCTGAAGGGCAGCATAGGTGATTGTAAATAAGTGGAATTATTTCCAAGTAGAATCACAAAACTCATGACAATGTGTACTTAACATGAAATATGAATGCCTCAGGAATTACACTTCTACTACCCTGAGGCAATGATACTCAGTTCTACTAGAGCACTGTTAGGAAGAAAAAGCTGTATATTCTTTCATAACTTGATTCTTTAAAGTCGAGCTTTAAGACTCTTCAACATGACAGATTTTCACTAAAAAATCTTGGCAGCTCAAAAACCTTAGAACGGTGTGAGTTGCAAGCAAAAGATGGAGACGTGAAAGAAAGTACAATTTCCTGCTCCTTTGTTCAGATTGTGACACATCCTTGCAAAACATAAACTTTTCAGAAAACCAGCCATGTTCCTCTTAAACCCAAATTGTTATTTTGTCAGGGAAGTCAGTTCCATTCCTCTCAGCAGTAACTCCAGAAAGAAGAGAAAATGAAACCAGAAGAAAAACCATTACATTCAATTTCTTTCCTCTCATGACAGCAATAATGTATTTCATGCATTATAGTTTTGTAATACTTAAATACTGAAAATATATAGTGTCTCTTATTTATTCTGGATTTTAAACTTCCAGTTCCAGATGACCTGAGGAAATAACATATTTGCATAAATTCATGAACACTCTAAAATTTTTCCCCTGAACTGTTTAATTTATCTACATAAATACATTTGTATATGTGCATTGTGTATCCTTAGTGATTTCTGAGGAGCTGCTATCAATTGAGCGCTGGTCCACAGACTAAAAGCAACATTTTTCTCTTTAGGGGGAAAAAACCAAAACAACAAAACAACAGTAAATTGTGCTCTTCTAACACCTCAGAATACTATTATACCTGCTCAAAAATTACAGAACAGTTATTTTATCTTTTCGGAGCTCAGGGCTGAGTTATTACTTTTGTCCATTGCATACGTCAGTAATCCCTGTTTCTGTGGTGTGTGGAATATGTACTCAAGTGTGCACAGATAGATAGACATAAAATTAAAATTTCTCTCTGAATAGAGGTTCGAGAAGGCCATTTAAGTTTGGCAAATCATGGTTACAGGATTTGTGCCACAGCAAGAGGTTAGGCTAGTTAGGCCATGGGATCCATTTTGAGAAATCTGGTCCACTGGGGGCTGATGGGGTCCATCTGTCAGGGAGGTATTACCAAGATATTACCAGCATCTTTGGTGATAGGCAAGCCAAACTGGTGAAGAGGGTTTCAGACTTAACTTACTGACACCAGGTTGCGTGGTGTGTTTGGCATGCTGTCCTGTGCCTGGGTAGGAGCAATCCCAAGCAAAGAATGGATTGAAAGTAACCCTGAGAAGATGGACTTGGGGTATTGATGGAAAGGGAGCATGACTAGTAGTTTGGGGGAGGTGATTCTCTACCTTTACTCTGGTCATTTGCAAGACATCCCCTTGGAGGACTGTGTTGAGCTCAGGGGTCCCCAGTATAAGAAAGTTGGGGAACAAGTCCAGAAGAGGGAAACAAAGATGATCAGAGCTCTGGAGCACCTTTCCTATGTACACAGACTGAGAGAGGTGGGGTTGTACATCATGGAGAAGAGAAGGCTCTGGGAAGATTGTAAAGAGCCTTCTGGTACCTAAGGGGGGGCCTACAATAAAGCTATGG
This sequence comes from Setophaga petechia, assembly GCA_024362935.1. Taxonomy (NCBI): domain Eukaryota; kingdom Metazoa; phylum Chordata; class Aves; order Passeriformes; family Parulidae; genus Setophaga; species Setophaga petechia. Next base: position 246,518 of record JANCRA010000150.1, read on the forward strand.
ATGGACTTTTTATGAGAGCTTATAATGATACAAAAAGGGTAATTGGCTTAATTTCCTTAGATTAACTGTAAGGAAGAAGTAAGAAATTTCTACACGTATCTGTGATGGCAGTAAGATACTGGCACATGTTGTCCAGAGCAGTTGTGTATCCTTGGAAGTGTTCTAGGACAGGTTGGATGGAACTTTGAGAACTATGGTCTTGTGGAATCTTGTCCTTAACCACAGGGAGATGGGGCTTGGAGCTGGACGATCTTTAAGGTCCTTTCTAATCCAAACCACTGCGCGATTAAGAAAACTCAAAAGCCACGTGGCTTGTAATGTGAAAATTACACAGCAGTTGAAGCAGAGTACCTACACTGATGATGGCTGGTGTCTTGGTAGCTTTGAGAGTAGGGCAAATGATCATGGAACTGGCTTGGAAAAAAAAAATCTATGCAGGGATAGCTGTAATTTAATATTTTGGATGGGAAAATATGAAGGGACTTGGCGCAGACATTTTTTTCGCTCCTACCAGAGAAGTAATGAGCTCTCTTGGGATGAATTTGGGGAGAAGAGTAGGAGGAAAAGTACTGAAGAAGAAAGGGAGAAAACAACTCTTGGACTCCTTGATTACATGTCAGTGCCCAGGAAAAAGACATAGATCATAGCAATGCTACTGTGGGAAATTCTTTGTAGTAAATTGAAAATGTGCAGTCATGGTCTGGTTTGGGGCTGTGGTAGCTGCTATCACTCTGTGGGGAACTCTCCATTTCCTAGAGAATACCTCAAGCACCTTCATAATTCAAGATCCATTAAGATCTGCTGGTGACTGACAAGCTGTCAGAGCACTGAAAATCTAGGTACCCTCTGTTGCTGTTGAACAACCTGAGACCTGTTAGAGATGATATTTGACATCTGGGGACAAACCTGTCTCAGAGCTGGCTGCAGATGTCCACCATGGCATTGATATTTAGTTTAAATCTCTGCTTGAGAGGTTCAGGAAAGTCAAGTATCTATAGAGGATCCAACAATGTACGTTGTCTCTTGACAGACCCACTCTCTTAGATCCTCCAAACAAGGACACTCAAGGCCAGAGTTTTGCACTCAGGATGGTGGCTGTTCACATCATTACTACAGATGGTACCACACAGCCCCAGCTCACCCCAGGGAGTCGAGAGTCACTCTTCTCCAGACACAGGGTATCCTCCCAGATCAGGCCCAGGCTGAGGTCCCAGACCCTGAAGCCCAGGACATGACAGGGCCACAAGCTTCTGGTGGTGATAAAAAATAGTCATATGTACTGTGTTATTGTCAGTATCTGCAGTGAGTTAATATGTTCAATGCTACCAACATTTCTCAGTCCATCCTAGCCAGGCATCACAGCAGGGTGCCAAATGGAACAGCTGGGCAGGGGCCAGGAGGGAGTGAGCTGAGAGAGGCTCCAGCAGTGCCCTCCATGAGCCACCTTGGGAGCTTTGGTCTTGGCCTTGCTCAGCTCACTGGGAAGCAACAGCACTGCTCCTGCTGGAAAGGAGAGGACACAGCTCCTGCCAGCACATCTGGCCTCCGCTGACCTCATCACCTAGAAGGAGTTCAAGTGATTGATGACATATAGACAGATTAATATTCTTAAATACCTGCTGGAGGAGGGGAATATAGTCCTACACCTCTAATTTAGCTTGCATGATAGTGTCAGGGTCAAACATGCATGTTTCCCCCATATTCCTGAGCTAGGTTTTTTCTATATGGAATCATAGATACACTGAGCCTGATCCTACTGGTTGCAATAACTGTTTGACAGAGTGGTGATATATTGCACTAATTTATTAATTTTCATGACATTTGTGGCAGGACCTTAAGTAGCAATATACCATTTATAGTAATATACATTTTAAGATATAGAAACTTAGTCCACTCATAGCACATATGGGATAGCTAGCCCTACCTGGTCATTGCTGCCAGTCATCAACTTCCCACTGGGAATTTCCTTCACGTTTAGCTCAGAATTTGAAATGACAGAAAGATGGATGAAGTAGTCTTGTTGCAATGAATCATAGCTTAAGCAACCTTAGAGGTGGACAGAAGGGCACGATGTATGCAGCTATCAAGCTGTTTACCTTAAACTGTTTAGTGGGATTATAGGAATGTGAGAACAGTGAGCTGGAATGTGAGAATAGTGAGCTGAGTTTAGTTTACCTTGTAGAAGTTGAGAATATTTCTTTTTTGTCACTGCTACATGCTAGTCTGCAATGAAACACTTGTCCTTTCTGATTCTTTTAGTCTGTAGTTATATCTTCACATCTTGGACTGTTTTGCTTGTTTTGTTCCCTAGACTTAGGGAGGGTCAGGCCTTCTATTACTTCTGCTGATGCCACATTCAAAGTACTAAAAATTATATATGGATGGACATCACATCACTCAAAGACCTAAATGCTAAAAGAATTATTTTCATTATTTTTATTCTGTTAATATGCAGAGGTTAAAGTGCATAAAGTCTTTAGTTCAGTTATTAATCTAAATGCATTTAGGAAAATTATGCAAAAGATTAAGAAATTGCACTAAATAAAACCAAACCTATAATATACAAGTCCTTCTTTCTACTCTACTTTTGAAAGCTATTAAAAATAAAACTCTGGAATTAAGTCAGGGGAAAAAAAAAAACCCTGATTTCTGGACTAAATTGTTTTTTTTTATTATCAGTTAACAATGTATAGAGAAGTCAAATACAGTTAGGTTCCTTATTTCATGTCACTAGAAATGCTATCTTCTGAGTTATTTTAGCAGGACAGTTCCTGCAAACCTATTTACTTCAATGGAATTTACAGAATTGGAACTTGCAGGACACGTCCGTTGGTGAAGGAAGAAATACAAAATTGAAGTTGTACTGTTTTAGGGATGTTGAAAAAACCCTGGGAATAAAAAGGAATAAAAATTATGCAGATGTATTTTTGCTCCTGAAATCAGCAAACAGTTCTGAGTAGATACACCTGGGTATGTATAAGGTGAGAATGTTTTAGACAAACATCATCTCTCCATACTGTTTTGTTAAATCTTTAATGTTCTCTTAATAGAAGTATCACAAATTATTTCATTACTTTTAAGTCTTTCATTTTGGACAATCAAATGTAGGTGTTGCTCAGTTCCAGGGACAGAAAAGTTCCATATATATATTCAGGAAGCTTCTTAGAGAAATTTCATTTTTAAGATAAAGCAAACAAAAAATTATATATTTATCAATTTCTATAAATTTAAACTGCAAAAGTATACGGATTTATGCTTAGAGATTGAAATGAAAACATATTAATTTTTAAATAAACAGAAAAGTGATTTATTTTGATAATTTTATTTGAAGTGGTTTTTGGCTTAACTGAATCTTAGTGTTCCTTGAGTCCTCTGCATATTAATTTATTTCAGACTCATAATTTTTTCTGCATTGATTGAAGCTTTGACCCTACAAACAGAAAAGAATTACTTTACTTACAGTAGTAGGATAATATAATTTAGTTGGAGTACTTAGAACACTAATTACCAGAAATAATTTTAAAAAATATTCATTTCAATGGAGTTACACAAATAAGCTAATAGTATTTTAATAATTCATAAATATATAAGAATGTGCTTAATTTGACAAGTGATAGGTGGTTAGTTATGAACATATCAAATTCTCCATTTAATTATAATTCTCCATTTAATTATATCTGCAAACATTTGTTTCTACAATGAAAATATTTTACCTAAAAATAAGGAAATGAGATTGAAATAACCAAGAAAAGAAGGTAAAATTATTATTTCTGTCACAAATTTGCTTTGAATTGTTTATATGGTATATGGAAAAGTAAAACTAAAAAATAATTATGGATTATAAAAATGTATTTACTTCTTTTTCACTGCAGGGGACAAGAGCCTTACTGGAGTAGAGGCTACCAAATCCTTCTTATCTGCACAGTCTTTTCACCATAAAATGCAATAAAATTGGTCAAACTTTTTTTCCTGGCCTCATGGACATGAATGTATCCCTAACTTGTTGCTTTCCCGCTTTCACTCTGTGATCAGACTTCATCTCTGAAAACAGAAGAAAACGAGGCACGGAATAGTTCAGCCTTTTCAACATCATCCACCACTAACTTCTCCCCCCTGTAGAGTAACAGATCCATCTCTTCCTGCAATTTTCTTCTCCTATGCCTATCTTGAACATTTCTCCCTCATTACATTTCATGACATTTTTTGATTTTAACTTCAGTAAGTCTTTGGCTTTTCTGATTTCATGCAGAAGTGTCCAAACAATAATTTTTGTCCAAGCAATAATGTCATGCTTCTTTACTTCTTATAACTGTTTCCAATTCTTGGATGTTTTTTAGTTCTTTGAAGCTCTTTATAAAGCAGGGGGGATTTTCTGGGGAAATCCCTGTTCTTCCTGACCTCTGAAATAGTTTGCTTATTATTTTTCTCTCTCTCTTTAAATAGTATAAGCCATCTCTCATTGGCACCTTTTTACTTCATGGTGATTACTCAGTGTATTTTGCCTTGTAATTCCTTCAATAAACTGGAGGCTGGTCTCTGGCATCAGTCTAGAGGCTAAATGATACTGCTTATTTTCCCAGATCCCTCCTCTAGATCCTGAATTCAATCAGTCTGTAGTTATGAGGTCCCAGTTGGTGAGTGCCAGGACAAGTAGCATGTTAGAGTAGTTAAGTTCTCCAGCTCTTGCCTTGGGAGATAATCATCACCATAATCTACAAACCTCGTGAATTGCTCACACAGCATTTTCTTCCCAAGAGATGTCTGTGTGTTTGACCCCCAAATAAAAACCAAGTTTTGAAATCATGAAACTTCTGATAGTTCTGCACAAAATGCCTCATCAATTGCCTTGTCTTGTGGAGGTTTATGATGGGTCCTTACCACAACATTCACTGTTATTTATTCTCTGATCTTGATTCAAAAGCTCTCAGATCCTGTGTTTTAGGGACTTTAGTCTCCTTATATTTTGCCACTGGTCCTTTCTAGAATTTCTGACAAGTTTGTTTTGGTTTTGAGAAAGGATTATTTTTCCCTCTTTCCTCTTTTTGTATCCTTTAAGTAAAATCAATTATCTTCTGAAGCGCAATTTCTGACAGCAGTTTAATGAAGGAAAAGACAAAAAAACAAAACCAACAAAACTTAATTATCTTGTTATTTCATTATGAGTTACTGTCCTTTTATTCATGTTATAATGTGCCTATAATTATTAAATCTTTTAAGTTTCCTCACCTCATTGTCCAATATGTGTTTTGGAGGGTTTTTTTTTCTGTATTTTTGAGACAATAAAATGTAGCAAATTACTATGATTAATCTCTATACAAGAAAAATAGTAGATCTCAGGAAAAAACTTTTTTTGCTTTTGAGCCTTCAGATGTCTCAAAACTTCTGGTCCTTTTTATTCTTTGTGCTTCCTCTCCTTGTAGACCACAGTAATATAATATGTAATTTGAACAGTTGCTTATGCTAATATCCTATTAACATAAATGTGATTCATCTACTGAATTTCCATAAGCAATGGCAGAACAGAATATAACCATGGAAACACCCAAGACTTCCCTCAGATATGCTTTAAAGCAACACAGATTTCCTCACTCATTTAGCTTTTCTCAGTATTCCCTTGTGCCACTTCAGTTCTTTGCAGCTTTATTTATATTATAAGTAGAGAGAATTGATAATGGGCAAAAAGGTTTAAGATAGAATATTTGTCACTTGTGATTGAAGACTAAGGAATTAGATAATGAAAAATACTATTTTTACATTACTTTATTCATTATATAATTCAGAAATTAGCTATGTAGTTTCATTATAATAAAAGAATCTCAAAGAGTTGAGTATCTGTATAACAAAGCTTTAAACTTGAAGGAGACTTAAAACACTGGATTGTGCTGCTGTCTTTAAATTACACATTCTTCAGTCTATTAGTGATAAAGCAACCTATTTCAAACTTATAAGCTTTCTATTGTGGGATTTAAACATAACTCACCACCCAGACTACTGTGAAGGCTACACTTACTTCCTGGTCACTTACTATGGTGGGTTTTTCCATGGAAGTAAAAACCTGGTGTTGTCGCTCATGCATTTATTTCTGTTCAGCATGATTTGGTTTCATTCAAGTAATTCTTACTATTAATCAAAGACCTGGAATTTCTAAACCACTGTGCAAATGCTTAGTACATTCTTATCAAAGAGGTCGATAGCATCATCCACAGTTTTAAAGGACTCAGATTTCTGAAGAAACATTTCAAATCAGTTTTGAACTCATCTCTTCCAAGTTCTGGTTAAATAAAGCAAACAAATGAAAAAATTTCCCTTGGTCAATTTTAAAAATAGCTGAATATGGATCTGGAATGCAAGTGTCAAAGACAGTAAATTCCAGAAAATGGGCGACATTTATTCCTGTTTTGGCTATCACCATAATTAGTTTGTTTTAACAGGAATATTCCAAATATCTTTTAAATTTATATTTATTTTAACTTACATTTATTTTGCAGACTAGTTCAATCTAATTTCAATGTGTGTTTTTTCAGCTTTGTGATTTTAATCAAAGAATTCAGCCATTTCAAAACTCCTCCTTATCTTATTATAGATTACTTTTCACTATGCAAGCACAATTCTTTCTGTTTTCTCTATTTGTACCATGTTTTGTTTTTTTTTTTTTTTTTTTTTTTTTTTGCATGCGTTGCATTGCCACAAGTTAGATCTACATTTCTACCTACATAATTCATCAAGAAAAAGCACAGGTAATAGGCGCAATTCTTCTTCTTCTTTTTTTTTTTTTACATAAAAACTTGTTAAATGCAGAATATTTCTATAGTTATTTCATCATGTACATTCAAGCTTGCTATAAAGCCTTCTATTGTATTTTCAGCCTTTCATCCCATTAGATGCAGCTATGCCTTACATTTCTATTTGTATGAATTGTGTCCTACATTTTTTCCTATTGAATGAATCAATATAGAGTGGAGACATTTGACCACTTCATTTTATTTCAAAAAATGAGATAAAGTTGTTTATGTGTAAAAAGATCTTTTATAATCTCAAAGACTCATATCTCAGAGATGACAAAAGCTTTGCAATCAATTTAAGCACATATGAACAAATATTTTTGTGATATCTGAAAAAAATAGGAAGTGAAATAATAATCACATTTTTCAGTTGTAGATCAGGAATCAGGGACAGCAAGTCTTTTCTTTTCTGGAAATAACTTCAGGGTAAATAAACTTCCAAGTTACCATAATTTAACATAAAGCTCCTCGAATCACAGAATCATAGAATATCCTGATTTGGAAGGGATCCACAAGAATCTTCACATCCAGCTCTTGCCCCTGCATAACACCAAGATTCACACCATCTGCCTGAGGGCCTTGTCCAAAAATTTCTTGAACTCTTAACAAAATTATACTCTGAGATTTAGGCAGATCAAATTACTCATTTTGAATGAGCCGTAATACATTATTCTTTCACTTTGGTTTTTTTCACAAACTGTTGGACACAGTGGAAGTAATAAGGAAACAACATTCCACAGCATAAAGGTCTTTCCTGCTTCTCAGATGACCCCACCAGCAAGAGGACTCGGGACACAAAATATGTTGGGATGAGACACAGCCAGGACATCTGATATCAACACTCCAATGGGAAATCCTGTGCCATACAGCATCATCCTCAGCAGTAAAGGCTGAGGGAAGTAAGAGAAAAGGGAAAACATTCTTAGTTATGACATTTCTCTTCCCAAGTCATCGTTATGTGTGATGGAGCCCTAGTTTCCTGGGGATGGCTGAACACCTGCCTGGCCATGGGAAGTGGTGAATGAATGAATTCCTTGTTTAGCTCTACTTGTGTGTGCAGCTTATACTTTCCTTATAAAAATGTCATTCCCTTTAGGCTGAAGCCACTGTAAATCCTATCCTGATCAGTGACAAATTTACAGAGTGATGTATTTTGTCTAGTAGCCTAGAAAAAGGGGGGCGGGGAAAGCAGTATGAGTAACAGTAGGGACAATGTCAGGTCCTGCTTAAATTTAAAAGATGGCAAAGTAGGAAATTAAAAAAAACCCCTATACCTTAATTTTTAATTTTTTTAATAAAAAACCGAGCCAGAATTTTGATTGAACAATTTGAATGGTATATAAAAAACCTACAAAATGGAACAGTGATGTTCCCAAAAAAACCCAGTAAAATTAGGTTTTTCTACACTAAATTATTTTATTATCAGTATTTGTTTAAGTAACAATAACCACAAGTCTGTCTAAATTTAAAAATCAAAACGACAAGCAAAACCACCAAAGTACAATTTTACCTGTTTTTAGAAGAGATAACAGCTAATCTTGAACCATTCAAAGTGAAATACTTGAGGTAATCACTTTTGGATTTCTAGGAGAGCTAATATAAACAAAACAATTTCTTCAGTATGAGAAATGACATGTGTAAGTGGTACTTGTCTGACAGCGCTTTAGTAAATTAACTAGTCCAATTAACAGCATGGGGCACCTCTAGGATTAATTGAAAATCATTAGTTTATTTGTTGGGTTGGTATTAAGTATTTGTAAGTGCATAATGTATTAATGTTGTATTTTTTTAGGTGGTACTGTAACTAAACAATGATAACCTGTCATTTTGGTGTTTTGTGTTGTTATGGTTTGGTTTTTTCCCTGGAAGATAAGATGTTGATGTGGGGATTTTGTTTTTAAATGCTATACTCTCTAAAGAAACTGTACAGTTCTTATGTTTAGCACATCTGTTGTAATAAGGAATACACCAAAAGTGTGCTTTTAAAGTGTCATTTAAAGGTTTTGCATGGAATGATCAGCAAATGCCACAGAAATATAGTCAGTACAGGCACAAAAAGTTATTTTCGTGTATGCATGGAAAAAGACACCTTCACAAACACAGATGTGACATAAAAGACATTTGGGTAGCAAATATCTCAGAAAAGACTTAAAACTTATACACATCAAGTTGTCATTCCTTATGTAACATGATAAACCATATACACAGAACAAGTCTAAAGTATCATCAATACGTCTGTGAAACCATAATATTTATGTGAAAATATTGTGCTCAGAGACTTGATTAAATTGTGACACAGCAGCTCAAGAGTGTTCAGTCTTCAAGAGCCAAAATTATGATTCAGGAGGTCTTAGATATCAGACCTGTATTCAGGCCTTTATTACAGTGAATTCGCTAAGTCGAATATATGCAGAGATGAATATTACAAGAGGGCTGTAGAATTCAGGAAAAATGAAACCATTAAACAGGTCATGCAGGCTGGTCTTTTGATCCAACATGTCTTCTGGACAAGGTGTTAGTTCAGACAGTGTAAATAAGTGTAAATAGTATGGAAGAAAAATACTGGGGCTTTGCTGTCATAGGGGCCGTAATCATTAATGTTGTTAAAAACATAAAGACATTTTTCTGTACATGAACCTAAACACTCTGAAGTCACATGGTGAAATGCTGAGTATTCATCTACTAGAAAGGATTTTATTGGGTGAGAAGCACATGTCCCTTAAAAATGTTATCCCTAAGATGATTTTTATCCAGCACACTTCTGTACTACTCGCATTTATAGAATCATTTACTTTGCAAAAGACCCTTAAGACCATGAAATCCAAGCATTAACCCATCACTGCCAAATCCATCACTAAATCATGTCCCAAAGGGCCACATCTACACATCTTTTAAATACCCCCAAGGATGGTGACTCAACTATTTCCCTGAGCAGCCTGTTACAATGCTCGATAATCCTTTTGTGAATATTTTTTTCCTAATATAAAATCTAATCCTTCCCTGGGGTTCATCAAAGTCTATAATCCAAATATCCTAATATGCATCAACTTGTCCAAAGTTAAATACCTACACTGTTAAAATATATTAAAAAGAAATATCTGAAACCACAGATAAAGATATAAATTTGAAAGATTTGTCCATATTTTAGTTTTGTATTTTAAATATCTTTTCCCTTATTTTGTATTTCTTTTTATTGTTAAAATTTTCTGTTGAAATATCAGCGTTGTGAAATTTGTGTTAATATTATAAAATAGATTTAGTGGTTAAAAAGTCTCACTATTTGTGTATTGAAAGAGGATTGATTTTTTTTTAGTATATATACAAGTAGTAAAAAAAAGATTGAAGAATCTGAATTAGATGGGAAAAAATATTTATTGCACACCTACTATTTGAAAGACCAGAAATAAAACAAAGGAAGAAGACTACTGCAGTAGTTGAGGGTTAAGGTGATCACAAAATAACTCTTAAAACAACAGGTTGGTGTATCAAAACTGCAGTAAAATGTTGGTTAGTGCTTTGTTTACAAAGTAACTTACATTTCTGAACAATGAAATAGTGAAATTACTTTTACTATGACACTTGCTGACCCAAGTTAGCACTGCCATAGTCAGAAAACAATTAATCTGAAAACAGTTGTTAAATACATCTGGAGAACATTTCACACTATATTATCTTGGAAAATGTACTGCATTGTCTCTGTTTGAATAAGATACTTTTAAGAATGACAGGAACCATGTAGGTCACAGAATCCAACTATCCAATGATAGTTACAAGCATGAAAAATATTTCCTTCAAATGTGTCCACAAACTATCTCACCACCACAGTCACCTATGTTTAAGCCTCAAAAGAGTCAGGATCAGAGGAAAAAACCAGGTTATCTCAAGGCATTCCCCAGGTGACAGTTTCCTGAAATATCAAGGAATGAAACTAGAAGAAAGAATAAAGAAAAAAATGTGGATATACTTAATGCTGTCTGTGGCTCCATATCAGTAAATTATAAGCCTCCAAATAAAGAAAAGACAATTATTTAGGACAGACAGTAATAGGGAGACAAAATATTGGTATTTAAAATAAAAGTATAACAAATTAATAAAAGTGGATATAAAATAAAGGGAAATCTGCAAATGAGCTTGGGAAGCATAAGCTTCCTATATTGTGTCACAGGCATACACAAAAATGTATTTAATGGTTCTCTTATGAAGCCAATAAGGTCATGTTAAAGAAGAACTGAGCATATTCCAATAAAATCATTGAGATGTTTGTGCCCAATTCCTTTTAGCTCCAAAAACAATACTAGAAGTCTAATATTACAGATACAATGTTCTCCTAATTTTTGTCTTATATTTAAAATAGGATATAAACCAAAAATTAATACTATTTTGTCAAGTGCTATGGTACTTAGAACATCAGTATAAAAAATTAATTCTTTTTAAGTGTAGTTTTTCATTCACAGGACTAGATGCACTTTTAGGGAATCTGGAGGTGTGACCAAATAGATATTTATGTTCAATAACAGAGGAGTTTTTTTTTTCTGTTTTCAAAAGATGAGAAATTTTATTGATATATTTCTTTACTAGAAAGTAGATGACAAAATTATTTCCCCCCCCCCACTCCAGCTCTGATTATTCAAGCTAAAATAAAAATGTCTCTTAAAATTTCCTGTTAATGAATATAGCTTTGATTGGTTTTCAGCAATTAGTTCAGAGGACACTGAAGAAATGTTAGCTCACTTCAGTGCTTATATTTTTAACACTGGGAAAAATATAAGCACTGATGTTTACCAACAGTTACAAATTTAAATGCTTACCAAAAATGCTGCCAATTAGAAATACAAAAATAGAGTTGAAATACTCTTTTTGTCTTTTTTAATTTTATTTCATTACATAAATTTCACACACCTAAAACTTATGTGAGCAAATTAGAAGACAGCTAAAAAACAAGCAAGTTACCACATTTTGCAGGCAGCAGCAGCTACTATTTTAGAGAACTCAGGTAATTATAGAATAGCCAATGGCAGCTAGCTTTTACAAAAGATATTGTTGTTGTACATCAGCTCTGGCATGCAGTGAGGGAAAGTTCACTTGCCTCAGGTGCCCTAGAGGTTGTTCATAATTTAGGTCACTCTGTAGGTTGGTTAATTCACTACTCACTTTCCAAAGGCCTTCAAGGAGCTATTACTACAGGGAAAATTCAACCCCTATTAAGTTGTTTTTGAAAATAAAATCATTCAGGACAGACAGCTTGGAAGATTTAGAAACAGCCATTTAACAAGAAAGTTTTATAAAGAAATTAGATTTCTGAAAAGCCTCTGCATCCTTCTAGTATGTGTAAAAACTTTCTTTTATGATGATCTTGGGAGAAAATACGCCACTAATAAAAAGTCACAATTTGTGTGTTATAGATTGCCTTAAGGACATGTTCAGTGCTGCTAAGATTACTAGTCCCCATCTGAAGAGTTTGGATATTGTTATTCTAGATTTATATGCATAATATATTAATGCTGATTTAGTCTTCAGAGACATTCTTTCAATAAATTGGAACAACACTACATACACCTTCACTTCTTCAGGCATCTCATCAATAAAAAATTTTGGTCAACTCACATGTTAAACAGGGAGAAGGGATAAAAATAATTGAAGACTGGATAGCAAAGAGCTTTCTGTGTTATGATTTTAACACATTTGACGCTTTTGCTTTATCATATTTTGTGTTCCACCTAAACTTTAACATTCACTGAGAGGTTACAATTTCCATTTTTATCCTTTCCTACAATATTCAGCATTAAGTCTCCAGGTGGAGAAATATTTAGCTGATTTGTTTATATTTCTAACAGAGAGCCATGAAGGAAATTTCATGTCAGTTGCTTGTTAAGAAAGCTGGACTTACTAGCTCTAGACAAGCTAATAGAGTAGCTGAGTACTGGCTCCAGAGACAAATAACCTCAAGTACTTGGGAAAACTAAAGGGAAGTTCATCACTCTGAAATTCTTTATCACACATCCCACCTGTGCTTTCTCTGTAGCAGATCTGTATCTGTAGATTCCACAATCTGGAATCAATTAAAATGTTTTTTCAGTTGCTTGCTTGTGCTTCATCACTTCTGCTTCTGCTGCACTGTGAAGCAAGAGGGTATGTTCCAATCCAAAACAAGAACATGATTTTGCAAAGATTTCTTTCCATCTCCTGCAAATGCATTGTTTTTATTCATGGGTAAGGTGTATAATGTAGGAGAAATGTTGAATTTAAGGAAAAAAAAATCTAAGTTTCTATATCTGTGTTATTCCTTTAAGATTGATGGAAACTTTGTGTGCATAAGCACTACATGAGTGAACCCTTAAACTATGCTGAGGCAGAGGCTGTGTAGTCATTTAAAGTTCAAACACAGTTTCATCTTGGCCATTAGTCAAAACAAGGCATCTTGGGAGGCTTCCAGTTTCAAAAAATAGCCCTGTTAAAGTTCTTTAAAGGAAATAGGTCTTAGAAAAGATACAAACAAGTAATGCCTTGATCCATGTCACCAAAAAAAGTCAAGAATGGCAAGCTTAGTTTTATATTTAATAATAGTCTCTGACCTAAAAATTCTTGTGGGTGAATTCAGAAAAATATCCATTCTGTTTCAGTATATGGTCCCTTGAAATATCTATATTAGCATCTGAATAAAAAAAGACCACTTTAAAATACCCACAACATTAAACTATTAAAATTATGAAAAATAACTTCTGTTTGTACCTCAGAATTCTCTTTAAGTTCTTCTAAAATCCTAGTATGCTTTAAATTGTATACCATTTATTAGGCAAACAAAAAATTAGTTTTAAGTCTGTAGTATGTAACGTATTTGCTAGTTTTGTGAAAATTGGATAATCCCCCGCACCAGTGGGATGGTGTAAATGGAAAGAAAGGAATTCCTCCTATGCCTTGTACATGTGTGCATTTTCCTTCAGACCTACTTTTCCTTTCAGACCTACTTTTTACAGAGGGAAGGCCTCTATAAGCTCTTGTTTTCTCCACATTTGTAGATGTTGCTGAGAAATGGACACAACCTTGACACAGTTTTCACTGTGATCATGCCAGTCTGCTATATTTTTTTCATGGTGTTACAGAAAAGGACCTGTTGCAGTGTACTACAAAATTGCATTTTTCTTGCCTATGGCCTTAACTGAAAACCAGTTATCTAGCTGTGAATCTTAATTCCCCTCTCTTCACTAAAAATAACAATACAGCATTTTTACTGTGCTAAGATGAACGTACAGAGGAGATGCTGTTGGGTGTATAAACAAAACCTGACAGCTCAGAGGTCTATCAGAAGTCACTTAATGGCTCTGCACATATTATATGTCTGAAATGCACTTCTTCCTGTGGGTAGCACACCTATTTTCCACTCATTCAAAAGCTTTTTTGTTAAGAGACAGGGATAAGGGACCAGTATGTCATCGCCCAGAGTGACCTCCACAGCCAAAACCCAACTTCCTGCCTCTACGTGGCAAGCTCTTGCTCAGCAGACAGAAAGGCTCACAGGTTGAGAGAATCGTCCTGGTGTGTCATACACAGAGTGGTTCTCAAGCTGGTCTCTCCTCTTTCCCAGAAGGATTGTCCTGAGTCTTATCAAACATTATATAGTCTCTAAAACCACATGAGAATTTACTTCATAAAGGAATAAGTACCTGAATAGCTCACTAATCCTGTAAAGTCCATTAAACTGTGTAAAAGATAACCCTGCTGAGAACTCAGCTAGCATTGAGTATCTGCTATTAATAATAATATTTTTCATGCTGGGTAGCTGAGGAAATCATAGTAATTTTTCACTTAAATGGCATAAGTTTGTGACATATATTTTATTTCCAAATCTACTATATGTAGATAAATATACTTTCTTAAATTGCATAATGTGAGGAAAAAAGTGTTAAAGTAAAACCTTGATTCTGTGACACATTTAAGTATGTCCTAATGTATATTTTAGAAATATTTAAATAATACAAATACTGTCCATGCTATGAAATAAAAATTCCTGTACTTTACTGTGGAGAAGTTACTCATAGCACCTTACATCCTTCTCAGTGCCATCTGCGGAAGCAAGGGTGAGGCAAACCAAAGTATAAATTGACCTTAAATCTTCTGCTGGAAATGTACACTAGAAGACAACAGATGTTAAGTTGTGAAGCAGACACCAAGAGATAAAGAACCCTTTCACCTGGCAGTTTGACAACTGAACTGTCAGTTAATTTTCATCCCTAAGGAACTTAAGCACCACAGTGAAAGTCCAAAGCAGACATTGATCATACTGTTCCTTTTCAATTGCATGTTCTGACTTACATTCTATTTAAAAAGACACTTTGATTCCTCCTAAATTCCCTGAAGATATATTAGCCCTACTTCAAGAAAAGTAACCAGAAGTAGATTTCAGTCTCTATCACATGTCTGAACATCAGAGACAACTCAGAAACTCCAGAGGGAGACCGAACAATTGTCATTTAATTGTTCCACCTAAGTTCTTGAAAGCTACTTCATTCCCATTTCTGTAATCCTCTTTGTGTGACAACTATGCCAAAAGGATATCTCTACACTGTAAGACTGGACCCAAGATCACACAAAAAATTATTATGCAATTTACAACAATCATTATGCATATACACACCATCTTAGAAAACATCCTTTCAGCTCTGTATGGGTGACAATTTTTAACCCTCTTCCTATATTATACTTGCAAATGTAATGTGAATGCTGAGTTTGCTGTTGTTTTGTGCACCCATTTGATTGTCTTTTTGCATCTATTGCAACCTGACTCTGAGGCCAGGTAACTGAATTTCTTTTTAATGGATCCCTTGGTACAGATTAAAGTGGAACTTTAGACCAACTTTAGAGCACTAAGTGACTGGTCTATATATAAGGTAGGCGTTTTAAAACAACTTGGTTGAAATGGAAAAGAGGTATGTAACTAGTCTGGTTCTTTTCTGTGAAAGTATAAAAATATCACAAATTAAATACATAAGGAAAAGAAAGAAAGAGGAGGAAAGGACAAGAGACTTCATCATTGCAGTTTTGGATGTCTGTGGTCAGAGTGATGGTTGAAGTCTTGATCTACTACCAGTGTGGATGAGAGCCTGAGCAACAGAGTTTGACAGGTTATATATGTTTAGGATTGCAGGAATGTCCTGACTCTTCCTATGAGAGGGGATTTGCACTGTCTGATGCAGCACTAAAAATGAGTCAGGTGGATGATGGGGGAAGGGGGATGCTTCTGGAGTCTGTGATGGTTTATGGATCCTTTTAGGGACATGACCGAAGAGAGGAATGCCTTCAGGCCTACTTGTGAGCTCCCAACACCTCCCCTGATCGGAGTTTTCCTTACCAGGAAGGAGGACATTGACATGATAAAAAACATGACCCAACCTCAACAGGAACTGCTCAGCCTTTTTCCTTGGCTGTTGTGAAACACTTTGATTAAGACATGGGTCTTGGGTCATCGGGGAAACAATAGCAGGGCTCACTCAGCCATCCAAGCAAAGGTCAGTCCATCAAAGCAACTTCTTTACAAACAAATAAGACTAGAAAATGCACAGAGGTGGTGTAAGTGGTCTGCTTCTTTCTATTCATTATCAGACAGAGCATTCCACCCTGCTTTGCTGATGCTGTGAAGGATAAGGTTATGTATGAAACAGATATAAATATTATAGGATCTGATTTCATCCCATTCGTCTCTAGGTCAAGACAGAAGGATGGTAATGAAGTCTCCTTGCATGTTGACCATGCAGGTGCTCTTCACAGAATATTAAATTACCATGTATGCATGGACCAATTGGCATGCTACAGCTATTCCTAAACTTTCATATCTGCTGTCTGAGCAACATACAAGTCTGGTTTAAATATGACCATAAGATTGGTTTATGTTTACAAGTACTCCATTACTTTTTAATCAGTTTTTTTGTTTGTTTGTTTTCTTTTTCGGGTTTTTCTGTCTTTCCTAATAAATGTCGCAAATACCATTCTCGATGTAATTTGACATGAAAAACAAAAACCTCATTTACAAAGTTTTCTAAGCATATATTGAACATACATACCTCAAGTGGAACAAAAGGCCAGTGAGCTTTGTGGAACAGAACTTTGTGAGTGTTTTTGTTTCCTTTGCATAAAAAGTAGGTTATGTGTCATATAGAAGGTTAAAGTAAAACTGGCATGCAAATGTCAAAACATTATTTTAGAGACTTATTTTTAAGCACAGAACCTGTTTGAAATTATAAAGAACAAGTAAATTCAGGAATAAGTGGAAAGTGTCATTTAGAAGGAATATTGACAACCAACTAATATTGAAATACCTGCTCAAAACCTTGCCTCCTTTACTGATATCAGCTAAAAAAAGACCTGGGAATGATGATGATGATGATGATAATAATAATAATAATAATAATAATAATAATAATATCAATAATCAGAACAGAATAATAACAGCCTACCTCCAAGAAAACCCCCGAAGATTGTACCTCTTGGTAAACTAAAACAAAACAACAGACAAATAAAACACTAAAACACCAACCAAAAAAAAAAAAAAAACCTAAACAAAATTACTTTCCAGTTGCTTTCTTGTGGTGTGAAATTTAAGCTGGACAACTATAGAAAAACCTCAAATAAAATCTTTCTTTATTCTTTCAAAAGCCACTACACTAATATTTAATTTTAGAGTTGTTCATACATTTTCATGTTTGGGTGGAGAAATATGTCTGACAAAGAAAAAACTAACTGTAGACCTTAAATTGCTTCTCTGCCAAATTAACATTGAATTTAAATGATGTCTAATATTCTATGCACTGTGTTATGTTGTTAAGACTGAAGTCTCTCTCATCACAATTTAAAAGATTTTGGGCATAGCCATGAATATCAGTCAAACACACTCAAATCTTTAAAGCCTAACTTCCTTGAAAGCATTTTGTTTAAAATAGTTCCTACTCAACCATCATATATTTTCAAGTTGTTTCTTTCTGCCCATAAGCTTTCATGCACTCCCAAGGTTCACCCAGTCCCCATTAATGATGAATACACAAAATTGCACTCCATCTTCAATCTCTACTGAAATCAACAATGTGATAGCATCTACAGAATACATTTGAATAAACTTTGAAAAAAATTTATGGGCTATCTTCTTGCTCATACTCATATTCTGTGGGTGAACTATATTGATAAATGAATAGCTGACTATTTTTAAAAGTATCTATGATGAGAGAGACTCCAGTCTTCCAAGTAATCTGTTCCACTCTCTGGTCTTTAGTCTGAACCCTTCTTGTTGAAATTTAAGATTATTATTTCTTTTCTTCTCCATATCTGCAATAAAGAACAGATTATTTCTAATGGGAACTTACAGGAATGGGATGGATGGTACCTTTGCATTTTCTTATTGCATGTTATCTTCCTTTCAGGAGAGGGATTAATTCAGATACTTCTCTGTGGAGAGAAGAGACATGTTTCCTCTCAGGAAGCAACAGAAGCTGGCAGTAAGCAGAGCTTCTGGAAGCTGCATGCTGTGGCAAGCAGAAGAGAGTGAGAATGTCACTTGAATTATGTAGAAGTCTGCAGGTGGAAGAGAACCTGAGCTGCTGAGAAAAAATAGGGAGCAGAAGAAAATTTTCAGAGGTGTTGCAGGGGGAGCACAGAAAACTGGGCTTTATTTTCTGTTCCTCAGTGACTGAACAAGATGGAAGTAAAGAAGCAGTGAGTTGGAAGATGTAACTGCATATAAATCCTGTATTTTTCTAATCTGTATGTATTTTAAAAGCTAGGAATTCAGTTAATAGCTTAATAATCCCTGGGTTTTGTGAGTTTAGGAACAATTTATTCTTCTTGGGGGATTCCACTATAAAGAAAAAAAGTAGGCATAGGCTTAGTACAAAAACCTGGCTGACTGAAGGTCCTTGCCTCACGAGCTTGCTAAATTTCTGCCATATTTATTGTTGTGTTATGATTTTAACAATAAATGCAAATATTTCCTGAAGTGCAACATGTGAAACTATGTCTACTGTTCCAACTGAGTCCTTACCAATCTGTATAAAGAAGGACAATGTGTAAACATCTGAATTATTACACAGTCAGGAATAATGTGATCAGTAGTGTAAAAGCCTGTTCATAATGGCTTTGTGAAATATTTGTATTCATAATGTCAGTACATTAGCAACCAGACATTTGCCAAAGACTCCGGATCTTGGAGAATTGTCATAATCTGGATGGTTTATATCCTGTTCCAGTACAGCTGGCTATATCCATTCAGTGTAGTAATTTATAATTCTACCATTTGATGGATTAGTATATCTTTGGATTTATGTTTTTCCAGAATACAGGTATATAATGATAACACAGAAATTAGTCAGAGTCAAGACAGGTTCCTTTTTGCCAAGAAAAGAAGCTCTACCCCTTAAAAATTAATTCATCAGGTTTTTGCGTCACTGTGGTTCTGACCTCTTCTGTGGTTTGCCCTGGGGCTTGTCATAGGAAATCATATTTAAAATCACTATGATGTCATAATGAGCCTGTTCTTTTCTCAATTTGCAGCTACTTAATGTTGCTGATCAATTAATGCAGTAACATCTGAGTCACACAGGCACTTTGGAAACCCTGCCCTCCAGTTACAGGCTTTTATAATTTTCAGCCATCCAGGGTGATATTGCTCAGATACCAGCCTCAGCTGTTTGCTTCAAAATGTGTTCCCAATATACACCTCTCAGGAAAAAGTATTCCTAGCCACATTTTATTTCCATTTTTAAGTTCTTGGTTATTTTTACCACATTGTGTCATGTGTTCTTCTCCTGGCTATTGCTGTTTCACTTATGTCTGACATGAATATCTTAGTTTGCTCAAACCTGTGTTTGCTAACCAACATGAAGCCAACCACTGTTAGTATCAGGAAACATGGTCTTTAACCACTGGCTATCCTATATGATATTGACAAACTTTTTTGTCTTCAATACACAGATTTGTTTCTTTCCTATATACAGCAGCTTGATTTTGTTACTCACTTCATCATACAGATGTAAGAATTTCACCAGAGAAATGAGTTCCTCTGTATCTCACAATTAGCTGTCATCTGCATAGGCGCTAAATCAAATGCACATTAATTCCATGTTTTCTTTTAATCTTATATGAAAGGTAGAAGTAGCAAGTTCCGAATTTGGCTTTTATAGCCCTTTTTCATCCTTGCTCCCCTCATTCTTCCCTAATCAAATTTTTATTACCCTGTCAGAAGAGGAAAACAGCATAGTTTGATTGGATTTGTTTTTGAAAAACCTATGAAGGCTCTGAGTCATCTCTTTATTATCTTCACAGTGTTTAAAAGTAGTAGTTGGCTTGTTTCTTTTAATTTTAAAATGATCTGGTTTTATTCCGAGGAAAGAAGTCAGACTAACTGTTGTGTAATTCTCCAGCTTCTTACTTTCTCTTCTTTTACTAACAAAGATTTTTATTTCTTAAAATCATTTGGTACCACAGCTGCCTTCCAAGAGTTTTTGAAGATAACCACTAAGAGTTTTTGATTACATCAGCCAGTATCCTGGGATAAAGTTCATCAGATCACATTGATTTAAGTTATCTGAGTGCTTGCAACTCATGTCTTTGCATTTCCATATTGAGATCTGCTCCTTTTGTTGCTGATATTAATTATTCTAGGCACTTCTCCTTAATGGATGTTTTTACTGCAGATTGGTGAAAAAAAAGTCATTAAAAGCTTCATCCTTCTCTGTGTTATCTGTGCATAGCATTCCTTCTTGATTAGTTGCAGAACAATGCCTTCTTTGGTCTTCCTCTTATACTTAGAAACTGATTTCTTGTCATTCTTACGCCTTTTGCTAATTGCATCTCATTTCTGTCTTGACCTTTCAATTTTTTCTTCTATCCTTAGGCTTTATTTTTCTAGTCAGTAATCTCTTCTGATTTTTAGTTTCTAAACATTTCCTTTTTCTATTTGAGGCCAATGAAGAAGTCATAGTTTATCTAAGCTGATCTCCTACAAAACTTTCCATATTTTTCTGCATAAATACTTATAATTTCAGTGTTAAAACTTTGAAGGGTTGGCAGCTTTTCACAAATTTCCTATTTCATTAG
This sequence comes from Setophaga petechia, assembly GCA_024362935.1. Lineage (NCBI taxonomy): Eukaryota > Metazoa > Chordata > Aves > Passeriformes > Parulidae > Setophaga > Setophaga petechia. Next base: position 267,376 of record JANCRA010000150.1, read on the forward strand.
TTTTATCTGATAGAGGATCTGCTCACCGCCAAATTTCCAAGCCTATTGAAGTTAACCTTTATGAGTAGACCAGTCTTCACAGTTCAAGGTGACTCAGGAGGTGTATTGGGTAATCATTTGTGACCTGGTAATATTTACATTACATTTTATTTCTTTGCAATGAAAATATTACAAATAATGTTCTTTAAATGCCTTGCATTCATTCAAACTTGACATTTCTACAATGCTTTTCTTTTTGATTCCAGCTATTTCTACTACCATGATTTTCTCTTTTTTTTTTTTTTAATGAAGTACCAAAAGCCATTAAATAATTTTTTTTAAAGGATGTCCCTAGCTAAGACAAAACTGCATGTTTTCCAGGTTCCATAAAAAATGTGAACAAATATTCTGCTACGAAAGACATGTTATGAGATCACATCAGTTGTAAGGACAGTGGTGTGCTGTTACAAAACAAATATACAGACAAATAAGCAAATAAAAATATTTCCTTTGTTTCCTTTCAGAATTATTTTTTAAAATTATATTCACTCTATAAAATTTTGCTTTCATTTGAGACATGGATATCTAAGACCATAATTGCCCAACTGGATATTTCTGACCAACTTTGTCAGAAGATTGACATATATGTGTAATGGAAAAAGATTACACATAAATATATCCAGATTTTTGTTATTGATTTTTTATATATATTTCTGTATTTCCAGCTCTGCTCTCTAGAGGGACTATACTAGGCTGAGAAGGCAATTGAAAAAGAAAAAAGCGTGACTTTTTCAAAACACCTTAGTAAGACAAAAGGATCAAGGGATCAGATTTGATAAAAATGTTCTTGCACAAGTAGCAAAATTTTCCATTGATACCTGGCTATCTTGTATTTTCAGAAATCTTCAAAGTGGAAAATTCTGCTGGAATTTCTAAAAGAGGCCACAGAATATTTTTTTTCCTGTTAGGTGCTGACTTTCCTGCACTATTCCATGAGCACTAAGATAACAGGACCTTCTTTGAAGTGAGTTTGCTCAATTTTCCTTATTGCTACCTCCCAAAAGAAGGCATAAGATACATAATCTATATTTTAGAGTTTAAGTTATATGTAAATAGAAACGATCATACTTAACATTCTAAATCATTGAATTGGAAAACCCTTTAACTCCAGGTTAAATTTCTTGCTGCCTTTTTTGAGTTAGAAGAAAGTTTATCCAATTGCTCCTGATCTCCATGAAGACATGAAGATTTCTGTCCATTCCCTCCAAAGTCTGACTAGGATTGTCCCCTGTCCACCACTGCACTCTCTCTATTTTTGCTGCAAGATCCCTACTTTGACTCCCTTGCTGTTCCTTTAACACAAATTTGCACCCTGAATCCACAGCTTCAGAGGTTTAGCATGAAAAAAAATCTCCCTTCTAAGGCTTAGTCTAACTAATTCACTTTTTAAACAAAATATAACTTGCAAATTGAGCTCAGAATAGTCAACAATTCTCAGTGCTGAACTTCATCTCATTTAGAAATTATCAAGTCCTTATCAGTTCAATATATTCTCATTCTTGTCTGATTATAAAGTATAAATGCCTGCATGATATTTCTTGCAGGAGGAGAAAAAAAGAAGTATTGAAATAATTCATTTTAATGATTCTTCATGTTGCAATACATGGAAAGAGATTAGGCCCACTTAGAAATTCCTTAGGAACCATTAAATAGTTAAGGTGTTTTATTTGTTTGTATATGCTTGCCACCTATTATTGCAAGCAGATGACAGGGAGGAAACAGGGTCTACAGAGGGCTATCAGTAGCATAGGAGCTAATTTGTCTGATAGAAGTTGTGAGACAATCAAAGCAGAGAGGGAAGGGGAAGAAATGTTTAAACACAGGGGACTGAATTAGGGCTGTGTGACTAGAAGTTAAGTGTTTTAGCATAAAGCATGTGGTGCAGCTTTCCAAAGCCCTTAGGAAAACAAGAAATATTTGGTTACTAGGTTAAGACTGCATCCTTTTTTATTTGTGAAGATTTCTGTGTGCCAAAAGGGACTATAGGCAGCTGAGAATACATGGATACTGCCACTTCCTCAAGATATGGAAACCCCAGGTGAAATCTAAAGGCTTGGGAATAATGTGATCTTTTTCTGGAAACTGAAGATATCATCCCTGTGAAGACTGGACAGCTGTCACCACAGCTTCACCTAGAAAATAGCACAAATGGAAGTAGAAGCATTTTGCAAGTGAGAATTTTAAAAGACCAATGACAATAGGGACAATAGGACAGTAGAGACAATAATTACTACCTTTCTCCAGGAAGAGGTGAAAGGAGAGTGTGATGCTTCTCAGAAATGGAAGCATCAGCTGAGGGAGAAAATATATCTTTCCAGCATGACCGTTTTGGTTTTTAAACATTTTAAAGCATTGCATGTGTGAAAAATGAGGATCTTTTTATCAAGGGACTACTCCTAATTTTCCTAAGGCTCACTTAATTATGGTATGAGGAGCCTTACTATGTACTGCTTGATTTACCAATCTTCTTCTTTTAATTCCAAATTGCTTGGCAATGCAGATGAAGTCCTAAAGATACAATACCTAATAAAAGGTGAGTGACAGAAAGGATACAAGCTGGTGGGAGACCTGGTGCTTTCAGATGCCATGATTGCACTCAAAAACCTTCCTTTATCTGATTCCTAATTACACCTACAATTAATTTCTTATTTCTGATGAACATTTTGCAGTTTGGAAGGTGGAGGTACCTGCATGAGACATTCCTATTCACAGGCCTGCAGCCACTCATTTGAGAAAACTCTTTGTCCTTGTTTTTGAGACCTCAGGGACTATCCAAAGTGACACATCTAATAATTTTAGTTTTCTGTCAATCAGAAACAATTAACACCTCTTTTACTTCATCATAGAATACAGCTCATTACCAAACATTGCAAACCTTGTTTATCAGTTGTGTATGAAAAATAAATTAAGAGACGATTGGCTAAAGTAATGCATTGCTCTTTCTTGAAAAACGAAAGCAGCACTGAATATATTCATATTAGCAAGAAGAATGCTTTAAGGGGACCACTTTATGAGAAAACTCTTGTTTGAGGCTTTTTCTGATTAATAGGTCTGATTATTTTAAGTTTAATTAACATAGGCCTAGTGACAATTAAAATTAAAACTGCATATATTTAACAGCACTAAGCTAAACAAATAGAACTGATAAACTGAACTTTTAACTGACATTAGTGTTAATAACAGGATACTTCAAATGCCTGAAAACTAGCATGTATTACTTTCACAGGAAAAAAAATGCTGTGATATGTTCTCATTGAGCCACAATTTATAGATTTTATTTTAAACTGAAAAATAAACTTACTATTTGCTGTTGAAGACTGTTTTTCCTCACCTTAGTTCTAGTAATTTTTTGAGGAGCGGCTGCAAGCAGTGGATAGAACGAACATTACCATCACATAAAGATTTTAATATATCTTAATGCTTAAAATTTCATATGCTTGAGGTGAATAAACAAAATCTCAGCTACACTAAACAAAATATTTCACTAACTAAAATACTTTTCTAATTTAATTGGAATTATACATTTCAGCACAATAAACATTGCATACTTCAGTTGTGATGTTCTAAATAAATATTCTTATATATTGTTTCTTGTCATGGGCAATTTTACTTCACAGGAGTAAAGCACAGCATTTAGTGATGTACAATGGAATTAGACATTGTTCTACACTGTATTCTTTCATACTAAAAATGACCTATTTTAGCTTCACTGCTTAGCATTTATGAACTTTATCTTCATTTTCTGTGAGATACCTCAATGTTCTACATTTATAGCCAGAAATAAATGCAGATTTTATTTCATTTCTCTATCTGATGTTACAATTCTACAAACAGTGCTGTGTGGAAAATATTTATACGTGGTATAAGAACAACAACTTTGCATTACAAAAATAAAACCTGCTAGCACAGGATAAATTAACCAAATACCTTTCTTGCAGTTTCCGTTACTCTGAAAATATTTTCAATCCTTTTCAGCTACTTCCTCACAAATTATAATCCCTCCAAAGAGATTTTGGCAAAAGATAAAATTTTGGGGGTTAAACCAAGGTTTTGTTATTAGGATGTTATTTGGTTTCGTTTCTCTTAAATTGACATCCAGATAAACTTAAGTACACTTCAATCAGGAATGCCATATGTTAAAACTGTACCTGATTATTCACTTTGTGTGTGCATTTGAATAACAGGCTGCTTTTAAAGACTGTGAACAATAAAAATCAATTTTAGTTGTATAAAGGCTACTGTTGAATTCTGTCTAAAAAAAAGAAATTGCATCCTTTGCACTTTTTAAATGGATTAAAAACATAATAATTAAGCTTGAATTGAGTTTTTAAATCAAAATTAGAGACTGCATTGTGTTTGAGCGGGCATAATATTTTTTTCTCCATTGGTGACAGAGTCAGAAGTGTCACAGCAGCAGTGACGACAGGTTGAGTCAAGATACCACATTTGCTGCATTCATAAAATCAATATGAATTTTTTTCTAAGGCAATTTCCAAGAAAAACTGCCTGTGTATACTAGACTTGGCACAATGGGATGAACCTATGTTTACTTTTGGGCATAAATGAGGCTCATTAAATATGGGGAAAGCTGAGAAAATATAAATCTCAACATCCATGGAAGATTTTCCAGTCAAAAAATAGAGTTTCTGCTTAGAAATATATATTATTATTGGAATGCTTTTCTAGTTATTTGCAGGGTTCATCTTGTGCCATGCTTCTTTTCTAGCAGCTGGGCTCATGGAGTAAAGTCTCCTGTTATGAACTGCTCCTTTCTGTTGCGAAGCATTTGTGCGCTGTAAGACCTACTGCCTTCACACGAGTTGGAAAACACAACCTTGATGACAAAGTCTCATAAGGATTAAAAATGCAAACTGAAGCAGCTGCACATGATATTTGAGTGTTTTATTTCAAGCTTTTTCTCATGTTATATTTTTTTTATTATTTCCTTCATTTGCATTCGTGGTTCTGAAGAAACAAAAACTTTCCATGAGTCAAACTTTCTGTGAATGAGGCTGGAGAGGGTGTGAAAAGCAACAACTGCTAGAAATCCTGGATTTTCATCAAAAAGCAGTGGATGGGATAAACTTGGAAATGCTCAGATTTTTTTCTTGGAAAACAATTTCTACGCCCTGACATAAGACAAAATCAGTCTTTGAAATGTTGTTTTTGCAAAATTAGTTCATATAAAAGAAGTTAATTTAATGTGATGAGTAATTGCATCTGAGAAGAAAAGATTCTGTTTTCCTCACATATTCTTGGTTCTGGAGTTTGTAAAATTTGTCTGTATTGTAAATAATGTTCACAAAAGTCTCTGTTTTGTTTTGAAAATGCTTATTTGTTTATTTCTCACTGTTCATGAGCAATGATTGTATTCTTTATCTGCCTTTATTTACCACTGGAGTATGCTTGCATTATCAAAATATAAGAAAGGAAAACCAAGGTTTTATTCTTCCTGGGCTTGAGGATGCATTGATCAAGATAATAAGGTAAATCGGTCTGCAAATTCTTTGCCAGATGTTATCTGATGCCTTTTTTTCCAGGTTTCTCAAAATATAGACTTTAAAATTGTGGTTGACATTAAAATGATGGCATAAAGGATAGAACCAACTTCTTTTTTTTTCTGAGAAATCTGATCATTTATGCTTTTGATATGCTACTGGATCACCAAATATCTGATAGCTATTGACAGGTATTGTGCATTTAACCCTTGCAGTTATGTCTGAATGATTTCGAAAAAAAATATTTATCATGGTCTTGATGTGACTTTTTTAGATACCAGGAACTTTGAATCTTCATGGTAGTTAAATAAATATTTAAAATAGAGGAACAGGACATAAGATTTAATTTTATTTTATTTGAAAATAAATTGATTCCCTCACCAAGTAATAATTTAAATCTCCCAGAAATTCAGCAAAGAAAAGAAAAACTGACTATTTGGAATTGCTGAAGTTATTAATAATAAAGAAAACACAAAAACCAAACTACTTAAACAGCAAGAATACCTCCACAGTAAATAATATGAGAGATAAGAAATGCACATACATATAAGGGATTAATTAGTACATTAATTTTAAAATTTTATACTAAATAGTTTTTTTTAAATAAAAGTAGTATATTGGCCTTGGTTAACTGCCAGGTGCCTACCAAGCCACTGCACTATTCCCCTTCCATCAAGATGACGGGGGAGAAAATACAATAAAAAATCATGGGTAAAGAAAAGGACAGTGAAACCACCTATCAATTGCCATCACAGAAAACAATCTCACTTTGGGGAAAATAATTTATTTTATGGAAAATTAATTGTAAAAGAGTGAGATAATGAGAAGTAAAACAAGATTTAAAGCTCTTTCACACACTATCCCTTCTTTCTTACCAGGCTCAATTTCACTGCTAACTCTTCCTTCTCCTTAGTGGTGCAGGTGCATAGGAAATAGGATTTTTGTTCAGTTCATGAAGCATTGTCTTTCCTACTCTTTCCTCCTCACACACAGTTCTGCAGCTCTAGCATGGATTTCCACCCATGGGATACAATCCTTCACCAAGAACTCCAACGTGTGTCTTTCCCACAGTCTCCAATTCTACAAGAGCTGCTCTGGGATAGGTCCTTTCCATGTTGTGCAGTCCTTCAGGAAAAGCCTACTCCAGTGTGGGTTCCCCATGGCCCCACTGATCCTGCCAGGAGTCTGCTCCTGCATGGGCTCTCCACAATCTATAGCTTTCCTCAGGGCATATCCACCAGTGGGTTCCCAATGGCCTGCGGAGCGGATACCTGCTCCACCATGGTCCTTCATGGGCTGACAGAGCCTATTTCACCACAGTCTTGGTCCTGCAGAGTTGTTTCTCTCACATATTCTCAATCCTCCTTCCCAGCTGCTGCTGCACAACAATTTTTACCCTGTCTTCAATACGCTGTGCAACAGGGGGTACTGCTGTCACTGGCTGGCTCAGCTCTGGTCAGAGGCAGGTCCCTCTTGGACTCTGCTGGAACTCCAGTAGGGAAGTGTCCAACATGGGAGCAACTTCTGATATTTTCTCTCAGATGCCACCCCTGCAGTCCCTCCCACCCTCCTGCCACCAAAACCTTGCCACGTATGCCAGATATAATAAATTATTTAAATTAATGATTTCTTTCTCAGTGGACAAGACCTGGCATATACCTTCTCTTGCATAATCCAATATGGCTGCTATATTATTTGTAACAAAAAACTGTGATTTCTTTTCTACCAATTCAATCTTTGCAACAAATCAGCATGGAAAAAGAAAACCATATTCAAATGTAGACATTTGGAGACAAATGTGCTTTTAAATCTGTGTTGATGTTTAAAAAACTTTAAGTTTAGGAATGATTTTTGAAGTTATTGTAGTCATTTAAATCTCCTTCTGCTTTGTATTGCTGGTGGCTATAAATAGCATGCCAAACATGTTTACAATTATTGCTTAAATCTGACCATCTCTATTCACGAAAATAAAGAACCTGATGACTGACATTTATGATACAACATATGAATTCAAAACTTAATAAATTAACATAGGATCAAATGTGATTTTTGCTTGTCCCATAAATAAAACATATTTTCTAGATGTATTTATAACTATAATATTTCCATGGTGTTGCTGTTTCTATGCAAACCTCCTCTAAACTTTATTGCCAATGTTATAAAAACACCCTTTTCTCCATCTCCTTTAGACTACTATTCTTATCCACTACTGGTAACTTACAGATATAGTAAGTTAAAACATATTGTTACAGGAAAAGGTCAGAAGTGTTACCTGACATAACATTTTCTTCATGTTTTCTGATTTTTTTCCTCCTATATACATTATATTTTGGTTTGCTGAACATATTGAACGTACACATCCCCTAGTCAGTGTCAGTTGCTCAGAAATAATTGACAGCTGATGTACCATAAACAGACCACAAAGCAGTTTTCAGTGTAAGTTATGTCTTTAAGATGTGGGTATTTAAGTGGGAGCTGTGATAACTCTGGGACAGACAAGTTAATTTTTTTTTTCTTTGTACTGCTTCAGTATGTCTTCTCCTAGTTTTAGGTGTTACAGTTTATTATCGTAGAAACTATTCTATGGTTTTTCTCCATATTTCTGATTGTGGAATGCAATAGAATTCAGTCAGTGTATTTACTTTGTCATGGTGACTGTGGTTGCAAAGGTATTCATTGGCTGCAAGTTTCAAGTGCTTATAACCTTGAAGGAGTTACCCTGTGGGTTGATATTTTATGCATTCATTGTTAGTTCATAGGTAAGACTGCTCAAAATTGTGATGAGTTAGAATACCTTTTTGCTTAGAATTTCATAAGCTTGCACAATTTAAAACTTTTCCTTCCGATAAGCTCATATACAGTAACACATAAAAGATAATACATTTGCCATCGTTTTATCCTCTGATAGATAAGGTATTTTTCCTACATGTGAAATACTAGAGTTAAAGGAGAGAGGAATAGTTATAATGTGGTTCACTCGATGAATTATTGTAATAGAATGGGAAAAGAAAAAGTATTCAAATAAAATTTCAGGAAAAAGAAGCAAACGGAAAAAAATTAACTCCTGATACTGGGGTAATAAGTACTAAGAAAAAGCAGGCTGCAATACAGCTTTTTTACAGATTGCTCTGATTGAGTATTGGGATGACCAATTAGGTGTACACAGACTGAATCATCATGATTGGTTCAAGGTTTGATGAAGGATACCAAAAGTGTGAAGGCAAGAAAGGGAATTGGAGGCTTTCACTGTGTTAAATTACATGACTCCCCCTGCTTTGTATTCATTCTCCCTCTCATCAGCTTTCAGGCATATATTTTGGAAAAAGCCATATGAGGCTGAAAGTATTGACAATTCCATTTTAAATTTGGGTAAATAAAGCAGATAAAGGTAACTAACCTAAGTTTTCTGATTTCTGCCTGAATCTAAGAAACTCCTTTAATATCTTTGTCTCATCCCATAATAATTTTATTTCCAGGGCTTTTAGCAGACAGGCTTTTTATCTATCATTTAAGTTACTTGTACCTGAAAAAGTATTAGGAACTGAAAGTCTGACTTCATCCATTCTCTTCATTGTGACCTTGAATTAAATTCTACATTTTCTCACAAGCATGTCTAAAAGAAATTGAGCTTGTGAAGTTTTGTGAAGTTTGAGCTAGAAATCAGTCCTTTTTCCAAAGGTATTCTAACAGATGCTGCTGACTGTGTTTAAACTTTACCAGACTCCAGCTGATTCCTTCTGCCATTTTTACTGTCTCACTGAAATCCCCTGCAAGATGAAGGAAACAGCCGAGTGACAGCAGTGCCTGTGACAGTGAGTATCCAGAAAACAGATGTCAGGTGAACCCCCTTCACCGTGTTCTCAGAAGCTCCTAGCTGTGAAATGCATCTTCTGACTATGCTCCTCCAATTCATGGTAACAGAACCTGTTCAAGGTTAAAAGGTACATATCTATATGCCAGAGTTTGTTCTTGGCTTTGTCTCTGTGCAAGAGAAAAATAACAGATGCTATAGTCTTATCATGCTGCATGTGAAAAGCTAACATGGCATGGTAAGCAGCAGTAAAAGGAAATTCATATGCTGCATGCAGTACCACCTTCATATCACTGAGAGGTACAGCAGGTGTTTCTTAGGTCAATGTTCAATTCCATGGTTTCCATGGACAGTGAACAAAAACTTTATTACATATAAGAGAATATATTTTTTGTTTTTGACAGTGAACAAAAACTTTATTACATATAAGAGAATATATTTTTTGTTTTGTATTTAGAAAAAGAAAAAAAAATCTGTAAAATGCTTTTAGTGCTAAAATCTAATGAAATCAAAGCAAAAAATAGTTAGGCCCAAGGACTCATCACCCATCATCAAGTTCAATACCACCATCATAGGAAAAGTCTTGTTTAGAATTAGGGGATAAAAGCAGAGTAGGGAAGAATTTCAGATTGTGCTAGTCAATGTCTATCAACATTTAAATTTTGCAACACCTCCTCCACAAATCTTTGTATTTTTACCAAATATTGGTCTCAGGCTTGAGACACTGTTCACAGTAACTTGGACGTGGTATAAAATTAAAGGTGTCTGATGGCTGATATGGCCTAGCAAATCAACCACTTGTCATTCTGTTTTCACACAGCCTCGAATGTCAAACTGTATCTGGGTAGTTATTGTGGAAATTCTTTTCCTGACAATATTAAATGAACAAAACATATTTAAAAATTCCTTATAAATAAATGCTTTCTTCTATGGTGAGCTCTGCCAAGGTTTTCATGTATGGACGCCATATTTCAGCACTGGAAAGACTGGAAATAGTGTCCTGACTGCATCCTCAGAAGTACTTTGTATCATCAGCCATAATATTTGGCAACATTTTCTTATAATCATTTGAAGCAATGTAAATCTATCTCATTTGTTCACATGTTCAAATCTCATGCATTTTTAATTTTCATTGCATTTATTCTCTGTTTGAATATCACTTCCAAATCAACTCTTCAATAAAAAAGGGAGAGAAGATTTGGAACACTGGAGGTCCTGCTTTTTTGTACATTTTAATTCTGTTCACATGCATTTTATCAATTTTATAAATAAAACTGGAAATTAGTCTCCTACATTTATGTACAGTAAGGAGCTCTATTGCTAACTCACTTTTATCAGGCATATTTTTTGTGTGGTTCACAGAAATGTAATAAAAATGTAAAATCTACTGTGTGTGGAGATAGAAAGAGTACATCTGGGTGTAGAAGCAATAGAAAAAGGGAATCATGGTTAAGAATGGCAGCAGGAGACAATATTTAAAGCAGCAGGTCATCAAGATCACAAGCTGACACATAACACTAAAACATTTATGGAAAACACAACACTACATGATGAAAATCAAGGTCAGACTTTCAGACACAGGCGATCCCAACATATTGATGGAAAGGGAAAGGACTGCAGCTGGAGATCTGACCATTCCCTCTGTGTCTAGGAAAGAAAAAAAAGAGAAATTCAAATGACTCTGAAAAGTAAGAGAGAATGGAAAGAAGACTGATCTCTGTGAGCACCTCGAAGGTACGATAGGCATATCCAAATGCAACAAGATAGCAAACCTGAGAAGAAACTACAATATACAGGTTGGACTAGGGTAGTCCAAATACACACTTTGCTCTGAGTTTCTTCTAGAGCTCTTAGACATGGGTATATTGGTGCCTGTGAGTTCTGGCAAGTGACTGTGAAGGGAATCGGTTTTCTTTTTTTAAGATTCAGCTCCTCCTCTACAGGGTCATTTTCCTCAATTTGTTGGTGTAAATGTGAGATATTGAAGAGTGGTATATGATGTAGAGTTTGATGAGTGTTTTCAGGGGATAAAACCCAGTTGAATCCTTACAGCCTCCCAGCTGTTGTTTAGAACAGCAGTGGGACCTACAAGTTGAGGCTGCTCCTAGGTGGAAAACACATATCTAAGATATGAATAGAGATGATAATTTGGATTATCTCTTTGTTCCCCTTAAACACTGGTAAAGATAGAATCCTTGAAATAAAGCAAAGGCATTATGCTTTGCATTATAATATATTCCCTTCCATTTTAAGCTGAAGATTTTATTTTATACCTTACTGAGATCCTATTGTAAGGAAAAGGCTAATTTATCTTTGCAAATTCTGACTCTCTTTAGAGGTTAACCTTTTGAAAAGGAAGGAGCTTGACTGTCCTTTTTGAATTGTTATCCCATGAAAAATTTTGTGTGGGAGTTGCTAATCTATTGAGAAAAATCTATTGCTGATATCCTCAGTACTTCAGTATCTAGTTGTCAGTTATGCATTTTTCCTACAGCTACCATTTTATTCACAATAACTACATGTCATTATTTTTCTGGCCTCCTGTATTTTATCTGTTGTAAATTCCTTTATTCATTTTTACCATTCATCTTCAGAAGTCATGCTTTATTTCTCTAATTCTCAGTAATATTTTGCCATTGCCACACCATGTAGTCATTTATTCTTTACTATAAATAACCTTCCAATTTCATCCTGGAAGTCCTGTGGAGATGCATCCCTTGCAATTATACCCTTCTTATAGAGAGATAGCTGTCCCTCTCAGGCAAAATGTACAAAAGATTCTAATATAAATAGAATGTGATACACATTTTAATTTGTCTTTGAACTCAAAAGGGGCCCTTATCCTACATCCTTTGTATAAAAAGCAGTGCTACCAGAGAGTTTAATTGGTTAAACAAGATGATAGCCTGGCATGAATATTTATTTCAGGCTAGGCTGATGAATTCCTGTAAGCAGCAAATGAGTAGGATCAACACAGTTATCTACTGTTTTACCTTATCTACATTCCAAAAATATTGATCCTAATCTCTCAGAGCCTGTAGTCTCCTTCATTTCAGTGAAATAATGCTGTTTATCTCTAGGTCACTTCAGATTAGGGGTCATCAAGATTCTCCTCCAACCATTCCAGGAACACAGTTATACAGCTGCCAGGTGTTGGACCACAGCTCTGAGTGCAAATAACAGAAGTCCTCCAGAAGAGAAGAAAAACACCACTGGAGGTGGTGGAATAGCTCAGCAATGGTGATGCCACTGATACTGAAGCAACCCTCCTGGCACACCAAAGGCCTGCACCCAGAGCTGGCCAAGAGGGAGGATGCACCTCCCCAGCTATGGGACTACCTATGGATCCTCTTCATGGGTGGAGGAGGCAGCAAGGGTGTCCTTGCATGGCAAATGTGTGTATTAGATGAGGGACTGCTCCCATGTGAAGGGGCTGTGAGTGGACCTGATCAGACTGTGAAGCACCAAACAATTGATAAAAACTTCACTGAGGCCTTACATAGACAAGGCCAAAGCCCTCGCTGTGTGATGTTTCTGCTCAATTGAGTACAAGCTCTAAGGCGGAGGCCATTAACTTCTGACTAACACATCTCCTCCCTTGGAGATTTGAAACTGCAGACCTTGAACAGAATCCTGGTAGCAGGCAAAGGGCAGAAAGTCTCGTCTTGTCACGTATCAGAGCCAACTATGGTCTTCAACCACTGGTCTGCACCAAGAGTAAGCAGCAGGAGGGGAAACTAGCAGTGGGGAAACTCCTTGCAAGGGACAGAAATCCATGCTTAGTGGGCTGAATTCCCATCTCTATGGGGCTCCAGTAGTGCTGTGGATAGACAGGATCCACCTGTTAAAGTGGAGTGGGAGTCTCTTTGCCAGTAGGATGATGAACCAGCTGAGGAGAGCTTTAAACAAAGAAGGTGAATATAACAAGCAGTGAAATGTGGTAACAATGAATGGAATGACAAGCAGAGGCACCTAAGGAATTGGATGGTGATAAGACACCATTCATAGCCTTGTGTCTGTGTATAAAAAATTAATAAAGCCTAAGAAACATGCAGAAAGAGCAAAAGTTCTGTGAGTAGTCCTAAAACTACAGTGTTGTTGGAGCAAATGAGATGTCTAAGGACAGCTTGCATAAATTGACTACTTCTGTGAATGGAAACAAACTCAAAGGAAAAGCAAGGAAGATGGTATGGAAGGTTTGCCTCTACAGTAAAGAGAACCTGGGTGTATCATCTGTTCTGGGGGATGGACTCATTAGTGGCTCATGGTTTTTGAATTAAGGAGAGGCCAGTGAGTGTGATAACATGATGGAACTGCTTCAGATCACCAGATCAGAGTGAGAAAGTGTGCAAAGACTTCTTTAACACATGACATAAGGAAGTCATCAGATGAAAGATTGATACTCTTGGAAGACTTGAACCTCTCTAACATCTGCTAGAAGGGCAACATAGTAGAGAGTTCTGGAGGATGACTGGGATAATTTACTAATACAGGTAGTGAAGAGGCCAAATAGAGGTAATGCATTTCTGAGTCTTCTCTTCACTGGCAGAGGAAAAGCTGCTTGGATTGGGCAATCAATCACAGCTTTTGCAGTAGTGCCCTTAAAACTGAAGTGGCTGTGAAGATGAGTACACTGAGAGAGTAGCAGAATATGTATCTGGGACATTAAACAAACAGACTTCAGCTTGCTCAAGGAATGGATAGATCATATAGTCCAAGTTTTGAGTGAAAGGAGACTAGATGAGTTTATCTAGAGTTTGCAGTAGATTATCTAATATATGACAATGAATGTTAACTGACTTGACTTCAGAAAAGCTTTTGATACTGAGTCCTGCTATCTCTGCATAGGCAGACATCTAGCTGGCTAAGCACTAGCTCTGTATCTGGGCTCAGAGTGATGTGGTTAATGCATCATAATCTACCAGGAGCCCTGTGACAGGTGGTGGAGGTCTGTAAGAAATGGAGTGTAGCAGAGATTTAAATTGGGACCTGACCTGTTTAACTACTTTATCAATGACCTGGAGGAGCTAATGGAGGATATTTTCACTGATTTTGTAGTACTTTAGCAGGGTGAGTCAAAATGCAGAAAATAAGAGGTGTCATCCAGAAGGACCTGGTCAGACTACAGGAATGGGCAAAAAAAGTCTCATGAAATGCAACAATGACAAATACCAAGGGCTGTCCCTGGGCACTGAGTACCAGGACACAGGGTGGGGCCTGATACAGGGCATCTCTGCAGGAAAAGACCTGCCTGCCCTGGCAGACACAAGCCGATTATAAGCAAGCAGTGTGCCCCAGTTGTGAAAATGACCAACAGCATGCCAGGAAGCAGTCATGGTGACAAAGCCAAGACACTGAAGGGAGGCACTATTCCTCTCTGTTCAGCACTCATGAGAACCCATCTAGATACTCTGCTGAGTTTTGGGGACCCTCTGCTATAGAAAGACACTGACCAACTGGAGAAAGTGTAGTGGAGGGCCAAACTAGTCTTACCTGGAGGACCTGACCTACGAGGAGATGATAGAATGGCTTGTTCAGCCTGGAAAGTGACAGCTTCAGGGCAACCCAGTATATCTTGTCCCTACCTGAGAGGAGGTAAGCTGGAAGATGAAACAGGTTCTTTCAGCAGTATATGGTAGGAAGATGGAGTTTATGAATATATGTTGAAACATGAGTTTTACTCAGCATATAAGGAAAACTTTCTCATCCTGAGTACAGAAAGCAGCAGAAAAGTCTGCACAGAGGCCTTGCAGTCTCTATCCTTCAAGGTTTCCAAAATCCAGCTAGACAAACTTCAAGCAACCAGTTCTGACCTCTTGTTTTGAGCAGGAAGCTGAACTACAGATCTCCTGAAATCCATTTCAGCCTGAATTGTTCTTTTATTCAAATTACCCAGTAAATTGGAGCTACTGGATACCATTTCCTGCCATCTGTGTTCTGCCAGCAGAACAGTCACCAGCAGAGCAGTGATCACCATTTTGCTGTTCCTAAGATTGTTTTGCATTAGGGATGTGATGGATCCACTGTTTTTTGAAGATCAAAAGAAAAACTGAAAAGCTATTCTTTGACAAATATGAATATGAATAATTAATATTCTCAGGATGTTAAATTGTGCTACAGCAGGGAAATTTGGCAGGCAGCTAACAAGTTAAAATGGCTAATGCTGCTGACATGGTAGCCAGAACAATGATCTGTGGTAAATGCAGTACTAACAATACATTTGCCTGGCAACTAATGAAATACTTTCAATTACTTCATTAATATAAGGAAAATTGTTAATTTTTCTTTGTCACCTTTAAGTTTCAACTCAAATTTCATTGCAATTCTCGCTATTTTTAAGGATTTAATTAGTCTTCTGTTGTGAAAAAACCCACCATGCAATAAGAAAAAAAACCCCTTCTATATCTACTTTAACCAACATACAAACTGAGGCTCATCATAAAAGTACTTTGGAATTTACAATGCTCAGTGATTATAAAGCAAAATAAAACCAAGGGACACAATATGACTTTACACTGTGTCTTTCAAACGGCTGTTTTTAAAGAATTATTGTGGATTGATATTCACAACTGGAACACTGTTTTTCTTTGAAAAAACATGGAAGAGAGTAAGGAAAATCATTATTGAATTCTGTTCTAGAAAACTGTCAGAAGGGAAATTTTAACATTTCTCTAGATCATTGGCATGTTACTTGTTATCATCCTCCACACAATTTCAAAGATTTGGAATAGAGACCATAACGTATTTTTTTCCTTTCTCAGCCACTAGCATTTACATTAGCAAGCTTTTCTCTGACTCATGAATTATTTTAAAAGTCAGGGCTGAGAATAACCAAAACTTGGAAAAAAAAGCACAGAACACCATGAGGTTCACATGGAACTGATACTGGCAGCACTGATTTTCATTTTGTAGGCATGGTTACATTTCAATAGTGATCTAAGGAGCTGAATAAGTGCATAAACTTATTTATGAAATATTGATTGAAAATACTTAAATTTGTATTGAAATGTATTTCAGTTCAAATTAAAGGATGCATTGTTGTCTTAAGCGTCAAAATAGGAATCTGACACAATCTACCAATTGTAATATAAATTTAAGCTGGTCTTAAGGTTTTTACATTTCTATTTATACCTTGATACTTGTACTCTTAAAATGGAGAATGTTTTGCTCCATTATGTTGGTGGATGAGGATCCGTGTAGAAGTGTCATGTAGTGAACTAAAGCCAAGCTACTCAATTGACTTGTCATTTGATGAATTTTTTTTTCATTTGATTTTTTTTTTTTTTTTTTGCTTTGGATTTTTAATTTGGAAGACTTATTTTGAGAAATTTTCTCTACTGGCATGTTCTTTACTTACATTTACTAGCAAATACAATTTTTTTTTATTTCAGAAATATCTACCATATTATTTGGGCTATACTGTTACTCATCAAATGTAAAATAGGTTGAATTATTTTCAGTTGCTGAATTAAAAATGACTTGTTACCTTGCTTACATGCATCTTGTGCAGAATTAAATACACTTAAAGGCAATATTCCAGCTGTCCTGAAACAGGTTCAGTTACTGCGATTATTTTGGCATTTCTCTTCAAATACCAAAATTATTCCATTTCAAAAGAATTTTAATTTCTTAAACAACTATTTACAATGTATATACATGTAGGAAAGCATCTATGCATTAGTGCACTTGATTTTCAACTTGTTGTAACCTGGTAGTAAACGCACAGGCTGTGCTGTGCACAGATACTGTGCACATTTTCATGATTGCCAGATATACGAATTGGCAAAATGTTCAGCATGGCTTTAGCATTTAAAAGAAGCATTGCATGACTAATGAGAATAGGGGAACAGTGCTAAAAGTAGAGATTAGCACCAAGGGAGACAGAAGAGAACTGTTTCTTGGCAACAGGACCAGAATCAGTGGTATGTTAGCTGGAATTTCTGCAGAATAAATTTCCAAGGTACCATTTCAGCTCTCTGTTGAAGGCAAAACAGGAATTGTTTATATTTTATAGTGAGGTTATTGGCAAATTCAGCATGTTTTACAACTTTAATTCTTTCTCAGTTGGAAATCAGTCCCACAAAATTATAGACTTTCTATCATTCATCAAAAAAAAAAAAAACAAACAATTACATAACCCACTCAAATAATTGATTTTACTGAAATGTGGCTGTATATTTTTAGAGGAAAAAAATGCTATTTATTGTCTTTCCATTCTTTATGGCATATTAAGAGCTTTAGAACAGTGGAGATATTTAGTGTAAAGAAGGGTTGCTTTTGTGTTCTTCATTTTTTTTTCCAGAAAAAGTATTTTGAGTGGCAAAACAATAGGACTAAAATATTACACCTTTTGAATGCCAGTCTAACACTGAGAAGTTCGTTGAACATAGAGAGCCTCCAAAAAACTACAAGGAAGGCTACAAAATCTGGATTTGATACTGCATTTTCATGCCAGGAAAAATGTCAGAACAAAGCAAATGATGAGAGATCTGATGAATATGGATGCAATGTAAGTGTGTTTTTGTGGGGGTTTCTTTGTTGTTTTGTTTTTTTTTTTTTTTTAATCCTAGCATTCAGAAAAGAATATATTGACTTGTAATTTGCTTTTAAAAATCTGAGTGGCTAAGAACAGTCGTTTTTGAGGAAAAAAATGTTAATATTTCTATCAACTCATCTATTTTTTATAGAATCTGAGACATCTGAGCATCCTTTCACACCACAGATCTCAAACAATCCTAAGGTAACAGGACCAAGGAAAATAAAACTTCTGGCATATAAAAAGCAATATAGATGTGGGAGGAAGCCCTCTCAAAATTACTGTTAAATAAACTCCAATCTCTTCTGGCTTTATTTTTACATCATAAAGAAGTCTCTTGAGCTATCTTTTTTAAGAGAATTATCTAGAAATAAGCAAAGAACAATCAAAATTAGTTGCTGATGCCATTACAGCTCTGAAAATTGATTCAGTCCACACTACTTGCATGAAAATGTGTACCAAATTAGTATGTAACCAGTTGCAATTTGAATCAATTTAATCAATCTCTCAAGATAACAATTCTGCTTAAAAATCAGTTTTACCTGCTAAAGTCATTAATGAGGTGAATCCCATCACTATTCATTAGACATCATTCATCATACCATAAGATCTCTTACAACATTAAATGGGTGATTAGATTCAAATGGAAGATATTTCCTGTGGAAGAATCATTATGATTCATTTCTTCTTCTATCTTTTCATTATGCCTTCTGTACACTAACTATATGTGAAGTTCACCTCCTTGTTAAGGCCTTTTCATTGTTCATACAGTATGCTGAAAGGAATGCTATTCCAAAGCAATGAAAAGACAATAAAAACTTTCTCTCTTCATTAACCAGGACTAAAAAGAACAACTCCCCAAACAATCAAACTCAGCTCCCCTCCCAATACCTGAATAATTCAAACAGCCTTTGTTCGACTGCTACAAGCCTAATTATATATCCAAAATCAATGAACATCTAATGTCAATGATTCACTGATAACCTTAGTAATTTTGAAAATACCATCAAGAAGCATATATTTAGACATTATGACGGTTTCTGAGGTATCAGTTTGAGTGTGCAACACTTAGCCCCTATGATAGACCAGTTGTAAAGCTGTAAGGTCATTTTATTGTGTTTCAGTTGTTTGCCAAAATCATTAACTGAATGCTACACCACTACAGAATGTTCTTGACCAAAAGCCATGGTGAATTATGTCTCCTTATTGTAATTTTATCCACTTGTGCATTTACCTACATTTGTTCGCGCAAGAAATCCGTTTTTGGACTTGTATGCAGGGATTTTAAAAGGTTCTAGTGTTTTGACTTGTACTTTTTTCTAAAACTGTAGTATTTTCTTTATCTTTACTCTTTTAGATCTCAGAAAATCTCTAATGGGGGTTCCATTATGTGTTGGGGTGAGGGCTGCTAGAAGAAAGCAGACACAAAATAACACAACTTGCTTCAGAGCATGATGACTCTAACTGCTCAATGGACAGACCTCCAGAATTTGATATTTCATTGTAGTCTATATTTTGTTGATAGTTCTTTGGGTTTTGTTTTGGGTTTGTTTGTTGGTGGGATTTTTCTTTTAAAACTTGCATTCAATTTTGTGATAAAGCTTCTGGTGGTGTACTAAAAAGGAACCAAATATTAAATATCTTTAGAAGACAAATGTGGTAAAAGTTTCTGTTGAACAAAAGAAATAATTAGGTTCCACTGAGTCTGGGGATCCTTCTTTGTTTTTCAGTCAGTGAAGAGCTAATAGTTTTCAGGCAAAACAGATCTTTTTGACAGCACATATAAAAATATATAATTTTAATTTTATTACATTTTTATTAAAATAAAAACAAAAAGCAAGTAGGAAGAGTAATCCTTAATTTGCGAAAAAAAAAAAAAAAGTGAATAAATGGGGAAATCATGTTTTTTTGGTTTTTTTCCCTACCAGTAGCCATTTTCTCTGTGCAGATAAAGAGCAAAGCATAGAAAGAGTAAAATCGTTAACATTTTTTTCCTTAATTACTCAAATATATTACAGTAGTTACTCATGTTAGTGAAAAATGGAAAAATCATAACTTTCTCCCTCAATAAATTGAGAAAGTTAATCTGGTCTTATTAAATTATTGGGCACAAAAAACCAAAATATCAAAATATTGCTACACATGATCCTTCTACCTAAAACAAACAGAAACAAAAAGAGATTCAAATGAGCAGCCCTGTGTGAGTCCGTGCTTTTGCTCTGATATAGCATAGAACAGGAAGCCATGTATTCCTGTAATGTTCCTGGCACTGCTGTTGAAAGTAAAGACTATAAACTAACTCTTCCCTGTATCTGAAAGGCCTCAGTGCTAAGGACTCTCCTTCCTGTTCTGTCTGAACTTTGTTTGACCTGACTGTATCATTGTTTTACCTGTTTATCTGTTGTTCACAGATTTAGCTGTGACAACAGGTTGTTTTGTTTTGGTTTTTTTTTTTTTTTAATTTGTCAAGTGTCTATGACAAATTTCCTTTATTTTCTAAAATTTTAATCTTGTATGTTGCAACCACAATTTTATATAGAATACTTCTGTGTTACTGCTATTTACACAAAATAGGATTCTTAGGATAATGTAGCGTAGAAGAATGCAGGTCTGTTATGACTGTAGAGACCCTGAGAAGTGGAGACACAAGATTTGGTGTAGAGGCATATGATGAGAAGAGAAGGGACTCAAGCTGACACTGGAGATCCCACATTTACCAACAAATCACTACTGGTCACTAAAAGAAATGTAGACCTAGGGCTGGTACAACTGGTTTTAGGAGCAACACAGGGAACACAGAAATAGTACCTGACATGTAAAATCCACTATATATGGTAAATTTGGATGCCACACAGCCCTGTAAAACAATGAAGAAAGACAAAGGTTAAGAAAATGTCTTTCAGCAGGCTACAATACTAATCTCAAGACCAAGATGAGCAGAGGAAAAGTAAGAGGAACAGCAGAAAACAAGGATAGAAATGGAAAGTATGTATTGCAATTTTAGCTGTATTTATATTGATATTGAGATTTCTTCAGCACAGAAGTATTGTAATACTTTTTTTTTCTGTACTTCTGTAAAATACTTTTGAAACACTTAAAGTACATTAACAATAGATAGATAGATAGATAGGTAGATAGATAGGTAGATAGATAGATAGATAGATAGATAGATAGATAGATAGATATAGTTTCACTTTCTCTTTTGCCATAAATAGGATCTTGAACATAATAAAAGGGAATCATTCTCTTGGTAATCTCTGTGCTTTTCAGATTTCTTATCTGTTAGCAGTTCCTTTTTTGGGATTTGAAGTTGTTGCATTGGTAAGTCATGAGGAAGTAATTGCTGTGCTTAAGAATATTTTTCAGTAACTTGTGTAGTTTATAGTAGATACTTAAGGAGTTATAGAGAAAAGTGCTTTTCTAAATATGGGTTAATCCAAAGGAATTCTTTCATAATGTTTTACAGACTAATTTTTGCTTTTTCCATGTGTTTTTGTATGTGGCTATTCTGTAAACAGTTTACATAATGTGGATGTGAAATAAGCTATACATAATCTATAAGCTGGGAAATAGATATTATTTTCGTATTTAAACTGTAGCATATATGCAAAAGTAACTAGGAAATCTTGGTGGAGCTGTTTGTTTCAAAAAGTATTTAACAGAATCAGAGACTGATTCCTGTTCCTGAGTGGAACAGGACCCACAGCCCAGCTCCTGCCCCTGCATAGAACCACACTAGAGTCACACCATGTGTCCAAGAGTATTGTCCAAATGCCTCTTGAAGTCTGTCAGCCTTGGTGTTGTTCCTTTTCCTTATGTTGCCTTTTCCAGTGCCCAATCACTCTCTGGGTGAAGAACCATTTTCTAATATCCAGCTAACCCCTCCCTGACACACCTTCATACCACTTCCTTGGTTCCTGTCACTGGGCAGCAGGGTGAATAGTGCCTTCCCCTCCACTTCCACTTTTGAGAAAACTGTGCATCAGGACAAGGTCTTCCCTCAGTCCCTTTTTTCTCCAGGTTAAGAAAATCAAGTGACTTAATCCACTCCTTGTATGGCTTGTCCTGCTGCAGGTGGTCTGGGCCTCAGGTGGACCTCTGCCCAGACACCCTCTCTCTGGCCATTGGAGCAGCTCAACAAACCTGTGTCATTCCAGAATGGGTTTGAAATGTGAAGGTTGACTGGCAAAGTAGTTGTTGAAGTAAATGGATGCAGAAAATATACTCTACTGAGTCTCAGAAAATGCAAGAGCTCTGCTTTGCTCTATTTAGACCTTTTGATATCAACTTGCACGTCTAACTGCAAGTGGTCAATTGAATCTGTGAAATGCCTTCTAGTTTATCCTTCATCTCTCCTTACACAAAAGTCTGTATTAAGGTTCTTTCTAGCTGTTCAGCCACTCCACTGGAAGTGAAAGTGTTCTGAACACCACTTTATGGTCCGTGTCTAACACTGAGCAAAAGAATTGACTGTCATGTAGTCTCCTCATTGACTTGGTAGATGCATCCAGCTCTTCTGCATAGTTTTATAGTCATTAGTTTCATACTGAAGATCTGTTTTCTTTAATCAAAATATCAAAGAAGTATAAATAGAAACATGTCACAGGCAGCTGAAAAACTGTTGTTTTGTTTTTCTTTTTTTTCCAAAGAAATTTTTCTTACCTGTGTGTGTAATCTTTCATAAAACACATAGATCACCCAAAAGGTTACAACCACAAGGAGAGACCAACAAAGTTGGTAGTCCAGAATTTTTCTTTGTGCATAATGTTTTGTTGATCTATTATATGCGATCATTCATTTACTAACTAAACTCATTTTAGTAAGATTTTTTCTTGAGGAATTGTATTTCTGTTTCTCCTTCAGTTCAATATATTGCATGCCATTGCTCTTTAAAACAGGCTGTTCAGGGTTGCTTAGTGAAGGGATTTTTCCTGTCACTGTCTTATTATAAGTAATTGTAACTGTCTTTCCATGTAGATGTTGAAAGCTGTAATTCCTCCTACTTTAAAATTGTTCCCACTCTTACTAATTGATGAGTGCCCTTATCCAAGAAAACCCTATTTTTTTCATATTTGGAGGTAGCATGTGCAACAGTGAATGTATACTGTAAGGCAGCCAGATTTCTAGGGGTTCAGTGGAAATGAATTAACCAACACTTTCTACTAAAGTGCTTGTGTTTCTTTAGTTTTTTAATATGATTTGGTGTTTTAAAAAATGCCATCAAACTGCCAGCCCATATATTGATTGTATTGTTTGCTCTTTATGTGTGCCACTTTACTATCCTATTATGTCATGATTCAAGTGAATGATTCAACTGTTTCTTTTCCCTCAATTGGTAACTGCAGCATCAACATAGTGTGAAACATTGGAGCCAACTCTTCAGACCTGTTAGAAAAAACATAATGGAAGATGATTCCAGGCTCATGAGGATTGTATTCTCATAAATACTATATATTTTGTTTTATTTTTAATCCTAGGTTTAATTATAGTTTTGTCTAACTGCTTGATGCTATTTTTTTCTTATTTCTTATATGATCTATATATGAAATTAACCTCTTACAGGTGTGTGCAGGTAGTAAAAATTCTTGTTTATAAAAATCTGGACTTGGTCTTCCCTGTCTTTTGACCCTCTCTACATGAATTGATGTATTTCTTCTGGGATTGAATCTGTACTCACTTAAGGCAGTTGATGCTTTAATCTTGAAAATGCATCTGTAAATATACTGTGTTCTCATGATTTTGAGCATTCCTTGGAAATGTTTCTGATAACCTCTGGGTGCATTTTTTCATTCTTTCTTTTTTTCCTTTTGCCTTGACTTTTTTTCAGCTGTCATTGTGGTGACTGTCAGATACACTATAAGCAATAATTCTGCATATGCAGTCCTAACTATGAAGTTTTTATTCAAGATTTACAGTATTTGTGTCAGATTTAGACCATTTTTTAAGGAGGCAAGAGTATTTGTGTCATCTTGTGATACAAACAACTGCCCACTGATTAAAAAAAAAAGTCATAAGGAAAAGAGTCTCATTTATTTTGACAGACTTTTTCAGCCATCACTTTTTGTTATTGACACAAAATGATTGGAAAGTTCATGTACATGAATCAAGAATGCATGTATTGCAGCAATGTCTAAGACAGCTAGTAATGAGAAAAAGACCACCCCCCAAAAAAAAATCTCCAAAACATAGCACTCAACTGGAAATTTTCTATATTGCCTTGCTTTTCCAATATCATTCATTAAGATCTTAAGCAATAAACATACAGGAACAGAAGACCCACAGGTCCTGCTGAAAACATGATTTTGTCTAATGCAGATTTCTTTAGCATGGGCTTCATTACAATATCATTATTGCTGCACTTGATAGTACCAGCAGGGGGTCATTTTTGTATCCTGCCATTTTCAATAGTAAAAAACTAAGACAGTTGGATAAAAAAAATATTATCCTTTATCAAAAAAGAAAAATGGAGACAATAGACTGTTTTTCACCTAACTGGATTTCTGGGACCTAAAATATTTTTCAAATTAAAGTGAAGCAAAGCTTTTAGCATTCACATGAAAGATTGGTGAATGCAGAAAAATAAAATTAGTTACAAATATAATTTCATGTTAAACTTCATTCTTTTTCTTTTCCAGCACTTAACTGTAGGAAAAGAGTATCATCCACCTGATAATATAAATGCTGGTGTACCTTTTCTTTGAAAACTAAAGCACATTAAAACATGAAGGTGTCTTTTAGGGTTTTTTTTAAATGACAGGCACAAATATGTTTTTTGGGTTTTAGGGTCAGATCAAAATGTCTTTTCAGTAGGTCTGTTAAAATGTCCAAAAAGCTCAGCTCAAGCTCTCAATCAACAATTTGATATTACCATATTTTTCTGGCTACTGTTAATAAGTTATTCCTTCTCATAAGTATGAAGCGCTTTTATAAAAGAAAGTAAATTTCATTAAAGACAAAAAACAGAGCATGCATCAGAATGTGCATTCAGATAAATGACTACCTATATCATTACTCTGGTATTTAGTGATTCTCTTATTTTTCATAATATCCTGTTCCATGGTGACTGAAGTATCAAAACAAATATATGGATGTATGACACAGCCCTCTGGAGCCCGGTCTAGCTCTTAGAAATCTGGCGCTGCGCCAGGAGTGGGGTAAAACCTGGTTTGGGGTTTTACCACAGGTAGAACCTTCAGAGCCACTTGCTCTATGGGGCAAAATCCAAAGCCACAATGGGGACTGGGTAAAGAAGAAGGAGGAGGCTCTTCCATTGTGAAGTTCCAACAGAGAAGCATTAAGGTCACGTGAAAAATTCAGGCAAGAAAACCCCTGAGCACAGCTGGGCACGGGATTTTATACTCTTACAAATCAAGGGGTGGAAACAAATACTAACTAACTAACTGAGAGATATCAGGGGAGGAATGAGGGGATTACATCAACAGATCAGAACCAATCTATGACCATGGTCACAGGGGTTTTCAGGATGAGAGAGAGACGGAAATGTTGACTATGATCAGAAGGCTTGATTTATTATTTTATGATATATATACAACATTATGACTATACTAAAAAGAAATAGAAAAGAAAAGGCTTCTTCAGAAGCTGGCTAAGCTAAGAATAGAATAGAAAGAAAGAATAACAAGTTCTGTGTCCCTGCAGAGAGCAAGAGCCATCTCTGCAGTGAGTGGTCAGTAGATCCAAACACCTACAGAAGACCAATCACAGATCCACCTGTTGCATTCCACAGCAGCAGATAACCATTGTTTACATTTGCTGCTGAAACTTCTCAGCTTCAGCAGGAAAAATCTTAAGAAAGGATTTTTCACAAAAAGTGTCTGCGACACCAATCAGGGTCAGTGGGAGAAGCGAGCAAGTCAATGGGTCGATGGGGCCTTGAGGTTTAGGGAAATTCCAAAGGGGTGGCACAGTCAGGGATTGGCCCAAGGTGAGAGTGGCAGAGAAAGTTTGGGAATAAGAGGCTGGGTTGCTTTGACAGACAGGGAAAGAGCTGGAACACGATGTGAGGAATGGCATGAGGGACAGCTTTGAGGGAGGGCAAAACTCAGGGGTAAGCCAACTTGGGGAGAACATGGGAGTACAATAGAATGAACCATTTAACAATGAATCAATAAAATAAGTTTGAACCACAACAGATGAGGACGGGTGTTCACTGTAGTCTCCCAGACTTCTAGACAAAGAGAGGTCCCCTAGCAGCTTTGAGCTCTTACGTAGCCTTGCAATTGCTGTGCATCTCTGCAGTGAGTTTCAGAGCCATATGAAATGTCTGAATTATCTAAGTACAAATTGAATAATTGTACTTTCCACTTCTAAAATCTTCTTGATATCTGGTGTAACTCAACACAGTTATTTTTTTCTCCTGTATTGCTGAGAAGAATTTAAATTCTGGCACAAATTTATTCAGATTTGCCCTTCTGTTGGAGACAATTCAGTAAGAAGCAGAACTCTTTCAGGGAAGTTCTGTAATGATTTTCTCCTTTTCCATGATGCAAGTACCTTTTCCTGACTGACACTAATTATTGCTATGAGTATGATTCAAGTAATACTGTAGTTTAGAGTTTTTGTTTTGTTTTTCTTTTTTTTTTTTTTTAAATTTTTTTATGCATATAGACCAAGGGATTCAGGTGCATGCTGCACAAAAGAAATCTTCAGCTCGGTCTGACTCTTCCTCATGCCTACTAAAGGAGAGATTGTCTCTGGTACCATGTTCACAATTTTCAGAAAGTTGATGCAAAGATTAGCTCTCATAATTTCCATACAGAACTCCACCTCTGCTGGAGTCCTTGTCAACAAATGCATCTTAAAGCAACATTTGGACTGCTTTATTTTATGATGAAAAGATACTCAGGGTATGAGCACATAGTCTACTTTCATCTTTACTCTGGGTTGTGAATTCTGGAAATGTTTGCTTTTGTGGGTGAACACTGAGATTACTGTCACTGCACAAAGTGTATATGCACATCACTACCTGAACTTCTGCTGTTTCAAGGAATACAAAGTTCTTTCTTTTTCTTTCTTTATTTTTTAAGTAAATAAAGTTAGTGTAAGTACTTTTGTGTTGACTATAGACTTCTCAAACAAAATAATCTATTTCAAGTCTCAGTTTCAAGCTTGATGCTATGAAAATATTTTTTTAAAAATTGCATAACCTAACATCTGACTGAGGAGAAAAAAAACACATTATATAAACCCTAAGAAAAGATTAGCTATCTTGCACAGGCAAAAAAAGTTTAATCAATTGATTTTTACTCCCTTTTTATGGATGAAGACTAGAACAAACTCATGTTGTGACAGTATGCTTCCCTCACCTTTCTCCCACTTAATCCAGAACTACCAGCAGGGATTATGATGGCTGCATCCACTTTACAGTGGACTTTGGGGAAGGGATGACAACATGGTAGCCAAGGGTGTTTGGAACAGTGACCCAGGTGCCCTGCTGGCATGTAGATACCACTGTTAAATTAATCATCCCACTCCATAAGTACCAAACAGCTCAGGGGCCTTTGAGTTCTCCTGCATGGCAGGGGCTGCATGGTGGGATCTCCTCTTGAGCAGGGACAGCTTCCCAGGTTACTCCTTAGGGTTGAAAGATTCCTTGCCACAACAGGTCCTTGGTAAGTGATCGATTGTCGCAGACATCTTTTTCACTAAAAATGCTTTCATTAGGATTTTTCCTTCTGAGAAGCTAAGAGGCCTCAGAGACAGAATGTAAACAATAGTTATCTGCTGCTGTGGAATCCAACAGGTCCACCTGTGATTGGCCCATCTTGGATGTGTATAATTAATGGCCAATCAAGGACTGAGCTATCTTGGACAGCGTTGGAGAGAGCTGCCTTTGTTATCATTCTTTTCTATTCTTAGCTTAGCCTGCTGAGGAACCTTTTCTTTCTATTTCTTTTAAAGATAATGTAATATATATATCATAAAAGAATAAATCGAGCCTTCTGATCATGGAGTCAACATTCTCGTTTCTCCCTTCACCTGAAAACCCCTGTTGATCATGGTCACAATCGATTGCGTGCTAAACTTTGAAATCGTACCTAAATGATATAAAAAATTAATTATGCATATATAATCCTTTAGACATATACTATTGACTAAATCTAGCCCTAGGATTAGGAAGAACCTAGACTCCTTTCTGAGAAGGAATTTAGAACTCCAGGGGGTTCTTTCTGAACCTCATGACTCAATAGGAGGATGTCCCAAGAGCTTCATCTGACCTTGTCCCCTCTGCAGTACATAATCATGCGTGCTTTGCCATCAAATCTAATTAAACCACTGTTGAATTTAACATTGATTTTTTCATTAACTCACTGCTTTAATAAAGCATACTGTTGCTTCTCTCTCGTAAGTGAAGTGCATCACTCCATTTACAACACGTGCACAGGGTTCATAAATTGGAACCATATCTATTGATTTCAAAGGCTCCTGATTTACAGTCATGTAAAGAAGATCATAATCAAAGTGTGTGCTATTTTCTAGTTCTGTTGCAATGAAAAAAAGAGATGTCAGAGGCTTGAGAGTTTAGCTTGCACTGAGTTGATTTATATTATGATTGTATTAAAAGCATATTGCAGGCAATGGCATGATTTTTTTATTGATATAAATTATTTTCTTGAAATTCAGAGCTGCTGCCTAAAGGAGCAGCTCTGAATGTGTTATTTACAGGAAATGTAAATTAGAGCCTTGCCTTTAGATGTGTGCTTTTTGTTTTCTACCTGTTTTGTCTGTATTGTGTGGTAGATGGTAGATGGATAATGTGACACATACTAAGTTCTACTCCTCCTTTACTTTGGGATTACTCTGAGTTGGTAGATTCAATATGGTTCCTCTAACAAGTGTAATGAATTTTCTGAATTTTCTGCATTATCTAATATTTCTTTGTACATGTGAAGTATGTTAGAGACATTTTTAGAAGAGCTTTAATTGCAGTTTTTTATTATGCATATTGTAAAATAATTTTCTGCAACTCCAAAATGTTTCTCATATAAGACTGAGGAATATGTTCTCTATTATTTTTTTCTGATATCCATTTATCTTTTAAATATAAATTTAACCTGGATGAAGACTATATATTTATAGATCAAGCAGAGTAAGATTAGTTAGGTTTAGTTAGGTTTAGTTATGAGAAGGAGCAAACATCAAATCTGTCCACACAACAACGTTTTGCATTCTAGTATAAGAGCTACACCACATTTTCTGATGTAGGCATAGATTCTATAAAACACTTAAAAATAAAAATGTATAGGTGTTAGTTATATTGCAAAGGGATAGCTCCATTAATATCAATGCAGGACTCCAGAGTGTCACATACCTAAGATCTCTAGTAAGATATGCTGGTATTTGCTTTTTGCAGCATTGTCTTTTCTTCAGGTTTGTCAGTATCTGACATTCCGTATAAACTTAGTCATGTTGTCTTTATCTGCGGTGAGAAAATGTGTTTTCATCTTGAGAAATTTATTTATATTTTGAATTAGTCAAGTCCAGCCATTCTGATGTTGAGTATACAGCTGTAGGTGTTTCTAGTATAATGACATTTTGCTGTAAGTAGTATAATGTCAAAGACAGCCAAAATTTCAATTCTATTTTAGAGAATTAAATCTTACTAATAGAGTTTCATAGTGGTGAGTTCTGGAGTTCTGGCCTCACTTCTATTGAAGCAAGGAGTTCAAGTTCTAAGAAATCAAGCAGTTCCTTGGCTAGTCTTGCAGTCTAAAAGGGAAGAGATTTGAGTGTTAACATGGTTACCCAGATTGAATTTCTTATTAAATTGTTGAAATCTCATTTCAGGTATTTGACACAATTGCCAATAGTTTTGAGGGCAGACAAAACCTGGCAAATGAGTAGGATCACTGTAAGTTTCTTATGCCAATTCCATGCCAGCTCCAGGCAGACTTCTTCATCAGGTTTTTCATCTTGTGTTGTAATGCAATGCTGCAGGAGGCTGTCAATGCCTGCTTCCCATCATTGCTTGATATCTATTTTTCACATCCATCTACAATGTTTGAAATGACATACAAAACCAAAAATAGAAAAGACATATCTATCAAATTCTGTAACTTTGAACTACTGCTTGCATCACATATTCCACAGCTACAAATTGTACTATTCCTGGAGCCTCACACTGCAGGAAGAAAAATAGCTAATAGGATGCAGAAATGAAAGTGGGAGGAAAAACATATTTTGGCATTGAGTTTGCCAGAACTGAGAGCAGAAGAGGAAATACATCTGGTGGGGGACAGAGAATAGGAAGACCCTGGAGAAGGTACCATAAATTTAGATAGACATTCAAATTCTGAATATTTAGCCAAACCCTAATATTTGCGTCTTTTACTCTGTTCCATCTGTACTACTATTAAACACAGTGTGTGAAAGTTGGTACGTCAAAAATGCTGTATTCTGATACAATGGATATCTAAATGGAGACCTGGTTTTGAAAAATGTTGTGAATATTCTGTAACTTAAGTTTTTCCTCTAACCCTGAGTCCTAGATATCACTGGTGGTAATTCTCAACCTTCCACCCACCTGCTGTTTAGGTGGTGCATGGCAAGGTTGATGGCATGACCCTTCTAAATTAGACTTCCTAGAAATACTGCTGATGAATTGCCCTGTGTGTAACCAAAGCACAGCTTGTAGGTATATAAACAGATTTATTGCAAAACGGTAGTATTTCTTTTTGGTCTTGTTCTTTCTCAGAATCATTAGACAAGAAATGATTTAGGGAAAAAAAAAAAAGAGCCAGAGAAAGTAATTAAGTAATCATCTCTTTTGCTCTTGTCCTACACAAAGGCTTGGGGCGTTTTTCTTCAATTTGCTGGTTTTGCTCATTTTGAGAAAAAAAAAAAAAAAGAGTTTTATAAGTTGAAAACAGGGAAATTAAAGTACTAATTGGGCTGCATTCAATTTTAGCTAATAGATGCTTCTTAAATTTAGTATATTAAATATTAAATTGCTCTATTTTATGCTGCATTAATTTAAATGTGCATTATGTTATTTTCCCTCTACAATGTTAGATCTGGGGAAAGAAAAAGCAAATGCCTCAAGAATACTTATTGTATCTTAGTTAAATAAACCACAGGCAATAGCTGGGGTTTGCATAACAGCATATTCTCTATAACAGGGAGAACAGTTGTATCATAACAATTTTTAGGCAAGTCAGTCATCTTTCCACTGAAATATTTCAGTTTTCTATGTAAAAAGTTATTGCTGTTGAACATCCTCACATTTGCTATAACCATAATTGCATCTTTCTTGTGGGAAATTTTTACATCCTACAGATATGCAAAATTGAGGCATGCAGAGACTAAAGAGTTTTCAAAGGTAGTTACATAAGTCTGTATCAAGGTGTAGAGAAAGCCTTAGACACAGATCTGTGCAAGGTTCTTGAGAATTCTATGTCATGTCTTAATTACTGGGGAGGCTTGTGGTCCTTTTGCCTGCTGATCTATACAGTGCATAAACTAAGGGGTAACTTGTGGCTAGATTGAGAGCTGTGATAGTATTACCTATCTTTCTCATAAAAAGTTCTGAGAAAGGCATTTCGTTACCTTGAAATAGAATTATTTCCATTTCCATTTCTATTATTTTCCTATTTTCCTTCATCTCGTGAAAAAACACGAGACAGGCTATATCCCTCAAGGTATATATTTTATGCTTTTATATTAATTTTACACAGAAATATGAATGTTCCTTTACCAAATATGGAAACAAAATATATTTTGAATATGTACTAGGGAAGAAACACAAAACTCTTGATACTGGAAATTATGCACAGCACAATAGCATTACACAATCAGTGTGTCACAGTTCTTGGTTTTTGTCCAAGCTTTGGTCCGCCAAGAGTGCATACTTTTGATACAGAACAGATTGTTGTGACACCCAGTTGATGCGCCAGTTTGCTCAGCAGACTCTGGAATCTTCTTTCTCATCTTGAAATCATCTTGAATTTCTGTGTACTTGTCCTGGTATCTGCGAACTCCTGGGAACCCTTGGAAAAATCTGAGGGACCTTGTGGGTCCCCCTGCTGAGAAGGGGGTGAAGGAATGGAGGTTGTTCAGTCTAGAGACAAGAAGGCTCAGGGGAGAGCCTACAGACCTTTACAACTACCTTAAAGGAAGGTCTAACAAGGTGAGTATTGGTCTCTTGACCCAAGTAACAAGAGATAAGATGGAAAGAAATGACCTCAAGTTGCATCAAGTTGCATTAGGTTTGGTATTAGGAAGTATTTCTTCATGGGTAGGGTTTTCAAGCACTGGACCAGGCTGTCCAGGGAAGTGCCTAAGTCAGCATCTCTGGACATATTTAAAAGACATATAGATGTGACACTGAGGGAGTCGTCAGTGTTATGTGTCCAAGTAAAACTAAAGGGTAGATCAAGGAGTTTATAATAGATTCTCATAGCTGTCCTTGGTCATGGTGTGTCTGAAGCCTTAGGGACCTTCAGACTTCAGGAAGACTCAAGCACCCTTTAACACATGCTTAGGGAGAAATCTCATCCTTTTAACCCATGTATATGGAGAAATCTATCTAACAGCCAGGTCTAGAGGACGGCTTCTGAAACAGTAGTTTGTGCAGAAGAGTATGTGGAGGACAGCAGGAGGACAAATAAATTTTCTGTATCCAACACTTACACCCTGAGATATGGTGATCATATACCTCAGGGAATAGTCCATGGGCACTGCTGGAGTAACTTTCCTGTTGCGGTGTGCCCCCGCAGTCTCCCTCCCCCTCCCCAGCTCAGTTCACCTTTAATTTATTGTATTATAAGGTATTGGTTTCAATTGTTTAAGATGGCGCTTGCCGGGTTTCCCCTCCCCCTGTTTTTCAGTTGCAGAGCTGCCACTCACCCCGTTGCCTTAGTTACTCCCGCCTTTTTGTATCTAGTTGTCCCCTCCTTTGTAATTTCAGTTGTCAGCCTCCCTGCCTGTCACTCTTTGCCCCTGCCTCCCTTTCCAGAACCATCTCCCCAGGGCAGAGGGTGATTGGGCAGGAGAGAGCTGGCCCTCCCCTAATGTTGTTTCATTTGTCATTGCCCCTTGTCAGTTATGTTCTGTATTAAGTTCATTGGCCAGGGGAAGGGGTTCACCTCCCCCTGGTCCCTCTATATATGTTATGTTCGCCCCACCCCTGGGGGCAGTTCTCTGCAGCCACCCTTCTCCTCTGTACCCTTCGTCTCCCTGAATAAACCTTATCCCTTGCTGTGGAGGACTGCTGCCTCACGCCAGCTCTTTTCACCTCCATCGTGTTGTTGTCGTCTCTGCCTCTTGGCCTGCTGGAGCTGCCTCCTCCACCACCGACGTGGAGGGAGCTCCGAAGAGGGCACTGAACTCCCAGCTTGCTCCTGCCGGAGGTCCTGGGACTTGCAGCTGCCCGTGCCCCAAACCCAGGCTGTGAGCTGTGCATTCTGTGGAGCCAGCCGGGCTCGGATTCGGCACCGCCACACTTTCCCTTTCCAGTTGGGCTTTGGGACCCAGAGTTTCAGAAGCAACATGACCTCTGCAAGCCTCTGAGATGGTAGGAATTGCCTAAGACTTGCTGCTGATGCTGAGATGTGTGGTCTTCTAGTCTGCAGGAGGCATACAGTTCTTGAGACGCTGTCATGAAAGAGCGGGGAGGAGGTCATCATACTGTGCAGCATCAGAGAGGGTAATAATGAACAACTGGATTTAGTCTAAGACCTTGCAGCTTCAAGAACCTGAACTTTTTCCAGCAGCAGAGGGGTATGAAGAGCCTTCATTTGTAAAACCAAAAGTAGAAACTACCATCAAGATTGAGGCTGGAAGCCAGTGACTTCATGTACCAGGAGGTGTCCTTATCCCACCTTGTGACTTACAATTACAGAATGAATTAAATACCATTGTAGTTGGAGAGAAGCCTGGAGTTTTGTTAAATAGAACATCTCTGGGAGCTGTGTCTGAGATACACAGGACCACTAGAAGGAAGCTGAGAAAAACAGTATTAGGGGACTACTAAAGATGATTGGAAGCCCCTGCTTGCTATACCTGATTTGTCATCTAGGAATGTTTGCTGCTTCCTCATATTCTGGATGTTGTGAAGTGATTATCTAAGCTCACCCCAGGTACTCATGACAGGGTAATCTGGAAAGCATTAAACATCAGTCATGCTGTACTCAAAGCACATGGAGAGGCCAGGTGATGTTCTCTTCAATTCTGCTGGTAAGGCGGAGGGTTCTGAACAGGAATTGAGAAATTCTGCGCCATAATAACTATTTATACAGTGCTGCTGATATCAGGGCCCGTGAGTTTGCGATTCTTATTGAAGGTTAACAGATTCTTGGAAGAGATGAAGTATATTTCACTTGTACAAAACTATCTTTGAACCAGAGAAGTGGCAAGGCCCCCAAAAACTTTCTCAATTAGCCTCTTTAAGGGGCTTTTTTTTCTCTGTACTCTTAGACACACAAGAGAAGTAAAGACAGGACATTCCAAAGATGTCCGAGGAGCAAAAAACCCCCATATCTGGCCACTTCAGAAAATCAGAGAACTTTGGCAAAATTTGGAGTACCATTGAATCAAAACATTTCACAAAGCATTAACTTAGCCCATGCAGTTTAGCAAAGTGTAAACCCATCTGATTATAAGTTACTAAAAGCTCTGAAAAGATGAAATCAGAAGATTAGGAAGAAAGAGAAAGGGAAAATACATAGAAAAGAACAAATATAGCTACCACTCCTAGTTCCAGAGGTGTTCAGCTGATAGAAATTCCAAGAGGAGATTCAGTCAAGATATGTGGTCTTCACACACTACAACTTGTTGATAGTTTTAATTAATTTTGATTTATTTCTAAATATAGATTTAAATGTTACAGCTTTGATCTATTTTCAGTTTGTTCTGTCATATATGTGGTGGGGCTGCTGTAGTCAACTGGAAGAGCTGTGTACAGCACTAGGCAGCTTTGGCTGCTCCACACGTGGGCCAACCCAACAGTCCACACAATGCTTGAGGAGAAAAAAGGGAATAAAGAAAAAGCCCCACTAATTTAAATATTTTGATTTCCACAAGTGAGTGTTCATGTTTTAAAAGATTGTCCAAATG
The DNA here is from genome assembly GCA_024362935.1 of Setophaga petechia. Lineage (NCBI taxonomy): Eukaryota > Metazoa > Chordata > Aves > Passeriformes > Parulidae > Setophaga > Setophaga petechia. The sequence continues at coordinate 302,333 of JANCRA010000150.1, forward strand.
GAGTTCTCCTCTGATGCTTTAGAGACTCAGCATTAATTTGAATAAGAACCATGAACTAACTTGAGTACACAAACCACATGTACTTAAACCACAAATCCAAATGTTTAAACATTTGTTTATAGACAAATATAAGTGCATTAGAACTAGCTTGGTGTGTTACACCTTGGAAGTTACATTTAGCAGGAGCTCATGGAGTAGGAACATTATCCAAGACCCAGTAAGTATAACGGATGAAGACAGCGGGAATCATAAGTCCCAAGGGGAAGAAAACAACAATTTAATACCTCATAGTCTTGCAAATAGGCATGAGGTATAACCCGTTTTCCATGCCTGCAAAGAATGACACAGGAAATAGGGGGCTTAAACTGCAAGAAGGAAGATTTAGATCTGCTATTCAGAAAGCTTTAGAGATAACACCACACTGGAATAGACTGTTAAAAGTGTTTCATCCTTCCTTGCAAGGATTTTTAAAGAACTAATTAAATAGTCACCTGCCCAGAATGACAGCTATCATGGTAAAATATTCCCTGTTGCAGCAGGTGGTGTTCAGAGTGCTGTGACCTTTCTGAAGAAGTGTCTTGAAAAGGCCACCTCGGGGGCACAGGCACATATGCGCTCATGATGGGTGATTTCATCTCTTCTGTGATTTGGTGATGCAGAAAGAGAGGTGGGGTCTTTGTGTGGGGTTCCAAGGAGAGCCTTTATTGACCTTCTTCCTTGAAGCAATCCAGGGACAAGAGACCTGCTCAGGCAGGAAAAGCAGGGGTTTATATAGAGATCTTGAGGGGAGGGATGGAACAATAGAGCAAATGAGATGAGGGCCCAGAGCAAAGGAGAAGGAACAGAGGGTTGCAAGGGTTCAACATAAAGCAACAAAGGATTCTGGAGGTGATCTTTTTGCTTACCCCAAGCACAAGGGTTATGACTTAGGGGTCAGTCCTCCAGGGGAGTGCAGCAGGCTTTTCTTTGGCTGGTTCTCCAGTCTCCAGAATTCCCCAAGACAAGGGATGAACTGATTGAATCTTAGGGCCTCTTTCAGCACTACTGTTTCAAGCTGAGTAAAAAAGTAATCATTACAAAAGGGGAGATAAAAAGATTTTTTTATTTTAAAAAAGTCATTTTCAGAAAAAGAAAAGGTTAATGTGGGCAATTTGTTAGGCATAGGAAAGTCCAGTTTGTATTTTAATGATAATTTTCTTAGAGGGGTATTTTTTTTAAAGGTATATTTTGCTTAGAACAAAATTATTTATTGTTCAGTTGTTGAAATATGGAACTGCTTTCATATATGTAAATATGATGAAAACATTAATTATTTTCATCTTTTACCTTCTCACAAAATTTAAACCTCAATTACTCCAAATTGCAGTAATTTTGCCCTTAGGGTTAGGGTAAAAAAAGGTTTAAATTTTGAATCTGTTTGATTTGTTAACTTTCACTTAATAAAGTAAGAGATGCTCAAAAGAAAATATAAATGGTACCTGTCAGGTTATAGAGGTTGAACTTGGACTGAACTTCTCTATTATGTAAAGATGATCATGGGTTAAAAAGTTAAATTTACAGATGATGCTATAAAGAAGTCATCAACTCATAATGCAGTTTTATCTGATTTATAAGTTACTGATTTATCTGTTAACATACGATGAAGTTTCGCTGAAAGTATATATTATGTTCTGTAAAGACAGAAATAGCAGAACCTAATTCCTGTCATTTAGTTTTGGTTTGGATTTTTTAATTAACTTTGAGGAATTGAATGTAATAAAGGGAATCTGCAATAGTGTTTAGTTTTCTAGCCTGAAAATATAATTAGTTGTTGGATACTAACGATTTTGTTTACACATTACTGAGATTAAAAAAACCAAACAAAAACCCCCAGCCAAACAAAAAATACCTCAAACAGAAAACATTAATGTTTACAGATCATATTTATAAGTACTGTCTAGAAATTAAAAAGAGTTCATTTGTTATTCTAACTTTTTCAATTCATGAAGTCAAAAAAAGTATTTTATTTAGTTCTGGTATGGTTTATTTAGTAAAGATGGTCAAAAAATGTAAAAAAAATTCAAAACTTTATTGAGTATAGAATGGAAGTATATCTGGCCTACAGGACAGAATGTCAGCTATCACAGAAACCATTGAAGATGTTTCTTTTAAAGAGAAAAACATCACATTTATGTATATGATTTAGTTCATTGATTGTTTTGTTGTTTTTCTTTTAATGCAGCTGACAGCATTTTATAAAGAATTGCATTTCTTTTGGCTTATCCTCAGGTAGCTTGCCTTTTGAATTACACCTGTTATTGTTGTTTTTTAAATTGTATTTTATTATGTTATTCTATATATTATACTATATCATACTGCAATACATCAAATCACATCATATATCATAATCAAGAAATGTAGTTCATGATGCTACTGTTTCATGACACCAACTTCCCATCCTCCTTGTTCTTGGTATTAAGTAAAATCTTAGAGCTTTATTTTATACTTACTTCATGCTTTGCAGTATGTTATTCAATTTTAACTCTTCTGTCCATTCTAATAAAATGCTTTTTTTTAACCCTTATTTGCAATAATATGCGTTAAATGCATACTGTTGAAACTGCTGCATGTGCATAGATTCTTTAAATAGGCCATTGTATCATATTTAAATTTTTCTAATCTTATTTATGAATCTTATCAAGTAAGACCACTGAACTGCATTCCTCCATATTACACAAATACATTTTGCTATGCTCAGTACACATTGTTGACCATTAATACTTCTTATTATCTGCAGTGAACATAATCACCCACAGCTGTAGAGTAAGAATATTGAGTAATTTGAAATTATAGCTTTTTTAAAGGTCAATGTCCTGTAACAGAAATTACTTACAACAAGCTTTTTATATTGCTATCTTCCATGCAATTCAAATTTATTTCCTCTATTTTTACTACAATTGGTGTAAACCAGCAAATCACAATAACCTCCAGCTCCATGCTGATTCTCTGCTGCTGTTGAAACTAGCAGTCTTGCATATAAATCATACTTTTTTTATTACCCAGAAGTCTTTCAGATCCTTCAGGTTCTTAAGATCTTCTGGTAGTAACCTTAACTAAGGTAAAAATCAGATGTATTCTTATTTGTAATCTTGATGTATCTGCAGTGAAATAAAGAAGAAAAGCCATACTTGCCTTCACCTTTGCTCACATGGAGGTAAGATTTGACAGAACAGCAGCAAAGTTGTAGCTGTGATTTTGTCGAGGATAACCCTTTTATTCTTGGGATACTCCTCCACCATGTCTGGTCTAGATTAAATATACTTTATATGTCCAGGACTGGGGAAAAGTGTTCTAGAAAACAACACATAATTGGGCCCAGCATGTCTGATACTTCTTTGCCTTGTATCTTCTGAAGTCCTTTATCTGTGTAAAGTAAAACTAATGTAGAGGTGTGATGCTGTCTGACTCTGATTTAGTTCTGCAATCGCTGTGTGAGGTGTAAAGTAACTGAGAATATATTGTGCTGTGAAATGAGTGTGAAGGTGCCAATTTGTAACTTCAACCAAAAGACTATTGAGTAGCTGATAATTCTATTGTGTGCTGCTGAACATTATAGAGTACTTAGCAGATATTGTACTAGAGTTTCTGAAATTATGGGGAACTTGTCTATTGCTCTTTAGAGAAAGGATTAGTTTTTATTGTTTTTAAGCTTTATCAGTGGGCTAAAAACCAAAATATTTTTCTGTCAATAGTACATTTTAAATTATACTGGAACAAAAAGTTAATCTATTAGTATGCAAATATATTTGTCCCTTTTTTATTTATCTTTTCATATAACTCCATATAAAATCTTGATCATAGTAATATTTGGTTTGTAATTTTTTATGTATTTCTTTTCTTTCTCTGGGCAATGTTAGGTAGATAAAGAATTGTGTTTTAAAAGAGGAATCTCCAGGACTTACATGATACACTAATTCTAGTATGCTTTTGCATAATTGCGTGTGACAATTATACGGATTCATCTTAGTCCTGCAAATGTGTAAATCTGTCATGTCTGGGTTTTTTTAATGTATCAACTAGTGGGAGTTTACAGGACATAGTTTCTTCTTTTAATCACTATGCTGCAATTATTGCTGGGATCAAAAAATGTGGGTTTCTTGTGAACCTGCATGTAATTAGCTGCTGTTAACCCAGAAGGCTTAGAATATCTGAGAATTACCCTGAAGGAAAGTAATTGGCCCAAAAGGCTTTCCTTTTATGCACGGGAAAGGACGAGTTGGAGGGAAGAATATGATGTTTTCATTATATTGTAGACTTGTCAGGAGAGTGATGCTCTAGGCAAATATCATTAGAATCATTATTTGAGTGGAAGTTATATTATTAGATTGGTACAATCCTAAAAAACTTCCTATGAATCAAAGCCTTATTTTAATAGAGGTACAGACACTTCTATCACATTTAGAAATGTGCTATGTCTGATGGTTGAAATGATTAGAAATTGTAAAGTTTAGTTGAAGTGTTTTACAAGCATGGCTATGTTAGTCTCTTGAAAGGGTCATGCAATGTTATGATGATGGCACAGAAGTGGATATACCAATCTTGCAGAATGAAACTTTTCCTTCCAAGCAATATATTTGCTTTCTCTGTTTTGAGACCTTAAAAGATTAACTGAGAGATGAGTCACAATGTGCTCCTCCTAGAAACTTAAATAATTTGCACGCTATATCACTTGAGGAATACCCGTAGTTTAAGATAAAGTCTCACAGAGTAAATTCCATACATTGTGTTAAAGATTGAAGGCCAAAGTCCATGGACTCTCTTGAGTAATTTGTGGTTAAAAAAATGAATAAAAGGCAGGGATTCAGGAATATCTTTTTTACCAAATTGTTCTAAAGATAGCTAATTTCTAAAGTTTATTATCTGTTGTCGGGCTTCTATGAAGAAGTGAAAGTAGAAGACAACATATTTAATAGCAGGAATTTTCCCAGGTCAAATGGTACCCAACTTTCTCTGTTTAGCATCAATCATTTTTTAACGTGGTTATGACAATATATTTTCTTTTGGAGATTATGAGTATTTTAAAGCATTCCAACTTACCAAGATGAAAAGCAGAATTTTTGATCAATGTCTGGTAAGTAAGGGAAAAATACAGAAGGAATGTAAATTACTGTCTTTAATCTACCATTTAGTACGGTGCTATCGTACAAAATTTTATTTCTTTATAAAATCAAATTTAAAGTTTTCTGGAACTTCATTTTTTGAGATCATAAATTAGTGGTTCTAGTCCCATATTTGCCCAAAAGTTTTGGAAATAAAAGTATGTAAGTCCAGTAGTAAAATATTTACAAGCTGTTATTTATTTCCAGCTTTTTTGTTTCAGACATGCTGGTATTTACTTTATTAGTGTTTACTGTGAGAGCATCGTGCAGGTATATTAAGGAATACTACAGCTTCACTACTTTTTAATATTGCCATATTTTTCACTGAGATTCTTTCTACAAGTCTAAAAGCCTTCTGAGCCGCTGTAGAGACAGCAAATATTTGGACAGGATTGTTTTTGTCCAGAGCAGACATACTTTGTCAAGTGGAAAACTGTTAAGAGGCATTAGATTGCAAAAAAACCTTTTCATGGTTGGAGATAAACTCTAAACTTTGTACTTAACACAAATATTCTTAATGGGGGAAAAAACAGAACAAGTCCTTTGTATTGAGACAAAAATTATATTATGTTCTGTCTTCTTTATTATACTTTTTTAAAACTTGAAGCTTTATAAGAAGTTCAGTGTTCTCCACTCTGTTTCTCTTTTCCATGTACATCATTCCAGCCCACAAGTCTTATGTCTGCTTCTTTCATTTCTGATCTTACTTGTGTAAGAGTGGAATTTCTGGGTTTGGCCAACATAACCTTTTAACTGTTAAATTTTGTTGCAGATCTGACAATTCTTGGTGTCATTCAGCATTAACTGAATATCTCCAGAGGTACGGTCTGTAGCTTTCATATTAGTAAACTTCCATGATAAAGGCAAGGAGGATCTGGCCCTTGGTTGGTCAGACTTCGGCATCTATGTGCACATGTGTGTGTGTGCATGTACAAATAAATGTGTAAGATTTCAGTTTAGCTTTGTCAAGTAAACATGCCTAAACAACAACTTTAAAATTTAGTTAAAATGGAGGAATGCCAAGTTAACTTGTTGAAACAGTATTGTGACAAAAATATGTAATCGAGGCAGAAGTAACAAAACAATAGCTGTGTAGCTAGAATACCCAAGTATTCTTTTAGATCACAGTTTGGATACATTTCCCCATGAAGGCAACTTTTGTTTGCAAGTACAGTTTTCTCCCTGATTAATGTTTGTATGTATGTGTGCATTATGTGACAGAGAGTTATTTCATAGCACCAATATGTTGCGATTTGGGATGCAACTTGTATTTTTCTTAGGTGGACAGCTAAAACCGGTCATATCTAGAAGTATAGGCATCTATAAAGTTATTTTTCTTTTTGCCTTTTTACTAATAAGCCGTATGTATGCAAAAAAAATATTATTTTCGGTCTTCCCTGGGAAAAAAATAACAAATTAGAATTACAAGGTTTTTTGTTTGGGTTTTTTGTTTGGGTTTTTTGTTTGGGTTTTTTGTTGGTTTTTGGTTTTGGTTTTGTTTTTCAGGAAATATTCCCCAAAATAATTTAGTCGCTAAATTTATTTAAACAATTTAATTTTTAAAACTACCTCATTAGACCTACTGGTGATATTTCTTCTTACGTGAAACAGGATACTGTTGACTTTCTGAGCTTCAAGTGCACATTACCAGCTTACATCCACTATTTTGTCCGTCAGTAGCCCCAAGTCCTTCTCCACTGGCCTGCTCTCAATCCATTGATGCCCCTGCCACCAGTGATACTGGGGATTATCCCAATACAAGTGCAGTAGTTTACACTTGACCTTCCTAAATTTTATGAGGTTTGCATGGGCCCCCTCCTCAAGTTTTTGAGGTCCCTTTGGATGGTGTCGCATCCCTCACGCAGATCAACTGCACCCCTCAGCTTTGGTGTCATCTGTAAACTTGCTAAGGGTACAGCTGATCCCTTTGTCTATGTCGTTAATAAAGATATTAAATAGTATTGGTCCCAGGAGAGGCCTTCAAAGAACACCAGTCATTACTGGTTTCCACTTGGACATTGAGTTGTTAACTGTAACTCTCTAGGTGCCATCCAGCCAATTTCCTAATGGTCCATCCTTCAAACCTGCATCTCTCCAATGTAGGGGCAATAATGCTGTGGGGGCCAATGTCAAGGGCCTTACAGGAGTCTAGGTAGATGATAACTGCAGCTCTTGCCTAGTCCACTAGCGTGGTCACTCCATCACACAGTCACAGAAAGCCACTAGATTAGTCAGGCATGATTTGCTCTTGGTGAAACTGTCCTTCTTATGTTTTGACATGTCCTACAGGAGGATTTGCTCCGTGATGCTACTGTACAAAGTGAGGTAGTTCCCAGGGTCCTCCTTTCAACCTTTTTTTTAAATAGGTGAAACGTTTGCCTTTTTCCGTTCACTGAGGACTGTGTTCGGTTACCATGGCATTTAAATTTCACAGAAAATATCTTGGCAACTACACTAGCCATTTATTTCCCTTGGGACCCTGGGATGCATGTTGTTTTTCTTTCCAGTTTCTTCAGATGGTCTCAAACCTGATCTTATCCTGTGAACCAAGAGACTTCATTCCCCCACTCTCTTTCTTGAGTTTCAGGGCTTGAGGTGAACAGGAAGAGAAATTACCATTGAAAACTGAGACAAAAAATATTGATGAGTACCTCTGCTGTGTTTATTGTCACCAGCTCTGCCATCTTATGACAAGGGGAATGCATTTTCTTCAATCTTCCTTTTCTGACCAACATGACTGCAAATTCTTTTCTTACTGTTCTTTGCATTCCTAACAAAATTCAGCTCCAGCTGCACTTTAACTTTGACAATCCCATTCCTTACCCTCATGGGAATGGTCCCTGTATTCATCGTAGGATATGCAGCCCAGGTTATATGGCATGTGCATTTCCTTTCTACACTTTAGTTTGACCAGAATGTCCTTACTGAATGTGGAGAGATGACTAGGATTAAAATGTGAAGATGGAAATTATAAGGTAAAATGCAGTTTCTATTCCCTGGAGGGAGTGAGGTTGGCATGCTTGAAGTCTATCCCACAATGATTCCTCATACACGTGATCTGCAGCTATAAGCACTGCTAAGGGGGTGGGGGGGGATGGAGCAGAGTCTGTGGCCAGTCTCTGTGGAAATTCTTGCAGGGAGGGGAACCTGATGGTAAAAGTTTTTGCAGATCATAAACCTCATAGCACCTGTTCACCAAGGGAAATAAGAGATGTCCTGCTGCTGAGCCAACAACTGTGGCAAAATCATTCTCCTTCATTAAACTTGGTTTGTTATAACCTAATTGTAGTAGGCTGAACTTGTTTTCTCCTCCATAGGGGAAGCTATTGGGTTAAAGCCACATTCTCTGTGCTCACTATTTTTACTGGGGATAAGAGCTTCTCTGTATTCTGTTTTGAATACATTTTTGCAGTCAGATACTCTCACCAGAAATCCTAGAACCTTAACCTGTTACAATTTTATATTAATACAGAATGTTATCCTGTAAACTGATGGTGTGAGTCTTTCTTGGGTGCTGGCAGTTCCTGGCAACCAGTAATATTCTCAAAGTGTGAGACCCACTGAAGGGTCGTAAGTGGGAAGACCTGCTGAGGGGCCTCCCTTGTGCCCTCCTTTGGTGTGTGTCCCTGAATAAATCAGTCAAAATGCCCTCCAGTCCAGCAGCACTGCTCAGGGAAGGGTTCCCTTAAAGGGCACTCACAGACTGCTCAGGCACAAGGGTTTCCTTTCCTGGGGCACTGAGAGACCAATCTAGGTCTAAGGGTCAAGGAAATCTCCTCCTCTTCAGATGACACTGAAAAGTGAAGGTCTTCCTCGTTCCTTGGGAAGAAGGCAGAAAATACTGAAAAAGATATTACTGTAATACAATGTTATAATTCTTTAACCAGAAAGTGATTGTTAAATTTAAACATAATGGAGATTTTACCAGATAACAAAACATGCCAATAAGTGGCTGGAGTGACAATAAAAGTCTCAGTATGCACTGGTTTAATTATAGTGTATGTCTTGGTGCACTTGTCTTAGACATATATTTTAAGATGTGGCATTTAAAGTATGGGCTTTCTAACCAGAGAAAAGTACTGCTCACAATGTAACTGCCATCCTTCTTAAACTTTTCTCTCTCTTTAAAATTACACAAAAACGTGAGTTTTATATTTATGCACCTTCTTGAAACATGACTGAAAATTTTCAATAGGTTTCTTGAAAGTGAACTGAGGGAGAAAAATGTACATTTTCATAAGTCCAAATTCTTTCACTTATTGTAATGACTTAATTAGGATAGGGAGGGAAATGTAATACAGATCGAGTGAAGATTTTAATAGAATGTTTTACATGAATTAATAAGTTCTAATCTAAAGCATGATTTTCTAAAGATAGTCCTATTACTTCATCAATGTTACAGCTGGTGTTGGTTGCAGTGTCTGTAAAGCTTTGAGCTTTACTACAGCTGAAGAATGAGTCACTTTCAAGAAATTAGTAAAATTTTACTTCTTTATTAAATGTTTCTTTAGATATGGCCACATAGTTTTGCTAATGAAAACCCTAAGCATAAATCCCTGATTCTTACTGTGACCTTCTCAGTGCACTTTTGCAATGAGTTAAAGAAACAGTGAATATTCTGCTGACTATAGACTTAACTTCTTGATGAAGTAAACCAAGTAGCAGAAGGAAATGATCTTGGAGGACTTTGAAAGTGGTGTTAGTGTTAGAATCTGATTATTAAGAGATGCCTCTGCTCAAACAAAGGTGCAAATGTGACCATATGCCAAAGTCAGTAGTACAGATTTTACTTAATAAATGTGAGGTAGAGAAATAGAAAGAAATAAGAAAGAGGCAGAGGTTGAGAGAGAGAGATTAAGATGACAATAGTCACCACCCCATGGATCCAATGGCATCCCATTGGTCCTTCTTCACTGTGGTCTTCACAGTGGTTGCAGTCCCAGAGTTGTTGTTCTGGAAATGCCACCTTTGTACAGTCCAAGTTCCAGGCATCCATGGGGTGGTTGCAGGTGTTCCCACACCTTGGGATAAGCAGTTGTTTCATTTCTCACAGTCTGGCACTGCCCTTCATCCATATGCAATAACCAAAATGTGTTAACTAGACCTCACCTGTGCCAGGCCTGGAATTAGTGCCTCCCTGCTGCAAGGCTCTCTCTTCAGTATTTATCTCAAGTTCCCACTAGTGGTGGCTTGTCTTATGGTAAGTTCCTTTTGTGGCTTTTACAGTGTTTGAGGCAATTGTGACCTTTAAGTCTCTTACAGTTAGATGAAACAAAGCCATGTATTTGTGCTTATTCTACTGGTATAAATCAATTATGTCAGTGTGAGTGAGGGAAAATATAACTTCATTGTGTGAGCAGCTAAATTAATCATCGATATTAGAAAGTCTTTTCCCATTGTTCATTCACAGCTTGTCAAAAAAAGACATGTTCAATTACTAAACACGAGAACAGCTACACAAAAAGTAACTATATGTATGCAGAAGAGTGAAAAGAGGAAGCCTAAGTCAGCACATTCCTTTTTACACAGTGCTGGTGAATTGGAACTTATGTTGACACCTGGTTTTCTCATGACAGTTAGTCTTTAAAACTTGAAATTAGGGGAATGGAGACTTTCTCCAAACTATGTCATTAAAACCCCTAAAAATCAAAGGGTTTGTTTCCCTTACCACTTCCTCTGACTCTCTGCTTTACTTTCCTGCTCTCCTGCCTGGATTTAATATCCACTGAGTATACCGTGTTTGGTTTTTTTTTTTTTTAATGAAAGTATTTCAGACTGACTTGAGACTTGATAGGTGCTATGTCAATAATAAAAAAAAAAGATTTATTGTGGTCCTTTGAGAATCTAAGTCCCATGACCTTAGATTTGTGTCATTCCATTACACTTGTGTCATTCTTAAATATGTTTATTTCAAACTGTTTGTTGAGGAGCTGTGTTGGCCTTCGGAACCAATAGGGTGAAGAGGGGAAATGGCATTCAGGAAGCTGGATATTTCTAATTAGAGCTATTAAATGGATGTATTGAATTGTTAACTTCTCCAGGAATTGTTAGGGAGGATACCAAGTGGGTCAGGACCTGGCAGGCAGGGTCTTCCCATCACCCCAGACTGGAGTGGGACAGCTCAGGGACACTGGAACAGCCCCAGCCCTGGGCATCAGGCACCTCCTGGGGACAAAGCCTTGTGCAGATCCATGGTTAGGATGCGAGGCTGAGGCATCTGCAGCATGATGGGCACTGCCAAGGGGAGGCCCCCTGGCACAGCCTCAGCTCAGAGCAGCTGCCACGACTGGAGGTTGACCCTGGTGACCACATCCCCAAGGGGCTCCTGTAGCTTCTCCTGAGTGCCACCAGGAAGGCGGCTGGATGGAAACTGTGTGAATGGATATGTACATACACACCTTGTCTGTCTGTGTATAGTTCATAGAAGTAGCACTGCTATGTGTGTCTGGGTGTGCACCTGCATACATTTACGTTCATTTCATGCTACAGGGCTGTCACTGATGATTCTGTGTATAACTGATGCAACTCATTGCTGAAAGAGTTACTTGCTCAGGCCAAGGTTGAAATTCTCTAGGTATGAAGCACAGAAAACACGTTATCAAAACTGGGATATGTATTGCTAGGTGGGAAATTCAATTTCTGATAAATTTTGGTTTTATCACAGGTCTAAATCAGGATTTTCTGTAAAAGTGCTGTTTCCTAAATTTTTTTCTGTAGACCTAAGTGACAGCTCTCCTCATTTTGTCTCTTTCTGTGTAATGGAAATACACTGTAATTTTGCATGTGGCTTGAAGACTACACTGAAAAATATTTGAAATGTACTATTTTATCATTAAAATTACTTGTCATGCTTACTCTGAGGTGACTTTTGCAACATTCTGACATATTTTATTGGTTTTATATGCTCAATCTCACAGAGTATTAGGGAAGTTATTCACTCTTAGACTGCTATGGATTTCTAAACTGCCCAGTGTTTCTCATATTTTGTTTCTTGGATTCTTCTTCAGTGCATCCACCTTTCTGTGCATAGGAACTAGGAGGTATGGCTCATTAATTATACAAGAATTACACAATCTTGCTGTATTTGCCTCAGAATCTGGATGCCAAAATTGTTCATGTGGGAAATAAAACTTTTTTGGCCTTTTTTCCCAGAGTACAGCATTTGATGCTTAGTGACAATACAAGCAAATTAAGGAAAACAAAAACCATAAAGTGAATACCTTTATACTTCAGTTACGACTGTAGGCAGGAGATTAAGTAAGTGATTACAATCTATTCTGGTCCGCAAATATTGACCTGACTGAAAGACAGTTTCTTTGGTAGTAGAGATTTCCAAATTTTTTAATCTTTTTCAAAATAATGTTCAAGAATATTTATCACAAAAATTATAGTTTTGTAGACTGCATTAGCTATTTTTAACTGTGCAAATTTTACATTGCTTACACCACTATGTTCTATCTTGCAAAATTAATGAAAGATTGAGTCAACTGAAGTAAAATTCTACCTTTTTAAGTTTTCTTGAATCCTTGTATTACATACTTTAGTATCATTATACAGAATTGCTGTACTTCTATAGATACATAGAATATATATTAACTTAAAAGTTTCTAGTGATTTTGAAAACCCTTATCTACAGAATTTCTAACTAAATATGTTTCTTTACCATAGCTTACATTTTTAAAAGAAATAAGTTAAAAAAATATTAAAAAGTGCAGAATCTCCTCTTTGATTCAAGTATAATTGGCCTGAATTATTTTGGAAGAATATATTCATCTTGCAAGAATCACAGGATTTTACCACAGCTCACTCTTTGTTTCCATAATTACCAAGTAGTTGCATTTCCAGAATATTCTTGATGCATCGCACCAGCTATTTATGCTAGAATGTTGTATAAAAATCCCATTTTAGACCAAGTCTTACTGTTAAAAAGTTACATCAAAGTACAGGAAGTTGTGTTGACAGAAAGAAAAAGCTGTGGCACAGAAGGTACTCATCATGTTTTTTTCCTTGTTTTACTAATTGCAATGTTTTAGCTCTCTTTCCAGTTTGGAGAAAATTAAAATTATTTTCTTGTAAGACTATAATACTGCACCACTGTACAATTTTCATGTTTATCATTCTGGGGTGACAGCAACAAAATGCAACCATTGCATTGCTTATTTAGTTTTCCAACCACCTGTATTCCAGCACTATAAAATAGACTTTGGAACCTTGTGTCCTCAGAGCACATTAGATAAAGGCCAGTTATCCTTGTCAAGAGCCAAATATTTATAAACGGCACAAAGCTTTTTGCAATCCCAACAAATCTAGAATAAATTTCCTATAATGCAAAAGTGCTCCCTCCAGATGCTTTCAGATTACAATGAACTAAATGCATTAGCTTAAAAAATGCAGGCTTTGTGTGCTCTCTTGCTTTTGTACATAGTTGGGTTGTTCATATAAAGCTTGTAAAATGCTGTGTTATACAACATGAAATTTCATTTGTAATAGAAAACTTAGATCAGTTAAGATCTAGATATAAAAATGTCTCTCAAAATTTTGTTTTGTTTTGTCTTATTTTCCTTTCTAAATGATGTTGGAGTCCTTGAAAGAAAGTAAATCTTTGGTTTTACAAGTTTCCTTTACTTATGATGCTTGCAGAGATCAGTCAGAACAAGATAATCCTCCATTTGACATCCTAATAGTTTCCATTATAACTGACTGAAAGAGCTTTACAGTGCAATGAAATACAGTTAAAAATAGGATCAAATTGTTTTCTTCTTCTGAAAAAAAAAATAACCAACCAAACAAACAAACAAAAACACTGCAAAAGATCTTCCTGAAATTTTCATGGTATTGTACCCTTGAGAGGGATGAGCTTCTAATATTTTTCTCTGGTAACAATCTTGCAAAAAATAAATCAGCATGTAACCCTTGGAAATATTGACTGTATAAGTGAGTAATTTTTCACCTCCTATCTTAAATGATTTTAGATGACATCCATAAATAAAATGAAAAAGAAAGTAATGAAGAGTGCTTTAATTTTTGGTCATCTTCAGGTGTCCACTTGTTAGAAGGCGGGTTCATGCTATTATTCCCTTGTGAGTGAAGCACACAGGTCAGAATGGAAATGAAAGAAACAAGTCAGTGATTAATTCTTGGGTTCATTTATGTAATTGGTTCATTTAATGATCTTTGTGGTGCAGTGCAAGGTCTTTTGCCTCTCTCTGTCTCTTCCTCAGATTCTATTGAATTCCTTAAATATGTTGTGCTAGGAAATAATGCTTTGTAATTGTAAAGGTTTCCTTCTTCAAGAGGAGAAATGTACTTTTCCTCTCTCTCAGTAGATTTCTGAGCAATTTAGTTATCTGCAGTTGAGCAAAATTCTACTGCCTGCTGTTCAGTAGGACTTTTAGCCTTAGGTCAAAAGGAATAATGTTTTAAAGATTTTGGTTTTTGTTAACTTAAGTTCTAGATTAAACAAGATGATATTTTCAATTGCAAATTAATTTTAAAGTCAGCTTTTTCTGTGCTAAAAAAATTTAATACTGTAATAGTAATTTTTGCTGTCTTTGTTCTATTTAATAAAAGGGAAAAATGTCCTACTCGGTCCAGAGTAAGGTAAATGAGCAATTTTTTTTTTTTTTCCACAGGGACTAGGTAGTTGAGGAGAGAAGCCCAGCTAAGCATATGCTTAAATAAGAGTGAGAACAGAAATATATTGTCTAGCAATGTATTAGAAATGTGTCTGCAAACATGAACTGAAATGAAGTCTGAGCTGTTCAGTGAGATGCCAAGAAAACAAGTTTTCCATGTTCAGCTGAAGAATGTAGTTGGTCTCTTATTTCAACTTGTTTCTTTTAGAAGCTAGTCAGATTAATGGGTAAAATAATCTTCCTTTTTTGAGTGAAATAAATTTATAATTCCTCACTCTGCCCTCTTTCACTATAGAGCACTCTGTAATATATTGTTTTGGGGCCTACTACTGTCTGTTATTTTTGACCAAACTCCTTAAATATGCACAGCCACAGATTCATTGATCGTCAATAAAAGGTTTGAAATAACCAAATTTTGCTCTGTAATGCATGCACTTACACTTATTTTATTAGTAGTAGGAAAGAAAAGCATTCCAGAACTTTAGGAGTGCTTGAAATAAAGCCAAGACAAACTCTTGCAAAAAATATATTAACCCCAAAGAATGATTGTTCGTAAGTAAAAACAATGTGGCAAAAACTAATCCTTTGCCAGTATCAAAACTACCAATCATTTCCCACTGCAGTTTGAATTTACTGTGCAAGGCTTTTATTGTCTGTAACAACACTTTATCAGTGCTATGTCAAGAACAGAGAATGTCTCCTTACAGGGGTTTCTTAGTGAGCTTGTCAGTCTTCTGTGCTTTTGTTGTAGGGGTCAGAAAAAGTCCTGTACATCCCCCTCCCTGCATCGCTACTGTCGCGTCACAGAGGGTCAAAATGGAGCAGGTGCTCCTGACACTCTTTTTAATTTCATTGTAGCATACGTATAGAGTATCACTGTAAAAATGAACTGCCCTATTTCTGATCTTTTCTTTTGAAATAATAATAGTCTTACACAAAACCCTCTCAATAATATATGCAAAAACCCTATTGTATTGGTGAACCAATTTTGCATAAAATCTTCCAAATGAAGGTCATACGGGGGTGGACAGGGAATACTGGCTTAAAGTATGACCTAATCTAGTTCTACAATTTATCAAGAAAAATGAGTCAGAAAGTGATCTTGAGGTCAAATCTCAAATATTTTCAACAGCTGTCATAGAGAAAGAGGCTAATACTACGGTATAAGCATTGTATAGTAGTGTTTCAATATGAATGCTACTTAATCAGTTACTGTATTGCAAATTAATTGCTAGTTAATACAAAAAAAATAAAACTGTAAATTTCCACCTACTTTAATAAATTTTGGTCTACTATCAACAGGTAAGTTCCAGCATAGCATGCGTACCTTTATTCTGTAGTGTGACCTTTAGTGTAGTTACAGATTAATGTACATGACAATGAAAACGTCACAAAGCCATGTGTGATAATGTAGATATTGATAGAATAAATCAGCTAATTTTTATGTAGTTTATAAAAGAAATTAGCTCAATACCATGATTTTTTAAATATAGGTGTCAAAGCACATGCAAGAGTTTTTACATACACAGGTTTGTCCTGAAAAAAATCCTAGTTGTTTCAAGAATCTGTTCAAATGAGAAATGCTGAACAGATGATAATATACACATTTATACAAATAAATGCATACATACACATAATATGCAGTTAACCTGATCTTATAATTTAAGAAAAAACAGTAGTGATTCCAGGCAAAATCCAATTGGAATGTGAGAGGGACAGACATATAATACCATTTTGTGAAAGAGTATGTATACTGAACTTACTTTATGCATGGCTTCTGCAAGCATTTTCAGTTAATGCTCTGGAGATAATGCAAAGGAATATGTTAAATTGTCTTGGGTTGGCTGTATGATGCTTTTATTCCCAATCGTCTTGTTCTGTTTGTGCCAAATAGTAAGTTTTGCACCTTTAAGACTTATTGCAGACAGTGAAGGGGGAGAGAAAATGCAGGGGTTTTTTTCCCTTCAGATACTCCTGTCACTCCCCCACATTTCTTCTGCGGGCAGGCGGTTGTTGTCTGCAGAAGACTACGGACAGAGCGCTTCTTGGCTTTTTAGTGAGTTTTCAGCTAGCTAAGGCAAAGAAGTTCCCTGGGCTGTGTTTTTTTTTCCTTTTCCCTTTTTCTTTGGACCTTTTGAAACCTGCTCTGGATTGAACACTCAGGGAAGCACCGGCAGCTCACATTTCTGGCCCACCGGGCCGGGCCTGGCCTGCGACAATTCCAGCACTGGAGGGACTGATCAGAGACTGAGTGAGCTGCAACCCGGGGAGGGGGTTTTCTCATTGTTTGATATTGTTTTAGTTTTATTGTTTAATAAACAGGTTTTTTCCACCTTTCTCCAAGGAGGTACTGTTTTCCTCCCGGACCAGTTGACGGGGGGAGGGGCCGATTGGATCTGTTTTCTCACTGGAGCCACTTTGGGGAATTCTTTCCCAAATTTACTCTAAACCTGGACATAAATGTAAAGCAAATCACTGTTTTGTGGGTCACTGACAAGTTTTCTTCTCATTGTAAATTCCTTATCCTTTCATTTTGTTGTTTTAACATGTTTGCTAACTTCAGCCAATGAATTGATGTTTTCTGCCCTCACTCTTACTAATGCACTTAAGTGTGTAGTGTTCTTATACTTCTTCCAACTCCACTTGTTTGTTTGAACAAAAGGGTATTTAAATTCTAAATCGCATTTATTATGTATTTCCACATCATAATGAGTGCCTTTTATCAAAGAATTCATATGACAGTTGTCTTCTAAGATCAGTTATTGCTGTTTCCTAAGAAAAAATAAAATCAGATATTAAACTAGAAATTAAATATTGAAATTGAAACCTGGAGATTTAATAACAAAATTTTAAAATCCAATGAAATAATAGAAAAATAACCCTTAATAAGGCAAAAGTGAAATAGTATCAAGTGGGCCTAAGTCTTCACGCATACTGCCAAAGTATACAGTCAATAGTTTTAAATATATATATATATATATATATAGTCACCAAAACAAGTCCTGTCTAACCAACTCAGTGACATTCTGTAGTGGAATGACCATGTTGCTAGACAAATTAAGGTTTAAAGATTAAATTTATCTGTTCTTGTGTAAGGCCTTTCACAAGGTCTCCTTTAATATCCTTCTCTCTTAACTGGAGAGGGGTGAATTTGATGAGTGGACAGTAGGTGATAAGGAGTTGGTTGGATGGTCAGTCCACAGGGTAGTGGTCAACAGCTCAAAGTCCCAGTGGACATCATCGATAAGTAGCGTCCCTCAGGGTTCTCTACTGCAACTGGTGCCATTTAATGTCATCAGTAATGAGATAGACAAAGGGATCTCAACAGTGTCAGGCTGAGGGATAAACAAACCAAAAGCAGCCCTGATGAGAAAGACTTGCTGGTAACTGCTGCATGAGAGGCTGGACATGATCCAACAATGTACAGTTGCAACCCAAACAAACAGTTATTTCCTGGGATGCATCCAAAACAGCAGGGCCAGCAGGGTGAGGGAAGGGATTTTCTCCCTCTGCTCTGGTGAGACTCCACCTCAAGACATTGTGTCCCTAACACAAGAAGGACAATGGTCTGTGCACAGAGATGATTAGAGGAAATGAACACCCCTCCTATGAGGAATGTCTGAGACAATTGATTTTTTTCAGCCTGGAGGTGAGAAAGCTTCAGGAAGATCTCATTGCAGCCTTCCAGTACATGAAGAAAGCCTATAAGGATGGAGAGAGACTTTTTTCAAGGGTGTGTAGTGACAAAACAAGGGGATAAAGCTTCAAATTAAAAGGTAAATTTATACTAAGTATTTGCAAGAAATTCTTTATTGTGAGCGTGATGAGGTACTGGAACAGATTGCCTAGAGCAGTTGTGGAGGGCCCATCTCTGGCAGTGTTCAGAAGGCCAGAACAGACTGGATGAGACTCTGAGTAAGCTTGTCTAGTGGAACATGTCCCTGCTCATGGAAGAAACATTGGAAGTATATGATCTTTCAGGTCACTTCCAACTCAAAGTTTGCTTTATTTTCTTTTGTTTTGTTTTTTAATGAAACACTGTGAATTAAAAGAAGTGGTAAAATCAAAAAAATCCTTAAGAGAGTGCCTTCCATTTCTGAAATTAACCTTATGGAAATAAGAAATTTCTTTTATATCAGCGCTGTATTTTAATATTCAAGATGATATTAACCACAGTATGGGTCCATAGTAAGTGAAAGAGATTAAGTTACTGTGAGGCATCCTGTCTAGAAGCAGATTAATAAGTTATGAAGCTAAATGCATTTACATTTATTTTTAAGTGTCTTCAATTATCAGTGAGCTGAGTTAATGAATATCAATGCAATAATATATCATTGAAGTTTGAAAATATTTATACTGTTTGTCCTGAAATCTTATTGATATAAAGTTGTTGATAGTATTTGGTATAGATAGTGGCTAACAGACCAAATTCATAGGCAAGAAACTGAAGGACATAAAAAATAGTGATTTCTAATCTCTCTGATAGTTTAATTTATATAGTTATTTTTTCACCATGTGGTTACTCAAAGTCCTCTTGATGCTTTAAAGAACCTAGAAATAAAACAAACCACTTTCAAGATAATATTATTATAGGAGGCAATAAAAAGGCCTCTTTATTGGAGGTCTCTAGAGGTAGGAATGGAAAAGGTCCACAATATGCCACACCCTGCCACGGGGTGATACAGTTTTTTAAGTTTAGTAAATTAGCAAAAATCACCAATTAGGAGCACAAGTGGTGCTGCAATTTTCCCCAGTTAAACCTTTTCTAAATCGTCTCTCCTTAGATGGAAACTAAACTTTGTTTATAAAAATAAAGCTCTTGAAGAGCTGTTTTTCGGCCTTGGTTCCCTGGAAGTACCAAGACCGGAGAGGAGCCTTCTACCCTGGAGCTTGGAGCTCTGGAATTTGTTTTGCCTTTCTGCCTAGAGAAAAGGTAGGGAAAAGTACTGGAATTAGCTACTAATAAAATGATAGGCTATATTAATAATATTTTATATTATTAATATATTCACACATATATTCATATAAGTTTAAAGACTAAAGAGAAAATATAAAAAGGCAAAACCATTTGACACCATTCTTAATTCACATGACTTCTATTGACTGTTTTAATATTAGGATGTTAATCAAAATGATAGAAATATTTTCTTTTTTCAAACTTAAGTTTCTTAAGAAAATTGAAAGCAAAAATAATTAAATTTAAACTCTAACTACAATTGCCTTATCTGCCCTTGAGTTTTCTCTAGATGATGGCTTAGTTTGGAAAACCATACCATTTTGTAGTTCAGAAAAATTTAATAGTGTTTGTTGTATGCTTATCTCAATTCAAGCTTACTATTGTCAAGAAACGTCTTCACTGTAAGCATAAATATCTTTACACTGCATAGAATCATAACTTTACAAATCCTATTCCATTTCATAAGTAAAATAGGAGTAAAATTGTCATGAGGAAATTAAGGATGACTTTGCTTCCATTCTTCAATTCATATACTTATTTATAATCTGATAAAATTACTATGGCTTTTGACTGACAGCTTTAAACTAAGAGTTCAGTTTGGTTCATATTGTGTCGCTTGTCAGCTGTAGCCCCAGTTCCTAGAAATGGTTGTACAGGTGAGTAGATGAGGCTCTGGAAATTGGGTATGGCTATAGAAAAAGGGTTTGCTGAAGTTTCTGTTACACTTGACCAGGCAACTTTTTCAAATGCACGTGCAGAATGCAACTCCTTCTCTCCAATACTTAATACTATTCCATGTCTAGCATCCCATGAACTTGTATTTAAAATCAGCTTTAGCAAAACTTAGTAAAATGTATGCCCATTTGATTTTAAAATTCAGTCCCTCTTAAAATATGAAACCCAAGTTACCTTTCAAGAAACTGCTGGGGTTAAAGATGTAGCTTTTATACAGATGTAGTAGGTCTAATGCCAGGAGAAGCAACTATGTTGTCACATGCAGGAGGGTAGAAAAAATATTCTCATTCAGTTGCTTCCAACATTTTAATCACTTTTGTTTTTCTTATCTTAGCATTCTGTAGCTTGGAAGGTCAAATATATTACACTGCCTTTTATTAGAACAGTATTTGATGTTTACAGGATGTTTTGATCACTCTGATTTTGGCATTAAATGTTGTATATTAGTAAAATGGCAAAAAAGAAGAGCAATATATCAGAGAAGAGATCTTGGTGCTCCCTTTTGCTGAAGATGTAGACAACCATTCTCTCTTTAGTTAAATTATGCTTTTGCCATTCTATGGGGTGAAACATTCATTAAAATTATACTTAGAGTGAAGGAACTCTCTAGTTGTCTCCACTACAGGAGATACATATTTAAAAGAGGATGATAATAACCAAAACCCATAGAAATGTTTAATAACATATCCAAAATAGACTTCTCTGTCATTAGTTTAGTGGAACACTTTTAAATGGGAGGTGAGATGCTTTTCACTTTTCTACAAATTTACAGATTTCTGCTGACTCCAGGATATTAAAACCTTTTTATATGACTGTCAGATATAAAGAAGAGAAAATATTTTAAGAGCTGAGTTGATAATTGGATGCATTTTCTTGATGAAATCTCAAGCTATTAAAATATTAAAATATTTGGGGAAAATATTCTATAACTTTTATATAGCAAGTCAAGTGAATCTCATCTCTTGATTTATTTCACAAGTATTTTGCCTTTTGTACTTCTTGTACATTAGGTCAAATTGTTATTAATTATGATAGTGTGAATCAAGCTGCTAAAGAGGGTTGTCCTGAAGCAATGCCTTCTGAACGTCTGAAGGATTCTAAGGAATCTATCTGTGCAGTCCCATGTCTTTCCTCCTAGTTTGGGATTCTGTGTTGTCTCATCCATCAGCCATTAAAGGAAAAAAGAATCAATAGGTTTCATGTAACTCACAGGATTATGGAAATCAAAGGTGTGGTCTTAACAATGATTTCCTAAGGTCCTAAAAGAGATTTCACTTTCTAAATTGAGTTTGAAGCTTTCTCAGGATGCAGATATTTATATTATCCGAAAAAAATAGTTGCTTTACTCTTGAGTTCACTTTTTCCTCACCATTTACTTCATAAAGTATTTTGATGATAATGTGAAGAATTTTATGTCAGACTTTAAAAAAATATTGACAAGAATAAAATTAACATAAGAAGGGAAAGATATAATAAAAACTCAACATCTCATCCACCTGTTTTAAAAAAACTTAATTTTTTTTTTCTAAGTTTTTTTTAAAAATTGAGCTAAATAACTATGACATACAGATCTCGGTGCTTCTTTCCACATCACAGAATTTGCTAGGAGTCCAAAGCAGATCTAGTTGTGTGATTTCTTTTGAAGGGGAAACATTTTGCCCACCTAATAACTTCTATTTTCCTATCAGTACTCTTCTCACTGTATCCCATTCCTATTTATAACTCAAAATTTTTGATGGTACATTTTCCTCATAAAGTTCCTTACTTTCAGTCCATTGTGTTATTGAATCTTTGGCTGTGCTATGGAGGAAAGGGTCTGATTTAGGAAGGAAGATTATTTATGGCTCAGGATTTGGGGGTTTTACAGAGTCGAAGAATTTTTTTTTATTTTTCACAGTTAATTTATTTCAATATTATTAAAAACAACCTACTGAATAAGTAAGAAAAAGTGAAATGAAAGCCTAGATCAGCTGTCAAAGGATAAATCATTGGTTAAATAAAAGATTGAGCTAAACTGATTGATCTCATCTCTCTCAGCTGATGACAGAAAATCTTTATGTTCCTAAATTTATTATCCACAGCTTGTAGCTTTTTTATATTTTAAATTCCCTGTTTCAGATCCTTCCCCATTTCAGCTTTCTGGTGATATATAGCTGAAACTTGGATAACAGCATTTGTCCATTTAGTTTTCTCATTTTCTAGTATATGTGTGTTAAATTTTTCTTGGTACAAGTTTTCTGTGATATACTAACATTATTATTTTTCTTTCAAATGCTTAAAAAAGTAGTAGGATAAAAAGTATTAATACATTCTCTCAATGTTAACCCTAGGCAATAGTAAAAGTATAAATGGATATGTATGCTTTCTATGGGAGTGAGCCACACATAATGCAATATTATGCTACTACCATCTTTCCTGTGAGTGTAAGTTAGGATGAGAAATGACAGGATTGTTCAGCTTGAGGGTGATAGGGTGAGGAATCACTTGTAGTGAAAACACAAATCAAATGGTCAGTCCCTAATGCAATTAGCTTTATCTTTCTAGATGGGGATTAGAGCAGAATTGGTCATTGTCAGGGTATTAAACGGGCCCCAAGAATTGAGCTGTGTTTGAGAATACATGGTCATATTACTTTTGGGATTTTTTCCTTATCTCTATACTTGGTGCAAGGAAAATTTCTCCTCCTGCAAAATTTACTTCTTCTTTGTGGTCAAGCGTCATTGCTCAGAGTTGGTAGCTGTTGCAGACATTCTTTTCATGAAAATCTTTTCATTAGGATTTTTCCTGCTGAGAAGCTTCATCAACAAAATATAAACAATGATTATCACCTGCTGTGGAATGCAACAGGTGCATCTTTGATTGGCCCATCTTAGATGTTTACAATTAATAGCCAACCACAGCCCAGTTAGCTTGGACTCTCTGTCCGAGACACAAACCTTTATGATTCATTCTTTTCTATTCTTAGCTTAGCTAGCCTTCTGAGATGAAACTTTTCCTTCTATTCTTTTTATTATACTTATAATGTAATATATATATCATAAAATAATAAATCAAGCCTTCTGTAACATAGAGTCAGATCTACGTCTCTTCCCACACCTGCAAACCCTTGTGAACTCTGTCACAGTACCTGTCTTTTGCTACAAGCTGCTAAAAGAACCAGAGAAACTTTGCCTATAACTAGCTGGTAACATGAGTTGCTCTTTGTTAAATTAGTACAAAAGTCTTGTAAAGTTTCATAGTAATCAGTTTTACTGAATTTTCTTTTAAAATTAAAATACATATTTTTTGTTCAATGCTTCATTGCTCTGATAAGGGGACATTTAACTCTCAGAGGCAAGGTGCTGTAGGATACCCACATGTCCTTGCACTCTGAAAATAAACACATGCTTTTTTAGTTTTATATATCTAGTTATATGGTGTCTGAGAAATATTAGTAAATATGTTATTTAATATGTGTCTTTAAACAAAACCTAGGCATGAGGCATCACCTGCCATGTCTGTTTGCTCTGAGAAATAATTTTCACACTAATGATATTTTCAGGAAGAAAATTGCTGACTTTGTAAGTGATGAAAACTTTCAAGGTGGAAAAACAAAAACCCCTCATTTTTTACATCAAGCAAAGTGCCTGTAAACAGATGATTTATGGCTTGTTATGTGACCTGTCTCACTAATAATGAAATATTCAAATACCATAACCTTTCCCATCTGTTCAGGAAGCAACTGTAACTTGGTGTTTGGCATCTGATCTTTGCAACAATTAAATTCATTCTTTACATAAGTTACACAGGTGATGATGATATGTTAGAGGCCAATAATATTTTCAAGTGATTCAGTTAAAGTAACGGACACAGATGCAGCTGGATCCAGTTCCCAGCGTAATGTAAAGTTTGCAGTCCTTTTGGATCTTGGAGATCTGAGAAAGGAGGACAAACTAGGGTCTTACTTTCCAAATATTTAAATCAACCATAATCAGATTATGGAAATCTCCTCATTCAGCACTTAATATTTACTACCTTCCAAAATTGCCTATAACAAGATAAGAAATGCAGCTTTGCAAATTTATCAATATTTCATTAGAATCTGAGTGCTTACTGTAAATTACATTCAACTATTTCTATGAATTTTCCTCACTTTTCATAGATTTATACTGCATATTAATTCTTGAAATTTTCCAAAGTAAAATGGAAGTAGAGCTTGCTCAGTGGATTACAGAAAATTTAGTTGATTAAGTGCTGTTGAAATTGTGACTTGTACTCAGAAATCTCAAGAATTTCAAACATCTCTTTTTCCAGTCCCCCAAATGAATTTTCTGTGTAAGTTTGGTACACTGTACTTCATCTATATACTAATCTTAGGCTACAATATATCTCAACAAGAAAGCTTAGTTTTCAGCATTCCTTTGAAATACATATTAATATATAAAATATAGAGTAAGAATTTTATAGTTCATGTTGGAATCCTTTCTCATTTAAAAGATAACTAGAGATAAAAAAACATTGGGCAGAGACAAACAGACCTGTTATAGACCTGTTTCTATTGGTGGTTTATGTGTTCAAGTACAAGGATTTTTTTTTTTTTTTTTGTGGAGTGGATGTGAGAGGATGTCTTGCTAATGACTCTTGACTGACTCTTCAATATTGAGATTTTGTTTCCCTATTACTGCTCTGGCTTTCCTTTTAAGCAGAAAATTCTCTCTGGAGACCTAACCTCACTGCTGATGCCTTTGACACCTGGACTCTTCTTTTTTTTGCATAACTTTGAGGAATAAAATTTGATTTCTCCCATAAATGCAAATAGTCATCATTTAACACTAGCTGGTTTTATATTGTTTAATTTAGGTTTTGTTCATTTTGTTCTTTAGAGGTTTTTGTTTGTTTTATTTCTGATATTTGTAGAGCTCATATTGGTTATCATTTATTTACTTTCTTTCTTTTGTCTTTGTGTGGCCTCCTTTATCTAAACTTTTGTCTTTATTCAAATTTATCAATAGTTGTGATATCTGACAGTATAATATAACAAAAAAGTTAATGCATTTTAGTTGATTTTCTGTCATTTGAGAGAGCTGCTGTAATGTCATTGTCATCAACTTCATATTTGTCTAGCAGTTCCTTTATAACTGGTCTGTTCTTATCATACTTAGACCTTTCCTACACTTGGATCCTTCACATACATTGATAGTCTAAGAAATTATCTAAATATTGCTTTGAGAACTTAAAAGTTTCAGTGTATTTATGAAGAGAATTTCAAATTAATTTAGAAATTTTTGGGAGTGCTATACACAGATGTTGTTTTGGCTGTGGGAACTAGACCACGTGGACTTTTTATTTGTATAACCTGATACTGTCAAGCCTACGCAGAAAATATTAGGAATTTTTTCCACCTGAATCAGAAGTAAGAATGATAAATATATTCGTTATTTGATAGAAATTTATCGGCATTACTGTGAAATTATTATTTGTAAATTGACTCTCAACTTTATGTTGCCTTTCTCTTTTACAGGCCTTCATTTCCTGTGAATTGTAGCTATGGTGAGAAAGCTTGGAGTTTGCTCTTTCATTTTGACTCCTTTGTAAAATTATCATTAATTTTGATTAATTCTAAAGAATATAGAACATCTTGAAGATAATCGCGGTTTCGGAGATCAAGCCAAGTATTTGTGTAATTACAAAATGTTCTTTTTTCCCTCAAGTAACTTTGTAATTCTGAATCCGACTCTGTCTCTTGGGAGAGAAAGCAATGTTAATAAAACAAAACTTACTCATTTTTCTCATGTTTCTGAAATGTGTAAATGACATTGAGCTTTAAAAACTAGTGGTTTGATCCTGTAGTTATATACAACACACCAAAAAAGAAGTAAAGGGAAGGAGAGTTGAGAAAAATGTAAAAAATACAAGTACAGACAGATGCAGAAGTGCTGATTTCGACTAAGGTTCAGTTAATTTTCTTCTCAGTAGCTATTCTAGGGATATATTATATACTTGTGCTGAAAAGCAGGATGTTTCTGTTACTGCTGAGGAGTGCTTATATTGAGCCAAACCCTTTTCTCCTTCTCACTCCATCCCTTCAGTGTGGAGGATGGGGAGGTTGATAGGAGATTCAACCAGGACAGCTGAGCCAAATTGACCAAAGGAATATCGTAGACCACATGGCATCATGTTCAGCATATAGAGCTGGGGGAAAAAGAAGGAAAGGGGGGAGTGGTGATGATGTTTGTCTTCCCAAGTCAACATTACACATGATGGAAAGCCCTGGTTTCCTAGAGATGATCAAACACCTACCTGCCTGCTTAGTGGAAGTGTTGGATGAATTCTCATTTTGCTTTGCTTTGCTTTGCTTATTAAATTGTCTTTTGCTAAACCCACAAGCTTTCTCATTTTTACTCTTTTTATTCTCTGCCCTATCCCATCAGGGAAGAGTCACTTGGTTGCTCTCTAGTTCTTAGTTGATGTTTGAGGTTAAACCATGACAGCAATGTAAGGAAATAATTTAATTAGTTTTAAACGTAAAAATCATGTCTTGCAATGATATTTAATTGGTATGAATTCTTTAAATCATGGAAGAAACTGTATAAGTGACAATACAATCATGAAGAGTGAGATAACACTCTGGCTGCATAACAAATTTATCCAAAGATATGCTGATACATCTGTTATTTTGTATGTCAGTTTTTGGAGGCTTTGCGGAATATTTGCAGATGAAATATTGGCAGTGGGTGTCAAACATAACAAAAAACCAAGATCTGTGTACAGTGTCTAATAAGACCTGAAATCTGTTTCTCCATGCAATTGCTCCATAAATTATATTTAGGCATATTTAAATGACTTCACACACCTCTTGCCAGGGTAGTCATGAATCACTTAGAGTGTCAAAATTCTGCAATGAAGTGTTTGCAGAAATAAGATAATCATTCCTGAGGAAGCTTTCAAACTTGCTGCTCATATTCCTTTTGGTACAAATACTTTTATCTCCAAACAGAAATTTTATTTTTAAAACTTATTCTTGACTTTTTCCCCCGAAGTAATGAAATCACTTTTGTTTCTATCTTTTCTTTTACACTAAACATTTTCCAGTGTTTAGATATTAATAAAGACACAATGCAACTAACTATGAACTATGAAGTGTTCTTAACCTGCAATTCTGTACTGCAATATTTTTTAACCCTGCTGAGAGAAAGATCTTTTGGTTTTTGTAATTAAATGTATATTCATTATGAAGAACTCCTGGCATGAGGACAATAGAGATAATTTGAAACTCATTTTTAGACAGATTCTTAGAACTAAGTGAAAAAAACCCAGAAAACTAAAGCATGTCCCTGCAATATAATATTCAAGCTAGCAACTGTAATAAAGTAAAATCAATAGTCATTTTAATACTGTGTGGGGAACTAATACCTTTGATTCTTATGCAAACATCTCATTCTCATATGAATATCCATAATCTTAGAAAGACCTATCAAAGAAAAAATGCCCAAGGGTATGTATGTGAAGCTTTTTAAGAATCTGAATATGCTAATTGAATGCTTCTGCAGTTCTATTAAGCTAAACAATTTTGCGTTAATTACACATAATTCTGTGTAGGCTAATTTTTTATATTAAATAAAATTATCATGTTTACATTAAAATAGGAAATTTCTATGCTGTAGCTAGAATTCCATAATTGTGTTATGAGATATATGAGTGCAAGCAAATTATATATTTAAAATAAATCTATACAAAAAGATCCAAATAAAAAGTCCTACTGCTGATATTGGTGGTGAGGCTTAAGATAAGTGATCAGTTATGAAAAATTCAAACTTTTCAATTTCATACCTTGGATTTTTAAATGGTATTCCAAAGCAGATATGATTTTCTATTGAAATGAAACCTCCATGAACTTGATTCTTCTGCAATCTTTATTTCTCTCTGCAACTTCTGTTAATTCTTGTTTTCTAAGATAATTTCTCCGGTGATTTTAACCACATACGAGTATTCATTCAAATATGTGCTTCTTTTTTCTGAACTTTTAGATTTTGACATCAATTTGTTTTTCATTATATTAATAGAGAAGCATTAAAATAAGTAGTGTCATAACTGAATGAAGACAGGTTGATTTTTGGGAAGTAAAAGGGGACAACAAAAAAAAAGTTCTTATGTCAAGATCATGAGTAGATTTGTCTCTGAAGATAGATTGAATTATTCTCTTCAACATATAATGGCTCTCAAGCAAAAGCTTAAGTATTTTAAGTTTAGGGGAAGTTAACTTATAACAAGAACATAATATTTTACAAATTATGTTCTTTAAGGATTCACCTTTGAAGTGTGTCTTCTCTGTGCTCTTTTACTTGGAAATCAGGTTTATTCCATGAATGCAAAAATATATGTCCACTGCAATATTACTCTACAAAGACTTTATGGGTGAGAGGTAAATCTAAAGCCTCCAAAATCTATGCTCCCATACCTACATCCCCCAAATACTGCCAATGCTTTTTTAATTTCAGGTACATATTTCCTGTTTCATATTGCTCCATTATGTGTTTTGTTTTGGTTTGGTTTTTTTTCTCCTATCAATTTGTAGCTACTGATTGAAATCTGGACATAAGTCTTTTTCTTTTTTTTTTTTCTTTTGTGACAGTCTATTCTGTTTGGCTTCAGCAGCTCAGTTCTTTCCTGAATGATCTTTACATATCTGCTGCACTCCCAGTCTCACAGCCAAGACACATGAAGTTCATTGACTCTTCAGGCATCACAAGATTTTGCAGAGACTGCAGCATATTTTATTTTTTTTTCCCCAAATGTTGCTAGAAACTGTTAGTTTACAGTTTTGTGATTTTCTATTAAGACTTCCTTCTAACTTCAGTAAAATTTCAATAATAATTATTATCATCTTATGTATGCTATGTGGGGTAGAAGATAACTGCAAAGATAGAAAACCATCTGTTAATGTGAGCAAAGATAGAGTGATCTAGTAGGAAGTATGTATGTATACAAATTCATCATACCAGTACCTAATTCTGTAAAACATAAAACTTCAACCAGAATACACCTGGAATGTCATATTTGTTGCAAAATTACTTTATTTTTAAATACTGAATTGAAAAGTTTCTGAATTGCTATAAAACAGCAATGATGTGAATTGTAATGAAATGGAAGAAATTTTGGAGATAGTGTACAGACATTTTGGGGAAATGTTTTGTTTATTCCAAATATAAAATACAAAAGCCTTAATGCAGGGTACTGAAAATAATTTTATTTAGTAAAGTGTTCTGGCTTATAGGTTTTAACAGACATAAGTGAGCACCTCCAGCCTTGTTTCTGTAAGTGGTGTAAGAGAAGCTTAGAGTAGACATCTGATGCCTAGGGGAAATAGTGTTGATATGTTGTCAAAATGTTAAGAACCACTCAACCAAGCTACAGAAATAACAGTGCATAACTATCCATCTCAGGAGTATTATCTGAGGTAAAAGGATCTATAGAAATTGTATGTGTCATTTTCTAGATAAATGTATGGATTTGATCTTTTCCCCCCTATAATTCAGGTATTATTTTTCAATTACATTCTCTGAGAGTTGCAAAGGAGACAAAGTAATTGAGATTAGTGGATAATTAGATAATTCAGTAGTACATAAACAAAACTAAAAAGCAGTCTCTGGGGAATTAGTGGTTTTGTGATTCAGCTTAATGTGTATGTGAGCGTGGATTTGTTAGTCTACCTGATCCTTTGTTTCCTATCTCAATGTGGGGAACCATTAATTTGAGGCCCCTGGATAACACGGTAGTTAGCTGTGGGGCTATACACATAACCTAATAAATTATATCTTCCATATTGTCCCTCATCAAAAGAATAAATGTCTTTTTAAAAATTTCCACTTTTTGCAAATTTTCAGTACCGTTACCAGATCACACAAAGTCCCAGAATGTTTGGAGGTGAAAGGAACATGTGGAGATACTCCAGTCCAAATCCTGTAGTAAAGTCTGCCCACCTCAAACAAATTGCACATGATTTTATCCGGGTGGGGTTTGAGTATCTCCAGAGAAGGAGATTCCACAACCTTTCTGGTCCGTCTGTTGTTGCGCTATGTCATACTGAAAACAAAGATTACTTTCCTCCTATTCAGATGGAACTTTCACTGTTTCAGTTTCATCCTGTTCCTCTAATTCTGTTGCAAGTGACCACTAAGGAGAGTCTGACTCCATCCTCTCAGCACCCTTAAGATATTTTTATGCACTTGTTTATGTGCTCTTGTTTAGTTAAGGTATGTTCTCAGTTACAAAAATTCCTTTCCAGAGCTATTGTAAGAAAATTAACTTTCCCTTGCATTATCTTTGGCTAGATTTTTTTTGTGCTAAAGAGAAAGCAGATTACTTCAAGAGAATCTCTGATTTAATTAAAGAGCATTAAAAGAAATTTTCAGTCAGAATATAACAAGTCAAAGACAGAAGAATAGAGGCACTGCCACCAAGGCAGACAAAAATTTGTTGGTATTTATAACGTACTCTCATTAAATCAGAAGGCATCAGGGCTTAATAGATTGGAGTGCAATTGAGTCCAACCAGCTGTCTGGAAAACCTCTGTGTTGTGCACCTGTTCAAATATGACTTTTCCACCTTTGTACCCCATCCATGGGTTTTTTTTTTTTTTCTCTTTATGTATCTCTACTTGAAAATCTGACAAACTCTAATCAGGGAAATGTATAAAAAATATACAGAAAGAGAAAGGAAAGGTATAATTATTTTATTGAACTGGTAAAACAGAGAATCATGCAAACTGGAATAGGTAAACTACAGGGAACTATATTGTGGCAAACATGTACAGACATAGGAAAGATCTGTGTGAGTCCTTTACATTTTCTTTCTCATTAATTTCTGTGATTTTGCTCACTACATTAGTTATTAAATTGTCTGAATGAAATAAGTTAAATTGTGGATAGAATTGTGTACCAGTGAGAGAAAGTAATACAAAATTTTAGACTATTTGCACACTTTTTATGCATTCCTTTTCAAAAGAGATATGTGAATGAACTATTTTAATAATACTTCAAAAATCTTTTAAGCTTTGGTTCAGTTGTGTGTAATATTTCTAGTATTATTTATAAACTGCAACAATTGGGCTATAATTGATATAACTGTTAAGTTGAAAAAACATTTCAGGAATTCATATACATACTATTTACCATTTGTCGTTTGACGATTTATCTGTTGATTTGCATTCTAACTATAGCTGCTGGAAGATCACATCATATTTCAAACCAAGGAAATTCTGCTAATTGCAGAGAATTATGTTTGTTCTATAGTTTTTGCAATCAAAATAATTAAAAATGTTTACCCCTGATTTTGTTTAGTGTAATTTCTTTTTTTTCTCTTTGCTATATATTTTTCCGAGTTTTAATTTTCTGCTCTGTCTTTCAAAACAAACAAGGGTTACAGAAATCAAAATTCTATCCTCCTCCCAAAGTACCCTTATTTTTAATTGCAACAGTAACTGTATGATGCCAAGTTCCGGTGGTTTATGAGAAATACTATTTTTATTTTCAGCAGATTACAACCTTTCCAACTAAAATTCTTCTGGGCATATTCTTTAACCAGGTTCTTATACCTGGTTTGTTTGACAGAACAGAAGACAATATGTTAACAGGACTGAGAAAAAAATTTCCACATGGCAGAAACCTGGAAAAAAAATAAAAGTATTTCAGTGGGCAAGAAAGAAGAAGCTACCTAAAAAGCACTTGTAAGTTCTATTGAAATCAGTGGGGTCCTGGTGATCTGTAGTGTGTTAGAGCCATTTTTTACAGGTGTCTGCCACTGGTGTCCTGGATGCATGAAAAATACAGCAGCAGGCCACAAGGTTTAACGCTGGTAGATACCTGACACCTATCATCACTCAGCAGTAGCAGAAGCATTGAATAATTTAGAATTATCACTCTGGTTCTGCCAGTTTAAACTAGAGGCACAGAATCCTTAAGCAAAGTATACCTGACGCAGCTGGGAAATGCCAAGAAAACCCTCTTGAGAGCACTTAATGAAGAATAAACATGGAGGAAAAGTCATTTTGCAGTGCAGAAATTTTTTTGAAAACACAGCCAAAGTCCTAAAAAATCCTGTTAAATCACACATGGAAAGAGAATTATGGGAGTCCAGAGCTCTCAGAGAGGTTGCATGTGAAAAAAAAAAAAAACAAACCAAAAACTTTTAAGAACACAGTGCATTCAAAAACCATGCAACCTTTTTTTGTTTGTTTAATTGGAGACCTTATGGACTTCAAACAGAGAGGGAACAAATGTAATAATTGCTTCTCTGTACACCATATATTTTTTGGTTTGTGGATATGTACTTATATATAGGAAACTTTTCATAACTTTATAAAGAAAGGTTTGAAAAAAGAACTCCTCTAAAATTCAGTAAGAACTAGAGACCAAGGACTGAAGTCTCTGTTAGTTGCCTCACCTGCTGTGACACTGAGAACTCTTTATTCTGTAATACTTCTCAAGCTGGCAGGGGAGTTACTGCTCGAAAGGACTTCACACAGCAAGAGGCACATTGAGGTTGGTGGCAAAATACCCAGGTGTGATGTGCAGCAATACTAGTTCAGTCAGTGAGTTCACCTGAGACACTGATGTTGTTCCTGAAAAATAGTACAGTTGGTACTCCATGAACTGATGTCCAGCAATAATAGTGGTGACTTGAGTAGAGCTTGCCTCTGCAAAATTTAAATACTTATAGCACAGGGGTCAGAACTACTTACTCAGATACAATCAGCAGAAAGAAATGAAACTTTCAGGATGAAAAATAATTCTCCATCCTAGAATAGATCAGATGAAATTTATAGAGGATTTCTGTTATTATGAATAATTCTTTCATCTCCTAATGCTTAAAACACAAATTCTTGAGTCTGTATTTATAATTAATTGGAAATTAAACTGGTACAATCAATAGTAGGAGATCTTTACAGAGTAGAATTCAAAATTAACTTAAAAATTCCAGAGTTATATTTTTATTTAGAAAGCCTCATTCCATCAACTTTTCATGGTTACTTTAGGAGAAAAAGCCTAATGTTTCAACCTTTATCAAGGCATAGCATCCATTTCCTTCTTCCAAATTATATCTATATTTCAATAGGAAATACAAATTATTTTACTATTGCCAAAACAAGTAATGAACTGGAATAGATTGCTCAGAGACATTGC
The DNA here is from genome assembly GCA_024362935.1 of Setophaga petechia. Classification (NCBI taxonomy): domain Eukaryota; kingdom Metazoa; phylum Chordata; class Aves; order Passeriformes; family Parulidae; genus Setophaga; species Setophaga petechia. Next base: position 335,958 of record JANCRA010000150.1, read on the forward strand.
AGTGTCCTGCTAATCGAGACATCTAAGAACAAGTGAGACATGTGCCACAGATGATGTTGATATAACTGATGTTTGCCTATCCGCATGGTGATAGAACAATCTCCAGATGCCTTCTTCTGCCTTATTTTCTATGATTGTGGTTTACATAAGCTATTAAAAAATATCAAGTATGTGTGATATTTCATTTTGATTCTGAGTGAAACAAATGTTTAAACCATAGAAGTCCTTATGAAGTTAAAATCTTGCTGGTGACACACTGTTGGGCTGGTCAGACTTTTCTGAGGTCGTAGTCTTGGTAACTTCTTCAGACTTCTGGAACTCCCTCTCTGACTATAGCACAATGGGAGACTTCTCTACCTCTGCTCTTTTAAAATCCAGCTTAAAGAACACACGATCCTTGGTTCAGGAGCAGAATTTTGCCATCTGTTTTCCTTTCATGATCAAGTCTAATGGTAGCTGGGCATAGTTGGTGTATACAAAAGGAAAAAAAAATGGAAAATATGCTTTTTTAATAAAGTGTAGAAATAGACACAGCTACCGAGGGGTATAGTGGTAGTGCAGTATATATACATTGCACCATGTGATTTGGATAAGTCACTACAAGGAGAATTCATTCATAATACTGTATTGTGTTAACTTTACCTTTTTATCTCTTGGAGGGTTTATTGCATAAATAGTCTTTCTGCAGTTTTGTAGATACATAATTTAGAGGGTTTTGGGAAATATTTACAATGAAGCAACTTTCAGCTAACAAAGAAATTCTACCTCCTGTATAGATATTTTGCCTTTTCTTAAAATAAACATGATTTTGGAATCAAATATTAATGATGATAAATTAGGGTCTGAAAACCCTAAACCTTTTAGCATGGATGACAATCCAGAGAATATTGCATACCCTGTTTCCTCCACAAAATAGAAAACATACCCTCAGCACACACAGATGTTGCCACCTTTGTGCTTGCAATATGAGTTTCACACTGAGGAGTTTATTGTATATTTCAATATGATTCTCAGAGATATCAGAGCTGTGTGACTCATTAATTCATGTTTTATGTACTGGTACCGGATACCACCAACTAAAAAATTATGTCAAAAGACACTGAGATTCAATCTATGTTTTCCTCGCCAGAGAGAACAAACTAAGCACGGCAATACAGTGACTTGCTTAAAAGTAATGCATTCATGTCTAAAGAAATGTTCCTATTAGGAGGCACCCTTCTGCAGCTGCACAGGTGTTGCTAAGAGTATGATTTTTTTTTTTTTTCCACTGGGGAAAGGCAGAAAATACTCTTGCACACAGAACTTTACTTCAAAAAACCATGAGACAGAATACAAAACAGGTACAACTTATGATCTGTGTATTCCCTCTTGCCTTGTTTTCCTGTTTTGTGTTTACCTGTATTTTTTTTTTGTTTTGGATTTTGGTTTGGAGGGTTTTATGGAGGGGGGGATGCCTGCTTGTTTATTTTATATAAATAATGTGCATTTTTACAGCTACAGAATAACCAAAAAACCTTAAAAAAAAACAAATTGATGAAAGAAGTATGTATTCTAACAGCTGTTAGAATAGCTCATTAACCAATAACTGAGAGGTAGAGATGACTTTGTAAAAAGTTCAGAATACTTTTATTAAGCAAACAAAATACCAGGGGTTGATGGTGTTGAGCAATGATGTTTTCAGATATTCCTTAGAGTGAATTTGTATGGGGCAGGTCCAGGCCTGTAAGGAGCTTTGTAAGTAACTCAGCTAATATTTAACCAGTTTTGAACAAATGTAACCTGTGATATGCAGTACACATGCATAAATAAGATGCTTGGGAAATGTTGGGAGTTTTATACTTCATTTACTGTAGTCCTCTCAAGGGACTCTTGGGCTTTTTCATGTGCTGATCAATTTGTAATGGCCTCTGGTATTTAGTTATCTGGAAGAGATTTTACCATATGATGAATCTGATTCTACTGAAAAAAATGGAAAGGCTTTTTAGAATGTGGTGAAGGATCTGATTCTACTGAAAAAAACTGTCATATTCCATGTCTGCAAGACAACTGAAATAGACAGATGATAATATAATAACAACACAGCTACTCCTAAAACACAATTATGAAATGGCTACTATGCATTTAACAAAAGAAAACTGATAAACAAAATTCAATCCTATTAAAGAAACATCCTTAGTATCACCTAAAAAAATTATAAAATTTGTAGACCTGAATGATGCCATTTTGTTTTCTTGAGTGATGTAGATTGCACTTTTTAGAAGTTTGTTTTGTGAAAATGCAGTCCAAGTGTAGCTCTGCTTGTGTGAAAATGTCTTTTGACTGGTTGCATATTTGACTTCTCCTTCTTTGTTGGATTAGCCAGGGACATGGCAACAAGTGGGCAGCGGTCAATGATTTCATCAGTCTAACCAAGAGAATGAGGGAGGGAAAGACAAAAAATTCCCTGATACATCTGTACCTGTATAAAGGCTGCTTTTTCCTCAGGAAATATGTTTTTAAATTTACTTATCCACTGGACTATATCCATTTTATCTTGTAGATGTTTAGTTAAGTCTGAGTTGTCATCATGGAAGAAGGGCAGGTACACATTTGACAATAATAAAACATAGTTTGAAATTCAGATTCATTCTAATTGGACACAGTACCAATACTGGAGAGAATTTGGTGGATATGGTTGATTTTTTAGTTATAAAATGAAACATTGTAAATTAATCCAATTTTCCTTCTTTGACTTTTGTCTATACAAAAAGAATAGTTTAAGCTTACTTGTGACCTTTCACTTTCCTGAGGTAATAGGTTTCAAATACTATAACTTGTCATTGCTACTTTTTCACTAGGTCTAAGAACTACATATATAGAGCAGTAGATCCTTTAAGCAGAGGAGTTGTGCTATTTTCTCTCCAGCTCTTTTTTCCATAGCAAGCAGCAGCAGCATCATGGCACAGCATGTGTCAAAGTAAACCAAACCATGAAGAATTTATTTTAAGGAAATCGTTGAATAGTGAATATCATATAAAGTTGACAATATCAGTCATTTCAGAAGACACTTGCTACAGCACAGGCCACCTTTCTCTATGGCTCCTGTCAAAACTCAGCAAAATACATGTAGAGGGAGCAGTTAAACTCATTTCTTAAATGTTGTTATTCCTATCTCCTACCTGCACACACTTTTTGTCTCTGAAGACCTTACCTTCTCCTCTTTTCAAATACTGCTGCATGCCTTTACAGCTCTCTTTGGTGGTAGTGTTTGAGTAAGGAAAAAGCCGTAATTAAGTCTTCAGCTGAGACCACAAAAGACAGCCTCGGTGGCATAAAAATAGAAAATTAAAATGCATACAGCATATGTGCTTTTGTGCAATTTTATTTTTAAAGTTCTAATTGTATGTTGGCAAGTCATTGTATGCTAGTAAGACATAGACATCATCCAAACATTTCTGAGCTCAGTATGTCATTTGATTGTACTTCTTTTAATAATTTATGTTCTTGGTCCCAGAACTGAAGACAAAAGTGTCAAACAAGAACTTGCACACAGACATTTCAAAACCTGCCTTTTCAGACTTCTGGTGAAATAGAGAATCAAAGACATTTACTATTTGTACTTATTCAGGCTGAAATATTTCTCATTTACATTCCTACTGTCCATGTTATTGATAAAAGAACTTTGCAGAATAATTGCATGCTAATAGAGAAATTATGGAAATTATTGATCATGACACTTGAAATAGTATTTTGAAAATCCACAGGTGTTTTGTTGCTGGACCTTATTCTTCATGACTTCCTGACTATCATTCTAGTTATCGTGCTGGAGGCCAGAGAACTCAGATCTACAGATGCTTCACACAACACAGACTCACCTCGGAAGACTTTTTGTCTGGCAGATAAAACTGAAATTTGAAAATGAATCACTGTATTTTTATATACAAACCATTTCTGCTATTTTTCTTGCATTAGTAGCCAGTAAGAGTTATGAATCATTACTGAAATAATTTATTTTATTTGTTGTTTTTATTGGCTAGTTTTTCTACTACATTGTGTAAGGCTAGAGTTGAGTAAGAAGAAAGTGAGCTACTTAGTTCACTTTAGTTACTGTCACATAGTGTGGAGTGAAAAAGTGAAATATAATTCATGTGTTGATAGCTAAATAAAGACTTTGACATTTGAAAATTTTCACATTGGTTCTGTTTAAAAATAAAGATATGGCATAATATAATTTATATAAAAATATGTCTTAGAAGTCTAAATCAAAGTGCAGTCATTTTAACAGAAACGTTTTTAATAATATTTTATTCTGTAAATATTTTCCTGTAGTGGTTTTCATTGTTAAAGTCAAAATATTGTTTTTATTCTTTTCTTACACCTTGCCTTCCTCTCCCATCCTCCAGCTGCTGCCTTTTCAAACAACTTGCTGTCTAAATGCAGACACATTTGTTTTGTGAAGGAGGCATGAATATGATCTGAAATTAGTGAGCAGTCTTCCTGGTGATGAAATAACATCTTGCTCCCTCTGTCCTGGTTATATGGGCTGGTGGCCATAGGAATAAACTCACAAACCATGTGGTAAGGTGTTGTTTTGGGCTTGTTTGGTTTATCCCTTTTTGAAAACTAAGCAGCCACAACAGACTATTAGCTTCATGCTGTATCAGCTGAACTCCAGCTGTCTTTTGTACAAAACAGACATGTAATATAAATATGCGTACCCAGAGTGCATCTATGAAAACTTTAGGGTGGAGAAGCATTATTTGAATTGTGGCAACTTATGTGGAGGCATTGTGAGCACTGGATGAGGTAAGGGCACAGCGTAATTTCCTTCCGCCACTTCCTTCCTTCCTTCCTTCCTTCCTTCCTTCCTTCCTTCCTTCCTTCCTTCCTCCACTTCCGCCACTTCCGCCACTTCCGCCACTTCCGCCACTTCCTTCCGCCACTTCCTTCCTTCTGCCACTTCCTTCCTTCCGCCACTTCCTCCCTTCCGCCACTTCCTCCTGCCACTTCCTTCCTTCCTTCCGCCACTTCCTTCCTTCTACCACTTCCGCCACTCCCGCCACTTCCTTCCTTCCGCCACTTCCTATGGTCGCTGTCCATTTGTGTGGTTTTTCCAAGAATTTACTTGGAATGCCTGCCCAATATTATCGCCTGGATGTGCCTCTTCACCCTGCCAGAATGCCTCGGCCCCCAGTCGACACAAGCTTCTCTCAGCTGGTGGCTCTGAGCTCGCAGGTGTGCTCAAGACCTGTTCCTTCAGCCCTCAAGCACCCCCATTCACTCTGGCTGTAGCTGAGATGGAAACTTCCACTTTTAGAATGACTTTCCAAATCACAGCCTAAGAAGTTATTTTTGTCTCTCAATAACATATGTATACAGTAACTTCTTCCCAACTGCAGAATGTGCTAAATTATAAGGGTGTCTTATTAGAAAATACAGGAGTATTCAGAAACTAATCATTGTATTCAGCACATAAAATATTTTTTCTTATATTTTTGAAAACATGAAACATGTTTTCATGAAACAATTAAAACATATCTTGTCCTATCAACTTATGACTCCCACTCTAGGTGAGAGAATATGATCAGAGTTCTATGAACTGATTAAATTTTAAACTAAGAGATTAGGCTGTGTAAAAATGCTTCGTGGACGTCCTGTAATGAGGCAGGTATCTGTGTCCTAAAACACCAAGTCTGTTTTTATTCTTCTGATATTTATTTCTCAATTTTTGAAGAGTGAGTTTGAACAGTGAGAAGTGGTGGACTATAATTCTTTTCTCTCTGTACAACCCCAGCATCACCATCAAAGTAATCATGACTTTTTGTCAGCAGGCAACCACAGGAATTTTGAGAGACAGTTTTTATTTTTGAAGAGTTTGTCAGATTAATCTTATTGCAGAAAATCTGGCAACATAGCTTTGGGATTTCAGTCACCTTAGTAACAAGATTACTGATGTTCTCACTACAGTAAAAGTTAAGTGATGTTTTAAAATAAATATCATTTCCATTAATGTAAGGAGATATTGCTTATATGAAAACTGATATAATAACCCAGTTATTCTCCTATGGCGATGGCCTCTCTCTACCTTTTTGCTGTAGTGGTGATGAGCTCTGTGGAAGAGGCCTTTTCAAAGGGGATCGTAATAGCTTGTAACTCATTTTGGTTCTAATCAGAAATTTTTTTCTTTCTTTTTTTCCATTTTAGTCTGGAGAAATATTTTACTTTAGCATTTTAGTCAAGTTTACGCATGTTATTTTATCTTTTTCAGTGTTAACCTAATTTTTAAAAATTACCCAGGGCAGTTTTAAGGGGGTAAAAATTTGCTCAGTATCCCATTAATTGTTGATCACATAACCTGATGCTCCATTTTTTTTTATTTTTTATTTTTTAAGGGAAATATATTATTGGAATATAGCATCAAAATGAATTCATTAAGAAAATATCTGATTAGGGCTTCCTTTTTTTGAGGGGATAAACATGCACACTGAATTGATTCTGGTTCAAAATATCTGTAAAATGCATAGACATGAGCCCCCAGTTTGAATATGAAATAATTTTACAGCAAAGTTTTTAAAAAAAGAAAATCCAGGGAACTTAGTCATCCCTTTAAGCCTTGATGTATCTCTGTTACATCCCTGCATTAAAGGTGGGGGTTACCAGCTTACTGCAGCAGTACTTTTCTTACAAGTACATTGCACAGGATGATAACAAGCCTGAATGTTTGAGGGTTTTTTCTCTGTATGGATTTTTAGCCTCATTGGAGTGTTAATATTATGCTCATGAAGAGTAAAATAATCTACTTGATTGCATAAGAGATCATAAGAACAGCAGCACTGTATGGTTTTTCAAACATAAATGTGCTTCATCATGCTTCATCTGCAGGACTTCCTGGCAAGGAAGCCACCATATCAAAAACAGATAAGGAAACGCAGTCACCATTGTCAAATTACGATTTTACATGCAGAGATTAAATCACAATCATGTCTATAACTTAGCTGGTGTATAGCTGAGCCACACTATAGTGACGCTAAACTGTGGAAACCAGTATTGATCTTCTGTCACTAAGCACAGAGACTTTTATTTTCTGCTGAGGTAGAAGCTACAGACAGACATTTACTGTCTTTTCATTTCTGTCTCCAGTGGCTCATTGTATCTCATCAACTGAAGATTACTGTTCCTGTACTTTTGTCCTGTGTGAAACCTTCCCCTATTCTGTTCCATAAAAATTCAATCAAATTTAACCATGCTTCCTGCATAAACTATAACTTAGGGTGTTTTTTAAAAACTTAGGTTTGGTTGGTTGGTTGGTTGGTTGGTTGGTTGGTTGGTTGGTTGTTTTTTGGGGGGGCTTTTTGTTGTCGTTACTGTTTTCGTGCTGTTGGGTTTTTTTTGTTTTGGCTTTTTTTTTTGGCTTTTTTTGGTGTGTGTTTTGTTTTTTTTTTTCAGAATACTTGCATTAGGTGTCTTACTTGAACAATTGAGGAAGGTTAGAAGTGTGAGAACTTCCAATGGAGAGGTGGCAACAGACTGGTCATGAGAATGAGGGGAAAAAAACAGACAATCAAAAATATTGTTTTCAAGCAGAATATTGATACAGGACTTGGAATATAGGGATGGTACCTCTCAAAATATGTGCTGTATTTGTGTTAATGTAGAAATAGTTGTTGCAAAATCACCAGGCTCACAAAACCTACTGCTCCTTAATAAGAATGTCTTTTTTTTTTTCTTTTACACTAAGCAATTTAAACTCACAAATTAAATTTTGGCAAATTGGGTTATAGCACCAGGGAGGTTGTATGTCTTTAAGTAAATATAATATTATATTTAGTGAAACTAAAACGGAGGGTTATTTTGAAAACATACAAACCTCCTGGTGCTATAACTGAATTATATTATAACATTACAATATTAAAGCTACATAAAATAGGTATCTATTAAATATCTATTAAATTATTTGAAATTTGCCAACCTCTGGACAACCCATAGCTCAGATTTTCTTTTTTTTTTAATTTGTAATGAAGTAACAGATGTTTCTCTGTAATGTGTGCTAAGTAGGTTTACCTAGGATTTTATTTAAAAAATTTATATTTCTTTCTTTACTCTTTTGTCAGGAGCTTATTTTTGGTTTGTCTATGCTTTGTTTTATTATGTATTATAATTCATTATTGAACTAAAGGAAAGTTAGAGTCAGAAAACCAAAATACTAAAGGTTTAAAAAGGAAAAGCATATGAAAATAAGGCGCCGGAAATTATTTTTCACAGTATAGTGAACCATACATTTTCCCCACTAAAGGCTGATGTGATGGAGATTCGGTTTTTTTTTCTTTGGCTGTTGGCTGACTTCTTCAGACTGGTGTTTCCACACAAGAGGACTACGGGCATTTTCTAACTCCTAACTCAAGGAATCCTGAATGATTTAGGATATGTCTTATTGGGTTATTCCAGTTTTCCTCCCGCTGGAACCCTGTGTGGCTTATGGTCTACTGAGGACTGGTTGTAGGATCCTCTTACACACATTAACAGGTGTTATCATCAAAAGTGCCTCTTGTTGACACAATGCCATGGCCTCTAATAAGAGGATTTTTTAAAATCTCACTCAGATAACTTTGTAACAACAATGATATCTGTATTCTATACTGTAACTGGAACTTAAATAAATTGGAAAGGATGTGCTCCGTGTAAACAAATAAAAGGTGGCTGTTAAGCATGTTCTGCATTAAACAAGAGTCTGTACTACACAAAACTGACTAGTGACAGATATCACAGTGTTATTATTCCCTTTTGACATTGTCAGTGGGGAACATCCAGTTACAGGTACTGTTGATGTACCTGAGAATATAAGAAAAGCTGCTGAAACTGGAGACAAAAGCATTTCTTAAAAAAATTATGCAGTCACTGCCAAGGGATCCTGACTGTGTACACACAGAGTTACTTATCCAGCTGAGGAAGAAGTAGTTACAATGCAGTAACTCAGCCCCACTGCAGTAAGTATCTCAGCGATTATTAAAAAAAAAAAAAAAAAAGAATTACATTTGTGTGCTTATCTCATATTGGCCCATGAAGTTTTCAACGGCTTTCATTATAACACATGGTAATAATACATGGACTTAAGTTCACCAGGAGTCATATGGAGACTGGAATTCTTTAAGTTAAAGAAGTTAATTCTTTATGCTAAAGAAGTTAATTGTTTAGCATCTTAGTTCAGGTGAGACCTTTCACACAAATGGTGAGGTAAGACCATAAAAAAATTCTCAAGGAAGAATGGACTTAAACAAGTCCTGTTTTTGTACAGGGAAAACAGACTGAAATATAAAACACTGAATTACCTAGAGAGTTTCAACAACACAATATTATCTAGAATAACCGGGGGATTCATTACCTCTCTTCACTGATATTCTGTTAGAGAAACCAACCAATTTCTGCCAAAATATTGAGCAAAAAATGAATTTGTGTCAATGGTTCTTGACATTTAGAATGCTCCATCAGGCTTTTCTGTTCTGTACTATCTTCAAAAGACAGTGCTACTAACATTTAGCAGTGTGGGGATGATTCTGTGTACCTCATGGGAATTATGTCCTTATTTAATATTACAACATGGTATAAACTGTTTATCAGGGTGAAGTGAAACTGTAAGGAGCAGATGCTCTGTTCTAGAACTTCCACCTCCTGTGAAATTGTAATATCACATCTTCAAAGGAGAAAATAACAAAATAACTTTCTACAGCTTTTGAGTGCTGATAGTCATCCAGAGAAGTTTATTGTTTGAATGTCTGTATCTTGAGTTTTTCACTAAAATTTAGGAATATCAGAGAGAACACAAAGGCAAAATAATATCAGGCCAAAAGTCATAGCCTTTGAGAATTTTAAAGTATTTTGTTGCTGCTTGACTTAAATCAGGGACTTAAAGAACTGCATTCAAATGTTTGTATTTTCTGCTTTGTAATTGTGAAATAAATTTCTAAAGCATTTCTAGGCTCGTTTGGTTTAAGTTAAAGCTAACTGAATTTTAAAATGTAATTCTGAAAAATAGCTTGACCTGTAAGTAGCACAGGTCAAACTACTCATTGTGAACATGTTTACATATTACAATCACTTGATTCAGTGGTTTTCATAACGAGCACATCTAAGAACAATGAAGAAATTTAAATAAAAGCAGAACTGTTTTAGTACATTTTATGGAATAACTGTAAAAGTATTTGTTCCATGGTATCTCTATTGTTCCTGGGCTGACTTCTTAAACTGTTAAAATACAAGATGCCTAAAGAAATTGTTAAATCCCTCAAGGACATGGTCCATGAACCTTGACATCTTCATCTTGAAGTCAGAAAATATCCCTGTTTCTCTTTAGTAGAGCAGCATGTTTAAAATTCTTTCCTGAGTAAGAGTGCCATGGGCTAGAGCAAACTGGTAATCCCAGTATGATGCAACAGATTTGAAGGACAGACAGATAGGTACGAACATTGGGTAGTACATGCAAAAGTTTGTCCTTGTCAAGAGAAGCATTGTTTCTACCTCAGTTTTTTGCAAATCAATTGATTTCTTGATGAACAAAAGGAAGAGGTATATAAGCCATTTTTATCGGCTACCTGGTTTAGCACATGGCATCCAGTTTTCTCCAATCACTTTCTCAGTAAATAATTAAACATATGTTTGTATGTGTCTTGTCGACTACTGCTGACTTGCATTAACATTTTATGCATGAGAACTGAGATAGGTACTTTCCATAAATTTGTGGATTGTTACCACAAGTCTATTGACTGACAAAACCCTATTACAATAGATGCTTTGCAAACTAATCCAAAAACTCCAGGAAATGTCAAAGAAGTTAATTATTCAAGAATAAGACCAAACCCTTCACAGATGGCAAAGAAGATCTGAATAACAGTGAAACATGAGTGCTAGCTTGAGAAATAATTTTATTCCCACTTGTGACAATGTTTGTAAATTTGTGAACGTTTCTGATTTTCCTGCCCTGTCTGCTCTAATTTCTCATTTCACACTGCTAACTGTAAAGGGTTGGAGCTGGTAAGGAATGAATCTCACAGTGTCACCATTTCTATTCATCTCACTGCACTTGGCAAGGGGGCTTAGGAAAACTGACAGTACCTGCTGCACTGCCCTGGGGACATGGGAAATGAGAGCACTAAACAGGAGGATTGGAATGGTGCTTCAAGTAAAACATTGCTTTTTCTCTGCTTTAGAGTAACACTTGCAAGCAGTTATTCTGTCTGCCATGACTACAGACTAAGAAAGCCAGTGAAAGTGGTTGCTACACACCATCCCTGACCTGAAGTACCCCTTTGGCAAAGTTGTGAGAAAACAGGTTTGATTCAGGGATTGCAGTGGGAGGCATTTAACTGCTCACATGATTTGTTTGCAAATAACTGAGAAGAAGAAATTTCCATAATGCTGAAGCTGTAAAGGGTGAATCTACTAAATTTGAAATCTATCTGTTATGTGAAAAAATATTCTTTTTTTTCAGGTTAATTGAGACTTCATTACAGGCTTTCTAGGAAGAGTAATAGACTCATCACTGTGTGTTAGTGGACTCCAGTTCATATTTGTGTTTCAGTGAAGTGAACTTTGTTGCAGAAAGAATGGATGTAGTTTTATTTTCTTTCTGCCACCTTTGTGCCTAAAATTTCTAAATCCTGCCATGCCAAAAGAGGAAATTCAGGTTTTGCTTTTAAGTGTCTCTAGATTTTCATCACAGTTGCTGCAAACAGTTTTATGCATTAGTATCAAATGGCATTTGTTACTTTTTGGTGTCAGCACAATCAATAAGCTTGTAGAAACTCAGAAGATATGGGGCAAATTTGTCAAAAACCAATAACTGGATGACTGTGGAGCCAGGCAAGGACTGTTGGTAATAACAGGCAAGAATTGCTGGTAACAACCAAGGACTGTCGGTATTAACACACTGTGAGAAAGAACAAGTTGTGACTTGAGAAAAGCGCCATGCAGAGGTAGTGTAGCACTTTTCTGGGGCAAACATCCTTGTTGCAGTTCCTGGAGCTAAGCACAACACAGTAGAGAGCAAGCACAGGAATGAGGCCAAGAAGTGAGCAGGGACTGGAGGGAGAGATCAAGACAACCAAAGACTCCCAAAGCCCTCCGACCCATTTCCAGAAAGGTCTGAAAGAATGGACTGTGCATGGTAACTAATTTTCACAGAAAGTGAGAAACCTATCCTTAGGCTATCTACACAAAGGTACCTCAACCAAGACTGGGCACTGCCTTCCAGGACCTGGACTTCCCATTGGCTGGACTGAGGCAATTGGATCAACCCTGAAGTCAGGATTAACATCCTATCAACTGAATCAACACTGGAACCAAGATTGAAGATGTCTTTTTCTGAGATCTTTTTCTCTCTTTCTTTTTCTCTTCTCCTCTTTAATTAATATTTTCCTATCTCTCTTCCCTTTCACCCTTTCCCTTTATCCCAAACCTACTGCCCTGTACTTATATAGTTAGTCAGGGACTAACATACCAGTTTCCATTTCAACTGTGTAATTTACTTACAAAGCGTTCTGCTTGTTAGCAGGCCCTCTGACTGTTATTGTTCCCGAATTAGGAGCATTTATCAATCCTAGGTGCTTAGTTCCCCTTCAGGAAGTGATGTCACAGAAGCATGTGACAGAATTCTGAAAAGTTTTTGGGCATTTATAGGAATTACAGATTGACAACATGTAGTATTTGCAACTCAAAGTTGCTTAACAATTTTAGGTTCTTGGTTATTCCTTCCTTATCACTATATAAGTAAATAGAGAAAGGCATAAAAATCAATTTGAAAAAACCCCAAACATGAAGAATACTTTTTCTTAACAACCATTCAGAGAATGACATCTTCATCAATTCATTCTTAAAATTACCTTCTATTTTTTGTGCACACATAAGCAATTGGATGGCTTAAATTTCTCTGGGGTTTTGTTTTGGAAGTGAAAGTAAACTGAGTTTGCATAGCAGCATCCAGATTAGAAAAATGTCAAATGAAGTTGCTGACAGAAAGACTGGTCTTCAGTATAATCACATCCTGCATTGGAACGTGAGAACCAAAGGTAACACCTTACCTGCCCAGTGTGGGTAAAAATGAAATAATAGAAAAAACATATAGAGAACATAATAAAAAAGAAATCCAATGTTATCTATTACTGGCTGAGAGGTTTCAAAAATGTTTGTATATGATTACAAATCAACACTTATTTTCCACAGTAGGTACTTGAATTTCAAAATTATTTACATTAGATTTTTTAGTTCATAGAGACTAATCATCTGCTTAAGAAACTGGAAGCATCTTTCAAATACCTTCCAGTGGCAAGTATCTAGTGCATCCAATAGTCACTAGTCTCAAGGGGAGACAGTCTCTGATCATAGGATAAAATAAGATTGTACTTTTCATCATAGCTGTAGTCTTACAGTCTGTTACAGCTTTTGTTCACTTTGTGTTGCTTACAAAACACGTTCTTTGTTGTCAGGACTGGTTTGTCCTGTTCACAGATGTATGCCTATCTTGTTTTATGTACAGCTATTTTATGACTTCTTATTCTTTTTCTTTAATTAAAAAATATGTTCTACAACCAAAATTACACTTTGGTCTTGTACACGAAGGAAAAAAAAAACTGTAATGTTCAGCTGGAGTGGTTTCTTCTGTCACATTAGTCTTTAAAGGCAGATGTGAAGGGCTTGAATATCTTCCCAGAAAATTTAAGTCACTTGACTTTGTCTGTATATATTTAATTCTGCAGATGCATAAAAATGAATCCCTTACTGAGTTGTTTTACTATAGTTTGTTAGTATTTTGAGCATTAATATGTTCTTGATAATGCTTCAGTATATTTTCTGGGAAGGGGGAGGACAAAGACTATATGTCAGAACATGCTTAAAAACCTAAATTATAGAATAGATTCCCATTAGTACTTTGATACTAAACTCCAATGTTATTTGTGAAGTGGGTAGCATAATATGTTAAATCCAGTTAAAGTGGGACTTTAATGTTTTAATAAACCATGTAATGAAATAGTTGTATTACACATTGATATTGTGAAGCTTAAAACCATGTATGTTTCATTATCATATGCTAGGAATCTCTATATATGTCAGTTGTAACTTTTCAGCCTCAGTCTCTTTATGTTAGAGCCCACAGACTTCCAGAAATGAGGTACCAACCATTTTTGAATTGAGTGAGGAATACTCATCTCAAACAAATAGACAAACCCCCAAACCCAAAACAGCAACAATGAAAAAAGAAAAAGCTTTTAATATCTCGTAAAAATATGAAGAATTTTTTTCCCACAAATGATCTTTGTTAATGCTAAAGGAGATTTACTTATCATCTGTATGCAGAGCAATCAGCAGCTCTAATACATGCAGAAGATCTGGCCCATTGCCTTTGCTTCAGTTTTTACTGAAGTCAGTTTATATCATCACATGATGCTTGGGAATAGTGCTGCTACTTGTGCTGCCTGCTCCTCATCACAAAGTTTCTGGGATTACATTCTCAGAGAAAAATAGTTCCACTTAGATAAAGGTTAAAAAATGCTGCTTCAAATCAGACACTGATTCTACATTGTTTTAAAGCACTGCACCCCCACTGAAGATGACAGTTGTCTTTAAAGGCTTTTTAAAATCCCCTTCATGATGAATGTATTCTGCCTCTACTCAGGGACAGTTTTCCCCAGTGTTGGCTTCCTTTAGATATCTTAGTTTTTTCGGGTAACCACATTTGTCATATGTGATGCACATACACACATTTTAACATGAGTCATCCATTGCTTCCTGCAAGGAGTAGTTCTTTTTAAGCGAAGAGTGTTGTAAGATATATTTTTATCTTTAATCTATATTCTTTTGAGTTATTTATATTGTCTGCACCTATTTAAAACCTAAGCAGTATTTTTTTAAAGCAGTTAATGATTAACAGTGGGCAGACCTAATTATTAATTTTGGAAGTACTGTGATAATAAGGTAGAAAAATAACAAGTCTGAAGTGTAAAAATAATGATAAGTAAGTTCAGTTTCTTTATTACTTTAGAAAGTTGGCTGCTGTTTTAGATTCCATCTCTTTTGGAAAAATGGAGCAAAAAGGAAGGAAAACCAGCGGAGAATGCTGAGCATCACTGCCTACATCAAAAGTTTTAAGGAATGAAAATAGAAAGTGGCAGCTATCGAGCCGTGCTCATCCAATAAGGTTCTTCGTCAAGTTGCACATTATTGTAGCTGAAACCTGAAAGAACGAAATTCAATGCTGAGCTTTAGAAATTCAAATCTTCTTGTAAGAAAACGTGACATTTCCTGAGCTGTGGGATTGCATTTGGTATGAATTGTCAACACACTGCAACTCTATCAGCTGATTTTGGAGAGAACATTTTTTGGGACTGGCAATCCTTGTCCTATTTCCATCTAGGATGTAATGTACTGCAGGATGCAAAACAGTTCAAGGTGCTTCAAGTTCCTGTCTACTAGGAATGATGGGGGAACAAAACACAAAAGCACAGAGAACAGGTTTTTGGTTTTTTTGGCTGATTTGGTTCAGTGGAGTAAGCAGTGGACCAAACCGTAGCAGCGGCAATAAGTATGTCTTTATTCGTATATTACATTTAGTTTGACTTTCCTTAATTAGTTTTTGCTAAATCACCATTTTGAAAACTAAGAAAGTGCTAACTGGTGGCAAATGCAGGACTCCTAAGAAATTATAAAAGCTATTTATATATTTTGTCAAAACGAGCTGCTATGGAAGCTGAAAAAAAGTTGTGCTTTTTAATGTCAGACATAATTTTTATGATGTATGTTCTCCTATATTTCTTTTGTGTGTTGGAAAGCCCTTCATTATTTTAGACCATGCCTGACTAAAAATATTGCTTACATCAGTCCACCAAAAGAATTCACTGCAGAATGAAATTTCTCCTCTGAACAATGAAAGGATACAACAATTAAACAGAAAACACCCAGTAACTAACATTCTAATAAATTTAACTTGCTCTTTTAAAGAAATTTCTTCAATAAACTGGAAATGACAGAAGATGCAATATGTTATGATCATAGTTACCCAAGTTTACATCATTGATTTCTGTGTCAGAATGCGCAGTGAGAGTGGAAAGAGAACCTTTAAAAGGCAGCAATGCAATTAAGTGGGCTTTTTAGTTGTGATACATCAATATATATGTAGCAAGAGAGGGTTTTACTGGAGAAAAAAATTCTTTATTTCCCTCTGTATTCAATTTCTTATTAAGAAAAATGTCAGAGAATAATATTTTGATAAGTTAAATAATGACTGCAAGTGTAAATAAGAAATATGTATAAGTACAAGGAAAGGTCTTCACTGTATTTGAGCAAAAACTGTAAGAAGAATGATAGTAACCAGTGCAAAAGGAGTCTCTCTGAGTGTTACATTCAAATATACTAGTAATTTTCAAAATCCTTAATCCAGTAAATTTAGGATATAAATCCATTGTATTAAATTATGTTGAAGGCTCAAGAGAGGGGAGAAAAATAAATATATAACATTACTTTTGATACTTAAAAAAATTGTCAGATTTCTTTCTGACACCGCAGTACAAATGGTAACAAGTCAATAATTTTT
Organism: Setophaga petechia; assembly: GCA_024362935.1. Lineage (NCBI taxonomy): Eukaryota > Metazoa > Chordata > Aves > Passeriformes > Parulidae > Setophaga > Setophaga petechia. The sequence goes on from JANCRA010000150.1 coordinate 352,513, forward strand.
ATTTAATTGCATATACCATCTACCTATATATATATATCTGGGTTATCATTTGAAAAAAGTTAAGAACATTAACTATTGCTAATTAACACTAACCTGCCTTGAAAAATAAATTACCTTATTGGTACTTTCATTGTATTTTACCTTAACCCTTGCATAACATTAGTCTGTTATGCAAGGGTTAAGGTAAAATACAATGACAGGAAGGGCTTTTATTTCTTGAAAATAGAAATCCTGGTATTATAATAAACATTTTTATGAAAAAAAAAGCCACTTAAAGTTGTCTGCCCAAAAAGCTGTTGTTGGATAAGAAAGGTCTCTTGCTTATTGCAATACCAAATTTTCTCAAGAGTAAGACAAAAAAGTGAGACAATTACCCACTGTCAAAATAGAGAGAGTGCACCATACCAAAGGAGGGATCTGTCCACCTTCTTTGTTTACTGTAACTTTTTTCTGCCTTTGCTTTATGCGACCCTGGGTAACCTGACTAAACTTGCTCCTCCCCAGTACAATAGGGTTTATTTTTCAATAATTGCCTTTCCTGCTTTCTATTGCTTAAGGAATTGCAGGTTGCCCAAAGTAGCAATTTCCTTGATTCTTAAATACAGTTGAGTCTGACAAATTAGTACTGTTAACAAAGTGGGATGGGGGGGGGGGGGGGGAAAGAAGGAAGAATATATTTACTTATTTACTAAATTTTAATATATTTATTAATATTTATTTATTTATTTACTAAATATCTGAATTATTTCAACTCAAAGAAACACAAAATGAATTATGTCCTAAACTCTTCTGATTATTAAAATACATTTTAAAATAAATTCTGCGATGACTGTCTGAGATGTGGAGATCTATCCTCCCCAAATTTATAATAAGGATGATTTATGATTGTTTTTCTTACAGTTTCATTGTTTCTCCTTATGGAATAAGTTTGAAGTCAGGCATTATGTGCTGCCTCTTAAGGTACAGCATTGTTATCAGCTGATATCTAAGAGATGCATGTGTTTATAATTACACGCGTGTATGCACACGGTGTCCAAAGATTTCCGGTAAAAACAAAGAGATGTGTGTATATGGTCTATGAGTGTAGAGTTGGCAATAGAAGGTCAGACAAAACTTCATTTACAAGAGTATTCATTACCACTCTCAGAGCATGGTAGTCCAGAGATGAGCTATGTAACACGACAGTAACATTTTCCTGGGATATTTGCATTCTTTTAACTGCTGTGTGGATGGGGAGCTGTCTGCCCTTAGAAGAAAGAGGTTTATTTTTGGCTTAATTCAACCTACTACTTAAGGTGAAGCCTGTGGGCATTTGATTTCTTGTCCTGGAAGAAACAGTGAATAAGCAATCCTTTTTAATCATTTTGCCATTCATGATTTTGTAGATCTTCGTTATACCTTCTAATCACCTCATCCTATGCTGACGGGTTTTAGTTTAACTGTCTTCTGTGTGGAAACAGCTCCAAAATTGTCACATGCTCTGAAACTTTTCCAAATGGGGAGTTTCATCAGTTTTGAACTCTCAGAAGGTAATAAAAATATTAAAATATGACTTTTCTCTTCTCTCCTATTTTATTTCCAAGGTTTTATTCAGTTAATAGGAACGTATCCATGTACATAACTAAGGAGCTTTTGAGTGCCTAGTCAACGCATTTAATTTGATAATTACTTATGGCAGCATCAGGAGATGACAGTGTGAATCTAGTAGTTGTTATACTTGTCTTTTAATGCCATTTGAAGTCAAAATCTAAAATTGAGGTCAACGAGACATGAATCAAATTCATTATTGTGACTTAATGTATTTCTAAATATAGCTTCGAAAGAGATGAATTTATTTTAGCCTTCTGAAACTACTTAGTATGTAATTCCCTTATTTTATTAATTCTTTTGTTCTTTTTAATTTTATCTCAATAAATTAAGTTTGATAATTATAGGTTAAAAACATTAGGTACTGTCACTTGGAAAAAATTCCTCTTTCTAGTTATTTGTGTGAATATAAAAAACTACACAACACTCAATTAAATGAAGGATTGTTTGGATTCTAATAATTCAGACAATAAAACCATAACCAAAGAAAATGGACATTGATTGTTCTAAATAAGATGACAGTTTATGTTAATCTTCAACCGGTAAAATGAAGGAATAGATTAATTAATGACTTTGAGGAGTTTATATGAACTATGGGAAGAAGGCTGAAATTCCTGCTTCAATTCATTTGAAGCGCAGCAATTTCTGGGTCCACTTCTATGCAGACAAATGACCCAGTAATTTGCATATGTTCCTTGCAGTAGGACACCTAAGCTATTTCTTCCTTTACAAATCCCTTAATCACCAGGTAAGATGTATAGCCAGGAGAAAGAGGGAGAAGATTCTCATTTTTTCCCACTTGAAGATTTGAAGTCCTTTAATTCTCATTAAGTGGAGAAGAAAAATATCTTAAAACAGCTGCATATTGAGGAAGTTGAAATGAAAAACAGGCACCATACCAAACAAACAAAAAAAAATTCTAAATATTTCTTCCAAAGTGTAAAGAAGTCAAGTACAGGTATGTTGAGTAATCTATGTATTTGCCTAGAAATAAACACAGGCTTAAAAAAATAGGAGGTAACATGACATTTAGGATATTTAGGAGGAATGACACATCAAATTTGCTTTTGACTATAATTTATTTGGTTTTTTTTCATAAAGCTTGCAAAAATGGAAAAGGTTAATTTTAAAAATGAAGACATTTTTTGGCTAATATCTTTGAGAGACAGAGAAAAGATGTTATGACAAAAGGGTCAAGATACTTTACTAATTATTCCTTCCATGTTACAGGTGAAAAATAATTTGCTTGTGACATGAGAATTTTCTTTTTCCGATTTCTGCTAATGTGGTCAAAAACATGGCACAAAAGAGGTAAAAGTTTTAATTTCACAGCTTTTGCTTATGAGCTCAAGTAGCAGTATTCCATTGCACTTTGCACCACTAATTTTGACTAAAGTATTTTATATTTTACTCCTCTAACATAAATTGTCTGCTTAGGAGTAGAGTCATAGGTAATCAGCAGAAGCTTTCAAAGTTTAAGAATCTTATCCAAATATTATACTAAACTTGGACTGTGTCTTACAAATTTTCAATATTTAACTTCTTATTTTAACACTTGCAACCATCAACCCAGATGCTCAGATCTCTTTCCACAGGGCAGTTTTCCAGCCTCTTTGGGCCCCAAAAGATGACCCCATCTGGCAACTGCAACCCCACTGAACCCTTAGGACCCAGCCTGGCAGCCAATAGTTCACTCAATGAAATCCATGTCTCATAGACCTTTCCCTCTGTGCATTGTTGTCAGTCATATTTATTGGAGTTCTTATAACATCAGAAATGGCTAAAGTTTTTCAGTGTAAATATGAAAATCAGGTCAAGAGTATTCATTACAAAATTATTTCCAAGTTTCAGAAGTAGTGGGATTTGTATAGTAGTATCTACAGAGAAACTGTCCTGTATTTTTCAGAAAAAAATATTTTCACTCTTTTAAGAACCTGTAAACTCTTTATGCATAGTCCAAAATCAGCTGATTTTGTTGAAGTATAGATCTGGGTTTTTTTAGATATTCTTGATTTTTTTTTTTTTTAATTTTAGGAGTTGCACACAATTTTAGAGTACATTTGCCTTCTTGCTTTTGTTTGTTACCAGATTACATTTTCAACAGTTCTATAAATAGTTTAATATATCACTATATCTTCTTTTTCTATTCACCACACCATAATTATATTTAAGTATTTATTAAAAAAACCCAAAAACTTATGGCTGTAAAAGGGATTATTTAAATTTTATCTTTTTTAGAAAAGAACAGTATTTTTAAACAAAAATAACCCTGAAGATATTAGGGCACATTTTGTTTTATTGTTTCAGTTGAGTCTCTACTGTGAAATGAGGAACACAATTGTGCATTCTCTTTCAGGCTGCTTCCTTCAAGGAAGAAAATTTGAAAGAAAAATTTTCCCATTTTGTAGAAAAAGTTTTTCACTTTGTCAGTCATTTTCTGAATAAACAGAAGGCTTGTGTTTCCTGAAATGTTCAGCACATTTTCTGAAAGCTCTACCAAGAAAATTTTTAAAAAAACAGTAAATACTTTCACAAGTTTTTTGTATTATTGCTGAGGTAACTGCTGGCCCATAATCAAATAAAAAGCATTAAAAAGGCAATGATTATGACACAATCATTATCAAAGGTATTGGTCACCTTCTGTAAGCGAAACGCTAAATATTTTAAATTCTTCTGTGTGAAAATGGTTGGCAAATGATGTTTAATGGCAACCCACTCTATTTTCTGATTAGTATTTCTCCCTTTCTGACCACTGCTGTCTGTTCTCTCCCATTTCATTTTGCTCCACACATTGTGTAGGAGAACACAATTAAAATTTTTTCTCATTTCATATTCTCCCATCCCTATGTGGCTATTTTCTGTGAGCAGCAGCTCTTCTCATCACAATATAATGACTACTGTGGTGACTAGAGGAATAAAACATAACATTATTTTAACATTATTATCATCTCTAAGTTAAGTTGATGAGGTCCTGACAGATCTGCTGACTTTTCTCAATGCCATTTACAGGAATGATTCAATTATACCTATTGTGTGTTTCCTCTGGAGGGAGTATTGAAGAGATAAAAATAGCTTTGCAGGTTCCTGGCCAGACCATTCTAAAAGATTGTTCATCCTACCATACAATCAAACAACTGGCTGAGATTTTCATGGCCTAGAAGGTTATATTTTTTTCTCTCAAACTTTTTTCACTAATTAATTCTAGAATCAAATCAATCAGTGTTGAGCTTATGATACACCTCAAAGTCACCTTGCTAGAGTTCATTGTTTAAAAATGAAAGGAACTACAGAGAATGTCAATTCATTCTCATATTGATTGCATTTTTCAAAAAGCATGTGAGCAGTTAAGACAAAGTAAATTTATTTCAGTATTAAAGAATATAGTCTCCTTTTTTTAAACCCAAAAACATTCAGAGTGATTTCAACACACTGAAGAAATGGACTAACAGGAATCTCATGAAGTTAAGCGAAGGTAAATGCCAAGTCCTGTGGCGGGGACAAATAACCCCACACAACAATACATACAGCAGGCTGACTCACTGAAAAGCTTCTGGAAAGGGTTTTGTTTTTTTCAAGGAGGACTTTAGGGTACTGGTAGTCAGCATGCTGACCATGACCCAGTGACATGATCCTGTGGCAAAGAAGGCCAATAGCATCCTGGACCTTGTTAGAAAGACAATCACAAGTTAGATAAAGAGAGGAGATCCTTCCCCTCTGTACAGCACACTGGAGTGCTTTGTCCATCTTTGGGGTCTTCAGAGCCTCTGGAGAGACAAAGAATCATAGAGTCATCAACATGGAACTACTGAAGCAAAACCAGCACAAGGCCACAAAGATGTTTGAGGGAATAGATCATCTTCCAGATGTGTGAGTCTGAGACCTAAACTCATTTAGCCTGGAGAAGAGAAAGCTCAGGCAAATCTTACCAGATTGTATAAATGCCTTTTAGAATTGAGTGAAGAACATAGACCCTGTCTTTGCTCAGTCATATCCAGTGACAAGACAACAAAAAAAATGGGCACAAAATGTAAGACAGGACATTCTAGTTAAATAAAAAACAAAACAAAACAAAACAGCAAAAAAAAAAAATTAAGAATGGCCAAACAGAAACAGGTTGATCAGACAGACGTTCCAATCTCCATTCTTGAAGATAATCAAACCCAGCTGTACACAGTTCCAACTGACCATCCTTTGAACTGTGGTAAGAGGGGCAGAACCTGACAATCTCCTGAGTTTTTTTCCCAACATAACTGTTCTGTGATTCTGTAACTGAGTTATGTCTAAAAGGAGCTCTGCTTTTAGCATTGTACTTTTGTTCTAAGGAGAGAATATATGAGAGGTGAACTGTAACCCCAGAAGCACACTGCTGTAGTTCAGTTCTCAACATTCCTCTTGCAACCAGAGAGGAATAGGGAAGCATCAATGTGGATGGGACCTTGTGAGATTAGTACGTCTGAACCATGAACAAAAACCTCAGATGGAATTTACAGATTGTGACCATCTGGCAAATTTTTCAGTGGGGAACTATCAGTCCTCATTAAGGGAAGATAAAAGATGGCTATCAATGAAATGTTCCACAAGGAAAGGACTAGTGGAGGGAAAGCAGAATCAGACTAAAAAGACAAATCTCAAATCTAAAAGAAAGCATCAAGGGAATGGTATCATCAACTTAATGGACCAGAAAGATAACTACAGTACGTATATATATATATATATATATATATTCATATTAAAGGCCACATTACTTCTAATGACCATTTAAATCTTCTTCAGCAACTCTATAATTCTACTTTCTCTTTCCCTCTCTTTTGCATTGGTTTCTTCTGTTCTTTTTCTATTTATTCTTTCCTTTCCTAGGTTGGAGTAATTACACTATTGAATTCCTGTCTACACAGATGTTACTTTTTGTCTATTTTTTTTTCTAAATTCCAGTGGAAATCTGAATACTTGGTTGAATTAATTCTGATGCTCTGTAGTTTCACTGAATTTTTATTCATCTTTAGTTTGGATATTGGCTTTTTTTTCTTTTCCATTTATATTCTAGCTATTCTTTTAGATTTGGAATTTATTTTTAGTTGCAACACAAAGCTGTTTCCATAATCAAAGTTCCACTTGAATGCAAATCATTGGAAGATTGGAATCATTTAAAAATTTCTCTTCCCTGAATAAATAGGGAATTATTAACAAAGGTTTTAGGAAGTCAAACAGTGATTATTCCCATAAAAAAGAAACAAAGTTCAGAGTAGAATAGAAAAAGATTAGAATATTTTAAATGCTTTCTGTTTAGTATTATAAACAGATGAGTAGAATAATCTGGATGTACCTCTGTTGAGCCTACTTATTTTTCATCAATGCATTTCATTTTAAATTATTATTATGAAAAACATGTTAATGCCTGTAATGTGCATGTTTATAAACTGTCAGTGAATGACCACTGAATTTTACATATTGTCCTTTTATGCCACGCTTCTGGATGATGGAACAGCATTTTGAACTTTTCTGAAATCTTTCCAATTTTTCAACATCAGTTTTTGAAATCACAAAGGCAGAATGTTGTTTGCTTGTCCAGTACTGATATTTCTGAAAGATTATTTTTTCTTCATTATTTTTGAACTCTATTATCTTGGTCATCTTTAGTTAGAGAATTATTTTGAAATCTACTGTAAAACAGGTCTTTATGACTTTGCTGCAGCATTGCAAAATTTAGCCCTTAGTCTGGAAAGTAACATTTTATACACAAGCTATACCAATGCTTATAATGTGGCATTTGACTGTATTAAGACCTTAATTCAAAAGAGCCCACTTTAGTTAACAGACAAGAAGATCTCTCCCTGAGATTTCTCTCCCATAGCAATTTGTTCTTCTGTCATTCTTTTCACAAATTTTGTGAACATATTTATTCTTGATGGATGTAAACTGCCTATATTAAATCCCCGAGATATCAGTGTCTCATGAAGATGCAGAGAATTATTTAGTTCATAATTTAAAAATACTTAGTTTGAAATATGTAATGTTCATTGTATGTAGAATGTGTGTCTATACAATGCCTTGCTAGAAATCCGTTATTCATACATATATTTTTACCAACCCTTTTTTTTTTTTAAATCTAAACCAGGAAAGTATTTTATGGCCTAATTTCTAATCCATTTATTTAATTTTCATCAATTCCACAGCCCTTGTTTAGTCTTCCTGGATTTTGTCTATATTTGGGGTTTTTTTAAATCAATTGTACTAATATCAAAATAACCAGCGCATCCATATCTGAATCTGCCTGTCCATTATTTTCATTATGTGTTTACCATTCTTCATTAGTCAAATTTCTTGTTCTAAGTACCCCACACCATCCTATTTGCTGATAAAAACTCCTTGTAAATAAAAACTATTACCAGATAAGGTGGGTTTTCTTAGACGTTTCCAAGATGAAAGCACAAATGTTTATAAACAGACCACTGCACTTTTCAAACTTTTTAGACTACTGAAAATCAGTGCTGGTACCATCATATTTTTTTTCCATAAAAAAAGCTGTCATCAGATAATTTTGTGAAATTCATCAATGATCTTCTGTCTTTGATCTTCCCATCTCCACTGCTCAGGATAGTACAAGCAATGTCCTGTGTCCTATGTGTCATCAAAATTACCTGCCATTAAATGTTCTTAGGCAGACAGAACTGATGGTATGCTCTGTATATTTGGTCTCAAACTTCAGGTTATTGCCCAGTCTTAATTTTGGTCAGATGATGGTTTTTTTCTCCTTTTCACTTCCTATCTTCAATATTAGTGCAAAATAGGAATTGGATGCTCATTGAGTCAAAACAAAAAACCCCTATTATTATTGTAGTATAATAATGAACGTAATGTTGCATAATGTAAAATGTAATGTATCAAATGTTAACTATCATTTTTTCAGGAATATTAGACTTTAAAAGCTTTGATTTAAAGAAAAAAAAATTATGCTTTAAGACACTGAAATGCAAACCCCATCCTTTTCCCAGTAAAACTACACCTGAGTAAAGCATAAAAGCAGTATACATGTTGCTCTCGTTTATTATGATGTGAAATAAGAACTGAAAGATCAAGCTTTTGCCTTTGGTGTTCTATGACTTTATTAATGAAACACATCAGTTTATACTTAATCATACAGCTAGAAAAATTATAGAACAGTCTCTGCCATTTGATAGTTGGAGACTGATGCATATGTCTGCTATGAAGGAAGATTAATAACAGTGGTATACAAGCAACTTCTGAATTACCTGACCTGTATTCAGAAGATATTGAATGGAAAAAAAAACAATCCCCTTCTAAAAAAAAAACGGTATGGAGACCATATGATTGACAGGTATTAAATTGCAGGGCATTGTATTAATTATGTTAAGCATTGCCAGATGTCACTCTTCTGTTACTAAAGAAAACTAAAAAAATTTCTACCTACTGGTTATTTCAGAATTGTTTTCTTTCAGTGATAGAACTGTCCCTAGACAAATACAGGTAAACAGATAAGAGTCCTGGCAAGTTGCCGGAGGACCTGAGACTGACTTCAGAGACCATTCATGCTATCCCTGTAAGTTCAAACATGTAGTATGTGTATAAAAGTCTATCGTGGACTGCCATTGTCTGAATGTTTTTATCCCTATCTATAACAAGGATGAGGAAAAATTTCCTGGTCAGACACAGCTGCAGAAACAATATAGGAACAAATAATGTAGTATCTTAAATTTCGTCTGCATTTCTTCAGTTTTTTTTCAAATTCTAACCCCATACTTTCCAGCTCTCCTCTCTTCATAAACTGCTTTCCTCCTGATGCTGAAAATCATTTTGCTTCCCCATTAGAGTAAAGGAAAAGATGCACACTACGTATTTAGCACAAACTATTCTTTAAAATATGTTTCAAATTAGCATACTATTTAATCCTTTTAGTCAACGGACAGTGTCACATTTTTTTAAAAAGGATGGCTTACAGCTATGTTTAGGGAATTTAAATTTTATTTAGGTTATAAAATTATGAAAAAGAGACCTTATTGAAAAATTTTCTGTCCTTTATAGTATTAAAGCAACATTTCACAATCATTTACAGTTTTCTGTTTGAAAATAATTAAGTTTTAGTTGTTTGAGGTTAATTCACATTCATAGTGACTTCAGGAGTTTTGCCACTTAGTTCTGATTGGTGAAGTTTAAACAATATTTAAAAATTTTTAAAAATGTAATTTTTCTCTTCATTTTTTAGAAACTAGTTACTTTGATGTGAATAGTCTTTTCTCAGCCTTCTGGTGAGAAACTTTTTCTTCTGTGTACATTTGTTTTACACCTACACACACTTGGAAAAAATATAACAGACAACACACTTAGCAATATTTTTTTATGTCATTAGATATAATACTCTACATGTTGCACATTTTAAAATGGCTGAAAAATACTCATCAAGAAAGATCAAATATCAAAAACTCAAGGTAAAATGGAAAATACTCAACTCTTTTTTCTGTTGGTTTTGTTCAGATGGTATGTAGGCTTTCAGAATAATTTCATATATGCCTGAGGAAAATAAAACTTCGAAGGTCAAAGTAAGTCTTTCCATAATAATTTGCAAAGTGAAAAGGAAATGTAAATAGGAAATCAAACAAGGAAAATTAGAATCAAATAATATTTTTGGGATTTATTAAAGTCAAAAAATGATAAGTTTTTCAACTTTCAGAAACATTCAGTGCTTAGCTGAATAGCCGTACAGAATACCATGCTCATCAGTGTAGTGCCAGAACAAATTTAAGCCATTAATTCAAGAAAACACTCATTCTCATTAGAAAACCAATTCAACTAAGAAAAATTCTTGGATTCCTTGGATTTAAAAATGTTTAAGGCAATACTTCTTCTTCCTCTAGATCATTGAATTAAAAATGTTTATTTTTCTACATGCTTCCAGGTCTTGGTGAAGAAAAAAGCAAAGACTGAGGCATCGGGAAATGAATAACTCAGTAGTCAATATGCAAATTACTTTAATTAATATTTTACACTTACTTTCCCTTTTTTTTTCTTTCATTACAGTGATGCTCTTTTCTCCAATCTTCTCAAGTTGCTTCCTTCATTTAATTTTTACTACCTACCATCCACTACCTTTCTAATTGCTGGTTCATTTTCTTTTCTAAAAACCTTCCACTTTTTTCCCACTTTTTTCTCCCCTATAGTGAAATTTCTTTGAAACATAGGGATTTTAATTTTATTTTTTATTTTTTTATTTTTCCCTTTTTGTTTTTCTTTTTTCTTTTTGTTTTTTTCTTGATTCCCCATTGATGAAAGCTCTATATTTGCCTTGTTTTTTTCAGGTCAGGTAAACTGTACAGTTGCTTTCATGAATGAACATGTTTTACTTTGCTAAAAGAGAATTATATTGGAATAGATCCCAATATATCTTGGTGGAACGTGCCTGGGCTGTTCTGGGCCTTAGCTTATTGGCCTGAGGCAGCGGCTGTGGCATCCTCCACAGGGATACCTCTGGCCAGCTGGAAATGGCAGCTAGGCACGAGAAACCAAGTCCAGGCTTGTGGGAAGCTCAGTTTTACCTCTGGTGAAGGTCCTTAGGTGAGGTGAAGAGAAAGGAGACGGTTTCTGATGGAAGGTTAAAATCCAGAGCTTTATTCCAAGGAAACAAAGATCTGAATCATGGTAACAGCTCCAACAGAATGCCAAGCACATGTTCTCAGGTTCCTTTTAAGCTCAGGGATGGGGGGAGGGAAGAACAGGTAAGCCACCAACCAGGTGGGAGGAGGTGGGATCTCAGGGGATAATGTCACTTGGCTAACCCAATGACGCCCAGAGTGAGGGGCATCTTTTGAACTTCTGCCAACCACGCGACAGCCTTGCTGGAATGTTAAGATTGACTGACAGCACTGAGCAGGAGACAAGAGGGAGGAGAAGGGAGAAGGTATTGCCACACACTGCAACAGAGAATAAACTAAAATACATTTGCTTATATGGGTCTTAGATCTTCATGTCTGTTTGATAAGCCTTGATTTTGATAATAATTGGAATAAAAGTTCTGTTGCTGAACACTGATGAAAAAAGACCAAGTTAGTTTTCTTACTCAGCCTTAATAATTGCTATTTATTTCTGTGTCAACAGGATGGGTTAGGTTGAAGACATAATTTCAATTTTATACCTTTGCAATTTTTCTATTAGGGATTGCACCAGGAAAAGTGTTGCTTGTAATTTGTTAAGAAAAAAAAATAGTTTTTAGGTTTGGGGTTTTTTTTTCATTTTTACAGATATGTAAAAAAAGTTATAAAAGACTTTATTTAATAACAAGTGGAATTTAGGACACCAGTTGGAAGAGAAGGGAGTAGTCACAGAAAAAGTCATAGAGTATCTTTAACAATCTTATTTTCAAACCAGTCTTTCATACTTTTTACCATGTCTTTTGTTTCTAATATATAGGCAAGGCCAAAGAAAAAGGGGGTAAGAAAACATTTTGCATTACAAATTTTTTTTAATTTACAAACTACAAGTTTGTTTTTTGTTGAATTAATGAAAAAAAAAGGTAAACCCCAAAATTAAAAAGCAAAGACTCAGCAACATAATATTTGAGTGCTCTGATTTGAAATGCTGAGGTATTGCTGATCAGATTGTCTTCTAGCTGAGTCATAGCTAGGAGTTGCTTGATCAAGTGGAAATTTTAGTTTTAATTCATGTGTTGTTGATATTCAGTTCTTGCTTCCCATCCAGAAAATGGTGGTCTCCCAGGGAAACTTGTGAGGGTGATGCTAAGTTCACAGAGAGTGCTGTCAAGATGCACAGTGAAGAAATGTCAGGGAGGCTTAAGCAGTAAATTAATTGCTTAATCCAACAGATCCGGTCCTCATTACAGAGAAAACTAGCTTTGCATTTTGCATCCTGATGTTAAAAAGAGAACTATCCCATGGATGTTTAAACTTTCTGAAGGATACTTGCCAATAACTTTGGGGTTTTTTGATCAAGACTTTGTTCTGTACTGAAATTTTTGTCTGAGGGCATCTACCAAATACTCTCATCCCTCACCTTTAGCCTTTGAAGCATTCTGCCTTCTGCCTCAAAGAACCTAACTTGCTTCTTTGCCTTCAATTGCATCTGAATTAATCTGCAATTTCTTCCCTTAAAATACACAGTGAAAAAAATCCCTATATAAAGTTTGGTTTAAGTGACTATCCCTGCATTTCATAAAAATGACATGGAAAGGAATAGATGATTAGGAATCTTATGCACGCTGACAAGTGTCAACATTTTCCTTCCTACAACCCACAACAGGAGGTGACTTTTTGTCTGACATAGTGAAGAATGTCAGGGATGGTCCTGAGCTCTGCCCGAGTATCAAAAATACTGAGCTGTGCTTTTCTGAGAAAGACCAACAGACATAAAGGTACTCTTTCAGCCTCTTGTCTGATTAAGACCCAAACATTAATTTAAGGATCTTTATGCTTATTTTACTATTGCCATGGATGGAGGGATGCACTTTGAATACATATCTCTTGTAAGGGAGAAGAAACAATATCCTTCCTTGATATAAACCAGTGAAATAGCAAAGTTTAATGGTATATATGTCAGTGGCTTAATGAGATTTGATTGCAAGACATACATGATTCTGTGCCACATAGAAGACAAGGTCAGATTAAGGTCTCTGGGAGACCCTGTCATTGAGACATGAGATTCAAAAAGTAACTTGTGATGTTCTAAGCTCCTTCTTAGAGAGGAATCTATATGCTGCAGGATCCATTCCTAGTCCCAGACTTGGTCAATGATTTATGTCTTAAGGATTTTTTGCACACAATCAATCTTTTTCTATCACTTAGACAAAATTTCAAAGTTTATCACGCTTTTATTTATTGAGAACCTGTTGTGGCAATGAACTTCTCAGGTTCAAGGAGGACCCTTGAGAGGCATCCTTATTCAGAGGGAGATCCTGCCATGCAGAGAGCTGCCATACTGAAGAGCTCAAGGGGCCCTTGGCTGCCTACTACTCATGGAATAAAATGAGATAGTCATATTTGTATATCAATAGTATGTCTGGATCACTGTCACACACAGGTCTTGGCTGTCCTGTTGCTCATTGTTCCCCAAGGTCCACAGTCAGAGATGGATGCGGATATCATATCCCCACTGGTGGTTATGGATTAAACACGGGGGGGAAATACATCCTCACAGGTATGTAAAAAATGCTTGTAGCAGAAGTGGATTGAAAATAAGAAATTTTATATTTTAAGAAATATTTTAATCAAATGTGTACTTGTAACTAGATATTTTTGGATATTTACTTTCGATTCTCATGCCCCATGCAGGTTATTATTGTTTTGTTCTTGGGAGGTTTTTGGTTTGTTTTAAAATTCATTTAATCTTCTTTTCTTCCTCTTCTATTTTGAACCCTCGATTTTTTGTACTTCAATTTCCTGTTAAATATAATAATCATTTATTACAGTGGATAAATCTCTTCTATGAAGAAAATGGCATTAAATTTTTATTGATACCCAGAGCTGCATGCTTCCTCAAGAAAATAACACAAATCAGGTTGTTATGTTTGAGGTTTTTTTCTTTAAGTTCTCTCCAAACTTACCAATATGTGGATATGACTACCATTAAGACATCACCAAAAGTAGGATAAAATAATAGAGGTAAATTATTATGGAAGATGGTGATACATAATTATATATATACTTCGATATAAATCAAAGAAAATGGTTTAGCTTAAGCTGAAGTAGCACAGTAGCACAGTAACTACAGGGACAGTAGTTGTGTGACTTGTAGATGCCATTTTTATGTATCTGATGCAAATATTTAATAAGTTTTGGTTCTGGCTATGTTTATAAGTGACGGCTGTGTCTGGAGTTTAAGAGAACTGATTAATTTCCAAAGAATTTTTGTGCAATTTTCCTGTCCTGGAATTTTCTGTGAATGTACAAAACATATATAATATATGATTTCTGATATTAATTTAGTTATAGTTTTAATTATAGAGAACATAAAAGGCAGTTTATAAAAAAATTCTTTTCTGAGATTAAAAAAAATTACTTATGAGAAGTTAATTAGAATCATACATACCAATACAATTTGAATGGTTTTCTGAAGTTTATTTGGAAGCTCATTTTTTGCAAAAACATAGTAAATTATCCATTGTAAAAATAAAATGAATGAAGAAACTTATATATTTCATCTATATCAGGTACCAGACAAATGAATGAAGAGAGTTATATAATTCATCTATAACCAGTATCATTGTAAAAATAAAATGAATGGAGAAACTTAAAGAATTCTTCTATGAGAGGTACCAGACAAGGATTATACATGTTAAAGTCAGGTATTTTAATATTATACTCTTTTTTTGATTCTTTTATTATTTAAAGTTTAGTGAAGAACTTTGCATTTAAGTAGTCTAAGCTATTCAAAGGTTGTTAAAGATATTTGGACTACTATTTTGCCCAGAGATTTTCAGAATAAATTGCTATTCACTGATACTACAGGAACAAATAGTGAATAGGACCCACAGATTTTGGCAAAATACCTCTTTTTTTCCCCCCATTAATAAAGAAGATTAATTCACCAGCATTATATTTTGCAAGAATGAGTTTTAATTACTTCAGTGCTTTCAACCAAAATCTGTTGTTGGGAAGTTCTACCTTTTTGTTTGCTTAAATTTTGGTATGAAGCAAATCATTCACAGATTTGTAGCAGCCATATATTGCCTTAAAAAAAATCCACAAAAAAAATCCCTGTATAAAATGCCTCCTTTCTGCCCGCCCCCACCTCCCCCTGCCCTTGTTCATTGTGTATTTCAAGTGTTTGTGGGGAATTCCCTTGTACTTTTTTACAAAAATTCATGTTCCCAATTATTCAATGTTAAATCAATGAGTCTGTGAATAAGAGAAGAACTATGTTGAATTTTTGACCAATGAGGGTATCTTTTAATGCTTGGTAGAGATGCAGTATAATCCTGAAAAATGACTGTTGACTGATAATCAGATTTCTGTGGAAAACACATTTCTACTGAAAAGTTTATGTAGAAAAAGCCTGCTCCATGATGTTTGCAGACAGACAGATGAGACTACCTGGTCTGTAATTTCCAAATCTTCTTTATATCCTTTCTTAAAAATGTAGGTTTTTCTTCCCCTTTTCCACATAAATTAAATGAATCATGTTCTAACACCAGTCATTGATTTATCTTGTGGGAATTCAGCTGTGAGACTGAATTTTGAATTCATGTTTCCTAAACATTATTCTAAAAGTGTGTCTATTTGTCCTAGAATTTAAGGTCATGTAAAATTTTAGCAATTCTGAATGATTTACCGATCCCTTTGATACTACAATATTTGTATCTCCACACTTTAAACCCTGCCACTTTTCCTTTATTTGAACTACTATGGTGTTTATCTCAATTTCTTTATGCTCTTTGTTGCTTTTATTTTGGTTTATTTTGCCTACCCATGTTCACAAATTGTCACATTTAAGTATCCTTGAGTCATGTTCTACTCACAGTTTATGTTAATCTGTCTTTGATGCTTGACAAAGGCAATAATATATGTTTTAGATAATTGTATCTAAACACCAAAATGCTCAATAAAGTGAACTTTTCTTTGACAAAATACACTTCTGCATGAAGCTGTTCTGTTAATGTTTTGAAAGGAAAAGAAATTAAGATCTTAGAATATGAAAAGTTAAATAAGAAAAAGTTAAAACTATTAGAACAAGACAATACACATCTCCCAGAACAATCTTTGCTTCCATTTGTAACTATAGCTTTTCTTTGTGTTTCTAGTTTCTAGAAACTAGAAATTTGCTATGGGAAGTAAAATTAAAGGAAATTACTAGTATCTTCATGAATATGCAGGAATGGGCTGAATATTATACATTATACTTCAAATCATGAGTATTTTATTTTCTTTGTGTTTTTTTTACCTTTTCTTCTTTCCTCATCTGTCTTCTTTTCCTGCATTTCTAGTTTCAAGTTGTTTCTGTTTGTATCTGTGTTCTACTTTTACTTTCTTTTCTGTCTCTGTCAAATTTCTGAAATGGGTTTTTTAACCTCTTTATGTCCCCAACTGTCTGACTATCATCCTCAGAACTATTGACAACCACATCAATGGTACTGATTCAGAAATGGTGAGAGCCTGTTTTCAGGCAACAGGAAAGAAAAAAAAAAAACAACCTCACATGTATGGTTTTTACTAAATTTAATTATTTCTTTCTCTGTTTATCTGTCTGCAATCAATAAGTTCATTTTCTTTGTTTTGATATATATTTATTCAAGACAGAAATTTATTCAAGACATACATTTATTCAAGAACAATTTAGATAGATTTTCTATCTGGAGAATAACATCTGAGTTTTCTTCTCAAAATTCTAGATGTGTGTCTTCCTCTTGAGAAAGTGCCACGAATATGAAATAAAAAATGTTAATTATTTCAGAATAACTGGAACGAGTGATTGTAAGTAGGCATTTTCAAAGGCCTTGTTTCTTCAGAAGAAAATAAAAGAACATTCTGACAGTGATTGTTTCACAATGGCACAGGCTGCTTGTGAGCGTGACTGATATGCCTTTAGTATTTAAATTACCTCAGATTATGCTGTATCTCATAACATTTTCATATCAAATGCAAACTTTCATGACTAATAATAAGCAATCTGAAATTATTCAACTACTTTATAAATACATTTACAAAAAAGCTTTTAAAATTCTTAAAATGAAAATTAGCCAAGAAAATGTGTTTAAAAGCTGTTCAGTGATACAATACAATATTTATGGAGGCTGGTTTTATTCTTTTAGGAAGTTGGTGATATAATTTAATTTTCTCTTGTTTTAACAGAAGTAGACAGAAAAATGTTATGGATCCAGAAGGGAAGGAATGTGGGATAGAAGGGGGCTAGAATGGTAATTGATATACATTATTGCTGAAATACCAAATGTCATACAGAACATATATAAACCTAAATAGTACATAGCTTCTCCAGAAAGATTCACTACTGAGACTCAATGCTGAACATAAACTTTGTACCAATAGGCAATGATTTCTGGTACTTTGCTGGGCTGACCTTCACCAACTGTCAGACCTCCTATCCAGTCACTCCCTTGCTCCTCTCTGACTCTAATAGCACAGGGGGACAAAATAGGATGGAAGAGTTTGTGGGCCACTTACCATCAAAGGTGAAAGAGACTCAAGTAAGGGTAGATTAATTTATTGTTGATTAAAAATAGAGTTGGAAGGCGAGAACCAAAGACAGCTAAAACACCTTCACACAGACACGCACACAGAGTCCTTTTTCCCAAGCTGAGCTTCATTCCATTGTTCCTGAGTCTGCTATCTTTTACCCTCCAGGTGGTACAGTGTAGGGGGAACACAGGGTAGTGATTAGTCCACAACAGCTCCTTTCTGAGGAGGCCTTCTTCCTCCTCACACTTGTCTCCTGCTCCAACATCCCTCTCACTGGTTGCAATCCTTCAATAACTGCTCTGCACAGGTCCTTTCTGTGGGCTGCAGGAGCTATTATTTTCCCCCTGGTTCTTTACATGGGCTGCAGTGGGACAACCTGTTTCACTGTGACCTTCATGGACTGCAGAGAAATCTCTGCTCCTGGAGTACCTC
Source organism: Setophaga petechia (assembly GCA_024362935.1). NCBI lineage: Eukaryota > Metazoa > Chordata > Aves > Passeriformes > Parulidae > Setophaga > Setophaga petechia. The sequence continues at coordinate 370,686 of JANCRA010000150.1, forward strand.
CTTCCCCTCTTTCTTTACTGACTTTGCTGTTTCAGAGGTGTTTTTCAACCCCCTTTTCCCCCTCACACCTCTTTCTCAGCTGCTGTACTGACTTTTGGGTTTTCTCATAGTACATGCTATTGTCTCCTTTAGAGGCACTGCCTTTAGAAGAGTCCTACAGCTGGCCTTACAAGTCATTGAGGTGTTAATTGTACTGAAGTCTGAAAAGTCAGTTTATTACTCAACATAACCCTGACTTGCATTCATTGTCTTTCAAAAGGAGGCCTTCCTAGGCTTCCTACCTTTTGAGAAAGTCATCTTAATGGGGCAGGAAATCACGGCATGTTCCAAAATCCCCATTGTGTGAGCAATCTAACACAAAGGCTATGAACATTTCTAAGGTCATGTAATTTCTAAGGTTCTGTAATTTTATAAAATCATGAAAATAAACACCGTAGTACCAAGAAACAACTTGAAGTACATTATCAAAGAGCCCCGTTGTTACAATAGAGCCTAAATCCTTTAATTTTTTCATATTTGTCTTCTTTCTGAGGAAAATAGAGGGGAATATGGTGATTTCATTCTGAAAATAATTCCACAAAAATTCAAAGAAAAATAAAAATCAGTTTCAATTTAGATGACCAAATGTAAATATAAAAGACCACGAAGACCACTCATGTGAGAAATGGAAAAGCACAAATGAATTTCACTTAGTAGATTTAGTAATGAAATCAGGACTATTTCTAAGATGGTTTTAAATTATTTGTAGCGAAGTCTAATTTTCTGCTGGTGTCACATAAAAAGGGAGATTTTCTCAAACTCTTTGTGTTTGGTTAGTCTGTCAGCACTCCAGGAAAGCTGAGATCCTTGTGCCTGCCCTATCATGTCCTGTAATGGAGACCCTTCACTGAAGAGCCTTAATGGTTGGAGGGCCATTTGACGGACTTGTCCAGGGTCACACGCAAACAGAAATCCCCCTTCCTGGACCTCCACCTTTACCTGGTCTGTAGGTGCCCCAGGAAAGATCCAGGGACAAGTGCCAACAGCATCAGAGAGATTCTCTCCCAGGCCTCCACAGTCGAGTATGTTACCTCCTGTGGCAAGTTTAGTGCCACTGAAAGACTCACACTAACAGTTTATGGAATAACATTCTTTACTAATATAATAGAAAATTGTGACAGGTTAAGATTCAAGGATTGCTGTTGGTAATATCTAGTTGCAAAAACTCATTTAGAACAATATACCAATGAGCTCTAATCTCAAATAAAAGCTGGCTTGAAGTAATCATTGAGACACATAAGTACAGTTCTTGCCCAATAGGCACTCCTATGGGGGTGAAGACAAGTTCAGGCTGTCGACTGATCCCAGAAGTTCCAATAGAGTCTTCCCTAACTTCTTCCCATTTTTAACTCAAAATATTTTTATATTAGGTGGAGCTTGAAGGGTTCCAGTCATACATGATGTTCGGTGGGTGGTGTCTTGGAGCTAGATAACATCAGTATTACATCTGAAATAACCTTTGGGATGCAGGTGTATGTCTATGAGTTTGCCATGCTCGCTGGCTTTACAGCAAAAAATCTTCCTTTTTCTCCCTTGGCTGACAGCTGCTACGCAGCTCAACAGCTACTAGGTTCCTCTCATGCAAGGATTTAAACAGAGCCTGGCTGGGGAGTTTCCACTCCACCCTTAGCTTGTATTGTCTGTGTGAAATCAGGCATAATGACTGCGTTCCATCCAGGGAGCAGCAAACATATTTTCTTCTTACAATTTTTCATACTCTTATAACACATACTTTCCTCTCTGCTAGATTCTCAGTTTCTTTCCCTTTAGTATGTATGTTGAATCAGTGTTTTTAGTTTTTCAATTTTCTTTAACTTTACCTTCTGTTTTCCCCACAGTTGGTTTATACTATTGTTAAGTAAGTTAGGAACTGAATTTTCTTGTTTATCTGATTTCTAACCATGCTGTCTATGGATTAATATTTTATTATGCTTGTAATTTAAATGAAGCAATATATAGGTCTACAAATACAGATGCAGAAGTACCCAGATTTAAGCCACTTAGCACAACAGATCTAGGACAAAATCATACCATCAGTGAACCTGAAGGAACCCATATAGTCAATCTGCTTGCCCCTCGCTCCACTTCAGATACTAAATAAATTGATCAAAATTAAAATTAGAAAGAAAAAAAAAAGTGTTCCACTTAATTAAAAGTGCTCAGAACACTTCTGTTCAGTCCTCCCCTTCTCACCATTTGAGTGAGAAATAATTCTCAATTATAAAGTAATACTATTGTAATTCTTTGTGTTCTGTGCCGCTGCAATATAAAATATTCTTAGAGAATAATTAAAAAAAATGAAAATGATTATTATTAATACTTGCAAGTATTAATAAATAAAATCTTTCTTTCCTGTGATGTTTTAAGAGAGTTTTTGTTATGATGTAAAATGGTGTCCATTTCCTTTAGCCAACCTATATCATTAAGAAACAATTTCTGCTATGATTATAATCATTGGGAGTAACTAATCTTGGTTTATCGCTGATTTTTTTTATTATCAGTGAAAATGCTAGTTTTTCATGTCATTGTTGTATGGAACAAAGAGGGAGGAGAAGAAAAAGACTTTTCATTCGCAATTTGTGTGAGCAACATTCCCTTCAGTATATAAATAGAGGAATCAATTACCTCAGGATCTATATGAAGATAATTTCGCCTCTGCAGATAATGAACTGTTTTTAGTGATGAAACTGAAAATTAATCCATTACTAATAATGAGGCTGAGAATGCAATAGATTTATACGCCACCTCTTCCCTCAAAGACGCCACATAAATCATAGGGTAAAAAATAAACAGAAAGTCAAGGACATGGAAACCAGGGAAAATATGCCCTTGTATAATGCAAATGTACAACGGATAGTGCCTGAAAATTACAAATTCATATTATTAGGCTGTGTTCTGGAAAGAAAAGAAATGTTCTGTGCTAGGATTTAGTCTGTTTTGTAAATTGCGGTTGCAGAATTTAATATGTTAGTAATCCATTACATAAATTAGTAGTCCATATTCATGGACAGCTGTTACTAAAATTTCAGCATAGCATATGTTCTTTGGGAATAAATGTTTTGTTTAAAAGAAAGTATGTTTAGTATTCTTAACAAAATAGATTGGGAGAGCACATGGATTGTTTACCCTTTATCTGCAGTCCCGCACTGCTTGCTTAAGAATCAAAAAGAATTCGTTTCCCCACCTTTATGATTTTCTGTCATGAACCTTAGGGGCAGTCAGGTGATACAAAGGTGATCAAAAGGATGAGAGCTAAGATGTACAGACTCATCTATGTTAAGACCAGAGGTACCACTTTTATGCCTGTATATTTTACATTGCCTGGAATCTTAAGGCCAAAGGCTTGCAGTGAATGATGTCTTTTAAAAAAGTATCCATTTTTTATTTTAAAATTTCAAGAAATGTACTGGTCTTCATTCCTCTTGATACTTTGGTTTTTTGACCACAAAAATACAAATTGATCTTTTATGAAAGTTTTGCAATTGATTGGCTTTTCTTGGATGTTAGCTAAGTCTATTAACTTTACAGTATTTTCTCCTGTGGTCATGCTAGTACAGTGTAGTCAGACATTTTCATTTTCTCACAGGTAATATTCATCTTACTTCATTGGAATCTTAATCATTTTTGCAGTACTTCTGAAGTCTTTTTTTCAGTAGTCTCTAGACTTTCAGTGGCTTCATAGTCTATGGACAGGTATCATTGACTAAATTCCTTGAATTACCAGTGCTTTTAGTTTTTGAAACAATCCTCTTACCTGCTGACCTCTGAAAGACTTTCTGATTTACAAAGAGACATAAGCAACATTTAGTACCATTTAGTAGCCTTTGGTACCATCCTTTGTTTCTTCCCTTATGAGGAAGACATTAACCAGGTGTGATTTAAAATATTGTGTGCTCTACTATATATTTTCCCTATATGGAGCAAAGAAGTGCGCAGTGGAGGCTGAGTATTATATTTTTGAATTGGTTTTATTAAAACTAAGGAATTTCTACTTTAGTAGAGATGAGAAACTACAGATGTACCAGTAGGTTTAACCTTCTAAGGCTTTGGTCACATTTTAAAGAAATCTTTAGTTCTCTAAGGGCTTTGAAAATATTAGCCTTAAGATTTGATTTGGCTTTTCATTGAGCTTGGTATATTGAGTACAGCAACAGATCTAGTTAAGCTTCAAGGTATTTTCAATGGAATATTTCATTAATAAGCAATTTATTAGAAATAAATTCATTGATGTCACTAAGACAATGAGCGTTGCATTTCCACAGAGAAATAAAAATAAGAAAGCAAAAACAAACACAGTAACTTCTTTAAAAAAAGGGTTTTTTTCATCTTAAAGGTGGCTTAAAAAAAGTATGAAAAAATGTCCTTTAGATCTATATACTTCAAGTCTTCTAAGATTTTCCAAAAAAAGGGCCAAACTATACATTTTTAAATGAAAATGTTTACTTATATATGCTAACTATATTTAAGGCTATTGAGTATTCAAAGGCAATGTAATTAAATGCTTCTGTGTACAATATCATAATACTTACTAGTTCTGTTCCTTACACATTACCTAATTGAGTAGGATGGACTTTTTTAAGGAAATATAGGGAAAATTTTATTACTCTCACTGTTTCTAAATATTTGCTGTTCTTAAAAGTGTTTGTCGCATAAAAGTGTGAAATAGCTTTTACTCTGTGATTTACAGCAGAGAGAGTTTGTCCAAAGAAAGAACAGAATACTTAATTATCTAATTATAATGAAAAGGAGGACTAGGGTAAAAATAATATAAATTCTCACTGGTTATAAAGAAATTTGTTTGTGTTACCTAAATCGTAAAAAAGAAATAAACAAGAATCATGAAATCGCAACTGAAATACTATTGAACACTGGGGGCTACTGCCAACAAATTTAATTTCTTCTCAAGATAAACGTTTAACTTCTCTCAAGGGTCCTGAATCTCAAATATTTAAATAGCTACTGTGTTTCTAAATAATTCTTTAACTTTTAGAAATATCATAATAATGTTAAGAAAGAAATTTTTTTTATCAAGTTAGTGGCCAAATACATGTATGCATATTGCAGAAAGACTAAACTTTTTTGCTGAAGTCATGTTTGAAACAAAAAACAAACATGACTTAATAGAAAACTGTACTTCTAAGCCACAGATAATTGACAGGTAGGAGGTAGTTCTCCATGTCACAGATAACTAAGATTCATAAAACGGTGTTATCTCATCACCACAAATGAGGAAATTGATGAATAGCAGTCCCAAGGAAATTTGTTAAAAGTGTTTTTGTCACTGCAGTTCATTCTTCCTAGGTTGGTTAGATCATTCTCTTTATAGCTACAATACACTTTTTTTGTAATTAAAATGATATAATCTTGCTCTTTGAGGGTGGTGGCAGTGATGTTTGGGGTGGAGATGCTTTTATTTGTTTGGGGCGGGTTTTGTTGGCTTTGTTTTTCGGTTGCTTGGGGCTGTTTGTTTTAGTTTGGTTTGTTTATCTTGTCTTTAGAAGAAGTAACTATTTACTAAGTTGAGATGGGATAATCAGAGCACTGCAGTGAATGTTGACAGGGACTGAGAAATATGTCCAGTGTCTGGCAGGAGAAGTCCACAGTGCAATTCATACTGCTTCTTCCACCTTTCTCAAACATTCCTCAGAGATGGGTTGGTTTGTTCTCTTCCTAGGGCACAGCATCCTTGACTGCTTTTTCTTTCTCTCCGTGGCCACTGAAGCTGATTTACTTTTATTTTAGTCTGGCTGGATGGGAGGCATTTTCTAATTTGTGAGGTATGTGATAGCACACCATCAATTTATTAATATCTAAAATGGGAACACAAATTTTAATCAGATTATATGAAAAAGATACATTTGATCTTATGTATGGATTTTCCTGTTACACACTTTAATTAAGATCAGTGAGATTACTTCAAGGCTAAAGGATTAAGATTTTTTTTTCATTTTTTTCAAACAACAGAAAAATCCTCTGTTACTTGGACTCATTAAATAAAGCTTAAAATTATCTAACCTGTGGAGAAATTTGTTTTATTTTTTGTTTGTTTTTTTTTCATAGGAGCCAAGACTACCCTCCTATATTAAAAGAGTATTTTTTTTTTAATTTTATCTAAAAAATTAAAAAAATAAAATTTTAATTAAAATTTTATTAAAATATTTTGCATGAGTTTCGCTCATAGACCTTCTCCTCTCTTTATTTTATTACAGTGTTTCAACAGACTGTTTAAACCAAACAGTTTTCCAGCTTACTTTAGTCTCTCTAACCAGAATATAAATAATATTTCCAAATTTAAAGGCATGTCACCTCACTATGTAGTGTATGAATTTCTTTTAACGCTAATAATGGGAGTTGTTTTTTATTTTTTAAAGTTTATTTCCAGGTTCTCAAAAGATATGTGTGTTTTTTCCTAGAAAAATATATATGGAAATAAATAGATTTACAACATTTTATCTGTATTCCTTCATTTTTACTCTCTTAATTTGTCAACTTTGTAATTAGATCAGACCTAAGAGTTTTGCTTTGATTCTGTAGCAAATTAAAGACTGCTTAATCACTTGTTCTAGTGCAATGCACTTCTTTTAAGCAACAGTTATGTTAATTTTGTCCCAGATAAGATTTTGCTGCCATTCACTAGCATGAGGTTCAATTGGTTCTTTTGAGACATACCAATTAAGTGTATTTTCCAAATACATGACTGCTAAATGAAACATAAAAAAATAGAAGGCAAAGTACATGAAATTCAAAGCAACTTTCTTTAATCTGCATTTTTCTGAAGTCTATCATTGCTATACATGCTTTTTGGACACCACAGGTTCCATTCCATTCCTTTTAAAAGACATAAAATCAAAGTGTTTTCTTTTACTTGTAGCCAGCTTGGCAGAACACTTCCAATAAGTGTCCAAAACAAGTGTTTATGTGGAGAGGATAAATTTATTCATTTTTCACCTCTATACACAGTGGAGTCAAATAACTTTCAATAAAAATACATTTCAGGAAACAATTGACTATTTTTCTATCTATGTAATGGGAATCTTTTCAGTGCACCAAACACTTCACAGATTATCTAAAACTTTGTGTATGAGCGTCCTATTTTGAAATTACTTGATTCCTTTTAATGAGGACTGTGTGTTGCTTTTTTTTCCCTCAGTCAGTGCTGTGCATGCAATTTCTTATCTGCCAGAAACCTCAAGAATGAAGATAGCTGGCACATATATTTAAAAAGTAATATAGTTAGAAAGCAAATGCGTAAATCTGTGCTTGCTCTTTCACATATTCTTCTCTCTTTTGAATTATTCATTCAAAAAGCTGAGAAAACAATACTAGAGTCAATTTTGGGGACAGAAATGCTAACCCTTTCAAGAAGGCTGCACTTCTTATAAACATGCATTGGCCTAGAATTGTATTTTATGTTGTTACCACTATGATATGGCATGGTTGGCTTAGAAGAGACAACTCAGAAATTAATGGCTATCCATTTCAGTCAGTCCTTGTGTCAAATATGGAAGCTCACAAACCAGATTTCATCCCAAGAAACTGTGAGCCTGAAATGACCATGTTGGATCTCTGATATATTGGAAAAGCTTACTTTTACTTTGAAAGTAAGAAAGTACTTACAATAATAATTGGGATGTATGGCTCTTCAGTGCAATAGCAAATACAGGAACTGAATCTTCTACTTAGCAGTCAATAAATTCCAAACACAGTACAGCAGTCTCTTTGGTACTAGCAGTTAATGGGCAGAGAGTCTGCAGATAATTAGTTGTGAGTTCTAAGTGATGACTAAAGTTCTTTGACAGAGTTATGTCCCTGCTAAGCAATACCAATTTATTGTTACAAGATTTATAGTTAGCTACTGCCTGTTACTTAATATTGTTCCAGAATCCACAGTTCAGAACCAAGGTCCATCTTCTGGTGAAGTCTCATACATATTTTTGTAAATGCTGAATGACTCTTCATATTTTTACTTCAGCTAAATGCTATGGAAATTACTGCCTTTTTTATGGTATCTATTAAGATTTGAAATTGATGGAGTTGATTTTTTTTGTTTGAGGGAGATACTGCTTTGCAGAGACATTTCAGAAGAAAAAAGATGAAATAAAGAACTGTGACAGAGATAATTATGGCAGCTGAAAATTTGCATTAATATAAAGATTTTTATTTTTACAGTTTTGCTATTATAACTTGAGTTGAATGTACTGTGGTACAGCATACCTCCCATATTTTAAATAGATTTATTTTATAGATTCATTATAGAGTATTCAAAATAATGAACAAATGGTCATATGATTGACATTGGTATTATTTTGCTGTTTTGCTCACTTATTCTTTTTTTTTTTCATTTATTAAGGTCTACATTGTAATATTAACTAGACTGATAAAAATGTCAGAATTAGCCATTACTTTCCCGTTTAAGTCTCAAACACAATACTATGCAACCAGAAAGTAACTGGTTATTGTGAATCAACTGATCCACAGGAGTTTTGTTCCCCTCTGTTTTTCCAGGAAAACTGTGGAATCAACGGGACATAGGAGATTATCTACCCTGGTTGCAGAAGGGTTTTATGAGTTGCTGAACATTAGATGACATACTGCATCATGGTAGTTCATTGAAGTTTCTTAAATTTAGAGTTAAGCTGTATGTTACAGGAAAGGACTCATTTTGATTTGAGAATCTCTGATAATTTTATTTTATATATTTTTGCCATTTTTCATTTGCTGTTTTAGTAAACATAATGTGGCAAGATATTTTTATTGCAATATTTATTTGCAGATCTGTGTATTAGTTTCTGTTCCCTAGGTTTATTAAGTCATAAATTACCTTACTATTTGAAACATTTTCTGCTTCTCGCTTAATTGTTCAAATGCTTCCATTATTGATTTCAGTCACTCCTTCCAAATGTTTATCAAGAGAACTTAGTTTAACTGTAGTTTAATCTTTCATCTAGATCCTAAACTCAGGTGAGGTCATTTATCAGATCTGTAATGCATTATCACAAGAAGTGATGAAACAATACCTGTATTTGTCCTATTTTATTTAATAATTTGGGAAGAAAGATGTACACAAGCTGTCATAGGGAAAAGTTGATGTGAAAGAGCTCGGATCTTGATGACAGCTGCCCAGCTCTAACAGACTGGTTTAGTCTGTTCTGGTCTGGAAGGACAAAGAAACCCTAGACAAAACTTGCTACATAACTGCTGCTGGCTTCACCCCCTCACAATATAGATCTAAGATGGAAAACAAGATTTTGATAAAAATCCGATATGAAACTACCTGATTTGTTATAAAATTTGTTATAAAATCAAGGAGTCTGGGCCAGGGTTATTAACCCTAAATGTCGTAAACAGGTGGTAGTGGGAGGTGTGTAGGTGCCACAGATGATACATGGCTCTCCCCTGCTCTAGCCATACTCACTAATATTAGACAAAACCAAAAAAAGTAAAGCAAATAAACAAACAAAAAACCAAAACCCAAACCAAAAACGAGATATTACGTATCACTAAATGATGTGGTTTGCATTTTTTGTCCAGCTGATATCAACTCCCCAGTTATGCAAACAGATAGGTAATAAAAACAATAAAGTGGAAGAAAATATTTTTTCTGGAATTCAGGGAACCCTAATGTTTCCTGGATCAGGACTGTGAGAAAGTGTGAATATTAGTAACATAAGAAAGAACAATTTTAAGTTTTTGTTCTGCATGAGGACCACTTTTTTAATTTCTCACTGGATTCTTGAAATGTCCAGAAATCCTGAATTCAATACAGCAAGATTGTTATAAGGGTGAAAAAGAAAAACATATGGTGTTTTATGATCCATTCTAGCTGCCTGCTGTAATTTTTCTACTTTTCTGTTTTCACGGGACTCTTATACGACTGTAGCATACAAACACCTAACAATCAATGATGAGGGCATTTTCCTAGATTAAATCATACACATTAGATTATTTTAAAGCAGTTATTTTGTTGCAATTCATTTTTATGACTTTTATGACTCCTTACAATGCTCCAGTGCTTCAACTCAGATGACAGATATTTTCTGCAATGGTTATTTTATTTTGAGGAAATGTGGTTTTCTGGAAGTTTTCTGAGGCTGTGATGTGACTCAAAAGTTTATACAATTATCTTTGACCTTGAGTCTCTGTTTTTCAGGTTTTCCTGCATACATATGTTGAGGTTTAATACTCAGATTTAAAATTTACATGTTGCTATAGTCCTCATTTCAGTGACGATGTAGTCAATCTTCTAGTTCAGAATTCTGTATTGCGTGAAGTAGGTGGAAAAATGGTTCTTCCGGTTCCTGTGTATGCTGCATACATCCAGCACTGCTGCACCTGGGGGTCACCGTGGTTGTGAGCTGCCTGTTGCCTGCCAAAGCCACAGCCAGGTCATCTGGCATCTGTAAACAGGGCCTGTGTGAGAGACAGAAACATTTGGGAGGGTGAGAGAAGATGGAAAAGAGGCAGAAGGGACACTACTGCAGGCAAAGTCTGGTGACACCCTCTGGGAGGACGTGCTCGATGACAGAGGCAGGGCTGCTCTGAGGGGATGGAGACCACGGACAGCATTGTATGGCACAGGTGCACCCTGGAAGGGCTGCAGCTGAAGGCTATCCCTGCTGCAACACAGGGAAAAGCAAGGAGCAGCCTGCAGAAGCCATTGTGATCTGGCCCTCAGGCTCTTCACCACCCATCTCACTAAAGGATCTGGGAGGGACTGAACATACAGCAAAAGTGAAGGGATGCTGAGACTCAGAAGGGGAGAACAGAGGTGCTTACCTGAAGCTGAACCTGGGTAAGTTTCTTTAGCTATTTGCTAACTTGCTTGACTTTTCGTCCCTAACGTCTGAATGGTTTATCAGAATTTTAGCCAACAGTAATGAAACAAAGTAAAAATCCAGAAGTTAAGACCATTTTGCCTGCAAAAAATCTGTATGTTACATATCTCTTGGTATGCAAGTCTGCTCTTAGGTGCCATTCAGTAAAATGGTGTAGTACCAACGTTTTCTTCAATCTCAAAGAAAATTCAAAAATGTTTTGTTAAGACACATATAAAGCTTGCTGAAGAAATGAATGTTTCTGTTGTGCTACATAAAAAGGGGCAGAGAATAGGTAGCAAGCGAATCCAAGACAGATAATGTTTTCCTTGATTATTTTTTTGTGATAATAGAAGGATGGACATGCTTGTAAAAGATATCAATTGGTAGTTGATCTTTTAGATGTATGTACTCTGGAGGATCTTTTCTGTTGAAAGAATGAAAATATATTTGTCCACAGATTCAGACTGAATTTCTGTACAAGTTGATATTTGTGACTCTTCTCCCATAAAAGCAAGCACTGTAATCTTTCCTGAGGACTGTATTTTCATTACTAAAACTTATGTTTATATTGTTAGTAATTCTGACACAGTTTTGAGTATGCATGCATACTCTGGCACTTTCCAAGTGGAGCTCTCAGCTGGCCCTCCAGCTACTCAGAATAGCTCTTACATTTTAGTTGGTGGAGGGAGTGAGTTAAACATGATAATTTCACTTCAGAATCAAGCCTGTAGGAATATATGCAATTCGCAGACCAAGACAAAAATCTTTTCTTTGCTGATGTTCTGCTTTGTTAAGGGGGCCTGCGGCAATGTCAAATTTGATAGTGTTCCACTCTCCAAAGCAGGGGCAAAGTGATTGGTGTATAAAAGACAAGTAAGCACTCTGAATGAGCTGTGGAGACAGAGAGATACTGTTGTTTCAGTATAGCCAGATTCTGACATGGATTGAGACCCAAAAGTGGGCTTCAATGGCAGTGTTTCAGGGATTATTTTGTTTAGTTGTTGTAAGGCCATTTGTTAATAAAGACCTTGGTAACTCTAAAGTGTAGGTAATGGCTTTTTTTTTTCATTTTTAACATATAACAAAAAAACATTTTTCATTTAATGAATAGAAATTTAGTGATATTACCATTTTTTATATCTTATGAAAATAGACTACTTTATAACTGAAAATATAATTATTAATAATAATATATTATAATAATTATTAGTATAATACAATTTGTGACCCACCAAATTTTTGTATGTGCAGAAAATCAGTGCCATTTTGCTCGAGGTAGGAAAAAAAAATCAGCAATTATCTTCAGAACATTTACTACACCTTAAGAGTCATTAAAACAGGAAAGGTTTGTTATTTTCTGCCATATGAAAGTGCAGTGGTCCCAACTACCTTTTTTTCTGAGTCTTTTGTAATATTTCTTCATTGTCTATATGCAAGCATATGAAATTTCAATATTTCTACATTCTCTTTTATTTTCATAGAATAATAAAATGAAGATTTAATTATCATTCCTTCAGATATATAAACTATTTCCTGATAACAGCGATGTCACTGAATACTCACCTCATGTAAATGAAGTGAGTGCTACATTTCATGTGGAGTAACATCTGTGCTTTTAATTTTCCTTGTTTTCTTAAGGTTTGGCTAAATATAAGGGACTCTTTTACATGTATAAGGTAAATTTAGGAGGGACTGATTCTCTGCGTGGGTTCTGGAGTGGCAATTTACATGGTCAAAGATTTTTTACTATTGCGTATTTGGTTTGAGAAGTTATCAAAGGGTTCCACTGCTTACAGAAGAAGCTTAAGCATAAAATTAATATGCAGAAGAGAACATTCAGAGAAAAAAATGAGAAGGAACAGAAATGAGGAGTCCCTTGACATTTAAAGAAGAAAAAAAAACAATGAAAATTTTATAAAAGATAGAGGAATGTCCTTATAAAATATTTCAAAACAGAACTGAAGAATTAACGCTATTTGCTTTTAGCAGTCTGATTGCTAAAATATATACCTAAATATGACCTTAGGAAATTAAAACAGAGAAGTTTACAACTTGGCTGTGTTCTGGAATGTGCTATATAGTCAAGCTTGCTTTACACCTTCACACAAGTTAACTTTGCACTTCTATCATGTTGTTTATGTCCTGAACCTGTTCACGTGGGAGGTCATTTTTATGGCACTAACAACTTCTCAACTAGTGAACATGCACAGTATGCATATCACACAGACCCCAGCCCTAAGGTGTGATTTTGGGTCATTAGGGATAGGATTTCCTTTAACAGCAAAAGTTCCTTGCCCTCTTTTTAAGAAATCAGTTCTGTGAGGGTTATTTCTCAATTATTTTTCATACTACATTGTTATAGACCCTCAGCTATCTAGATTATTGGAGAATATGGGCAATCTCTGGGAGACCCTCAGTAAAGCTTGTAGGCTGCAACTTCGTAGTTTCCAGTCACTTCATGGATGCACATGCCAGGGTAATGAGATCAAATAATGAGCTATTCATCATCTGAGACCTTTGGGTCTGTTCTTTTAATGAAGGGTTTGGAAGCGAATAACCTTTTCATTTTTCACTTCATGGAGTTTTTCTCCTAAGCAAAGAAAAAAAACCTCGCCTCTCTTGTTTTACATCTATTGGCACACTGTAAAAGAAATTCCTGGAAGCAGTGTTGGCAGGCAGGTTATTGATAAGTTTGCACAAGACATTTTGCAGCACTGATAGACTAGTTTGTTTAGTTATGTTTAACTACTGGATTGATTCCCATGAAACACATAATTAGAGGTCATTTTTGTACAGAAATTGAGTAATAAATGTTTTTCAGGTTTAAACACTTGTGTATAGACTACAACAGACTTTGTCTTTCTAATGATGAAATGCTCACAGAGCTCAGCCTCCTGAATTCTGATGCAAGTTACAGATTTTACATATGAATGGAAAGCCAGTGAGGTATTTAGGAAGTTCAGGAGTTACTAATGTAGGTGGATATCCATTGACATACAAAATGAAACATTATTAATTCAGTTTGAATGCTGAAAACCTTCCTGTGGAAAACTTGTGGAAAAGACATTTATAGGAATCTTTCCTAAACTATAGTTTTATGGTGACAGTGCATATTAAAGGAATGCTGCACCTAAAACTTGACTTTCTAGTCTTTCCATAATGAAGTTTATCAAACAAAAACCTTAAGCACCAGGAAGAGCAATATGCTGCACACTAGATAATAGCCTGGTATTGAAATCTTGGCCCTCTTCTTTGCCTAGGCTAGTTGTCTCAGGCTAGTTTCAAACAGATCAGGAGGATCTGACCACTAAGAAGCAGAATTACAAGTCCTGAGTAGAGTACCTAAACTCTATGGACATAGCAGACTGCAAGTTTACTGCTGTGCTATAAAGGTTGAAAAATAATATATTTGAGAAAGATGCTTTCTCTGAGGCTGTCAGTAAACATCAACACAAGTCTACTGTTTGGATACTTGATTGATTTGAAACCTATAACCGGTCAGAGAGCTTTTCCCTTAAAAAACCTCCAGGATTTAAGGCAGTAATGCATGTCATCTTAGTCTGGTAGGTCAGTGATTAGGTTTTGCCAGTAAGCATAAGATCTATCTTAAATACTTCTTTACACTACATCTCTCAACTTGTATGTCAACTGCACAAGATATTGTCTTAGTCTTCCTTGTGAGATATTCGATTCCTCTTGTTGCAGCTGTGCTTTCATGGAAAAGATCATTGAGTCAGAGGGAAGATGCCTGTATTGGAGTGATCAAGATGTGTAGGGGTTTCTTAGAGTTACTTCAGGAGCTGACTGTTAATTTGAAGTTAAGAAGTTATTGGATAAAATAAAAAGCTCAAATTTATACATCCATTTCCAATGCTTGGCTGTTTGATTGGAAGAGTCTGTGGATCCCTTCTGAAAGGATTCACTGAAACTGCCGGGTGATTGTTGAAAAAGAGAGGCTTTTGTGTGCACCACAGATGGATTAACATTGAGGACAATGCTAAGTGGCAGAGATAAAATAGTTTATATTATGTATATGTTACATGAAGGTTCCAGTAAGCCAGTCTTTATTTGGAAGTGCATTTTTTAAGACAAATTTCAACAGAGATTAAGATTCAATACAATTGAAAGAGAAGAGGTTTAGAATAAGAAATTTGTCTTTGTGGATCCACTTTGTGAGCTTCTCAGTGGCAGTTTTATCAAATTGTCATCTTCTGAAACTGTTCATGGGGCTTTATTTTATTCCCTGCAGCAGTATGAAATTGAGTGGGTTTTTTTTTTTTCAGTGTAAGGGAAATGTCCTTTTTTAGGTTGATTTCATGGTAAAAAGGCAACTCTGAGAATGGCAGTTTAAATCTCAAGAGTCACAAATTAATCAGTGCATATTGCAAGCACAGATGTCTCTGTGTTAAAAAATACTAACTGTAGTAAAAGGCATGAAACTTCATTATTGACTGACTGAAAATCGTTTTCTCTTAAATTGTCCCTAAATACCACTGAAGTGTCATAGTGTTGAAATGAATGTATCCACCTGCCTCAAGGTTCTATCCAAGGCCTATGCAAACAGTGCTCTTTATATACTGTTCAAATTTCTTATTCTGATCTCATTGGTAAACCCTTCAATACCTATCATACATTAATCTGTTATGATGTCTTGGAGTTGAAACATCCACTATGTTTTTCTGTACTTTATTTTTCATTCCAGAGGCTAAAGAGAATTTAAACTTTATACAGAGTTGACCTGTACCTTAATTATAGGTGCTTTGCTATCTCCTATTAAACATTAAGTATTCACACATCTTGGGTAGGTGAGATGATTTCCATATCTTTAGAAGTGATTACTACAAATTGTTTGGATAAAAATATTGATTTTAAAGAGTAACAACCATATTTTTAATTGCTCACTACCTTTATAATTGCTTAAACATGTACACAATGACTGTAATGTAGGAGGAAAATGATGCCACTTGCAACTTTTACTTGCAATTGATTAATTTCTCCAAGGTTTGTATGACTATGTAGCATTGAAGATAAAATCAAACAAGCCTTGTATCAATCTATTGTTGAATAGGCTCTGAGGATGGACAGCATGTATTCACAGTGGTAGTAAAATTAAAAGGGAAAACTATGGTAAAAGTTAAGTTAGTCTGAAATATCTTTTATATTATAAAGCAGACTGATTTTGGAGAGTAGATATTTTCTTACAATAAAGGTGACATTACACCATGATAATAAAAATATGTAATTCCGCACAGAGTAGTGTACTGGTTTAGGGCAGATTTGGTAGAGGATTTCCAAAGGAGGGCCTCTCCAGAAAACAAACCCACATGGCCCCTCCCCCCAACCGGTTTGGGAAGAATTCCTTGGAAAGAAGTGGAAAGAACCTGTTTATTTGACAGGCACAGCACCCCCAGCACACAAAATGAACAATACCGGATGACACCGCTCTGAAAAAGATGACAAATTCAGAAAGTCCCTCTCGGGGGTGGGGTGGTCGCTCTGTTCTCAGTGCCTCCGGCGCTGGGGCAGCTGCTGCAGCCACAAGGTGTGAACTTTCCGTGTTCCCAGGTCCCAGTCCGGAGCAGGTTAGGGGTGGTCGAAGAAAAGAGAGGAGAAACAGTCCAGGAAGCAATTTGGACTGTTTGGCTAAGCTAGCTAGGAGCAAAAGCAAGCAGGAGCGAAGCAAGCAAGAGCAAGCGAGAGAGAGAGAGAGCAAAAGCAAAAGCAGCAAAAGCCTCATGTTTTCTCACATGATCTTGCTTCACTTGTTAGGAATATTTCACCACAAAACTGTCTGAGTGGAGCAGTTAATTTTTTCTTCTATTCCACCACACATAATAAACTGTAATTCTCCCTATTGCTTAATTTCTGACATTCTAATGGGAAGGCAGAACATACTGTATAACATCAAAAGTGTTGAAATTCATTTCACCATATCTGATTGGGGTATTTATTCTAGGAGACATGCAGAGGAGCAGGCCACGTTGGTCTCTAATAAATGATTATTAAGAAAATGTTACAGTAGTCACTTTTCAATCTTCAAAGAGTTTTGTCTGATCAAGGATACGGTGAATTGGCTGATTTGTTTACCTGGTTCAGTTTCTCTGCCTAGCATGAATACAAAGCTGCTTGGAGTGTTTTGAAAAACACTTCAGCATAATTACTATGCACATCATTGATCTGCTAGCCTCCTGGAGTTTCTTGTATTTCACTGGCTTTCCTGCATGTAGTACTTAACTGGCAGACATGTTTTTGACATTGAAATGTTGGGCTTTATCCTGAAATACATTATTAATAAAAAAAGAATAAAATGATTGATGTCTCCCTATAGGTGTCTGTATTGTTGGTTTTCTTAAACAACTCAAACCTTCCTTTAATGCATGAAGAAAAAAAATCTTCAATCTTTTCTCTATTGAACTAAATTTTCCTTTTTTTTATCTGCATGCAGCGATTTTTACCATCACATTAATTGTACCTCCTTCTGGTAAATTTGCAAGTTTACTTCTCTTATCCATGGTGAATCTAGAAATAAGCTCAAATCAGTTATTTCCTATTGAAATTGCTTAAAGGATTGGTTGTTAAAGCACTGCTGAGCACTAAGTAGGAAAAACAGTTTACCTAGGCAACGTTTTTTATAAACAAGTGGTTTAATGACTTTTAGAAGTTTCTGAAAGAGAAGAAAGAAAATAGGTGCTTACAGAGCAGGAGTGACTAGACCAACTTCTTATGGGCCATATCTCCTGTTAAAAATCCCTCAGAGTTGAGATATTTCAGAAATGTACAAATAAGTATCTTAGCTATAAGAGTCTAAGTTCTGATCTTGATTTGCGAGGCCTTTAGTTCACATTTGCCTTTCTTCCCCTTTTTTAATTCTGTGTGCATGAAATTTCAAAACAATTAGCTTGGAAATTCGGAGAGAGAGGCAGAAGTGTTTTTTTTATTTGTATTAGGAGGAAATTTCCAGGAATGAGCATCAGTAACAGGAGACCAATCTACCTCAAAAGGATGGACTGGTTTTCTCTGGCATAAAGCTTACAAGTAGTATCTTTTAGTAAATTACACTACTGTTTATTTATTTTTATAAATTAGTCATGAAAATAAGGACATCTTTACATTTCTTCAAAGTTGTGTCAATATTTAAGACCAAGGCTTAATGGATTGAGATACCAAAACACTAATTCTAGAAGTCTGCAGTTTTAAGAATTTACTTCCTGCAAGCACAAGTCACTGAAACACAAAATCACAGAATCCTCTAGCTTGGAAGAGATCTTCAAGATCACCTAGTGCAACTCTCAACCTAGCACACATCCCCCCAAACCATATCCCCAGGGTACACATCCAGATGCCTCTTGCGTGCTTCCAGAAGACATTGTTCAGGAAGATCAACATGGTCCAGGAGGAAAATTGAGTGAACGGGCGCATGTTTTTGAGCCATGCAGGGCACCAGGGCCTTTGTAGTCCCTAGGACATCTCTTGATTCTCTCTCACCACTCTGGATCTTGTTGGTTATGGGATTGGGTAGTGAATATCTAATTCCTTATTGACTTATTCAAACAAATTTGTCTCCCAGCAGTTGGTTCTTGCTGTTGCTGGAGGTAAAATTCTGTCCCACTCAAAGGTTCTCATTGTGACCACAACTTTGGCAGTGATTGATTGGCATTCTTTAAGCTCAAAGAACAGATTTGTTCTTATAATGAAAATACTACTTTGTCCTGCATGGCTGATTAATATCCTAATGCTGCTCTCAGCCAGGCCCAAAACCTCCCAGTTATGACAAGAAATGAAGGCAGTTTGAGCCAATTGAAAAAGAAACTTAGAAGTCATCCATAATACATGCTACTCAATGTATTCCAGTATTTGACTCAATATGGCTGACGTCATAATCTACACTTTGAATACTCACTTAAAATACTTTTTTTTTGACTAAGTGGTGACACAGTTATTGTTATATTTGGAATGTGGTTGTGTGTCCCAACAGCTTTTTCATTAGTCCTTTCTTTTTCAGAACTTCTAAGCTCCTACTTGCAATAGTCTCACTTCTTAATATATACAAGCTGAAGCAAAGAACAGTGATTGGGGCCCTAAAATATGGATTCTAATTAAGCTACAAATTACAGAGGTGCTGGCACAGCCCACTGTATTCCAGGAAATCTGTGAGGGCCTCACTTGGGACGCAGTTTATAGGGTCACAAGATGATTTGCTTTGGATTTGAAGTTTTCATCCTGGCCATAGCCCATGTTGTTAACTACTAAAGTGGACTTCTTTTCCAAAAAATCCATTGATAATGATGATGTTTCATTTAAGCTATGATTCAGGTTAATGATTTATCAAGGTGAACAAGAATAGGTGTTTATCCTTTGATCCTCACTTTGGCTGGGCAGGTGATGTTCCTTTTCCAGTCTGAGACATTTTTATATCTTTGCCATGCAAGAACTCCTGCTATAGTCAAGGGATGCTTCCCTGCCCAAGTGGTAAGGTAAAGAGGTGCATCACTGCTCAGTTGGTTCAGTCAAGGCTTATCAGGAGCTCCTGAGATCATGGAGAAGGCTTGAGGAGGATGGGGGGAAATGCACCCCACAGCCAGGAGCTGCCAATTGCTGCTTGGGGATGGTGTGGGCATTGGACAGTGGATGGTCAGTAACTGTATTGTGCATCACCTGGCTTCATTCCTCTCTATCTCTGTGTGTCTCTGTCTCTTCACCACAGTTATTATTATTAATATTATTGGTATTTGTATTATTAGTTTTAGTATTTTCAGTTTTATTATAATATTTTATTTTGTTTCAGTTACTAAGCTGTTCTTATGTTAACCCAGGAATTTCACTTTTTCTGGTCCTTCTCCTCTTTCCATCCTCGGGAGCAGGGGGAATGGGGAGTGAGTGAATGGCTGCATGGTAGTACCTAGTTGCCACTGAGACTAAACCATGACTCACATTTTTTTCAGTAAAGTGTTTGTTTGCTATGATCAGAAAATACTGATGAACAGATTGAAAGTCTAACCTAAAGTTAGAGAAGAATTCTCACACATACTTAATATACATTGACTAAATGTTTTCTCCTGTGTTGCAAACTGTTTGCCTTCAGTACAACACCTTTCTGGAGAAAATTTTCATACCATCAATGGCTCTAAAGATTTGCTTCAATGCATTTAACTATCATCCAAGCTTGAATGGTTATCAAACTGCTTCCTGAACTAGACTGAACTGTAGAAAAATCAGGTTCTTAGAAAATCTTCTTACAAAGAAATTTTGTCAAATAATTCTGTTATTTGCATATGGGATATGTGACAAGTAGCATGCAGAACAAGTTATATTTTTTCTTCTCTCTTGACAGAAGAAACCATACATGACAATGGGACAATTTTAACAAGTCTGCAGATAAGCCTGCAGCGACAGGTCAAGTAGTAAATATAAAGATGCCTGTACTTACTGACAAGTATTTAAACTTGTCAAGAATAATAAATTTTTCAGCAGACAGGGAAAATGAAAAGGCTTTGGTAAAAGAAGCATGGGAAAAAAATCTACTTGCAAGAATAAAAGAAAACAGGGTAGTAACAAAAGGAGGATTTGAAGGAAAGAAGAATTGTGGTAAAATGCTGAAAAGCCTGTTGAACTCTAGGAAATCTTAGCTGAGGAACAAAGGGTGAGTACTAATAGAAAAAATACACAAGGCTTATTCTCAAGAAGGAAACTAGAAATGGTATGATGAACAAAAAAGAATAAAAAGTAGATGTTGTTAGATACCTGCCTAGATGCTACAGAGTTCCAATCTTCTACTCCACTGCAACAAAGGAGTGTTTGTATTCTTTAATAGGTCATTTACACCTATAGAAAGACACATGGAAATGAAGACAAGTACAGATATTATTTCAAGAGTGAATCACTATTAGATATCCGTATTTAAATTGTTTGAATGTGTTTCCATTTCTGGTATTATGCAGGTGATTTTACTCCTCTTGTGTGTCACTTACCTGTCAAGTTGAGAAGATTTTCCGAGATTTTCCTCAATTTGCTTGGTTTTGTTTAGTTGGTTTTGTTTGCTCGTTAAAATTTTAATTATAACATGTTTACATGAATCCTTTTTAAGAAGCTCATGAACACCTTGTTAATGTAATGAGTTTAGAAGTTTAGGAAGCCTGAAAGATAGAAGGTTTTATTTTTGTTTGTACATTTTGTTTTCATGAAGTTTGATAACAAATATTTTTTATGCTGTCAGACTTTGAAGAATGGCACTTTGATTCTTCACTTATTGTTACAATGAAGGATATTCTTGCTTTTCACATAAGAAGGTCCTAGGGACAATAATATTGTTCAAAGCTCATCTGTAAAAGTTAAGACTTTAAAAACAGTCACATTCTCCATAAGAGTAAGCAATAATTAGGACCGAGGAGTGAGCTCACAAAAAATTATAACAATTTTTGCCTCTATTTATTGCTAAATAGGCTGAAAATTCCTTCAGGGAGTCATAACATCCCTAAAAGAATGAATTTGACTGGACGTGCAAAGCATTTTAGGGAGTTTTTACTTGCATATGACTGAGAATCTTTAAAACTATTAAAAACATCTTTTATAAACGCCACGAAGAATGAAGTGAAGAAAAGGAAGGTGAAAATATTTAATAAAAAATGAAAGAAATTAGAAGTGAGGAAACAGTAAGAAACTAGAAAAGGAAAATATGGAATTATTGTATTAGAAAGTGTGTATTTTCAAGATTAAGGCATTTCTGGCCTATTGTGTACTTCTTTTTCCTACATCTAGTAATTTATTTAATAATGTTGTGATATAATGACTTCAACTTTAATAATGAAAAATTATTTTTATTTCATTACCCTGCAGATGTCTAACTGAGATTTTATCATCATTATTTCTCCTCCCATTTAAAACCAATGACTTTCTTTCAAGATAAACTTTTTCACAGCCCTCAGTGATTTGGTCAGTGGAGCGCCATTCCTGTTTGTGAAGGAAGTCTACAATTATTGTCATATCTTCTTG
The DNA here is from genome assembly GCA_024362935.1 of Setophaga petechia. NCBI lineage: Eukaryota > Metazoa > Chordata > Aves > Passeriformes > Parulidae > Setophaga > Setophaga petechia. Next base: position 392,531 of record JANCRA010000150.1, read on the forward strand.
CTTAATATAACCCCTGAAAAAAGTAGAAAAGGGATACTATAAAAAAGTGAGAGTCCTGATATGTTACACTTTCTCAAAATCCTGTTGCAGATGAATAAATTTAACTCTAATTTTTATCTTCTCATTTTTCCCATAACGTCTGTGACTGTATTTTTTTGTCAAATGGGAGCATATTAGAAGAGTAATATTATACTGACCTGTAACCTATGTTGTATGGCTGTACTATTTTCTGTAAAATTACATATTTTTATAATGCATATTTTATAATTTTAAGGTTTTTTTTCTTTATCTGTCTTAGACCTAGAACAGCACATCTAAATGAGTCCAATTCACCAATAGAAGTGCCTTTTTATTTCCTCCAAAACCTAGCATTTCATAGGATCATAGAATGGAGGGTGGAAGGGATCACTGAAGATCATCTAGTCCAATCCCTCTGCTCAAGTAGGGCCAACAAGAGCCCAGAGAAATGTCCAGAGAGTTTTCTCAGTATCTCCAAAGATGGAGACTCTCCAACCTATGTTTCATTTTGTGTCCTGATGCCTCTTGTCCTGTCACCAGACACCACTGAAAAGAGAGTATAATTAAGTAAATGCTCAATATAATAAAATGAAAACTATTTAATTCTAGATTTATTTTTTCTTCAAGTAAACGAAGATGCTCCTTTCTTCTGCCTCTAACTTCAGTAATCAGAGTGGGGAATTCTTGGCAGCACTTTAGGAAGTCATTCCCATTCACACACTGAAGCATCAATTATGTCTCATAAGCGAAGTTTATGTGCGCATCTAAATTTTTTAAAAAATCTAAGGGCTTTCTTGAAAAGGACATGAATGTAAAACTATGCTAACTTTTTCCCAAATTATAAGAATGACAGAGTTGCTATAACTATTAAATTAGTCCTTAAGAACATTTAACTTTCAGAGTAAATCAAGTTGTTTTAGAATGAAATAAATGGTAGCTATTGCAGACACAACACAAAAGCTGTTTAAATAAATGCTAAAATAAAAGTTTAAATTAAAGAAAAAAGGATTTCCACTTTACATGGCACAACAATTAAGCCGATTTCTGCTGTTTCAGATGTGTGTACAACCTTGACTAATATATTCTACTGTCTATATTGATTCATTATTAGTAAAGAATTACAGGCCTAATCTAATAAAACTCAATATTAAAAAAACAGAACACACTTACCAAGTGTGATATCTACCAACATACAAGTACCCCAGAGTGCAGCACAGTACTCACGAAACTAAGTTTCATTTAATTAAAAGCTCAATCAAAAATATCAGCAATAATTTCAGTCAAAGATGGCTATTTTGTGTCAGTGCATTTGATATTAGGATATAATGAAAATAAGGTGAAAGCTGTTAGATGGCTTAGTACTTAACAAGCTCAATAAGAACTTTTATATTACTAAAACGTTTGCCTTCAAAAGTCAACAAGGCGAACATGCTACTGAGATAATAAGAGCTCAACTAGAAGCACTGTAGGATTTGCAGTTACAAAGCCTCATTGAAGTAACTTTTAAAACTTGTATGGAAAAGTTAGTTAGGCAATTTAAAAAGTACTCATGTTCACATGATATCAAGTGGAATCACTATTGTATAATTTCTGCTGAAAAACACATATTTCTGCAGCCTTTTTCTGTATGAAGTGACTTGGTCTGAGGTCAAATAACTTCATTTTCTATAACTGCACTATTTCCCACTGTTTTGTACTCACAAATAGATACAAAAAATGCAGACATGCATTTTTTATCTCTGTAAAGCTGAAAGATATGGAATTCATAATATTTTCCTAGACAACTCTAGAGGTAGGGTCTGTGTAGAAAATTCTCCGGTATGCAGACTCAGAAAAGTTTTCCTTGATATCCATATTTTAATTCCATGTTACGTGATGTGTTGGATTTAAGGGGAGTTAACATAATCTTCCCCCCCCCACTCAGATTTTTTTTCATGGTTCAAAATTAGCAAGACTGCAAATTCTTTTGAATTATAATCTTCTTAATTGATCTTATTGCCAGATACTTGACCAAAGCTTTGCTTATGACAGTTGCCCCAGCAAGATGAGTGCTGCATGATGCCCATTGATTTGAATTTTGAGTATTGCTTCAACAGTATGTGATATGTCTCACTTTTTCTTTCCTGTACTTCTCCTATTATTTTGAATTATTATCAAAACACCTCTCCAGTATCTCCTTCCTGTATCTTTCAATTTGGACAGATAGGATCCTTTCCATAGTGAATTCTAATTTCTTTGACATGACTTAATCCTGGAATTGTTTGCTTTTCACTGTTCTACATTTAAGTGTCATGATGCCAGCCAGAACACAATCACTTGTGAGTAAGTTACCTCCACTGGTTCCAGACTGTCAAACAGGAATTTCAGTTTTATACCATGTCTAAATAGACTGGAAAACTTCCTCTTTTATAAATAATTAACAGCACTTGTATAGTATTTACTACAAGAATTGCTATTCTCAGGGCTGTCATACCTTTCAGTAGCAACTCCTTGGTGTAAGTTAATAGATATTTTCTCTTTTTTTTTGCTCCAGTATTTTAAAATTGAAGATATATAGTATAGTACTATTTAAGTTCCCCTCCCTTGTCCTTCACATTTATGAAGCTACATTTTTGGTTCTTTCTTTACTAGACCACTTCTACTACTCAGGATTTTGTTATTTTTCTTCTTATTTCAGATTAAACAGCTCTATGTGATTGCTTGAAGTACTACACTTCAAGTCAAAGAAGTCTAAGTTTTAAAACTAAAATTGTAATGGGCAGTTTTAAAGCAACATTTAAAAAAGCAACATTTAGAATCTGAGAGGAAACTATTCTATCTGTAAAAGCCACATTCATTGATATTTTTCAGTATCATGTACTCTTTTCCAAATTAATCACCAGCTAATGTAATAGCAGATAAAACTATAATTAAGCTGGTTGTATCATAATATTCCAATTACAGTCCAGGAATCATCCTAAAGTTTTAAATATAGACAGGTAAAAATTGTCGTATCAGAGCTTCTTATAGGATAGAAAACTTGCCCGTAATAACAATAGATGTGATACAAAGTGGGGAAGAAAATATTTTTTATTGAAACTATTGAAACTATCAAAATTTATGGCTCATTCAAATTCAATGAATTTATATTACTCTTGATGTAAACTAGACTTCAGCATTGTTTTGCTGAGAATCACTTATGAACCAGCACTGATTTATGATCTTGCACTGATTGATGAATAGACATACTACATGCCTCTATTTCCCCTAGAATTCACACTGAAAAACTGAAAAAAAAATCCTTTATTTGAACTTTTAAATGGAAGAATTTAGATTGAGGGAAGATAGGGTATTGTTAAGTAAAAAGAAGAAGAAAAAAAGAAACAGACTAATAACCGAAAAACAACCAACCAAAAAAAATTCCAAAAGTTATAAAGAACCCACGCAAACAAACAAAAGCCCCAAATCAAGTAAAGCCTCATCCTTTTTTATAAATGAGCCTTCTTCAGCCAGCTGTTAATTCTAGACTTTTCTAGAGCATTAGCTCTCTATGGTTTTCCAGACCATGTGGTATTTTGCTGTAAATTTATAAGAAATTCTAAGCACATAAGCAGTGAGAATAAATGAGATACCTGCTTTTCTGCAAATCCAAGAAAAAAAAAAGGAAAGGTAAATGAATTTCAAAATGCTCAAATACTAAATTGTTGGAAAACACTTCCCCACATAATTGTAGAAATAAACTGTATGAACTCATATCTACATTGCTTTAACATTAATTTCTAAACACCAAGTCATAATGTGTTAACAGAACGAGTTTATTCATCAGCTTCCTGCTTTAGCATTAGAAAGAAAACAGTTTAAAAGCTGTTCCCTTTCAAACAACGTGTTTGGTGTTTGATACTTAATTATTTTAAATCAAAGCTCTTTGAGAGTCAGTAATTGTCAAATCCACAGCTTGATGTGCTCTTTTCTTTTTATCATGGCAACACCAAAATCCAATGATTAAGTGATTAAAATGGGAATTAATTTATTAACAACCTCAAAGAAAATGGTGCAATGGCTTCTTAATAGTTCTGCTTAAAGATCATATGAGACTATAAAGTATAACCTGTGTTTACAGGTAGGAATGTGATGGTAAAAGATGATTTTCTATTTCTATCTAAGACTAATTTACTTTTACAGTTTTGTCTGCATATTGTCTTAAGCCAACATATAATTCAGACAATTATTTTTTTTTCTATCAATTTTTAAAACTTTACTTGATAAATAATGCACATTTCTAGAGGAGTCGATAGCAGAAGTTGAAAATAGTTTTATCAGCATATAGCATCGTGTTTTAATTGCCAATATGCTTAGCAATTTATGTGTTTCCATTTGCATACATGTGTTAGAAAGAACTGAATCATTCATGTTAAAACAGATGGGTGAATATCAACTTCAATGTATGATGGAGTTTAGAGCATAAGATAAAAATAAATAAACAGATGTGAGTGAAACTTTTTTTTTAAAATTCCTTTCTGCAAGTTTGGTTAGGATATTTTAGAGATTAAAAATAGCCAGGCTCTGTCTCAATTACAACTGTTAAATTGTGAAAAATCAATTTATGACCTAATTTTTATTACTAATTAATTCATTAGGAAAAAAACCCCAACTCTTCTCACTCAGACATTTTTCTATTTTTTTTTTTCAAAAGATGTTTCTACCCCGAAACTAACATTTTGGCAATTTAGTGTTCATTTATGGCAAAAGGTTTAGTGTTTTATTCATCATCACATAGAAAGTGCAGCTGCATTTTCTATTAGCTTCTATAAGCTGACTCCTCAGAAATGGTAGATGTATATTTACATATATATTTATATATACATACCATAGGCCTCTGTGGTATCTTGCCACAGTAGTGACTTTATTTTAAAAGGGAATAAGGCAATTTATTTTTTCCATTTTTGATATTTGAAATGAAGGTTATTTTGATGTCTATGGGCAATACAAAACTGTAGGAATTGAGACTTAAAGGAGAATTTCACTTTATTTTCTCTAGTTCACCATGGTCTGTTTAATTGCTTTTCAGCTTGGCACTGAGACAAACTCCCTTTCCAATTCTGAGAGGGTTGTCTTTACTAATATGATGAAAAGATTATTGCTCTTTAAATCTAATATCATCACTCCCCATAGATCCCTAGTAATCTAGATAGAATATATATTTTGTGATCTATTACTTTGAAACAGTCAGTTATAGATTATGCTTTAATTAGCGCAAGATTATACAGATGAGATTATAGCACTTCCAAATGAGATGTAAAAGGGAGAAAGATATGGGCTTTTTATGTTTTCTGATATAGACCAGCTTCTTAGCCTCAGTAAAGTTGTCCATGGATGTGCAAGAAAAATATTGTAGGTTGGACTTTTCCTGGCATTGTTCGGATGCAAAACAATGGGCAAAGGTGCAGCTTTTCTTCTAAAACCGTTATGTTGAAAATTGAGTTAAAAAATCTCTCTAACTTAAGTATGCATGAAGAGTTTTTCCTGACACAAATCTTAATGGCAGACCTCCAGACTGCTGTACACCATTACTGGAAACAGCTTTTTCCTCCAGACAGAGCTGACACAGAGTCAAGTGACAAACTGGTCCAGACAAGTTAGCTGAGCAAGTGCAGTGAGTCTGTCTCCAAAATCTGTACAGAGTGCTGAGTGGCTTTGGTAAACAGCTTAAAAGTTTGATATGTCTTCACCTGTGTCTGTCCACTCAGCAGGTATGTTTCTGGTTTAACACCTGACATTTAAAATTGGATAGACCACTCCAGGAGTCTGCTTTGAATATTGAGTGACCAAACCCGTGCATCCTGTTACTGGAGACTGTGCGTAAGAGGTATTACTCTTGATAGGAATGTTCTTGTTCTTTTTCAGGGATTCACTTATATTCATGCATCATTTCTTACAAATCTTGTAGATAAATCAAAGGTATGTATTTGACACAAACATTCTTTCTTTCACTGTGAGAAATTAAAGGTGGCAGTTGTAGCACTGTGGTGGTCACAAAAGGAAAGGGAAATACATGTCACTGTGGTTGGTTTAGCTGTATCTTCTCTCAAATTACCAAAACAGGTCTGAGAAATTATTCTCCACATGAAGATGATTTTTTTTCCCAGTCTCTCTGCCAAGTGTATGCAGTGAGATTTTCCATATTGTTTGAATGCTGAGCCATTCCAGTGAGGGTTTTTCCCATTCAAAAGAGGTACTCCTGCACTCTGAGAGCTGTATTTTCATTAACTTTCTTTCCTAAACATAATAGGATTGAAGCAATACCTTCAGCTTTAAGGTTCCATGAACAGTGACGCAATCCACAGGCACCTGACAGAGGCTGGTCACAGGCCCCTGAGAAGAAAATCTTAATTGGGAATCATGTTGGTGTATCTTTTCCTTTTCTTGTACAATGGCTAAATTAAGCTTTTTTTGTGCCCTGAGTACATTAACCTGATGTTTATGTTTGCATTAAACTCATATTAGAGTTATAAAAAAAAATAGCATTATTATTGTCCTTGATGTGTGTATGGTTATCTGCTTATTCTTGATGGCTCAGTTGTTCGTGTTATCTGCTTATTTTTGATGGTTCAGTTGTTTCCTCTTTAAAATGCCTACAAAGCTACCTAGTAAATCGTAGGGTTTTAAATCGTAGGGTTTTTCACCTCGGTGGCTTTATATGAAACAATGGGTAAAAATATTGAGAGAGAAACTTTGATAAAAAATTAAAGAGAAATGGCTCTGACATTGAGGTTGATTCCATGATTCCTTGTATTTTTCACTGTGAATTTTATTCATGTTTGACACTGTCTTAGAATAAGCCTCTGTAAAGAGACCTCAAGAAGTCATCTACATCATACTGCATAACTCAAATAAGGATTAATTATATTCACATAGTTTCAACTATGTGTATATTCTTGCAAGATCTTAAACTATGGTGACTCCCCAGACAGCTTGTGCCAATGTTTTACTTCTGTTATGACTAGAAAGCTTCTTTTAATATCTAACCTAAGTCTTCCTTCTTGCAGCTCAACCTGTTATAATTTTACTTATCCACATTCACTGTAGATTATTCCCTTCGATGTCTGTTATGCATCTAAGAGCAGCTCTTGTATCCTTACCACCTGTCTCCTTTTTAAAATAAGCACTGGAATATTTTCCAGTTCTTTCTTGTAGACCTTTATTTCTGCTTATTTTATCTTACTCTTATCCTTTTCTTCTTCTTATCTTTATCTTATTCTTCTTTATTCTTTTCTCGTTCTTCTGCAATCACTAGATTGCTAATTTCTCAAGCTGCAGTGTACAAAAATGACAGTTTTTCAGTCAAAGCTGGTGATTGTTTATGTTTTCTATTTCCTACTAATGCATTCATATACATACAGAGATAGACACACATTAACAGTATGACATTGTTGGCTCATATCCATCTACTGATTTGCTATAACCAGAGATCTTTTCCGCACAACTGCTCCCTATTTGCATTACTATAAAAGTATAAGTGTCTATTGTCAATCTCTGACTTGAAAAATTCAGATTTAGCCTTGGAATACCACTGAATTCAGTATTGACTTCCAAAATTTAAATACTGTTTATTGCAACTGAGTTACTCATAGATTCACCTCAAATGACAGAGAAGCTGTTCTGCCTACCTCTTTGAACATAAACAACAGATATTTTCACTTTATCCACTTCTGTGGCCAATTCTTAGTGAATCGACCTAGAGATTATTTTAGTTTGCTTATGAAGTAGAATGTAAAGAAAGCAAAATGCTTATTGCATCCCAGTTATTTTAGCCATTGCTTCTGTTCACAATGCATATTTTCACATTAGAGAGAAAAGAAAAAAGCATTTATATGATTTGCTCTTTCCACCAGATTGTTGTTTTCTTGCAGATACCTCCAAATCTTAGTCTTCTGAGGGGCAAAATTATTTTCCTGATTTACATTTCTTTCCATTTTTTTATTCCCCGAAGACCTGAATTTATCTTTCTCATGTCTTTCAATACAATGGACTACTAAAGATAACTTTTAGCATAGCTACAATTGCTACAGCCAGATCTGCAGGTTTCTACAACAAAATTTTTCAGGTCCAGGAGACAACTTTAATATTTTTTTACTGATTTATTTCACAAAATATTCAGATGACAATCACAATAAGTGCAACTACAATAGAGCAAGATAACCCTTGAATAATGAAAGAGCAAGTTACAGGGTACTTGACTAAATTAGAAGCTTTCAGAAGTAATCTCTAACCTTTCTTTTTCTATCAAATTTGAGATTTTATCCTTTGTCTCTAATATTATGTTAGTGCCCTTTTTTCTCTGATTTTTATGGCATTAGACGTCTGATTTAAACTGACCTTTTCACTTCAGACTGGGAGAGACTTGCATGCAAAGAAGCATTCAACACTTAGGCCTTTCTCAGAGTCATTTTTGCTAGCTTTAAAAGTCTACTAACTAGAGAACCTTTACTAACTTTAGTCCCCTTGCTAATATAGAATATCAATTTGCTGGTCTTTATTTCTTTTTCTATTACTTGTACCTTGGGTTCTTTTTATTGTTTGGCGCTGTGAGCTGTAAAATTTGTGTTCAGTACCTGTAGACAGACTTCATTTTTTTCAGCATTTCTCTCTATTGTAAAAAAGCAGATCTGATTCCATTTCCACACTGAATGAACTCTCTATTTTTTTCAAATATAGCACAACAGATATGATTTACACTGTTACCCTAAACTGTTGCATTCACATGTAAAATAAATAAACCTAGGCTATCAATGGATACGCTATGCAAATTATGAATAACACATCATCTCAGGGTAAATTCTTTGATGATAAATAATTTTTTAGTTTCCAATTAACCAGTTTCAGATTTTAATTATAAATGTAATGTATCCTTATAGAACTATAAAAAGTTTAAAAAGTAATTTGGTTTGCTTTGCAGCCTGTCTAATCATACTCCATATCTATAATATATCCATGTTTGTACCATGCACCAGGAATTTGTTATATGCTTTTCTGTTCAAGAACTTATATGCTTCTCAGAAGTGATCTCACATTCTTATATTCAGGTTAAGCTTGAATTATTAGTATCTTTCATGAAAGAGCGAAAATGAACTCCAAGATACTTAAACAAAACTGAAAAGAAAAAGCTAGTGGCTATTAAAAAATGTATTATTGGCAGGAAAAAAATTCTTAAATGTTCCAATTTCTCAAAATGTTTTGTGGAAATTTCTTTTTGCTTCATAGCAAAAAAAATACAAGGACAAACTCAAAACACTTAGAACTTAAACACAACTTTTTTTTTTTTCTATTTGTCTTTTAATTCCTCACCTTCAGTTGTTTAGTCTCTCCCATTTGAAAATGTTACATAAATAATGAAAACCCTGGAAAAATAGTGGGATTATGACAATGAATACTTCTTGAAAAGTAATTATTGGCTTTTAAATTTTAGTCGCTTTTCACTTACCTTGCATATGCATATTTCCATCCATTAACTAATTTATAAAGGAATTTTTGACTTCTCCATTGCTCTGGTTTTTGACATACAAGCTTCCTTTTTAAAGCTGATGCAGCATCCTACATTCCGTACTCTGTTAAGAAGGATATGATTTTTAAAATCAGATTTAATTTTGAAATTTTCAATAAAATTCATGGGTACTATGCCAATTATTTATAACGGTTGATTTTTTTTTCAAAATTGATGAAATTTCTATAGGATGCTGTATATGGGCATAGGGACTTCTATCATAATTTCATTTTCTATATATTTTTATATCTTATGCTTTCTTTACAAGTGTAAATTCAACTTAAAATTGTGAAACACTGTTAATAGTTTCTTGATAGGCAAAATCAAGAGTAGATTACCTGGATATGAATTGATCCCTTTGTCTTCCAGTAGGGCCAAAGTGCTCTGAGAATTACAGCTACATCCTGTCAGTCATACTGAAAGCGTTTCTCCTATTTGGTCTTTTTTCCAGTAGTGACACTTTGCTTTGATGGAACAGTAAATCAAAAAGCCAACAGTGCATAGTAAACCAGCAAGAAGGAAAGAGAAATCAGTCTTTCTCTGGATAGTATTCCACGCAGAACATAGGAAAGTGTAAAAATCTGGAAAATGGATTTTGGGAATAGGAGGCTTCATACAGGAAGGCTTCCTATTGAATAATGCTGTTACTGACTATCTGGGTAAAATCTAAACAAACAGATGATAATTTCTTCCTTTGACACACATAGGAGAATGTGCAAATAATTTTTCATTGCAAAATGAAACAATTTAAAATGAGAAGGATATTGTTATAAATTACCTCCCTTTTCACCCATTAGGTGGAAAACGCTTTAATATCTTTCAAACTGAGAACCATAATTGTTAGATGAGCCCAATCTACATTACATATCTCATCCTCTAATTAAAATATGTTAGTTTTACAAGTGATTATGGAGCAGCTAGTTAATCTAAGCAAGAAATCAATAATTCAAACCAATCGCTAAATTGCATGAACTACTTTTGTACTGATGTGGACAGACAATTAGTGACTTATTTACTTTATTTAACATCTTTTCCAAAATAAAATGTATTCTTCTAAAGTAAACACATCACCTAAAATAATATCAGAGGACATGAACAATTGTGAGTTTATAAAACTGGATGAATACAGAAGGAAATTGAGTATTTTAAAAAAGCATAAGATAGCATTTTATAGAAGATGTGGTGAAAAATCCTTTCCTTTCTAGTTTAGAACCATCAAGTCTTTTGGCTTAAAGCTCACAAAGTTTTCTATGGTCCAACAGGTTTGATCTTCACAGTGATTCTATATATTAAAATCACTTGAAAGAGTAAACCTATAGGAAAAGGGAAATTGGAACTCTAAGACTTGCAGAAAATACTTGCAAATGCATGATCTCTTGATCAGCTCAAAAATTCCCAACCAGCCAACAAACCAACCAAAAAACCCCCAAACCAAGAACAAGAAGTGTGATGTGCAGAGTAGTTATTTTTCACTCTTTTGGGTTTGTTCTTTTTTTGTTGATGTTGTTTGTTTGTGGGGTGGAGTTTGGTTTTTTTTTTTTGTTTTGTTTATGTTTTTGGTTTTTTTGGGTTTTCTAATTTTTTTTTAGTTTTATTTGAAATGCATTTATTTCAAAGGAGACACTTTAGCAATATTAGCTATATTTAAAAAAAAATAAAGAAAAGTGGGATTTTGCTTCTATTTTTGCAAAATTCAACTGTTGTACAATCTGACATTCTGTAACTGAGCCAGGACACTTTATATTTTGCAGTATCTCTTGGAACATATTATAAGTTTTCTTAGCTCTGGTCTTCGTCTTCATTCAAAGCAGTAAAAGATGAATTCTGACTCTTGTTGACTATCCACAAAATGTAACCAGTCATTTTTGATACAACTTTTTCATAAGCAAATCAGAAATGTTTGAACAAAAACCGGAAATACAGCAGACTTTAAAAACTTTAAGTTCTCTTAAACAACACCTCTATTCTCTTCACAGGAGTAGAGTGTACTATTTGCTGTTAGCCTTCCTAATGACTCGTGGTTTATGGAGTACTGAATTTTCAGTGGATGACTTTCAGTACAATAGAGTAGTACTACCATGCGGCAATGCTTTAGAATTTCTTCACAGTTTTTTATTTGTTATCAGGTTTATGTTGGATTACATGAAAGAGTACTTAGTAAATGAGTGGTGTCCTATTTAATGTCTTTTTGAGGTTTTTCATTCTCTGTTGAAACAAGTATTGCACTAATGCAAACACTTACCATTTTAGTGCTTTCCAGAGCATGACAAAAGATATTTGTGATAGATATTGATCACATGGCATTCTATACTAAATATTTATTTTGATTGTAGTATCTGCTTGATGAAAGATGAATGTATGCTCACATACCACATTTCTAAAAAATTAATTTCAATTTTCTTCTAAATCAGATAATTCACAGGTGAACCAATGACATTATGTGAAAGAACAGCCTAAAAGAAAGCACGCTATTTCAATTTGATAGATAATTTCTACCTTATTGAAGTTGTAATGAAGATGCAATAGCATTTCAGCATTCTTTTTAGGTGTTGTCTTGTAGGGATTTCTAAGGAGTCCTGTGGATCAACTCAGATTCATTCTTGTGTAATGGCCGTTAACCAATGTTAGGGTAAAAAATTGTTTGTATTCCAGGGAAGTATGAATTTTGGGCAAGGGCTAACCCCATCTGTGTTAGGTAACATAAGATCATTTGTTCAAGTGCAATGTACAATGTGATTATTTTCTATCAGTTTCAAAGTTTGAGCTGTGCATGTATGTTGATGTTTGTCCATAGTTGTTCTTGCCACTTTGAGAATTTAGGCATAAGGGGCCCTCTCCAAAGCCCATTGATGTTTATGTTAGCTCTAATCCTGATTTATTTGAAACGTGTTCAGAATCAATTACAAAGACAATTAAGAATTGGTTTAAGAATGTTTAAAAATATTTATTAATAACTGATGAAGAAGAAAAATATGAAGATAAGCAATTGCAAAAATAATTCAAAAGAAATTGGTTAGAAAACCAAAAATGCTATGGCATATTGAAAAGATACATTTGATCTTTTTCCTTCTGTTCAATAAAGTTTAGGCTGGAAATCAAATGGCATCTAGGAGAATACTGGCCATTGGGTTATATTTTTCACTGTGGGTCTCCCTGTGCTAAACTAAACTACTTTTTCTCTCTCTTCACATTTAATCTGTGGCAAACAAAGCAGATTTGGTAGGCCAGAGAAAACTAGAACTTTAGTCTCTTTCAATTCCATGAGGGAAAATTTCAGTATTGAATGTGGAAACATTTTATTTTCATATTCTGTTTAACATGTTATTTTATAAAACCTTCTATTTGTTTTCCTTTCTATAAATCTCCAAAATAAATATATTAATCTGAAAATTTACACTTCAGTGCATTCTCAATGTAAATCAATATTTGCCATACCATGTCAGTCTTTTTTTCATGTATCTATGGAAACCATCTATAATTATAATATCAGAATCATTTAGCATAACATGTTGGTTTAAAGACTAAGTCTTATACATAAAATGAATCTCCAATGCTTTTGACATCATAAAGAGTTGATTTTTAATGTGAATAAAGTTTTTTGGTGTTTGTATGTTAAAGGATAATTCCCACCTCTAAAATTTTCTGGGAGGATTTTATCCTGCCCCTGGTTTTGATCAAGTAGTAATGTCCATTAGTAATCTGCAGTATGCCTCATGTCCTGCATTTGTGTTATATTCTGTGTCCTTCCTTGTGCAAGTCTTAAATAAAATTTGCAAAATAATTACATTAAGGAAGATGTATTTAGAAGCCCTTTTTAGAATCTTCTATAAAGCTAAACTCTCCGGAATCTTCATTATTTTACAATCACTCTACGCTGCATCAATTAGTTTACTTGCTTTAAGTCTGTGCTGTCTTCCCTTCAGAAGTCACATAACACAAAATGTGGGGAAAAAAATTAGATTATTCCTTCCTACTACTGAGCTACTGATCATAGACAAAATATTTCAAGCGTGTTTGAGCTGGGAGAATCTGAAGATTAGATTTATATCAAGATTAAAACATCTAAATTCCTGTTTTCTATATATATAGGTGTCCAAATATTAACATAAATCTAAGCTCCCTTTGTAGTCAATGGAGAGGTAATCCGTACAATCTGGATGGATTGTGGAACTTGGGTATCTATAGGGGTAACTTATTCACCAGCTGCTGAGACCTATTGTTCAGACCTGGAATTTATTATTGTGTGAGTTATCAATCTGTCAGTTTCCTACTCTTTAGTAGTACTATTCTCCAAAATGCTTATAGAATTAGAAAGGTTAGAAAATATCTCTGATATCACCAAGTTTAACCTCTGACAAAACACCCTGATGCCAACTAAACCATAAACCATGGACATGTGCCATATCCAGTCATTTCTTGACTTGACATTTCCAGAAATGATGAGTCCACCACCTTCCTGGGCAGCCCATTGCAAAGCATTTTTTTCCAGTGAAGACAAAGTTCTTAGTGTTTAACCTGAACCTACCCTGACACAGATTGAGGCTTTTTCATCTCGCCCTGTTGCTGGTTGCCCATGAGAAGACTCTCATCTTACTACACCCTCCTTTCAGGTAGAGAGAGATACAGCCTCTCCCGGGGCTCCTTTTCTCCAGGATAAATATGCCAAGCTCCCTCAGCCACTCCTTACAATACTTTGTGCTTCAGACCCTTCACCAGCCTTGTTGCCTTTCTGTGGATACATCCTGTCACTTAATGTCCTTTTTGTAGTGAAGGACCCAGAACTGGACGCACTAATCAAGATGTGGCTTCACCAGCATTGAGTACAGGGGGACAATCACTACCCCGGTTCTTCTGGCCACACTATTCTTGATACAAGTCAGGATAACCTTGCCATTCTTGGCCCCCCAGGCACTCTCTGCCCCATATTCAACTGTCTGTCAACCAGCACCCCTAGGTCCTTCTCTGCTGGGCAGCTTTCCAGCCACATTTCCCCAAACCTGTTGTGTCGCATGATGTTGTTCTGTGCAGGACCAAGAACTTCTCCTTATGGAATCTCAAAACATTTGCCTGTCTAGATCCCCCTGCAAAGCCTTTCTGCCCTTCACCCTCAAGCAGATCAACACTTCGACACAATAATGTCATTTCTGTAAACTTAATGAGGGTGCACTTGATCCTTTTGTCCAGGTCACAGATTAAGATATTAAATTGGACTGGTCTCAACACTGAGCCCTGGGTTATCCCACCAGTGAGCAGCTGCCAAATGGATGTACCACTATTCACTGCCACACTCTGAGCCCAGACATTCAGACAGCTTCTAACACAATGTCTCAGATGCAGTAAAGAGTCCACCTGCCCAAACCATGGGCTGCAAGCTCCTCCTGGAGAATGTCATAAAAGATTTTATTTATTTATTGATGATTTTACTGAAGTCCAGGTAGATAGATTATATCATCAGTCTTCCCCTCATTCCCTAGGATCATAAAAGGTTGGCCAAACTGGACTTGTTTTGTTTCTAAAACCAGACCATGGTTTGGTCTGATGCCCTGGTTGGTCTGTATATGCTCTATGATTGCGCTTGCGTGATTACACTCTGACCTGTTTCATAACCTTCCCTGGAACCAAGGCCAGACAACAGGCCTATAATTCTCTGGATCTTCCTTCTGATCATTCTTGTGGATGGGTACCACACTGGTAAACCCATAGTTGTCTGGGACCCCTCTCACTTAACCAGGATTTATGATAAACGATGGAGAGTGGCTTGGTGGGGTCTTCTGAAAACTTCCTCAGTATCCTCAGGGGAATCCTATCCTGCTGGCCCCACAGACTTGTGAGTGTCTGAGTGGTACAGGGAGTCACCAGCTATTTTTTCCTGGATTGTAGAAGATCTCCTGTCTACTAGTTCAGGGGGCTGGTAGTCCTGAGGATAACTGGTCTTTCAGTTAGAGACTGAGGCAAAAAAGGCATTAAATAGCTGAACCTTCTCCTCATCCTTGGTGACAATGTCCCCATGCCCAATAAAGGACTGAGATTTTCCTTAGCCCTCCTTCTGTAAACATATTTATAAAAAGACTATTAATCTTTCACAGTGTGGCCAGATTGAGCTCTAGCTGAGCTTTCACCTTTCTGATTTTCTCTCTACATGACCTAACAGCATCCTTGTATTCTTCCTGAGTTGCCTAGCCTTTCTTTCAAAGGTTATAAATTCTCCTTTTCCCCTGTGTTCCAGTGGAATCTTCCATGTTATTATCTGTTTATAATAGATGCCTCAGCCTGAATTAAAGTGCAAATGAGACGATATGCTGGTCAATAGTATGGATTCTATATAACAGTTAATACAAGGTAGAGAAATAGAAATAAATGGGGTAGCATAGGAGCGAGAGGGAAGAAAGACAGTGGGAGAAAGAGATTAAGGAAAAGATACCACCACCACCTGAATTCCTGTGTATCCCACTGGTCCTTCGTCACCCTGCTCATCTATTGTAGCACTGCAGTCATGTGAGTCATCCCACCATGTTTCTGTGATGGCTACTGTGTCACAGCTTTCCTTCTGTGCCATGACTTCAAGCTCCTCATGTTTGTTGCCTGCACAGCATTAGTGTATATGCACTTCAGCTGGGGTGATTTCACCCCTTACTCTGGGGTTACCACCCTTAGGCTCATCTCTGGAGAACCTGGTTTCATCCCCTTCCTCCTTCAAACCTAGTTTGAAGACCTCTCAATCAGCCCTGTCAGCTCCTTGCCTAGCATAATTTTCCCCCTTTTAGACAGATGAAGATCCTCCAGGATCCAAACAGGCCTCCAAATAGTTCAAAAGCGAACCAAGTAGTGGGAGGGAAGGTTTCAATGCTGGAAAAAAAAAGAAAAATCATAAAGAGGAAATATTCCCTGTCATCTTCATCAGAAACCAGGAAATTCCCTGCAAAGCAGCAGCCTTTTTAAGCAATTGCCACTGAATTTCTACATATAGGAATGCACAGTCAGATGACACATGGCTGAAGAGAATATCCCAAAGGGTAAGTCACAATAATTCTGTATTTTAAGGTGAAGGGTAGGTCAGAAGATAGCAGTAATCAAAAAGACAATTAGAAAGTAAGTGTTATTTAAAAACTTTTTCTTTGACAGGTAGTGTGGTGCACTCACTTTTATACAAATGTTGGAAGGTGAAGAACTACGATAAAAAGGCTGGTATGCTATGCCTTAAATGAAGGCAATGTTGAAATTAGAAACTTGATGAGAGAACAATTATAATAACAGAACAGTATAGAATTATGCTACCAAATGCATAGAAATTAGAGCATGAAACATAATAGGGGTCAATTAAAGGTGTAAATTTAAGAGTTCTTGGAATTAAACCAAATTGATAAACTTTCTACCTCAAGTACCAGAAACTTCATTAATTGAAACTCTTAGGCCTAAACAATAGGAGTATTGCAGTCTGCCTACATTGCTACCCAAAAAACTAGAGAAGTGAAATGGACTGGTATATCCTGAAACAAGTCTGGAAGAGCCTGAAAGAAATACAGATTACCTCAATTTTTCTATGGAGAAAGGCCAAATCACAACAGGTGATACCAGTAATTGTACTATAAGGTACTTATCTTCAGAATCCCTACTGAAGTATCAACAGCCAAAGAATTTATAGCTAAACTTTAGTATGAACTAGGTGAAAATGAGAACCCTTGGTAAAAGGAAGCTAAATGTGACATCTGCTTTGGAGAATTGCATGCTTGCAGGAAGTCCAAAAGGCATTGAAGAATAGACTGGTAGCATAGTGCTAGTTCATACCCATTTATGAAATGATAGAGAAATCTAAAAGGAGCCCCAGCATGGCCAAACACCGGAGGCAAAACTTAATAATAGTAAGAAGCATTTGAACAAAGAAAAGTATAACAAAATCTGAGAGACAAAAATGTAAACATAGTTGGGCCAGAAAATAGTTTAATGAGCAGTTATGAAAAGGAGTCAAAACTAGTACTAGCTTCCTGACACATGAGGAAAAAGAAGCCTCCCATTAGCTGGAATATCTGTGGACAGTAAGCATAAAAGGAATTTGTGGAAAATATAATTACATTGTAGAAAAGGTAAATTAATTTGTTACAGAAATATTTGCCATGAAGAAGATGGAGACATTGCCACACCAGAACTTTTTCAGGATGGGGACTTGCTGGAAAATCTGAAATTGAAGAAACAGACTAAAAAGAGTTACAAATAGCATTCACCTGGACACCTACAGCTCAACAGACTTTCTAGGATTTTTAGGACAAAATAGGTGACATGCTAAAGTAATAGCTAATCTTGGTCCATTGCCCCTGTGTTCCTCATGTTGAGTGTGGGTGTGCATGACACCAAACTTTAGAAAAATGTTCCATGGATTTACTATATATTCTATGTTCTATGTGTTTGTGAATCACTTCCAGAACCTGTATAAACTTCTTTCATCCAACACTTTTTTTTAACAAGGGGTCCCATAGATGTGCTGCCTATTGTGTGGAGGGGGAAAAGAATCAAAAACTAACAACCACTTTTGCTTTTTTAAACCCTAGTGGAATAAAGTATCTCACCTACCACCATAAGGTATTTCAGATATATCTATAAACTCTGTCCTTTTGGAAATTTCAATTAAACCATTCCCCTTCATATTTATGGTTTCAATGAAACCATTCCCCCTCAATATTTTCTTTTATAATTTATTTGTTTTAATTATTATTTTGAGAATAATATTGAGTAATTTACTGGTTGCACAGCACAATTTCATTAAAATAGATTCCAATTCCAATATATATATATTTAATAAAATTAGGAAAGATAGACTTGAAGGAAAAAAATGGTTTACAAGAACTTTGGTCTCTTTTCAAACAATAATAAAGACTTTGATGTACAAATAATATAGCACTTTAATCTTTTGCTGTTATATTTTTTTTAACTAGAAATTCACTGCTTTGAAACACATGTTGTTTCATTAAATCTTTTAGGAAATCTAGTCTGATTAGGGGCAACATGCTAAGTCCATCTTGTAAGAGGCATTAATGAGATTGCCTTCAGTTAAGTGCAGTCTTTGTGTTCAGTGAGATGTATAAAACAAGGAAAAACGTTGCATAACTAAAATTTTTTAATTGTTGGCTTTGACATTTCACATCCATGCAGGTTAGAGAACTAGAGTTGATGCCGAATTTTGCCCCAAAAGGCGAGAATAGACTGCCCAAAGACAGAATTTGAGGCCTATAGGCAGGAGGTATTTAATCCACAACGCGTTGGAGAAATCCTAAATGGATTTCTACCTTATGAACCGCAAAAGCAGGTTTTTATACAATTTTGAACAAGGATTACATCATTTATTACATGCATATTCATAGGTAGGCAGGAGTATAGGTGGAGTCTTCCGGGAATTCTTGGTCTTCCTTAGTAAAATTTTAAGCTTTTCCTAATTTGGGCAGCTTCCTGTTATTCCTAGCATGTTTTTCCATGGCTTGGCAGAAGTTACTGTTGTACTTGGCTTGATTCTATCAGCTTGGCAGGTCACTTTAACTTATTGGCTTTCACTTCTGCTTTCTTCTTCAAATATTGTTTTCTTCTTCAAATATTCTAATTCCAAAGTTTCTCCTGTGAGTGTATTTTAGATTATTTATTAACTTAGTTCTTCCTAACAGTGTATTTTAGGTTATTTATTAACTTCTGCGATTCCCTTTTTAAATGTCTTTTAATTCTTTTATTTCTCAGAAATTATTGTTCATTTAATAATTGGCTTCAGAGTAATAGCCTCATTTTAATGTAAATTTTTGAAGCTGTAGCTAGGTGTATGCATAGTCTGTGTGTGGTTGCGTACCAAAGACAGTGTACAGCAAGAATTCCTGTGCACAGAGCACATTGTTTGAAAAGGGCTGGCATGTAGAGCTCTGCTGAGCTAGCACTTGGAATACCAGGCTAGCTCTGGTTCTTAGTATACACCTGCAGAAAAAATGTGTTTGATATTGTACTCATTTCAAATTATGATATTTATGTGTATAAAGCTATATAAATATAAATTTTTTGCAGGAGCTCTCTGTTTATGAATAGCTAAAGGTTGCAGCAATTTTGTATTCATAGCATAAACATATATTAAAAATTCTAGATACTTAAAGCCTTACAATGCTATTTGTAGTAAATAACAAATAATGCGAAAACTGAAGGTGTCTTTAAAATATCTATTGATGTTGATACTGTATGATCTACAGACTTATCCTTCATGTATGAAATCTTCCCGTAAAGAAATCTGAACTGTTCTAAAAATACTCTTTTCACTTCTCCTCCTTCCAATATCATACTGTATCATTTATTTTGATAGTATGTAAGTTTCCTCCACATCCAAACCTGTTAAGAAAATTACCAGAAAGTAATTTACGGTTTCTGACTCGGCTTTGAGTGCCTTTGACCTCTTCCATTGTCACATATTGTAAACTGAATTTTTTTTAATCCAATACTGTGTCTCACCTAGATTTACATAAAAGTCACTATATATTATGACATCAAAATTTTGCCATATTTTTTTTTCTGCTGAGAGAGTTGCATATGCTTCATAAAACATTTTTTATAGAACTGTAGGGAATTCCAGACAAGGTATGCAATAAAAAGGAATATGCTTTGTCAATCAGCATCCAAGAATTCTGTGTCTTGCAAAAGTACTTACAGGACTGATTCTTATCAATACTTTTGTTCCAGTTTCTTCAGAAATATTAGCTCAAATAATTACCCCTATCATATTTGCTGACACTGAAACTTCTACACATTTCAGAAGTTTGGTCTTATTCAAATTGAATCAAATCCATTTTTACTTTAAAGGCTGGATTTTAGTATCCTCAGAATTTGAAGTGATGGTCAGAAAACTAATTTTCAGAGCAGTTTATCTATTTGTAATGTATTGTGTGCTCACTCTTCATAGTTTTCTGTGTGCACAATGAGTAATAAAAATGTTTAAACCTCAGCAATCCCTGAAGCAGTAAGCTGGTTACAAAATTTAAAAGCTATAGTTTGAGTTCAGCAATAATTTTTGGGGCATTTTTTTTTTTAACCTGTGATTTTTGAAAAAAGTAAATTCAGAAGTTCTGATGATTAAAATATATTATTTATCTTTCCTCTGGAAATTCTAATATTAGTAAATACTGAATTTTTAATTATTTCATTCAGTTTATTTCTGAGTCAACATTCATAATTGATCCCAGACTCTTATGTTAGCCTACCCCAGGCAAGATAGTGTTTTTTTCTACCACAGATTAAATTGAGATCTTTATATGTGGAACCAGTTTAGATCATATGATATTTTGTATCATCAATTAATTTTGAAAGTGATGACCATCTCTTTGTTGATCACACCTCATAAGCTCTGAATTATCTGCAGTAAAAGTAAAAATTCTGTATACTTTTTGAAAATACAGTATTTTTTCTCTGTGTCAGGTAGATTTTTTAACAACTCTATTATATAAAAGATAGTCAGCTATGATATTCTCTCAAATTCAAGAGGATCTGAATCTTTTTAACAAGTAACCAGATATCAGATTATATTTTTGATGTACTGTATTCACTGTCGTACACCCTGAACCAGCTGAGATACTGCAAATTGTAATATGTATTTCACTGTCACTTTGCCCAAGAAATTTGTGGCATATGACACATTTTGAAGCTTTCTATCATTTTCCAAAATACAAGTCAGCAACAGCATTCTTATCATGTTCATTGATTTTAATACTTCAGTTCATCTGTTTATTTTCTGTCTCCAGATCAGCCCTTTGACAGATGCCAGAATCTGTACATGTCAGTTCATAAACAAGAAAAGGAATCACTGAGGGGGTTATTCCCATCTTTGAAAGAGAAATCAGTTGAGGTTAAAAGTGAACCTCTGGAGTTAAGAAGAAAACTTTGATTGGTTAAGTTAGAGCAGTCCAAGAAGCTTTTTTTTTAAATAATTTTCCTTTAAAAAATAGATACTGATAGCAGTTGCCAGCAAGAACAGGAATATTATGATAAAAAAATGTCAGATTGAAAATTCAACCCCTTTGAAAAAAAAAACAAATGCTGACTGATTATGACTATGCTCAGTAATAGTAATGATTGCCATAGCATTGAGTACCTGGCTACTGGTATAAATATTGCAACAACTCTCTTAGACTTAAAATGGTCATAGATAGTTTTAAAAACATTTTTAAAATAATTTCTGCAGTGAGCCAATTCCCTGAACACACTGTTTTGGCACGAAGATTATTAGCTGTAAAAAGGAAAAAAAATAAGAGTGATAAGATTAAATGAGGGAGTTAGTATGCTTCTATCTAAACATTTGTATACAATGATCAAGTCATTAGTACTGCCATTATGCACAGCATGAAAGCTCTTACCTTACTATTGAACTGAAGGAAATGTTGAATAATTGTAGTTTATGAAGGGAAAAGATAAACGTGAGAAAAGTGTTTCTTAGTTTCTAAAAGTTGCCTTCAAAAATTATGTGGAGCACTGACTACTCATCTGTAGTGATTTCCCTTATTTTTAAATTTAATTAAAGATACACCATTTCATACAAGACCTTTATTGAGAAGACCCTTCACTTCATCCCCACATTGTTCCCTTGTATTATTGCAAGTGAAAGCTTATTATTCTTCATATACCAAGAAATAAGTTTCTGAGTGGGGGGTATAAAGATAACTAAAGAAGCTGTCTAGAAGGAAAGGAAAGCTTCATTTACGGAGCGCAAAACTTCTCTGGTCAGAGTGAGACATCTTTAATGTCTCCTTGAAGTTTGCTTGGGCAACACTGAGGCTTAGCTCCTGCCCTCCGGGGTGGAACTGGATATTGTCCTGATAGTTAGCTGGAAGATCTATCCATCCCAAGTAATGATAGATGGCTTCAAAAGAAATAGAGCCTGCTGGAAGAAATTATGGAACTTACTAAAATAGTATTTCTTTGGATGTTAGAGGACTTTATTTACCCTTAGGAGGAAGAAATTGGATGCACTGAAATACAATTAAATATAATTACTACAAGCTTGGTCTTCAAGTCTCAGTTGAAGTTCCTTCAGAAAAAGTTTAAAGTGTATCATTGAAAGGATAGTTTCTTTTCTTCTCCCGTTCTTTAGTGTATGTGTCAAAATTGACCCGATAAGGCCCTGATTTGAGAAAATACCTCAACACAAGCTGATGTCTTCTTAACTGTAATGGGAAAGGTACGTGTTGATTATCTAACAGAACCAAGTCTAGATTCTGATGAGACTTAACATGCTCTTGCTCTTGTTTTTCTGAACATAGGTAAAATTTTCAACCAGCAATATACTACTTGCTAAGACACATTTATGACCTACAGCAGTCCTGCTGTTATTTTAAAAATATTAGTTTTAGTGGGCCATAGAACAGAATAAATCAGTGTATCAAGGATAAGGAAGTATACGAATCTCAGTAATGAAAATTAAATGGCTGTGTAATTTTAATTTTTTTTTATATAGAAAATATATGTCAGAGAAACATTTATCTTTTATTATCATATAAAAAGTGAGGGAATAATATGAAGATTATTAAACAAAGGAAATAAAAACATAAATATGAATATTCATTGTTCCATTCTGGAACGCTATGACATCAAAGCTCTCCTCAATTTTTCTCCACACCAAGCTTTAGAAATTTTTGGACTTCAAAAAGCACAGGATTCTTATGACAAATAATGTAAGAGCAGGGACTGAGTGAATCTTAAGGTGAAAGGAGATTGTTATGTCTTGCTGCAGCACGAACAAATGGAAGAAGTGAAAGGACACATTCCTTGCCTGCTCATGATATTCACTGAAGTAGTGCTGTATTCTGAAAGTTGCACATGAAGTTTTCACCGAACCTCTAAAGACTGCTAGCTAAGCCATAAACCACGATTGCAATTCAGTGATTAGGAACCACTTAAGAGTATGGCACTTGAAGCGAAGAATGGAAGAATAAGTTACTATCAAATTTTAATGCATAAAACAACCTCACAGTTCGGCCCATTTGCTTTCCAGTCTTAAAGTGAAGCATACCAAAGACAATTCAAAACATTCTGAATGCACCCAGGTGTAAATACACTTGAATGCAATTACCAAAGGAAATTATTATCTATAAACAAAGTACCAATAGTCACTTAATCTGAGCCATGAAATCAACCTTTCAGGCTGCTTATTGCTAATAGAGTTTCTAGATAATTATCTGTCTCAAAATAAGATCTTCGGCACTGAAGGTCTGATCCTGATATGCTCCAAACACATAAACACTTGGGCACTGGCTTCCATTATAAACAAACTTGCCACTTTGATCTATATGAGTTACTGTATTGAAATGCCTAGTCAAATACAGGATGTGCGACCACAGCTGCTAGACCCTGCTTTAGATTCCTGGCCCATGGAACATTCCCCACATGATTAGGACATTTGTGTCTGTCTTTTCTTTTCCCCTCTCTATTTTTCTCACTGTCTATTTTAAGCTCTGCAACCTCACTTTTTACTACTGTCTCCAATCTGAGAATCAGTGGTACTGCATAGAGCTTTCTGGTTGAAAGAAAGAAAACTAAATAAAATTGGAATCAACCTCAGGCATATTAGTTATTCTAATATGGAAACTTCTCCTTAAAATCCACCGAAGTGATCATTGTCATAAAACATTTCAATGTAGAGAGGAGCATTTCCAATTAGACAAATTTGTTTTTCTTTAAAGATTTCCCAAGGTACTACTGTAATGAAATACAAGGGGTTTTTTAGGTCAGTTTGGGGTTCTTTTTTTGGTTGGTTGGTTTTGTGTGGGGGGAGGTATGTGAGGGGATGTTATTACTACTATTTTATTTTTGGAGTGGAGCAATTAAGACTCTTTAGAAATGCAGAATTTAAGAACAGTCTTATTTCTCATTTTCCACTTTAATAGTGGACTCAAATGGCAATATTCAGCTCTTGAGTTCCAGGTACAGATACAGTATTCTAATGCTCTTTCAGGCTTCAGGCTCAAGTTTGGAGTTCTGCATATCATAATACTACCTTTACTGGCAAAATCCAGAAGAAAACCTGCATTCAACCTTGTTGTTCCAAACACCAGGATATATCACTTGTGATTATCCTTAAACCCATATTTTTCTGTACTCTAATACTGCACAAAAGCATGTCTCCAAAAACAATATCCTTAAAAATCATCTCTACAATGTCTTTGTACGCATGCCCAATTACATCTGTGCATAAACTCTCCATAGTGTGCACTCACTAAGTTGTGTTAATTATTGATTCCAACTCTTTGCTAAAAGTTTTGTTTAGTGCACTGGAGTTTGACTAATACACATGGACAGTACCATACCACTGGGTCTTAAATATCTGGATAAATCAGGATGATTTATTGATGCAGGATGATTTCCTCTTATAAACAGTATAAGAATGAAGGTTCTACTGGAGAGATGGGTCTGAAGTGCAGCACATATCTGTGTGATCAGCACATATCTGATCTAAACTGAACAAAATAACACCTTACAACTTCTTAAACAGCTAGCAATTGCTTATAAAGTGGCCAGTTTCATATTTTGATTTTTTTAGAGATTGGTGACACTACATATAGAAGCTAAAATCATAGTTTAAGCTTGAAGAGTTTCTGTTATTTATCTCAAGCATTCAAATATAGAGAGATTTTTGAGTATTTGCTTCTCAAATTTCAAGTTCCCCTCTGTATCAAAGGAAGTGAAAATACATTTTTTTACTCCATTGCTGATAAATAAGGAAGATTTTCATGTAAGGTTGTGACTCCAGAAAATATGGCTCTGCTAAACCAGGAAGAAATAAAAACATTACCTACTGTGAGGATAAAATCAAGGAATTAATGGATTTTTCAAATGTTATGGGAGATATTTTGTGAATATGTCATTTAGAACTAAATAGGTACTAAGCATCTGCTAATGACTTTTCAGATTTGAGGCATGCTGGAGGTATTTCAAAGAATATTCTAACACTGTTTGAGAGATCAGACAGTACAAAGGGAAGGCTGCATATAGATCTGTTTCTCTGGGCTTTTTTGTATAAAACAACAATAAAATCTTTAACGTGTTTTGTGGTGGGTTAGCCCTAGCTGTGTGCCAGGTACTCACCAAAGCCTTTTCTTTCTTCATCTGGACAATGGAGAGAAAATAACACAAAAGACATATGGTTCGAGATAAGCATGGGGAGAAATCACTCACCAATTGCCCTCCTGGTAAAAACGACCTCACTTTGAGAAATTACTTAATTTATTGTCAATCAGATCAGAGTAGAAAAATAAAGAAATAAAGTCTTTAAAATACCTTCCCTTCTCCCCTGCCTTCTTCCAGAATTAAAATTTTGCCCTTTTGAGCTCTACTTTCCTCCTTGCTGCGGTGTAGGGACACAGGGAATGAAGACTGTGGTCAGATCATCACATCATATCTCTGCTGCTGCATTGTCCTCATGTAAACGACTCCTCACACTCTTTCCCTGCTCCACTGTAGGGTCCCCCCCACAGGAGCTCTCCATGAAGTTCTGGGTCTTTCCTACCGGCTGAAGTTCTTCATTAACTGCCCAAGCCTGAGTCCCTTCCATGGGGAGCAGTCCTTTAGGAACAGCCTGCTCCAGGGTGGGTTCCCTAAAGGATAACAGGACCTGCCAGCAAACCTGCTCTTGCATGGACTTCTCTTTCCCTAAGCCCACAACTCCTGCCAGAAGTCCACTTCAGCATGAGTTTACTGCATCCTTTGGGCATTCATCTGCTGTGATGTGGCTGTCCTCCAAATGTGTTCACACTCCTTTCTCCTTTCTCCAGGAGAAGTTGTTGCATGATTTTTCCCCCTTCTTAAATATGTTATCCCAGCTATCACAGCTGCTGATGGGCTCAGACTTGGCTGGTGAAAGGTTCATTTTGGAGTCAGTTGGCACTGGTTACATCAGACATAAAAGAATCTTCCAGGAACTTTTTACAGCAGTCAGCTTGTAACCTCTCTACAACTCCCACTATAAAACCCAACTGTGCAAACCCAAATAATTTCTTAAAGAAAATTTGATTTATAAGCAAAAACAAATCAGTACGAAGTTATTGTGCAAACTATCACTAAGTAATTGTGTTAATTCAACATTTAAAGCAGTCAATTTCTTCAAACAGGAGCATAAAATTATATTCTAGGATAGGAATTGTGGATAATATTTATTTATATGCAATATAATGAGCATAAAAATAACAATTGTCTTCTACTGAAAGACAAGAAATAAATGATAAAAGATTTACTAAACACAGTATGTTTCAAATTCTTAACCTTAGATTTTCTAATGTAACATTTCAATAATTTAGTCATTGTCAGCTATTCAGGATTTTGTAAATGCTGTGCACACTTGGTTTTTCTAAACCTGTTGTGGATTGATGCATTTCTTAAAAAATAAATGGTGATGGTTGTTGTGTGATGTCATTTGAGTCAATTTCTTTTTTCCCCTAAATCTAAAAGCTTTTTGTATCTTCAAGTGCCTACATATTTTAGCTGTTATAATCAAATAACAAACAATAATTCTTGTTATCAAGAAATGATTGAGAATGTGTGGCATTTTTTAATTTTAACAGTTTATGGCGTTATAATCAGGATTTGATTTTAGATCATTGTTTCACTTTGATATGTTATGACTGTACTTGGGAAATAAGGAGAAATTCTGCTGCCTCTTCATGAGAAAAAATGGAAAGTGTGGAACAGAAATTCAATCAAGCAAGAAAGAATAATTACAAAAACTTGCTTTCTCAAATAGAACTCAAAAAATTGTGTGATATAAATTCTGCGATATAAAGATTAAATCACAGTGTCTACAGCATTGCAATATTATATTATTGCATTTTCTGGGAGAAATACCAAGTAAGAGAACTTAGTTCAGCAACTTGTTTTCTGTGAACTTGGGCTGAATAATTTTGCAATCCTTTTTTCTCTTTTGATATGGTGTGAAAAAACAGCAATTAATAGAAAATATATAGAATTTCTACAGAGAGCTGACATGTAGAAGACTAGGTCAGTTCTGACACGGAGTTGAAATATATAAATTATTTCAGCTGATAATGCCATTGAAGAAAATGAAGCAAGGATTTCTTAGGTTAATATCAGAGAATAAAAATTACTTTATTAGAAACATGACAGAAAGAACTCTTAGATTTTCCATTTTGTCTGTGTATACCACTGAGATTCATAAAACTCTCCATCATTCCTTGTCTCCCTAAAATATGTCTCTGTAACTGCGTATGTATATGATATGCAGATTTACCACTCTTTTATGTTTTTAGGGTGGGTTGAAGTATGCTTTTTTATCTTCTATGTATCAAGGAAATTGACACCAAGTATCATTTTCTGTTGTGAGAAAAGTAATGTACAATTAATTGGATCATGGAAGCGTATTGAACATCATCTGCAGAAAAGTTTATTACCAGCCCTTTTGTACCGTGTCTTATGACTGTTTGCTGCTTTCCACTGGAGAAAATTATGATAGACTTGTAAACTCATATCCAGTCAAGAACCTTTTCAAGTTTACAATGACTCAGTAGTACTCTTTGGCGTGAGCAAAGATTGAATATAAACTGAGTGACGACAAGCCTAACCATAAAGGAATATAGATTATTTTTCTAACTTGAGATGTGATCCAGTTAAGCATACACAAATTATTACAGAGGCAGCAGTGGATATCATCTCTATTAAACTCCCCCCAAGCTCAACTACTTTACTGACACAGGAGACATGTTCAAGGAGAAAGTGGTAAAGATGTGGCATTGAGGCTAAAAAACAAACACAGTGGAGAGGACCTTAAGAAACTTTCCCTGAATTGTAAAAATTGGAAGCATATCTGGAAGTGGGAATATCTGAAGACTCTTACCACTCATGCAAAGAAGTGCAAAATAAAAGTGGAAGATAAGTTCCTTGAATTTGTATCTTAACAGAAAATTGTTACAAAAGATATGAAACCACAATAGCTGAAATGCATTTCAGCTTTTGTGTTCTATATGTACATGAAAAAAAAGGAGTTCCAATAACAGAAGATTCTTAAAAGCAAGAGTTGATGTTTATGTAACCTCAGTGCTACAGGAAGAATTCAGATAGAAAACTTTCAATATATTTGTGGAGAGAAAGAGGGAGAAATCATCTTCCTCTCTAGGCTTCAATGCTTTTTCTTTCTTTTTAAGAGTTCGTAAAATGAATTTTGACAAACTTTCCCTACTATAGGATAATTTGGTACGTTTTTCTTACCACAGATATTTTGGAATTGTATAGACATTTGGTTTGACTTAATAAAAAGAATGTAAATATTTTAACCACTTTAAAGGGTTGATAAAATGAACAGTTTAAGTTCATCTGAGAATGCATGGAAAGACTAATAACAAGGAAATAAGGAGGCTGCTAACATAAACTAAGGTAGTTGCTTAAAAGTCCATCTGTTTCAAGAGCAGAAAAAACACTTTAGTGATTTCTGATCCTATATTCTTCAACTTCTTTATTACTCTTTCCCTCTCTCCTTTCCTCTTTCTAAAATGTTATGTAAAATATCTATATTACATATAGAGAGATATAAAACCATTCTAGTTCTTAATTATCAAAAGTCAATTTAAACGTGGAAGTGTCAGCCAGAGAGGATTTTTTCTTAGGCCAGTATGGTTTAATACCTTTATCAGTAGTTTGTTGTGTGGGGGAAAAAAAATTGCTAATAAGGTTTTCCTATGATGTACAATTGTTCCAGTGGAAAAAGGGAACATAAATGCAACAAAAATTCAAAACCTTGCTGTAGGAAAAGTGTAGCATTTGTAATAATTACTTTGTGAGAAGCTCTATAGTTGGAAGTGACGACGCTGAAATTAATAACTATAAATAACCACTTTAACCTTCTAATGAAATTGTTGTTTGAGATAAAAGTGACTTTGTTATCTAAGCACAGGTACAGCAGTTCCTGTGTAAGGCAAGTTGGTTTCATCCCCAAGCACCATATTAAGTTTTAAAAAAAGTATTTAAAATTTTTTAAGCTGAAAATACCAAAGCAGAAAAAATTATGAAATTAAAATAATATTTTAAAAGAAGAG
Organism: Setophaga petechia; assembly: GCA_024362935.1. Taxonomy (NCBI): domain Eukaryota; kingdom Metazoa; phylum Chordata; class Aves; order Passeriformes; family Parulidae; genus Setophaga; species Setophaga petechia. The sequence continues at coordinate 422,108 of JANCRA010000150.1, forward strand.
AAGTATCTCAATCTTATTAAATAGAAATTTTATTTGGCTTCATAATTGTTTACAGGCATATAAATGAGAAGGTTATTTCTGATAGGAGCTGATTAATCTATCACACAAGTGCAATTACAGGATGAGGCACTTTATGCACTGGAGTATATGTTTAACTGCAAGGGCAAGAATAGGACTGATGTGGTAAACATGGGAACCTGCAATTCAGAAAGCCTGAAAACCTTCAAAGAGTAGTGGGAAGGCAGGATTCACACCATAGAAAATGACATTCCTTAGAGGGGGTTGTGAAGGGTTCCCTGCTGCTGAGGAAAAGGTTAAATGTCACTGTACTAAGACAGACTGAAGAAAAAGGCCCACATTAGTGATAAAGTAGTAAAAGGTGTGAAAGAATACTTGTGTTAATCTGTTCTTTTTGTCTATAAAATGTGTGATTTTGCTTTTTTAAAATCTGCTTGTTCTAGCTTTTTTCTTCATGTTTTTCAACTTTTCTAGTTGTCTTTGTTTTAAGAATAAGAATGCAGATCTACCTCAAAAATCAGGTTGGTGTGTGACCCTGAGATTATTTGATTTACTGCAAGTACAATCATTGATTATTCTATCAAATTTGTTATTCAGGAAATAACATCTGTATTCTGAGGGGCGAAGCCAATCATTCAGTATTTAGAGGATCCAAAGTAACGAGTTTTATGGATACAACTGGGGAAGTACTTTCTCGAGATTTTGCTTCTTCAAGCAAGATTTGAACTGAACATCTGAATTTGTCTTCCAGTTAGATGTCAATATGGAGAAGACATCATCATTATCTCTGTAAGTCTTAAAGAGCAGTGGGACTCGGTTTTCATCTCTGTGATACAGGCATTGTGAGAAAGGATAGAGGTTGCCTTTTTTTCAGTAAATATCTTTTTCAGTTTTACTTTCAGTGTGATGTTTAATTCAGGAATAACTTTGTAATTAATTTATTTGCAATAGCTGCATATAGCACAGACCTTGAAAGAATCACAAACACAACTGATAAGATTATGTCATGCTCCAGATAAGAGATGGATCTTCTTTTATACTGAAAAATAGAGAAATCACACATAGATGAAGGAATAGCAAGCAACTGTATAGACAATCTTGTTATTGTCTTTTCCTTGGATATACATGGCACTCAGTTTTCCCATCTGGGGTACTGATATGTTCAGTGTATAAAATATCTCATTTACTCAGCTTTTCACTTGAAAACTACATATCTTGGCAATGTTTGAGGAACATAATGCACAATGAAAGGAATAGCTTGTAAGCACAAGGCCCCATTGCAGCTTATTAGCAGAACTGTGTCCTCAGTAGACTTCCAAGGATTTGGAGAGACTGAGAACTGGCAAGCAAATTCTTATTGTTGAATGAGCAGCCACTCTAATGAACCCAGAAAGGCTCTGCTTAGCATAGCCTCTGGTGTGGCTCACATGGATTGAATTTTAAATGAAACTGGTGTAAAACTGCAATGCATTCATGCACTGGTGTATTATGTAGGTTTAATTTATTGTGACCTGAGAAGAACATTGCAATAAAACCACCCAATTTTTTTTTCATTAATAATGCCAGCAAATTAACTTATTAACACAAAGCAGAAGAGCTCTCTGGAGTCTTAAATTGTTATGGTTTCATTTAAAACATCTTCTAAATATTAAAAAACATAATTTTAGAATTATATGCACTGAGGGTTTACAGATATTTAAACTACAGCAGTTTTGATAATCACAAGGTGATATCTAGAAGGTGTGCAATGTGTCCCTTGAAAGAATAAATTTTGTATTTTATCCTAACATATAAATATCTGTAGTCTGTTATCTTTTACCAATTTTAAGATTGGAATCTGAAACTGGAAGAAGGTGGGTCTGCTCCTTATTTTGTGCAGATAAATTTGTCTGGTTAATTCTTCTTGTACTATGAGAGTGAAGGAGTCTTTCCATTATGCAGTGGAATAATAGTAGAACAAAGTCTGATCTTGCAGAAGTCACTGTAGTGACTGTATGTTTTCTTCCTCTATCCTTCCAGTGTGGGCAGCAACATTGGAAAAAAACAGATGGACCCAGACTATTAATATGGGATTCTGTGGCTGATGTCATCAGCACAATTTTATATTTTTCAGTTGATCACATAGTACCAGGCCTTGTTAGGATTCACCTTCCTGAAAGGGAAAGAGGGTCTCTGCTTATGAGCTACCAGGACTTACAGAGTTTACAGAGCTTTAAACGGACCTGAAAGGAACAGAGCAGAATCCAGGCTTGCCTGTGCTAGAAAGGGCCCTCAGCCTGTAGCTCTGCAGCACATGAGAAGCCTTACAGAGATGAGCTAGAGGCTCCTGAGGTAAGGGAATGTATGAAACCACATAAACACTAGAGAAATACAACAAAGGAATTAAGGTGTGTTCCTCTAAGAAGGTGACACATCTGTCAAGGCAGCTGAAGTGCCCTTATACCAATGTACATAACATAATCCACAGAAGAGGAGCTGGAAACCACTCTGCTGCAAGATGTCCTTATAAAACTTTCATGTAATGTGCCTGCAAAAACAACTGCTCTTCTTATTTTATACATGGCATCATTACTCAATGAAACCTTTGGGGTTTTTAAACAGAGGTATGCAGGAAGAACAACTTTGTAAGATCTGTTGGACTTCTTATGCATAATGTTTTCAGAACAAAAGAGGAACTAGGTATGAGAAACTACAAAATTCCAATCTGGCTCCTGTTGCCATTGTTTCTGCCTTATACAAGAAGTTGGAAAGACTACTTCTCTTACTTGTTTAATCATTGTTGGTGAAATGTTGTCACTGATGAAAAAATTTCCATTCAAAATACAAAATAGAGTTATGATGCTATTTTTTTACTCATACTATTAACTTTAATTCTTTTTTTCTTTTCTTTAGGTTTTTTTTGTGTTGGTGTTTTTTTTTTTTTTTTTTTTTTTTTTTTTTTTTTTTACTTGGGAATGTCAATTCAAGGCAACAGCTGAACTACGTCAAGTGAGCTGAAGAACCCAAAAATCAGGTCAAAAGAGAACTCCTGAATATGACTCAGAAAACATAAGAAACAAATATGTTTTGTTTTTTTCATTCCTCCTAAGTTGTTCCTGACAAACCACTTCATACAGAAAGCTGTCAGACTATCCATGAGATGTCAGTTCAGAAATTGGTGCAGACATCTCTGAGCTTGCAATGATTTTTGACAAGTATGTAAACTCCATTAGTTGCTGCAAGAAGAATTGTTCTAAGCAACCTCTTTTCCAGGAGATATTTTTCAAAACACCTCCCTGAGGAAATACTTTACACATGGTCACAGTTGTCCTGAAACAGCTTGTTGAAAGCTGTTGATTTAATGTGGATGACACTATTATGGTGATGGTCAGCAATATGTAACAAGAAGCTATAGAACTATAGAATTTATGCCAATGTAGACTAAGAAAACCATTTGCTATGTTTGAACCAAAAAAGCACAGTAGTGTCTTTCAATTAACTAACCTTATTAGAATAGTTATAGCCGAAGGACAACATCTGTTCTAGGATATGTGGTTTAACATTTTAAGTACAAATGCTGATTTAAGAAGGTTGGCAGAAGGACTTTGATGATACTTATCACATTAAATTTACTTTTTAAATTTTAAATTTCATTTTTTTTCTCAAATTTCTAACTCAAACTTTCTTTTATTTAAAAACAAATTTACATTTTTCATTTCAATTGCAAAAGTATAAATCTTGATTTTTACTTTACTATTGCTGTTGCTCCTTAACAAGTAATGCCCCCTAAACAGAAATTTTGTTAGATGCAAGAAAGGGGATCTTTTATACTGAAACGCAGGAAGCAGTAGGAGAAAGAGAAGAACTCCAATGTGAAGAAAGAAACCACGACATTAAGGATGCAGAGCTATTTTTGATTGTTGGTTTTGCAATACTTTCATTTTGATTTGATTATCTCAAATGACTCACTGAGTCAGAATAAGAATCCTAAATTATAATAATGCTCCTTTTAGTTGTTTTAATACAATATAAGTTGAAGAGCTTTTGATTGTTTCTGAGGTGCAATTTCACCATTGGCTTATGCCTGTTGGAACTTGTGCTGCCTTCAAGGCGAGTGGTTCCACTCCATCCTTGGGCACCCTCTCAGGAATTCACTTGAGTCAGTTCAAACAATTGTGCAGGCATGCCTGTAGAACATAATGTCATTGATCCTACTGAGAATTATGAAGAGTAAATAATTAGTTCTTGGTCTGTTCAGGAAATTGATGCAACTACCATGTGGCCACAGGCCTCCTAGACCTGACACCGGGGAGATGGAGACTGGAGAAGAACATAACTTTTTTGGTACAGGTACAAATTCAAATCAACCTTCACTGGCAAGTCTACTTACAAGGCCTCCATTTAAATATAGATAGATGTGTATGTATATATATGTATGTATAAATCTGTCTACACACACACACACACACACACACACGTATATATACATACAAAATTATGTGCATGCCTCTGTACAATATTGTAGTCTTTTGGCTTTCTGATTATGAAGCAAATGTTTTCTAATTATGAACCGAATTTTCCAAAACTTTTGAGTGTCCATAGTAGGTGGTATCAGTGACTTTTTTCTTTAGAAATCCATAGGGAGATCTTATGCTCATCATTATTATGCACCTAAGTTATTTTGAATTTTTTGACATAAAAAAAACTGTTTCACAACTCATGAATAAAAATATTTTCCAGAAAGATTAGGTCTCTGTTGGACTTCATAAAAGGCAAGCAACAAGGGATTTGTAGCTCAAACTCCTCGGGATTCCTTTCTGGACAAAGAGTTCCATTGGATTTCCAAGGCTAAAATAGAGCTCTGAAGACCCCAAATGTTTGTTTGTTGCTGGCAAGTAAAAATTTTTTTTTGATCAGCTAATTGAAATTGGGGCTTTAAGTTCAAGAACGGCAAAAAAATATTATTTATTAAAAAACATTGTTTGAAACAAAATCTCTTGCATTTTTCTGTAACTTGAATTTTACTAGAGCTTTCATTTTTATTAAGTGTTGATATTCTCATCTTGCAGTACTTTAATATTCTATTTTTTTTCTTACATCTTCTAATTTCAGCTGAAATCTCTGCAAGCACCACTTTATCTTTCTTATGATTTCCATTTTCAAACTGCTTCTCTATATAGTCTTTCTATTTGTATTGCCACAACTGAGTAATACTATTTTTTTCCCCTTCAGTGAAGGCCAGTGAATTGGCTTTGGTTCACTATTAAAATAGACCTGAGTTAATTTACATGCACTTGGACCTGCCTGAATGGCTAGGAAATAACTACTGTGTATGAACATAACTACAAGAAAAACTGAGTAGAGGCATGCAATTTTCCCCACAAAATTACAGCAATGTAAAACTGTGGTCTTTCAATATGGCTTAATTTTTTATAATGTACTCAATATACAAGTGTTGGAAATAGGCTGTTCTAGCTAAAATATGGATTCCAGTATTTTCACTGAAAATACTTTAAATCCAACAGAAAAATAGTTGAAAAATAGTTCTTGTTCTTATCACCTTATGTCCAATGAGACATTTCCAAGTAGAATGTTAACAGTGAAAACTGAAGAGATTAGTCAGGATTTTAAGCAAGGTAGTTCTGTGTAAAAGATTCTACTTCTTTGTCTATTAAAAAGCTGCCAATATTATTTCTATATTTTTAAAATAAAATAAAAATTATTTATTTAATGTTTTTCATACTTTATGTAATGTATAAGCTATATCATATTTGCTATTTTAAAAGAGAGGTAAACAAATCAAGGTGTTTACCTCTCAAATAAGAATAGCAAATAACAAATAAGAATAGCCACAGATTTGTAATAAATTAATTTTCTTTATTGTGGGTTTTTTCCCTTCTTTGCCTGTTACCCTCCTGCTCTTTTGTCATGAAGGTGATATTGCTCATACATTTATTGACCCATAAAAGAAGGGATAACAAGTGTTTCTTTTTTTTGGAATAAGTAAGCTTTATAAATTCTAGTAAAATACATTTTATTGTGGAAATCTAATAGATGTAGAAATAGATTTAGTTAGAACAGATAACTTTTCTGACACTGCTGTGTCAGTGAAAAGCCAAATTTACTTGTAGGTTGTCTTTTTATTGACCTAGGTAATTAACTATTAGCTATTTAGTTTACAAAAGCTCAGCATTGGCCTGATGGTTAAAAACATAACACTTTGCACTTTTAAAGTACAGCAGCACAAATACATCTTCATGTTTTATAATATGGCAAGACTTTTTGATATTGCTTGTATTTTCCTTGTAGCAAAGTTGGCTGATTGCTTGTGCTAGCAGGGGAAAGATTCTAGGCTGTTCTACTGCTTCCTGAAGCCTGGATTTCCATGTTCTCTTTTGTAAGAAACAATGTATTTATTTTCTGGTTTGATTTTGTTGCCTTTTTTTTTTTTTTTTTTTTTTTTTTTTTTTTGGTGGGGGGGGGTTGTTTTGTTTTGGTTTTGTTTTGGTTTTGGGGTTTTTTGCCTGTATAGAGGAAAAATGTGCTACTACCTGGACTGACAAAGAATGACACTGTGGCAAATGTCAGCTATCTGTGATGCACCTTTAGGGGACTTTAATCCAGTAATGCAATAACCAGCCTTTAAAGCCATGTGGAGACTGTGATTGATTCCTTTCTCATCCTTACAAAACCCACTCTTTTTTCAATCTAAATACATCTTAATGCTTTTGTGTTCCCCTCAGGCTGTGCAACACACTTAAAATTTATGGCCAAAAAATACAGAGCTCAGCAGCTCAGCTTCTAGTTCTAGCTGTATTCGGTAAATACAGAGCTAAAAGCAAGCAGAAAAGAAGTCTGGCATTTCCTGTTGGTTTCATTTATTTATTTAGTTTCAAATACATTGTGCAGAATGTAAGATGTTGATTACCCACAGAAAAAAAAACAAAAAAGAGCAAAACAGATTCACCCCTTATTAAATTTTCTACTTTCATGGCAGAATTTGTTTTTGTCAATACTTTAATTTCAATTGAGCTGAATAAGAAAAAAATCATGGTTTTTGGCAACATGGTAACTGCAGATCAGATTTGTTCTATAAATGCTCTATGGTTTCTTTCATCATCAGGTCATGATAAAAATCCTAATTCTTTTCTGGTTTTATGTTTCTAGGCTAAGAGTGTTGAGCTATACTGGTACTCATGAACTTTAAGGAAAAAGTGTGAAGAGAACAAATATGCTGCTGTATAAGTCCTTTAGGCATTTCTTTTGACATTAATACAGAAGGACAGAATTTTTTCCCCAGTTTTGCACAGTAGAAAGAAAGGAAAGGTTCATGTTGATTTTATTTATCACTGCATATGAAAAATATCTCAGTGCTGTAAGCAACTTTCTGATCTTTTAAAACATTAAAAATCATGTACATTAAGTTACCTTTTTTTAACCCCACTGAGACTGATACAAAGAAGGGAGACAAGGCAAACAAGATAGGAAAAACCATGAAACCAGACATTCTGTCTTAAAATTTGGCTGGCACACCTGCAGTCAAGAAGGGAGATGTAACCTTTACTTTGACAAAAACAACCAAAAACAAAACCAAAAAAACCCAAAAGCAAACAAACAAGAATAAAAACCATAGAGGACAAGGATTCTGCTCTTAGCAGACTTCAGTTGGAGCAGAATCAGTGTGTGGATGCCTAACAGGCACTGACACTTGACATCACTAGACTAGTGCTTGCAGTGAAGGTGGAAGGCAGTGCTCCTCTTTCCCTGTGTTTGCATGACAAATGGGCTGTCTCAAATTAGTGACAGGGAAAACACTGGATGATGGAGAAACAGGGTTAAAAATTAAAACACAGGGTTTTCTTTGTAGGACATGTAATGGTGTTCCTAAACGTTCCCTAGTGCAATAACATAGCTGGATACTTTGGTTTAACTTCTTTAATTCCTTTATTCCTCAGAAAATGGGAACTTTGATTAGGCTGATGATTCTTGGTCTGCAGAAACTAGGGCATTAGCTGGATATTAGTCAACATTGTTATGTAGTCTACCTGACATTTCCATTCAGCACTGCAGAAAGAGAGTTTGGGGGGGGGGGTTATTTTTTTGTTTTTGTTTTTTGTCATGGCTGCAAAGAATTGATTTATTTTTCAGCTCACTGTTGTATCTCTCTCAACCACCTTGTTCATTCTATCCTTGCTTTAACCAATAAACTAATGATTAAAGAGTTATTTGACTTATTTTGTATAATGCAGGCACTTTGAGACAGTCTGGAAACAGAATCCAACAGAAAGAGCTTGATCACCTTTATTTTTCAAATAGAAGATCTTTGTACAGCACATTGCAGCCATTTACTGAGACAGCAGATCAAGAACCTAGCCTGTGTCATATTTGGAAGACCATGCTGTCCTTTCATTTAGAGGTACTTCAGGTATCTGAACATTGTAAAGTCCCCCAATTTCCTCTTTGATATGGGACAACTGCTTCTCTCTCCACATTAAATTTTGACATCTGAGATCATTTACAAGGTCACAGCAAGTTTTACCAAATGTACAAATCTTCCTGTAGTAGCAAACTTTGAGGTCTACTTGGAAGTTTGGGTTTTTTCCTTTAAAGTGAGGGGGTCAGATCTTGTTCTCTTTCTTCTGTCAAGAGTTCAAAGCAATTTTGATTTCCAATTGACATAATATTACTACTGTTGAGGTTTTATCACTTTTGTGTCACCTGTATTTTAGTCATCTAGTACAGTAGTTGCAGGTATCTGTCTTTCATTAAAGAAGTTATCTTTCAAACATTGCTTTCTCAGATGTACATTTGCATCAAAGTATGTAAGAGATACTTAAGCACTGAGCTACATGACCCAAGAGATTGGAAACCCTCAGAGATGTTTAACAGAGAATTATTTTTTTTTTTAGATTTGAAAGTATATTGACTTGATTAAAATTTCTCCAAATTTTAATCAAGCCTTTGATTATACTATCTTTCAGAAAGTATAATCAAAGGCTATGTGTCCCTGTCCAAGTAGATGGCTTCAGTGATCTATCTTACTGTTAATTTTTTCACTATTTGGAAGCACTGGTGAAGATAAAAAGAATAGTCCCTCTCATAGAAATAATCTGCTGTTCCTTAGTGATTTACTTTACCAATGGAGCTTCAATAAGCACAAAATAAGATCATAAAATTAGAAAAAAAATCATGTTATTTAACTTTTAATCAAGGAACAGGAAAGAATTAATCTACAATACACTCACTACCTGGAAGTAACATAGGCCAAAATTAAAATTCTATTATCTACTGCATATGCAGATTAATGAATTATTAAAATATACATGAAGTCCGACTAAACCAAAGTAACAATGTGTTGAATTCATTGTATCATAGTTGTTTACTCGTGGCAGAAAAAGAGTGGTAGAAGATTCAGGTCCTTTCTTTTTACTTTAGTATATATAATTTAAATGTGATTACACAGAAAAATTTTTTTCTCCTGATTGGAAAAAAACCTTCCAATACTTGAGGGGAGATGTAGTTATATGATTAGTAGCAGTAACCCAAATAAAGGAGCATTCAGAAGTGTACACATATTTCACTTAAATTGTGTTTGGCCTTCATGGAGCGAGTTTATGCAATTCTTAGAATTTGAATTTAACTAGTTCTAAGCAATGAAGTTTCTGTCTGGACAGTTGGATCAGAATTTGAAAAGCACGTTCCTGGATCTCTGCTGAGTATTTTTCAGAAGTAAGTTGTTCATAAGTTATAAAATACATCCATTATCCTATGACTGAGATAAAAGCAAACTTAAAATGTTACGTTTGATGTATTGTTTGTGATTTCTTCACTTGCATCTAAATAACTTCCAGAATCTCTTTTATCGTGCTGTGGTGAAGTTCCTCTATTCTCACTATGCAGTAGAATATACCTATATTCTACCTTCAGCCTAAACTGGGTGTTTGTGCTGTGAAACACAGCAATACTGCACTCATCCTATTCCTTATTACAGCTCTGTTCTTACAGCTTGCATTTCTGAAGAGAGATAGCTTTACAAATGAGATCTTTCTTTACCTCATGCACAATAAAAGCAGAACAATGGTTTCAATATGAATAAATAAATAAATATTATCCTTTTATTTATTCAAACCAGAGAATAAACCAGTTACTACTTTTACATTACGAAGGTCAAGGAGAGCATATAATTTTTTTTTGTTTTCCCTTACTCTGCTGCAGTATGTTACCGACACAATAGGAGTAAGTTAGCAAAATAAATGATAATAACAATAATGTATAAACCAACAAAAAATAGAACTAGCAGTTGCAACATTACCAATGAAAAATTAAATTTTACAAAAAATTAACTGAAATTATTTTCAGAAATAATGTAATCACTTAAAATAAACTGCCATGAAACAGACCTTGCAAGATAGTACAGTGAAAAAGAAATTGCAGAAATTGTCCCCATCAAAGAGGTCATAATAGGTTCTGAAAATGTATGTCCTTCTTTTTTATGAGATTACTGAAACACTGTATAAACTTCATTTATCATCCAGCTATTATATTTTAATTATTCACATGATATTCCAGGTCAAGGAAAATTCTGTATTTTGACAGATAAGACCAGCAGAGTTTCTAAACAGATCAAACCAGTTAGTAGCCTTGAATGTATTAGCAGAATTTGATTCTGATTTGCCAATACAATTAGCGTGTGATGCGTTCTCCCTGTGGGGTGAGAGCAGTCATATACTGCATTATGCTCACAGGAGAGTAAAAAACCAATTACCTTTGCTTCAAGGACACTAAGCAAAGCAGAAAGCCACTATGCAGAATTGAATGGCAGCATAACCATTATCTTCAGAGTGTGCAAGTTTCATTGGTACTTGTATGGATTAAAATTTCACATTTCTGACAGATCTTCCTCTCATATCATATCTTTTCACCACACTTGGTTTTCCATTTCTAGCTATCAAGAAAATGCAGAGGTGGGCTCTTCTGTTATCTTCCCACACTTGTTATCAAGCTCAGAAATTCTTCATTAGTTGATTATTCAGATGGCTTGTCAAGATTAGCTTTATCATTCAAACACCAAAAACCTTCCAATTTTTAGAGTTAGAAAAAATGCAAAAGGTTTTCTGGGAATTATAATGCACAGGTGAGCCCAATAATATCCTAAATTCTAATGGAAGTCTGGGTAGTATCTGAAAAGATCATTCATATGACTGACATTTCCAAATTAGTACAACAGGATAATCACTAAAAAATATTTTTTTTATCTATATTCAGGTTAATAGCTATTAAAACAAGTTGCACTTGAAGGCACTGTTCTGTTCTTGGCAATGCTGTCTCTACAGCTGCTTGATTGATTTTTGCCCAGTTTTGAGGCAGCACTCAGATATTTCTTATCAATTTTAAACTATTCTGAGGCACGCAGGTAGTCAAGAGAAGAGTTAAATTTTTGGCACAGCCCCTGGACTAGAACAGGTAAAAAATATTGCTACATGCTATCTGCATCAGTATTTAACCAGAAATTTTTATTCCAGTCAACTAATTTGTGTAAAAGGTAATTTCTCATTGAAGTAACAATTTTCTTGTATACATCAAGTTTATAAAATTTCTGTGAGAGTTGAACAACAGATGTGTAATTAAGTGTTTGGAGTGTATGTCAACCAAAATTAAAGTTGAAAGAAATTTTAAAATATTCCCCAACGCCTAAAAGCAGGCTTTTTTCTACTAAGAATGCTGGGAAAAAAGAGGTAGGGTAACTGTTTTCAGGCTGTAAATAACTCAAAGATAGAAATAGCATATTATGCAATAGTCAAACAATGAATTTAACTAATTCTGCATGATTTAAAATAGAATAGTGCATAGAAATACCTGATTCATCTAGTAGTTTAATACACACTATTCTGAAATCTTACATTGTTAGCAAATTGGAACATGCCTCTTTTTTCTTAAATTTTGTATCCTCTAAGATTGACTTGTTACAAATTTACTTGTCATGTGTAGGAGATATAAGAACACATCTCAAGTAAGAATTTCAGGCTTGTTAATATTCTGTACCCTACTTTCATGGTTAGCTACTAGCATCAATATTTCTACTTGTTTTCTTTAGATATTTTGCAGTAAAATGTTAATTTTATTTCATCTGGAACAATCATTTCCCTCTTTCTGTCTGTTAATAACAGCTATCTTCTGATTTCACCTCCTTGAAGACAGATATTGTGAGTCCTTCTACACATTGGAGAGAAACAAACCATCTAAAAGGACAAAGTATTCTATGAGAAATTGCTATACTTGAAAGAAAATGTCTCTCATCTTCAGCCTAGAACTTAAATGTCTTTCATACTTGTCATGGTGACTTGGTATACAATATAATCAATAGCATACAATATAGCATGTAAAACACACTCTTAATGTCTGTTTATGTAGTTTTGGAGCACAACACTGTAAATCTAATATAAACTATCTATTTTGATTTTGATATACAATGAATTACTTGTGTGAATTAAAACAAAAAAAAAGGGAATGCTTTAATTATCAGGACAGTGAGAAACTTAGATATCATTTGAAATGTACTTTCTGCATAAACACCTTTCTCTTGAAATTTTGGGAAATAAGAGATATTCTTAATATTTCACAGTCTATGAATGAAATATATGTTTAGCTGATTTTGTGCCTAGAATAAAAACTGTTACACAAAGTTGAATACCAGGAGTCAATTACTTCGACTCTCTACAGTCATGCCAGTTTCAGCCAGATTGACATTGTCATAGGTGGAGACTTCCTTCAAGTTTGCACAATTTCAAGTTCTAAACAGTTTTAATATGAACTTAACCTCTGCAGTGTGTACGCACAGAAATTAATAATATTTGTCACTACATGGTTAAAAATTAGTGTCCAAACCACAGAAGGTTTAATATTTATGCAAATATTAATCTTAAATAAAGATTTCCAATATTTTTAGTTATGAGAACATATGCTGCTACTTAAAGCTTGCACAGTTTGTACATAGTACAAAAAGCTAACAGTTTGCTAAAGCAATTTTTAAATTCAGACTTAAGCTTTTCTAATTCCTGAGAACAGTGTGTGAAAACTCAGACTTTTACAATGCTGAGGAAGCTTCATTTTCACAACATTATTAATTGCAATAATCTATCTAATCCAACCTAATTGCAGTTGAAATAAAGCTATCTCCTACTGTTAGAGATAGTTTCATTTTCCCCTGCCTTGACAGTGTTATTTTTCATTGTTTTATTTGTTTCTTTCTAGTTTTACTGTGCACACTTTATGTCAAAAATTTATCTTTCCAGTCTCTTGACATGCACCCGACCTCAAAATAGTTACAGTGTATCAGATTGTTTCCAGAATAATTCCTAAATTTGCTGCCTTGGGGACTCTTATAACAGACTGCTGCAGTTTAACCCTGATGGTACCAAGTGTGTGATTTTTGGAGTTAGGGAGCCAAAGATATGCTGGAGGAGCTGGAAATATTTTTTTCATGTTTGTTGTTTTAAAGAAACTCTATTGTTGCAGTGGTTGCAGGTGGCTCCTCCATAGTATTCATTTTGTTTTGATTATCTTTGTTAATAGAGGTATTATAGATATTTTCCACTTATAATTGCCATGGTTATGAAGGACTAAAACTTCTTTTATTTTGGACAAGCTTTTTTATAGTCATGTTAATTTAAGTACTGAGTGTACTGCATTTCTTAATGTGACTGGCTCCACTGTTAAATTTTTGCCTTAAATGAGAGGCTTTCTCGTGCTCTTTAGCATGACTGATCAAATGTTAAAAATAAGCATAAGCACAGTGATTAAAAAAAAAAAAAAAAGGAGTATTTTATTAGGGGTAACTCACTAGAGTATAGTAGTATTGTAAGCTTTTCTGAGCCTGCACGTGCTCACTGTACACATGGACAAACATGAGGGCAGTGAGAATAGTTCTGACTTCTGTTGCCCATGCTGCAAATGAACTGACTTGCTATTTTATAAATATCTAAAGACCTTCTATGTGAGCTGAGGCTACTGTGGGAATCAATTTGATGTATTGTAATACTTACAGTGCCTTAAGATTCCCAAGGATTTCCAATCTCTTAAATGGTGTCATAAATCTGATCTTAAAAGAGCTGCTACTTTCATTTCACCTAAAACCTCATTTCAATCTTCTGTTTAGAAAGTCCACTAAGGGGAAACAGAGATGTTTTGGGGGCAAGGATAATCCACCTTAAAATTTCACAGAATAAGCAAGGTTCTAATGGAGTACAAGCAAGTGACATTTCATTTTGCATATTTTTTTCACCAATCACTTGTTAAATTATTTGGACATTTTCCAGACATGTCAGTTTTATACCATAAAATTAAGAAACAGGTATATGACCTTTGGTTTATTCAGTATAGATATAAGTAGATGCTTTAGGTAAATAAAGTCTAAGTAGTCATTCTCTATTTTTTAATTGCAGCCATTACTGAAATCACAAGTACCAAAAAGCAAAAAAACCCCAAACAAACAAACAAACAAACAAAAAACCCCAAAACCAACCCTATAAACCGTTATAATATTTGTGTAGTATGAACTTGTTTTTCTTCACTGATCACAGCCAAAATGACTGATCACTACTTCTAATGATATGGCAGAGTTTCTTTCAGCTGGGGCAACTAAGACAGTGCATGTTTGTCACTGAGTCTGAATATCTCTGGACCAAACTAAAGTTTATATATACACTGTAGTGAAGAATTGCTCTGACACAGAGGAGCCTTGCATGCTTTCTGGTTTATATGGGCCAAAACTTCAACCATGTGAATACATGTCACCTACTTTTAGTTCCTATCTATCCATCCTAAATGTCTGGAGATCTTGGTTTAAGGAAAATTGAGATTCTACTGCTGGAAGAGATGCTTTTTGGGGTTTTTTTTTTATTTTTTACATGAAACAATGGGCAAAAAACTCTAAGGACTTCCCAGGCATCTCAGACTGCAGTCTTAATGAAATGTTTTGTGATAAGCAAGTTATCAAGCTTCTGTGGTAGATCCAGATTTAGGCATTACATTGGTTCAGAGATATGTGTTTCTCTGAAGAATCTGTGGAATTTATTTTCAGTAGCTGAAGTGAAGGGCCACTGCTAGTCCACCTTTTCAACACAGATTATTGAAATATTGACTTTTCCAAATGTGAGAGAACCTGCAGAGACCCGAGAAGAAATCAGCCATTCCCCTGACTCTGAGAAGAGGTGGCACTGGCTCTCAAACAACAGGTATCCTATCAGCTGCAATTTGCTTCAACTCTCTAGAGATAATCCATATCAGACAGCTACAGATCAGTCAGGAAACCCACACTTGAAATGTCTTCCTTTGGTATTTACACATTCTCAAAATCAAATCTGTGCAGAAACAAAAATCTTACCAACACAGCTCATACATCAGAACATCTAAAACTGCTGACCTTATTTTCCTTCTGCTGTAGGTTCTGTTAGAATGACCCATCATTGCTCATTTGGATCAACTGCATGATCCCATTGGCTTATTGCCTTTTGACTCATAGTAAACACCCATTCCTTTTGGTTTGAAAAAGCCTAACAGGGAAATGGCTGAAACAGAGCTTCAGTAGACCTCCGTTAGTGGTTCCTCCCTGGCCCTTCGGGGGCTCAATATTGCAGCCAGGAGATGATATTCTAGCGAGATGTGCCATCCAAGATGTACTTTGATAAGAGGTACAAGCATCATAAAATCACCCCAGGACATTCACCTGTAAGCTGACACAGCTGTTACATTTCCTTTTAAACCTGTCCACTCTTTTTGATGATTCTGTGTACAGTACAGGGCTGCAGGTTGGAGTGTTTTCTATCTACTTGCCATTTCCTACTGAAGCTCTGAAATCTCAAAATTTTTAAATTGTGAAGACTGTCCTCCTGAGTGGAATGAAGTAAAATCAGTTTTACTATTAGGTATTTATTTTCATCTTCAGAAATTTTCAAACAAGACCGAGTGGGAGAAAGCAGAGACCATGGGCAGAGGAACAGAATTTTCCAGCTGTGAAAAAGCCCATATAAAGAAATTGCTTTCTAACTCCTTCCTGGGCTTGACAGCCTGTTCAAATGCACAAATTATTTGATAACTCCTCTGAAAACATGATTTGATATTAGAAATGAGTGGAAAGTCTACTCTGGTTCATGAACTACCTTAGGACAAGTACTGTGAATTCTCTGATTTTACTAAGAGTACTGCTGGTTTGGTGAATATTTTTTTTTAATGTTCTCTACATTAGCAGGGGGATAAAACCTCTGGCTGCCAGTGAAGAGCAGTTCATTAGGCTGAGTTGGTCTCAAGTACTGCTACTCAACATACTGCTCTGGCTGTACTCTGAGCACGCCTCCAGCCCTAAACCCAGGCACAGACAGCAGTAAGCACACTGACTGTAAAGGCAGTGCTGCAACCCTAGTGCAGATCAGCACTGGACAGAAGGTCCATGTCCTGTATTTACACTTATTCCATGCTGTCACTGTGAAGGAGTAGAAAGTGAGAGAGGATGTATTTGAATGTAAATATGTTGTAAAATCATGGTTCTGTTTTCTTAGTTAATGGCAAGATTTTTGAGAATAGAAAAAGAGGGAAAAAGTTATATTGAAAAGGAAATGATATATGAAAAATAATGAAAAGGAAATTCCAAACTCTCACAGTTTGGAATTCTGTTGTAAGAAGTATTGTGGGAATCCAGAGCATCCCTCTGGCTGTCCAGGATGGCCAAGACTCCTGCCAGGGGGCTCAGAAGCCCTGGCATGGAGGCCAAAACACCTGTCGTTTTGATTATGACCCGTGGAACAAATTACCAACCTTGTATGAAGATCAACAAGCCACAACAGTTTAGGTAGAATAATAGTGAAGTTATCATGGTGTGGAAAAGAAGTTTTTTGGGGTTTTTGGTATGGGGGTTCAGGAGGCAATATGTACGGAACTGGGTGTGTACAGCCTTTCTCCTTCTTCTTCTTGGCCTCCATCTTCTGCTGTGATGTTGGCACTTACAGATTGGTTTAGAGTAAAAGCTGAGTGTCTCACACAGGTGATGGGTATTGGAAAGTAATTGTAAACATTGTATACATCGTTTTTAGTATAAAGACATAACACCACCCCGGGGGCAGGTAGAGTGCCTGGAACTGTCCTGCTGGACAGACCTCAGCAGGGCAGGAGAAAAGAATTTTATAGATAAGATACAGTAAACAACCTTGAGACCGAGAAATGAAGAGCTCTGACTCCTTCTTCAAGCAGCGGGTTGGGAAAAGAGACTTTCCAACTTTTCTCGGGGTCACTCTGACCAGCTAGAGATCCTGACAAAGTATTACTTTTTTTCTTGTTCGCAATTCAAAGAATGCTTTGGGTTGGCTTTTTTTGAGTGGAGAAACATCTAAATAATCTGCAGAAGGTGTGGCTGTTTTTACATACATTGAGAGATATAAAATTATGCATACATTTATTTTGTCAATCATGTACTTGTTGCACTGCAGAGGTAGACAGATTCCTCCATAATTTGTTTACAGTCACAAAACCATATATTTAAATCCTTTTACAGTCACAAAACCATATATTTAAATCCTATATTTAATACTTGATGTTGCTTAATTTGCATTGATTATGTTATATATTAATAATTGCTTACTTTGCAATATATTTGTGGCTTTTTCTGCAAGTGGAACACAGAAGTAAGGAAGAAATTTATCCTATATATAGGTACCTTTCCTGCCACTACAAAAATAGTCAGGATGATGATGCTACTGACAACTTACAGGGGCAGAAGGGAGAGGAAAAGTTGAAAAAATGGTTTTTGTTGCCTTTGTTGTTGTTGTTGTTGTTGTTGTTGTTGTTGTTGTTGTTGTTGTTATGGGCTTTTTTTAATTTTTTTTTTTAATTTTAGCATAGTTGATAAAGAGGGTCAATTTACTGTCAAAAGTGTTAGCAGATCACTGTAAATACATTAATTTCTCTTTGGTTCATAAGCACAACTGTTAATTGAGGGGACGAATTTGCACAGTCGACAAGTGAATACAATTCCCACTTAAGTGAGACTTATTTTCAGCTTTGCTTTCTATTTCCACTTTTGTTGTTAGACAGCTTTGATTTCTAAGAATAGAAAAAGGAAATACATCCAGTGATGACACAACTCTTTTTTGCTTCAGAGTAAATTTAGTTGATATTTGTGAAGTGTCTTGCATTGGTAATCAAAAGAGAAGTTCTCTTTTTGGCACATGCTTTGAAAATCTATTTTTCTTTATTTAAGACGATTGAAAAATTTGTGTTTAACTCATTGTCACAATCCAGAAGTAAGTGTGATGTTGGTTATAAATTCTCATCTGGATGAACAAAGACACCAGTCCACCAGTCAGGGAAATCTCAGGGTTTATTGTGTCTTAACAACTAGCACCCTATTTAATTGCAGAGATGTTGGCCAACAAGCTCTCAGCTTCTAGAGCAAACTTTGACAAGCTTCCAACTCTCGCAAAAAAGTTCAAGCATGGAATAAGAGGAAGAATAACCTCAGTTGCCAGGATAAAACAGAAGGGGAGACAATAAATGTGAAGAAGAGATAAAGAGAGAGGAAAAAATCACCAGCGCTTAGATCCTTCCTGCCACCATCGGTGGTCTGGATTTGGGATAAACAAAAAAGAGAGAGCACATGGGACCTACTATGTTCCTTTTCTGGTGCCTGGTACATACCTCTTATATAAAATAAATGTTTCATGCCACTCGCACCATATATTGTTCTTACATGCAGCCAGCCTTTTGGAGCTCTCCAGGAAATGAGTTGTGCGGTGTGGAGGGCCCATGAGGCCCTGAAGCCCCATTTAGTGAGGACTCAGTCCTTCTCGAGGCAGAAGCACACTGAGCATGATTCTCAGGGCAGACTTGCGAGCCCAGGAACTGAAAAGGGAAGCTGGCTCAGAGCAACACTGCCCCATCCCCACAGGACCCTCTCTTCCAGCCACAGCCTTTCTGTCACAACAATCAGAAGGTTTGAGACAAAACTTGCTTACATGCTTGTTCCTGGTCCTTCACATTCCTCCAGTTTTCTTTTCCCCAATAATTGTGCTGCACAGCATCGTATTGCAGAGTACTCTTGTACTTTGCCTGCAGCTGTAGTTTAGTGTTGATATTTAGAATTTATTCAATAGGTGTCTCCTTTTCCCTTTGTCTCTTCTCCCTCTTCTTCCTTTTGTGAAACAAATTTTAATAACAAATGAGAAATTTTGCTATTAATTGTTTATGACAATGAAATCTTTTTACATTTTTCATCTTGTTTTGGGCTCTACTGAAGGTCAGAGAGTAAACAGAAATATGAGTACCCTTTGTTTTAACCACAGGTATAGTTTTTATATGGGTTGTGTAACTTACTTCCTGTAAGTCTTTTTATATAATAAATAGATTTTTGGGTTTTTTTTTTTTTTTTGTTTGATGGATATAAGTAACATTATTCTCACTATACTGGTGACAGAAAAATATACTGTAAAGTAGGGAAATAAGGATTCCCTAAACAGCCCGTGGCAAATCTAACAAATTATATTTTCTCCAATTCTAATCTTTATCCACTTACCTGCTGTATTCAGTTTGATCAAACATAGTAATAACACATCATTGTCAAACACAATTTTTAATATTCAGATAAATTTAATTTGAGCCTGATATTGAGGTTATTATCTTTAGCATAAATCACTATCCCTTTGACAAAAATACTTATGTCTTGGAAAGGCTTTGTTTTCCTATTTTTATCAATGTAGATGCAAACTTTATTAATAAATGATTTATTAAACCTTTCCCTACCCAAAAATCATTTTTATTTAGTCAGTTTGATTAGGAAAGTATAAGCATCATTTCTTGATAAGAATTCTATATTTAAAATAATGGCTTTGAAATACGCAGGAGCTCAGTTATCCTTAAGCCCTTTTCCCATTTGAAATTAGTAGATTATTTCCCAGACATTTACTTTGAGTACTATGGTATCCCTAATAGTTTCCTTCATTTCCTAAATTTACAGTAGGGCAGTTTTGTAGGTGACAAGTTCACCTGATCAGCCTGTCACTGGGAATCTCTTTTAATTCAGAGTTTAAAACTTTCTAAATACAGAAGTTCTTTGAGTCTTTGAAAATATATATAATTTACATGGCATTCTGCATATTC
Source organism: Setophaga petechia (assembly GCA_024362935.1). NCBI lineage: Eukaryota > Metazoa > Chordata > Aves > Passeriformes > Parulidae > Setophaga > Setophaga petechia. The sequence continues at coordinate 442,247 of JANCRA010000150.1, forward strand.
AAAGCCCTGTGTAGGCATCACGACTTAAGCATTCTCTGTCCCAGAAACAGCAATGAGGAAATGTTATGCATATTTTACAGGAATAAAAACTTCAGGCAGAAGGGTGAAAAAAGCTCAGCCAAAACCATGAGATGAGTAATTGGTAGATGCAATTAGGAACTAGGCACTGCTAATTTTGTCTTTTAATTCACTTCTCTGAATTCTGGTGCTTTTCAAGGATGCAGGTCCTTGACTAGAGTCCTAGATAACTTTGTGCCTGTTTTCTTTCACCATGTTGAAAACAAATCAGAAGGCAGGAAAATAGAGCTGCAATTAGCTGTGAAAGGCAGCCAATAGGGCTTTGTAAATCCCTTGAAGGCTCTGATAATTAAGGGATTGTCAACACTGATTCTTTACTGTCTGAATGAGGTGTCTATTATTCAGAATAATAAACAAAAAAGAAAAAAGTAACTCTCTGTATTGTCCTTAATGTAGTCAGTCTAAAGAAAGCCTAAGAAAAAACTAAACTGGTAAAGCTTTGAAGAACTTAGCCAATTATGATTCATTAGTTTGTTGTTGAGTGACGGATGATTTTAAAATGTCATTCTCCCTCCATCATTTCTTACAAAATATGGAAAGGCATTAGTTCTATTTCTTAGTAGTTCTTTCACTAGCTCCCTATCATTTGCAATTCAATAATTTGCAAATTACCAAAGGAAAACACAGTTGTTTCAAATGTTCTATAAAAGTGGGTATTTTCTGAATACTGGTGCCTGAGCAGTTTGACTGGAGTGCTAAAGAAACAGTTTTTTTAGCATGAAAGTATTTGATAATAGTTTTAGAATTGGTTTTGCATAAACAATTGTGGAGGAATAAATCTTTTTTTCTGTTTTATTCTTGAAATAAGGCAAATGAATGAAAGTTTCTAAATACTTTTTATCTAAGCACATTCTGTGATTTTTTTTTTTAAAAAGGAAAAAAAGAAAAGGACTAATCATTGTTTGTTACTGGTTTTCTTTCATTTGTTCCCAAAAGGCAATTTAATATAAATGCAGTGATAGGGGCAACTTAAAACTGTGTTCTACAACATTGGTGTGTCCGTAAATAATCCTTTCCAAGTATATACATACAAGGTATCATTGCTGTTTTTACCCCAAGAAGTTATTCTCAGTGTAGTTCTCTCTGTGCTGTAAGTCCTGCACGAAGTAGTTGGGATTCTTAATGCCCCTGCTCTTGTGGGCTGTGTTTTCCCACTTCACGTGGCTCTGCACGGCCTGCTCTGAAAGAACCTCCTTGAGCAGGAAGGTTAGACAGGATGTCCTTCAGAGGTTCCTTCCAACCTCAACCATGCTCTGATTATCTTCTTAGTGTCTGCAAAGGCACCATCTGGACCTTTCTAGAGCCAAGCAATGCTTTTATGAGTTTAAGTGACTTGAAACAACCCTTTGTTACTCATGAGCTAGTTGCTATCATAAGTAGCTCTTCCTCCAGATAGATCAGCTTTCCCCAAGGATTTTTATAATCAGACCTCTGGTTAGTGCCAAACTAGCAGTTTCTATGTCGTGATCCTAATATACCATTAAAGTCAATTATTGGGTGTTATAATGGTAAAATTAATGTAGTTTTGTTATAAGCACAGAGGGGTCCTGCTGATGACACATTGAACTGGATTTACAGAGATCTTCAAAATCTTTATGTTGATTTGAAAAATAGTGGAACCTCTGAGGTCTGTGACTCCGGACCAGATTTTGAGGAATGGGGTAGAGTATATTCCTGATCAGTGCACACTTCTCAGCTAAATAAAATAATAGTAATAATAATAATAAAAATATACTAGAAAAACCAAGGAACCAGAAGTAGACTTTGAAGCTGAGATGGCTACTGTGAACCAAATACTACTTTTGTTATCCTGGGTTTTCCCTGAAAATTCAACTGAATTAAATGAATATAATTTAGAACTGATTTACCACTTTGTTTCTAATATAAGATTTGACCTCATTATTTTCTAAAATGTTCATTTTATGTACAGTACTTGGAAAACTTAGCTATGCAAAATAAAATTTGCATTATCTTACTTTTTTGTGAAAACCATAAACGTCCCTCTCAGGTGTGAAGAATATTATGTGAAATGGTTTTACTAGATCCTAGAACAGTGAAGAAGTCAGTAGAATTTTCTTCCTGGGTAATGCATCCAGTTCATGAAACAACCCAATAAAGACACATTAGAAACAGTGTCAGAAGGCATTTTCTAGCGTTATCTCATTTTTGGTTTTTTTTAAATATTTTTCTCTAGAATCAATGTAAAAGGAATTTCTATAATTTTTTTTTCAGTAAAGGAATTGATATTATTTCCTGTATATTTTAAAAGTTTTGCCTGCAGGAACTCTAACAAATAATGACTACTTATTTATTACCCCATCTGCGTCCACTGGCAAATTTTAAGAAAAATACATATACTATCTTACTCTGAATTGTGACTCTGAGCATTGTGAGTCTTTGCAACTATATTTTTTTAGATTTGAAGGAAGATATCCATATATGACTTTTTGGGTGAAGTTTTTTTGTTTTGTTTTGTTTTGTTTTGTGGAGGGATACTTTTTAGCAGAGTAGTTCATCACTGTATATATTATAGCTTAGCATTTAAAATTCTGAGCCTAATTTCTATAACCTGTTCATTTCAAACAAATGGATTTTAAGTGAAACAGCAGCGGCCAGCTAATGCAAGAAACATGAGTTTGCTGGCCTTTGCTCAGTAGTAATAACAGAGAAATTGCAATCCAATTCCCAACTTTGTATTTCACTTGTGCCCCTGTGCAGATTAATTGGAGAAGAGATTTGGAACTGCACTGTAGTGTGTCATGAGAAAGTGAAAGGTCAGGCAAGCAGTTTTGAAATGTGTAGAAGGAAGGAGCAAACTATGAATTAAATATTTCTGCAGGAAATTATTAAGTAATTACAGAGAAGGAGGAAGAAGAAGAATCATAAGAAAAAATAAGTCAAAAAGTATAAACCTAAGTTGTATTTTCCAAATAGTTGAACATTAAAATTTTATTAGATTACTGAAGAAGCAGAGAACATATTTGGACCATCCTTTTGTGAAGCACAGCTGACAGGACACATGCCATGCTTGGTCCACCATGATTACAACTTAGCCTGATTTCTTCCCACAACTTAGTCTGATTTCTTCCCACTCCTCCTCCTTTTTAAAAATCCTGAATAGAATGTGCTTAGTTTTCATGACATCATTCTAACTAGCACTACATGAGAAACTTACAATAAAAAGATAAAATCTGGAGATGTCTAAAGGATAACAACTGAAAAAACTCATAAAAAAATTGAAACAGAAACAAATGTTCTCCATTCCCTAGTTCTCGGAGCTCTTATGTTCAGCTGTTAATCTGCATAGTACAGCTAGGTTGATATCTCTCTAGATCAACAAAACTTGAGGATTTGAGGGACACGTTTCAGTGCAAATAAAAAAATCAAGATTTAATTATTTAATGTCTTATTAGACAGAGATGGATGACTTTTTACTCTTTTTTTTTTTTTTTTCTCTGAAAAAATTGCATACAGTATTTGGGATAGGGAAGTAAGTGGAAATTGATCTGAAAGGTACAAATTTTAGTATTGTTTTATGGGATGAGATCAGCTGAGATAGAAAAGGTGGTCAGAAAATTTGAAATCCAGTGACTCAGGTGTATTGTTTGCAAAAAAATAGTGCAAGTTATGTAATCTACAGATGTACTTGTTTTTTAAAGAAGATGTTTTATATATTCAACATAAAATGAGACATATCAGGTATGCTACCATTATGACTTGCTCATTCTGTGTGGTGACATACATACTTATGGTAAGCAAGCACTATATGGAATTCCATGCACATATGGAATCTTCACAAAGAGCTCAGGACCTGAAAGATTCATAGAAGTATTGACAGGCTTCAATTATATGTGTACAAGCATATGCAAAGCCCCTGTCACACACTGGCATATTATCTGAATAATCCAAAGCAGCATTTATGATTTTACATATATATAGAGAAAATAGAGATATCTCATTTAAATATCATGTACTATAGTAAAAATAAGATTTAGAGGAGCTATCAGATTTCAGTATAATAAAGCAAAGCAAGCTATAAGATGTGTTGATGTTGCCCACCATTTTTCTGCATAATGAGAAAATATGAAATTTTAATTTGTTTTTTCATGTCCTGAAAGAAATGTTAAAACACTTTTTAAGATTTTCTTTTTTAAAGTAAATCAAGAATTTTTATATTGAACCCTGATAACAATAAACTTTTTTGCCCTGGTCAAAAAAGCCAGAATAACACTATTGGAGGGGGAAAAAAAGACAAAACAAAACCAAGAAAAACCATTTCTTAGTATATATTTCCATTATAAATATATATAATCCAAAATTATCCAGGTATGTCTTAGATGGTATCTATTGCACCAAAATGCTTATGAGCAGCCTCAACTTCACATGCAACCTCCTTCACCTGTGGAATCCTCACCAGTCTTCTTATGGATGGAGATCTCTCAGAGCAGTCTGGTCCCACCCTGATGATTAAGCAAATAAGGTGGGTATTTGGAGTGATGTGAAATTCATCTGTGTCTTGGGAGTCCTCTAAGGAATTGTGTTCTCACCTGTGTTTTTAATCCTTGAATACAGAAAGCTTTACTCCTCTGTAGACTTTTTAATAATGTCTGAACAGACAGCTCACAGTACTCTATATCACAAGAGGGAGTTGGGGCACAAGGGTATAAATCCCTAACCATCTGGGTATTTTGAAACATGCTTAAGTTCCTTAAGCATTCTTGACACAATTGTAATATTTTCTGTGTAAAAAGGTGGGTCGCATTTTATCACATTTTCTCTATGTATTCTTAGACTGAATAGCTTCAGCCACTCCTCCAGCTGCCCATGGTAACTGCTTCCCAACAATTTTAGAGCCCATTTAAATTTGTGATGGACTGACTTATTTTTTTCCCTTTTTGTTTCAGCTGCCATTACCTCACAAAACACTCCTACTTTACAGCTTTACTACTTCATTTTTATTGAAAATTCATGCTCATCCATGTTCATTTTTATTGAACATTTCTCTCCAAAATCTGAATCTAATACAATATCCTGTATTTTAATTTTGTCTCTTCTCTACAGTATTCCTCACAACCTCATTTTACCTCCTTCTCCAATCTATTTTGAATGTTACAATTACAACATATCACTTATCTGTGATAACACCCTTAAATCCTACCACAGCACAGTTTGGTATTGTTGTTGGGGTCAGTTTTGGTTTTTGGTGGGTTTTTTGTTTTGCTTTTTGGGCTCATTTGTTTGTTTGTTTGTTTGGCTTTTTTTTTTCCTTTTTTCCCTTAAAAAAATACAAGACAATAGTTTGGAGATGCAAATTCCTGGGGAATTTTTGTTCCTGTCATCACATCATGCGATACTGTGCAGCGTAACTGTTCCTATAAAGAATCATTCCTCAATATCCAGCTACTTAATTTAACTCCCATACCTTGCATTAGTGCTGAATTAATAACTATTAAGCTTTGTACCTGAAGAATTTTCATTCTTGAATATACAGCATTCTGAAAGAGGAATCTGTGATATCGTCTTGTCCATTAAAAAGGGATTGCTTGCGTGAGATTTGCCTCTCTTGAGGCTGGCAGTGCTAAACGTCGCCTTTGACCCAAGCTGCTGAACCCTACTGTCTGGAGTTATGCTGCTACTGAAGACATCCCTCTCATTCCATAGACCTCCATGAAATAATTTAAAACTGATTTTCTTTCTCTTTCTAAATTTCATGCCTAATAGCTACTGGAGCATTTCACATAGCAGTAAACATTGCCTCGTGCAGCTTCTGTGGTTATGATCCCAGGTGACATTATTGCCTCTCACATATTCCACAAATGGAGAGGTTATAATTCAATTAACCCTGATAATGTCAAATGGAAATGTATAAATGCCAAGATATTTCCAACATTATTTTTATACAGGCTGAGCATAGAAGAAATAGAAATATCTCACACTAAAGTGGTAGAAGCTACGAAAAAAATAAAAGCAGAAAACCAGGAAAATCCACCAAAACCTTTTTGATGCAGAGTTTTACTGTTATGTTTTTACTTAGCATAACATTGCTAAAGTAAAATAAGGTACATTTTATTCAACAATGCAAAGGTTGAGGACATGACAAATGTGGAAACTGGAGAAGAGAAGAAGCCATAAAATTGTACACTTAGAATTTGGTCTCAAAGTTATAAAGTAAACCTGTATTTATTTATTTCAAATTTTCTAAGTCAGTCCTGCTATTTCTTTTCCTAATGTTGAACAGCTGCAATACCTCATTTGCAAGACATGTATACATAGTGCACATAGTGCACAGTGCATTAGTGCACAAATGCACCATTTGAATGTAGATCTAAATCTAAATGATGGATATTACAGGAAATAATTTGCATTAAAAATTTGCAAACAGGACATTCTTACCTTATGTACACTTATACAACTCTCCTCATATAGGCATTATATTTTTTAGCAAGGTCATTACACCTGCATATTAGATTTCACAGCACTCACCACAGCTACTGTTCAGCTTAATAAGTGGTTTAACATCTAGTTATTGATGAGGGGGATAGAGCCAGAAATAACACCTAGAAAGAAACTAACACCACTTCTTCAATGTTGCCTGAAAGCCCCTGCATTTTGTCTGATAGGTTGACAACTCATGCAGTGGCAGGTTATAAACATGAAAATTTATTATATTCATTATTACCAAGAAGCACATGTTGTGACATAAGACTGTTTTATCTCCACAGATTAACGATATTACAGGTTTACTTTTTAATGGATTTCACTTTAATGAAAATTTACTAAAATATTATCTTAAACATAATTTATTATATTTTTGGAAATCATATTATATATGATACTGTCTGATTCTCTGTAGGAACATATTCTTGTAAGTATTCTTATTAAGAGAACTTAGTTACATGGTAAGATTTTTAATATTCTCATGGAGATTTTCAGAACAGTTATCAAAATTAAATAGTCACCTCTGCACTAGGGAGAGTAAATTTAAATGCAGTGGGAAGTTGGTTTTACCCCTCTAAGAAAGAAATTTAAAAATCTGTTATTATGGAATGGCTTTTTCCTGCCTGAGGCAAGCTGGAAAATCTTGATGTCTTACAAAATTATCATTGTCTAAGCATTTTTTATTCCCATAATACTCAGCAGCTCCAAGTGATACTATGTCTGTGTAGGATACCTTCTTTTCCCACAGATATTGGTTTAGTCTGAATTGATTTTGATAAAAGAAGGTTTAATTCCCTGTGCAGGAATAAACAACACAAGTAGCTTCAATGTAGAGGCTTTTTGTAGCCACCAATTCTGATTTCACTCAGTTTCAATTTCATAGAATTTTAAAAAGATGCCAGTGTGAGCCCAAGTGAATGCAAAATTTTTATTATTGCTATTATTATAGGAAGTGGTCTCTGTGTGATGTCTTTTGAAATATTCGTTTGGCATAAAATGCTGTGTTAAAATGTCTATAGGTCATTTTCAGTTAAATAGGTAAGCTAAAAATAACCATCAGAATATTTGATCTTTCCACAATTCTTCTTCTATGTGAGTATGTTAGAAAATCTGATTTTAAAGTTTCTGCACAGGAATTTTCCATGTACATCCTTGTGATGATTAGTCTCATGAATACTGAAAGCACAACTCCTAGAACAGAGTAAAATTAAGACCTTTCTCATAATTGCAAACATCACAATTCTGAAACTGCATGATGAATATAATTCTAATCTACCTGGGGCATAGAAATATATCAAAAGTAATTAATGTTTGATCAAAACAGATTAACATCAATGTATTTTGTAAGAGGTACCAAGTTACTAACAAATTAAAAAACCAAACTATTCAGAAAGATGATGCAATATAGAATTTGAGAAAGAAAAGTTGGAAAACAGGAAAATAAAAAAACTGTATCCTCATTTATTTGAGTCACATATATAAGTGTGTACTACACCACTGAGAATTGATTTTTGAGTGATATCCAGAGGAATGTTTTGTGCAAAATTACTTTAGACTGCAAAACTTAAACTTTGTGCTCCTTATGATACTAAACCTCTCATTTAGGGCATGAGTATCCCCTCCTCCTTATATGCTCTTTACCTGAGCACTTTTTTTCTTTACAGTAATATTAGTTCTTAATTGAAGTATCCTTCCTATAAAATATTGCTCTTCTGAAAGTATTGATTTTTATCTTAATGCCTAAAAATATCCCAAAAAATTCTAAAGATGTGGAAGATGTTACTATTCTTGTCTACATTAACAGTCCTCCTTTTGAAAAACACAAACTGTATTCCTAAAAATATTTCAGGCCTTTGCCTTGTTTTGCAACATTGCTTTGATCTAAAGAGGAATAGATATCAGGTTTAACATAATCACTAGATCGACACACAATTATATTTTGCCTTTTTTGTCTTGCTGCCTAACTCTGACATATAGTTGGATGTTCATGCCTGTATCTGTGCTCAAGTGTCACAGGGTCATTTGCATGCTCACAGCTGCCAGAGCAAGAGAGGTTAGAAGTTCAGCCTGAATATTGAAAACTATAAGATAATGGTCTCATGTATGTGCCTAAAATTAGGCATGGACAGGTAAGACTTCTGTAAATGGTGGCTCTGACTCATTTCAGAGAAAGAAGCCAAATGCTCAGGACCTGTCCAAATAAGACCATTGCATTTACACCTCCCCTACATGGTGCAGAATATTTGCTTGCTTTTATAAAGTCCTGTCTTTGTGCAGCACAATTCTGTATGTGCAGACCTTCTCTCCATTATGTGATTAAAGGAAAGTATCAATCCAGGAAGTAATTGTCAGAGGGATTGTCTCTGAGCTTTAAGGCTGTTGTTTTTCCTATCTGCATCTATTGTCATGAGAACAAAATATGCCAATACCTGTCCATCAAACATACACTTATGTTTGGAAAAAAGTCTGCATTTTGTTTCCAATTTATTTATTGAATAACATTTAAAAATAAAATAAAAATTAGTGTCATAAGCAAAATAGTTTCATACTTTCCAGTTTGATGAGGGTGTTGGGGTTTTGTGTGTGTGTGTGTGTAAGACAAAACACAACACATCCTTTAATTATCTCTAGTTTTTCATAACAAGTAAAAGATTAAAAAGTTAGGATTAGCCTAGAAGTTGAAGTAACTTTTATAATCTTTTCATAAATGTCATAAGAATACAAAGGTCACACTGTAATACAAACGTAGCTGTTTTATTCTGCATAAGGCCCACTGATTTTGAGGAACTATGGCCATTTTATTTTGCTCTTTATTTGCATTGGGGGAAAAATTACACTATTTTTGGAAGACTGATATATATAAAAATAAAGTTCTATGTTTTGCAGTTAAGAGACTTAGGCATACATTTGAGACACATATTTTTTTTACATAATTAAAATACTTCATATTTATGACTCTAATCTGATGAAATTGGACTGGAAAGCGCATGCTAAGATCAAAATTTTCACTTGGAAATTATATAGCTCATTGTGAAAAAAATCACCACACCTATTATAGTATGGGTAATCTCATGCTTCTTGAGGGTGTGGGAGTCTGTCCGAATTTTCCCTCATCTGCCTCATGATCGTCATTGGGGGACCACTGAAGACAGGACCTCCCCACCACTGTCTGGAATGTCTGGCTCTGAAGGAGAAAGTCTCACACCAAAGGCCCTGAGATCTGAAAGGACAGTGTTAAGCTATTTGTTTTCACAGGTGTGTTTGCTGTATGCTAAGAAAGGGGCACTGTGCCCCGTTTGCAACAATGGCTTTGGAAACTGTCCCACCTCTTGGCCTGGCTGGATTTCTCCTGAGTTTCGGGTGGTCTCCCACAGAAGACCCTCACCTGCTTTACAACCACCATGACAGACAGACTGAGATGGAAGATGCCTCTCCATCAAGGACTGAGACATGGAACCCCCATGTGAAAAGGCCCCTCTGCTCCTTCCAAGGACTGGGACTGAAACCCCCAACCCGGGGGAGGTGTGTGGGGGAGGCAAGCTGACCAAAGCAAGATGTTTGCCTGCAGGTTGTAACCACTGGACCACGAAAACAATGGTTCTTTCTGCTGCCTACCTTGGACTCTGTGTACCCCCCATTCTATTCTTCCCCCGCTGAAGATCTTTGTTTCAGTTGTGAAATCTATTCTCCCTTCCCCCAACAAAAAGAGTATAATTGGGGTGCAAATGAACTGTGCCTTTGAGATCTCCCCAGCATATCAGGTGGGTCCTCGACTGGATTGGACCAAAGACTTCGTCTCTCCGTTGCTAGCTACATCCCCTCTCTCTCTTTTCTCTCTCTTTCTCTATCTTTTTTGTCTCCCTTAATCCCTCTATCGCATTTTTGCTGTGGTTATTTTAATAAAACTGCATTTGTTGATTGATACTGCAAATCCCCTTGTACCGTGTTGGTTTTTGCACCCTGAGATCACTCCTACGAACCATCAGGTCATCTGTTCTCTAGGACGGACCCTGGCAGAGGGATACACAAAATTAGATGTTACAGACAGACAAAAGTGGATAATTTAATGTGAAATAGTTGTAATATTAGTTTACAAGGAAGATCTGTCTCTGTGGTTTCTTTTCTGGCAGAGTAATAATCAGCTGGATAAGGGAAAGGGTCCAAATAGGACCAAGTCCAAGTTGGAATTAAGATATTATGAAGTGAGCAGTAAACCCGCATATATTCTTTCCTGATTGCCTATATATGAAATTTATTATTATCTACTGCTTTGTTACAGTACTATCTGAGTAAACACCTTCTCCTTACTGCTATGGTGCTGTAGAATTCAACTAAATTTGAAATATATTACTGCATTCAATTTTAGTGCTTAATTTCCTAGTATGAAAAATTAGAGTCACTAGTAGCTCTCAGGTATGCTGGGGTGAGTATCTCAGGAATTGTTCTGCTGCAGTCAGAACTACAAATTGCAGCTAGCCTAAAGGTCCAGGAGGTAAGAGAGAACTGTTCTTTTACCTTCTTGTTTTGTTCTTATCACATCAAGACTGGATGAAGAACTGTAGGGGAGCTCCATAAAGCCCCGATATTTTTACAGCCTATGTGAAAATTATAATTATTTTATGCTATTTTTAGAAAAGGTGTAGAGGAGGTTTTTAGAAATGTGTAAAGAAGGTTCTGCTGTTGAATCTAGCAGGTCATGAAAATGAATTTTCGAGGTGTTATTATCTTCCCTGTAGGTCATAGCACCAGGCAGCTCAGGCTAGCCCTAGGTTATTCAGTTGTTTAAGTTAAAAGCAGAATCAGATCTGAGACACGTTCATTTAAAACTGCAATAACTTATCAGCTCTTATTGGCAAAAACACCAAAGATTTACAGATTTGCAAACATAATGGCAAGGAGCCTAAAGTTTAACAAATGCCTGACACTGTTACTAATGCCTGATTGCTTGAATGTTAGAAACTACTGTTGTGCCAGTAAAGCCCAGGGAAGAAACTGAAGCCAACATCATGGTTTGTTTGCTCTTGCCAGGAAGAATTACTGTTATTATTAACTGATATAGCAATCACAAGACACTGAGAGTTTAGATTTTAAAGATTTGAAACAATTATTTCTGAATCAGCTACCTAGGAATCTAGTTCCTATTCTTCCTACTTACAAAATAGCATTTTAACTCTAGATGGTTAGAGAGGAGAGAGAGAAAGAATAGAACACTAAATAAAAAAACAGAATGAAAAAGGTGTGGGAACAAATATGGGAGTAAATTTCACGCAGAAGTACACAGAATGGTTGAAGTTGGAAAGAGACAGCAGAAGGAGAATCTTGTGAGGAAAGACTGAGCGAGATGGGACTATTTAGCCTACGTAAGAGGAGGCTACAAAAGAATCTTCTTGTGTTTGTTTACCGGATGAGAAAAGGCTAGAAGGTGGAATCAGAATCTTCTCAGTGGTATTATTTGTTTAGAAAAGTGGCAATATGACCAAAATAAAAGATAAGACATTCCATTTTGATATAAGAAAAAAAATATTAATCAAACACTGGAATAGGTTGCCCAGAGAGGTCCTGAAGTCTCTATCCTTGGAAATATCTAGCATTTGAAAGACAATGACCCTCTACAATTTGCTCATGCTGCAGCTGTTGATCCCTGCAGTACTGCAACCCACACAAAGGACCCATGCTTCAGCAGTTCTTGAGGAACTAGAGCTGACAGGAAGGACTGACAATGGAGATGCTCCTTAAGGACTGTTTCCTATAGGAGGCATCCACACAAAAGCAGGAAAGAGGCAGCAGTCCCTGTTTCTCATCCCCTTACACTACTGAGGGCAAGGAGGTAGAAGAATTAGGAGAAAAATTGAGCCTGAAGACAAGGGAGGAGTGAGGGAATGATGTTTTAACTTTGTTTTATTTCAGCTATTTCCCCAATTTGAGTGTGCTTTGTCTGTGACAAAAATTAGTGAATGATTTCCCTGTCATTATCTCAGCTCATATGTTTTATAATTTCACCTCTGTATTTCCTCTTCCACTCCAAGGAGAGTAACAGATCATCTTGGGGGGGTGCCTGGCAGGCAGAAAAGATCAACCACATCTGCATAATGTAATCATTGACCTTCACTGCAATAGTATCAGGATCCACAGATCCCTTTTTGGCAAGCAGCTTTCCATATGGTCATTCCCCAGGATATACCAATGTCTGGGTTACTCCTTCTCAGGTGCAGGACTTGGTGTTCCCCTTTCTTAAATGACTGAAGAGAAGAATGACTTCTCTTCAGTCTATTCCTTCAATTTGTCCAGATCTTCTGAATAGTAGCACATCCATCTGGTCTATCATCCATTCCTCCTAGTTTTGTGGGATCTGCACTCTTGGTGAAGCTTTGCTCTGTCCCATTGTTCAGGTCATTAGTAAGATGTTAAACAGTATGGGCTTCAGTGCGGGCCTCTGAAGGACTCCACTGGAGATTAGCCTCTAGAGAGACATTTTGTCATGAAAAGAGCCCTCTGAGCCTGGCAGCTGAGCCTCTTTTCAATCAGGCTCTCTTTCTGTTTATCTAGAACTAATTTAATTATTTGTCTATCAGGTAGTTATGGAAGACAGTGTCAACAGCCTTACTGAAGTCAAGATAAACATCATCCACCCTTCTCTCCTCATCCTCTACCCACCTAATCTTAGATAGATGTCAGGTTGGTCATCTTTTGTTATATTTCATTAGTCAGTAATTCCAGAATTTCTCTTTAAAAAGATGTGTATGTGTGTACATTTTATTTGAAGGAGCAATTAACATTTAAAAGAAAAAGGCAGAATAAAGCAGCAAAGAAGAAGGCAAAGGATTAACTCTAAAAGTAAAGAGATGCATGTGGTACTTGTAGTTATAGAAGTGACAAGAGAAGACAAATAATGCTGAAGAAATAGGCCAAAACCATAAATTACTCAAAGACTGAAAACTACAAATTTAAGAGTTGGAACATGACATACTCTGTGTGGAAATGCTGGTGAGAGTTTGAGGAAAAGCCAAATCTGATCAAAATAGCAGTCAAAGAGTAACTTTGCCAATGGCATTTTTAACAGACTGAAAAAAGGGAGTTCAGCTAAAAGGAGACTAAAACAATCATGAAAAAAAAGCTAAAATGTGCTTGGATGGAGTTTTTGATTCTGGAGTGGACAAACAAGCAGCTTATGGGGATATGGAAGAAAAAAAATGCAAGATCTAACAAATGGTGGTGAAATGTGAGATAGAAAAGAAGATTAAAGTAATACAAAGGATTGCATGGCTGGAAAGCTTTGTGAGCCTGGGGGTAATGACAGATAAGAAGTCAGAGGAATGCATTAGGACAATTTTAGTTGCAAAAAACCTGATCATATAAAGTTTCTCCCAGGACATTAGAAAGACATTGTCTTTCAGGGATAATCTACAGAAATATCTAATATGTTAGCACAAAGACCACCTTTATGTTTGCTGGCATTCTAATGCTCTAACTCCCGTAATTTTTTTCTCCATATTGTGCACATCAATGCCTACTTCTTATTTTAAAATTATGTAGCTTTTCTTCCCAACATTGGAAACACAATATTTTGCAAAGAACATATTAGAAATAGTTTCATTTTATCATGTATGACTTAACAAACAAGCCACATTGTCTCAACAGAATATCAAAAAAATATCATAGCAAGTATTTATATAATGTTAATCATTAATCAGTTCTCCAAATTGAACGTATTGGTTTTTAAGCATTCTTTGATGCATCAAAGATTTTTATCCATGGCAATTTTAGAAGACAATCATTATCTAAATTGAAAAAAATAACCACAAGTTTGATACACAATGAAAGCTTTATAAACTGTAATGAAATTTAAAAAATCTGCTGTTATTTCAGATTCCATTTGGCTGGAAAAATGGGGAAAACAGCAGCAAAGGGAAAACTAATACAGACTCACCAGAACTAAAGTTTACAGGCGTTCTGATGAATATGCTTTTTGATGAGCAACATTTACATCTTCAATTGTTGATTGTATTAGGGGACTGATCTATTGTACATGTCTGAGATCACATTCATATGTTATTAGCTGTATGTGCTATTTATTTGATATATGTTTGGTAACACTATTCTTATATTCTTACTTCTGACTTGCATGTCATAAAATTCAATTCAACAAAGGGATGGTGAATACTAAAAGGAGTTTAAATAGTTATCAATAAGCATATAAAAGTCATACTTTTAAGATGAAAAAGTCATAAAGAACGTGTGTAAGTCATACAGTGATGTTACAGGACAAAAAGAATTATTTTTCTGATTAATTTAAAATATAAAGAACCATTTTATTAAATAATTAGAATACATTCATTCTAGAGAACTATTTGTGTCAACAGTAGAAGAACTCTACACAAGATCAAACTATAATATGCACCTTGTTTTGTTAAGCTAATCAAAGAGAATGTGAAGAAAGACTGCTCGTATTTAGGTGCTTAATATATGTAGAGATTGCCCAGATGGAATCTGAGGCAAGGTTGTATCTACATAGACATTAAAAACAACACTAAGTTTGTCACCTGAGATAAATGCTGAAGTTGTCATCTTTCTTCTTACACAGGAGGAAAAAAGAGGCAACACTTGTTTCTGCTGAAGCATGAGGAGACTTCATGTGAGAAAGTTTATTGAAGCAGCATAGTAAAGTAGAAAATAGATTACACAGAAAAATTGTATTCTGAGAAATGGTGTGAACAGTGCAATGGAGGATATAAGCAGTATTGCTACGAGAATAATATGAATGTTGAAGACACCTAGATTCTGGTCTTGGAAGCAAGGCCAGAAATAGGACTTCTTTAAAGATACTCCTTTGGATAAGAATTTTTGTGAACATGCAAGACAATGAAACACACACAGAAATAAAGTCAAAACCACAAATTCCAACACCCAGGGAAAAAATACAAAATATTTCTTACAGTATAAGACACCCACATGGGTTAAACAGTGATGCTGTCAGATTGCACATTTGGATAGCAATCATTTAGTCCTTTGTGAAAACATTTAGTCTTCCAAAAAAAGTGCTCAAGTTTTTCTCATAGATTATTCACATATATTGTCTGTGCTCACATACCTAGAGATATCTATTTATCCTTAAGGCAACACTAGGTTTCAGCCACTTAAGAGTGGCATTTGGTAGATTCTGTCAAAAACACACTTTTATAACCAGCTGTCATCAATCTGTAATAACATTCTTAGAGTATTTTCAGAAAATATGCTTGTCCTTTCCTTTGCTTAGTCTGATGTTAAGAAAATACACCCTCTGTTAGGTGTATTTTCTTTCTCTGTTAGGTGTTAAGAAAATACACCCTCTGTTAGCATGAGAAATACTGGCAGGAAAAATGTTGGGGACAACTGGAGACGAATACCTTCAGCTTTGCAAGGCCCATTGGAGACAGTTAGCAGAACCTCTTCAGGCTATATAAATCAAACCCTGGTGAAGGATTTAGTAGTTTCATTTCACAATAAAAGTAAAGAACGAGTGGCACAACTTCTGAAAATACTGTACTCAAAAGTCAGGTCATCCATTTTATCTGGTTTTGTTTTTCTCCCTTGGGAAATAGCTAAACATATGTACCAACTTAAAAATGGGATAAAAAAAGCTCCTAATTTTTTCCAATTTTCTTTTAATATTTTGTCTGTTTATAGTCTTCTTCCCGAGTTCTGACTTCTCTCTTAGTGTTTTGGACTTCAATTAAGTTACTTACAATGTGTATCAGTAAATGTGAAATCTTACTCTTACTCTTTTCTCCATTTCTTTCAAGTCAGCATCTCTCCCCTACACTGTAAAGCAAAATATTATTGTTAAAAATTTATATTCTGACATACCAAATGTATTTGACAATGGAGATTTTTAGTATATAGCAGATTTTTGAAAATTCTGCTACAAGATTAACCCCACTTTGTTTCATTTGTATTAAAAATTATGCTCTCAACAAATTACTTTCCATTAATATTACAGATTATTAAAGACTATTACAGATTAATAAAACAGATATATAATCCTGTTAGCAAAGCATTTCACAAATGCTTATAATTGGTCAATAACACCCTTATGGAATAATTTATCTCAAATTTTCTGATAGATATTGTTCATCAGGTGAAAAAAAATGGGCAATTGATAGTAAACAAAATGAGAAATTATAATAATTTCATTTGTTATTGATATACATAGATTTTCTTTCAGTAAATCAAATTATATTTTTTTCTTTTTAATGAGAATTTACATAACTTACATTTACAGATTATTCAAATTTTTGAATTCTTCTGGAATCTCCCTGATTTAAGGACAGGTAGGAGTAAAAAGAACAAGTCAACTATCAACTCTATCCAAGTAGTTTATTAATGGGATATACCAAAAAGATTAATTCAAGAAGTGACTATCTTGTGTGTGCATGTTGCTCAGCATTCATTACAAATTTTAAAAATGAAAAAATATCTACTAGGATTCTAAAGATGGGAAACAGGGAGGAAAATGTGGAGGAAAAGTAAAAAATTACATGTGTGAATGCAGTAAAGTAGGGCAAGAAAGGAAAGAACTATAAATGTGCTTTTTATGTTTTTTTTTTCCTAAACAATCTATCAGTGTCCAATAAATAATATATGTAGGAGTGGAACTGTTTTGCTCTTTAGTTCACCTTATAGAAAATTGTCTGATAGACACACTGTCTTCTAGAGAGTGGTTATTTTGAAGATTGATAGGTTGCATAAATCCAAGCAATAGTTCTTCTCCCCTAGGGCCATTTAACTTCTTGTTGAGGGCTTTCTATTCTCACTTTAAAAATTTTATGCACAAACTCTTTAATGAATACAATTTAAATATGTGTTGTGTTTCATGCTCAACCAATGAATGCCATAAATAAAACCACTCAGTTATGCTGATCTATTACACTGTTGGCTTTAAAAAAATCTCTCAGCACATCCTAACAAAGCTTATGTGAAAATACACAAACCATTAGACAACTTAAGACCTGCAAAATGACAGAGAGAAAAAAAAGTTTTGCAAATGATTGATAGTAACATTGAGAATTTGTACAGATTCATCTTCTTATGGAATTGACAAAAGAAAAGCAAAAGATTATCCTCAGATAATGGAAATTCTTGGGTAAAATTATTGTACCAGTTCTAGTATGGAACTTGGTGCATTATCTAATTTTATGCAAAAAAAATATAGAGGTGAAACACACAAAAAAACAAGGGATCTGAAAAAGGTTTCTATGCAATTTAAGCCTCACCTGATAATAAGGATGCATTAATGGAGTCATTGGAACAGCAGTGTGAGATGGTAGAAGGCTTTTCATAAACATCAGGGCAGATAAACTAATAACCTCTTAATAAACTGAATATCTGTAGACTTGCCTGAGCTAGGCAAAGAAAAGCTGCATAAAACTCTTTCTCTGATTAGCTTATTCCAATCAAAAGGTGAAGGTACATTAATATTCTAACAGAGTCACATTAAGAACAGAATGAAGCTTTTCATCCAAGTGTTTGATTGTGCAAGCACCCATGTGCTGTGTTTGAGCAAGTTTTTATAATCCTCTAAAGAATATTACAGAAGGTCTTGGACAAACTGCCTGCAGGGAGGAGAATTTAAATCCCTGTGTAATGTTTGCCACATGCAAGGATGCTGGGGAGAAACCTTTTTCTTTTTAAGTTCATAACAAGATTTTGTGTTACATGAGCCTATTAAGGATGGAAAATTTCTTTACCTGTAGAATAAATTCAATAAATATTAATTATGCTCTATCTTTTTCAGACTAAGTAAAGCTTAACGTCTTTATGCAATACACTAATACCCTTTATTTTTTAACCCAAGATTTTCTTTCAGGCTTTGCCACAGACATGCTTCTTCAAGTCCTTTGATTTATAAAATTAATGAACAAAAATCTACATAACTTGGGAAGTGGAACTAATGATGTGGCTATGTCTAACCCTATTGCCATGTTTTGCATAGTCCAATACTACGTCAGCAATGGAAATAAAATTAATTTCAGATATTATAATGAATCATAGCCCATTCATATAATATTTCATAAACAGATGCTAAAAAAAATAGTAAAAAGCAGTTTCTTGGTACCCAGCAATAAAAAGCTGAAGAAGAAAAAGGAAAGCACAGGAGACATGCAGAGTGATGGTGTTTGCCTTCCCAAGCTACATGACCTCTGATTTCCTGGAGATGGCTGAACACCTGCCAGTCCATGGAAAGTGGTGAATGTATTCCTTGCTTTACTTTACTTATTAAACTGTCTTTTTCTCAAACCATAAGCTTTCTCATTTTCACTCTTGGGATTTTCTCCACCATCCCAGTGTGGAGGATGTGAGAGAGCTTCTGTGGTGCTTTCTGGCTGTGGTTAAACCATTACAAGCTGTATAAAAAAATTGAAAAAAATTAATATCTTATATTGATCTCAGCTACAGGCAGAAGAGAACCTTAAATCTGAAAATCTATTTTTCTTTATAAGCGAATACAAAATATTTAGTGAACATTTCAAAAACAGGGTGGACAAGGCAACATAAAAATATTCTATAAATAATACAATCATTTCTTGGAAAAATTTGAAACCATTTATTGAATGATGCATAAGTGCCCCATGTGTAAAAGCTTATAATCAATATTAGTGTATTAGCAAAGTCATTCTCTTGCAAGTTCTTTGCATTAGCTCACTTTACTTGGTATATCCTAAAGCAGTGATGCAGTTAGTCACCCAACAGAAGGAGAATCTACCATTTTGCTGATGTACAGCATGTTTCAAAAGCCAAGGAAATTCTAGGATATAGTTAAAGCGTGTGTTAATGTGTTTCTTCATGGCAATATTATATATCTCGATTTTTATAACTAACAGCTTAATGAATTAGCATACCAGAAGCACCCACGTTGCTCAGGTAAAATAATCATTACTATCTGGACATAATTAGCAGTGCAGTACTGACAGTTGTATCATTATAACTACTGCAGTAATATTTAACAAGTTCATTTTGGTCTATTATACTGTAGATAAATTGCCTTTGTAAAGATAGTACGAATATTTAAGGAATCATATGTTATAGCATGATATGTAGCAAGTGTCATACTTAACATAGGCCAACATGCCATTTCTTAAGGATATCAGCTGAAGGATATGAACTCATGTGAAGTAAAACTGTTTCTTTCAGTAAATGTAGTTGCTTCTCTAACACATTTTAGTATGTTTATGCATATATTTGTTATAATAAATATATGCAATACCATGCTGAGTAGCTGATACCATGTCTAGGGCTTGTTACACACTTAAATCAGCCTAATTTCTTAGAGAGCATAATTTTTTACCTCGAATAATTTTAATGCATATTTAATAAAGATAGACATTTTATTAAAAACCAACTATATTGAATATATAATTTGACAGCCTATATGAAACTTGCAGTATAAATACATGAACATTTGTTAAAATTGCTTTAGCATCTGTGGGTTGTCACATATTAGCTTTATTATAAAAGTGAATTAGAAAATAAGAGACAGATGACTGGCAGTGTTCCAGTGTGACCTATACTGTCATAGTATTATAAATTATAAATTGAAACAATTGGTTCAAGGTCATTAGTATAGTCACTTGCTTGTCATTAAAGACCAAACAATTAATATAATTTTGAAAGAGGTTTCATAATGTTTTCCTTTATTTTTTTTTTTGAAGTAAAGTAGGTATTTTCATTTAAAATATTTCCAATTTTTATGATACTCTGGAAAAGACCTAGAGAAATTAATTCTTCATAAATTTTCAGTAAAATTGGCTTCAGTATTCACAAGTAGAACAAGGGAAAGTAAAAATTTTCAAAACTTACCTTTAAGGCCTTCATTCCTATTTGAAGAGATAGACAACATTACTGGAAAATCAATTTTTATATTTTGAGCTACTGCTTCTTAATAATTGATGTGTGATGATTTAATAGAAGAGTAATGATTGTAAAGATATTGAAATACTGATAAACCATGCACACACAGATACTTCTAATAGTTTTGCAAACACTTAAAAATTAAAATAAAGTCTTTAAAGACATCTGTGAATTTCCTTATTTTCTTAAACACTGACGACTCCGTGATCTTGTCTATTTTGGTTCATTTGCATACATGTGAAGAAAAGGTTTTGCAAAGATTTTCTTCCTATCTTCCATGTATATTACATAAAGATGGGGGAACAACAAGTAGATAGAGACAGATGCTTTAGGATAGTGCTTTTATTATTGAGGAAGACATGGGAATTTGGTATGCTTAGAAGACATACATGTTTTTTAAGAATGAAAATAATTAAATAGATAAAAAGACAGCTCTGTTGATGTAGTTTGCAAAAGAAGAACCAACACTACATTATGCATGCTTCTTCATGAATGCCAGATTTTTAAATAATTTAGGTAAGGAAATTTTGGACATTTGCTCCCAAATGCAGAAATTGATGTAGTAGGTATATTGGAAACTTGGTTGAATGCTGTCAGTTGATGTCATACTGGAACATGAGGGTGACAGATTTGGCCATAGCTGTGATGGAAGAATATTTATTAGATGTCAAGAGATCCTAAAATCAAATCACACTAATAAACTACATATGTAAACCAGTATCAAATGCTGTACATAATGAAATTGCAGGGCTTAAATAGAAAAAAATTATAATGTTTTGTCTGTACTACTGATTATACATCTAGGATGCTGAAGCTCGCTGGATATTTGCTAAGCTACAGTGGAGGCTATAAAACAATAAGACAGCTTGCTAAGAAGAAAATGAGAAAAGTCAAGTCTTTATGGCATGGAGGTTGCTGTAGATTGCCATATTTGAAATACAAGGCAAACAACACTGCCTGTACAGAAAATTTTCAGACAAGAGAGAAGAAATATAAGGAAAAGGGATGTTATTACATATAAGAACTCTTTCTTCAGAAAGCTGAACTCAAGTCCAAATAAAAATTAAACACAAAATAAGACACTAAGAAACATTGCCAGATTAAATATAAAAGCCAATACATTAAAGAAGGCCAAAAAGGGTTGGAGGAAAAGCTAAATGAAGAAAAAAGCTCCTGTTAATAAATCTTGGTTAAACAAGTCAGTAGCAGGAAGCCTTCCAGTAGTCTGTAGGACTTATTGCAACAAAGCTATGAAACAAATCCAAAGCATTTAGAGAAGGCAAAACACAGAAGAAAAACAAACCCTTTTCCTTAGCATTCGCAAAGAAACTGAGAAGATTCTCATGGTCAATTTTTTCTTGATGGGAAAATTCTCAAGGAAACTGACTGAAATAGAAATTATGGAAGAGATTGTAGTTCAAGCAGAGGGAACACTACCCATATCAGAAGCAAACTTTATTTATTCTAGGCTTCCAAACAGAGTCACAACAGCTGAGCATCATTGCTTTCGTAAAAGTTCCTTAATGCAAGTGAAGAGTAGCAAATTTGGCATCACTGGTTTAAGAAAAAATTCAGGGAAGGCATGGCAACATTTGTACTTGGAAAATTAATAAAACTATAGTTAATGACACGTTAATGAACTCAGCTAAATGTGATTCGTTCACATAAAACCAAGTTATTCTTTTTTAAATCTTCACCAAAAAATTCAGGGTTTTGAGCAAGAAAAAATCAAGTGATTTCGTTAAGGTGAACTTAAAGAATTTCAGTGAAATTGGTCACAGAATCATACAACAACACTGATTAGCCAAAATATAAGAGTTAAATCTCACTTGTGGACTTAGCTTGCTTCTACAGGAAAGTATTTTGGCAGTAGAGATGACGGTCACTTGATGACAACAGCAAAACATCTTTGAGTCTGAGTGACAGGGCAATAAAATGTCCAATGAAATTCAATACTAGTGGACATAACATGATATAAGGAAAAAACAACTTACACACAAAATGTGGTAATCTTTTCCATTAATATATAAGGCTTTGACTCACACTAATTGTACAGGACAATTTGATACTGTTGGGTCAAAAAAAATTATTAACAGTAAGCAGGGAAAATAAAAACCTGAAACAGAGATCATACTTCTACGTATATTTTCTATCAATATCTTGATTACAGTATCCGATTTTTTACTCTCTTGCTTCCCCTCCCATTCTCTCACAAGCACATAGTAAAACTGTAAAAATTTTGGGTGATGACAATAAGGACTATCAAGTTTATCATTATTTTTACATGAGGAATTACTATTCACCTGAGGGAAGAGGGGGGGAGTTCTATTATTTGTTCCTGAAAACAAAAATACCTGAGGGAGTTATGATAGAAGTCTCTTACCAGGAGTGACATGGACAAACTCATAAGTAGTTGTTTTGGGGTTTTTTTATTTATACATTGGAGAACATGAAAAAAGCTGGAAACAAGCTGTATACAAACAAATAAACGAAGATATTTTTTCAGGACTGAATACTAGACCTCTGATATTTGTTGATGTTGAAATTTGCTGATGTTGAAATTTGCTGATGCTTGTAGATGTAAAAATTTTAGCTTACGCTGGGCTCTAGAGGAGACTTGACAGCTTTTTTTTAGACATCCACAAAGGGTCATTAAATTAATGGGTATTATAATGTGACTGTAAATGTTTTGGATAGGAAAACAACTTCTTCTGTTCCTTAGGCAATTACAGATCTTCTATTCCTTAGGCATTTATCTTCAGTACAGGAACATTTATTGCATTCATTTTGGCCATTTACATGTTTAAACTGCAGAGAATTACAGCAGAACTGAAGCCCAAGACCAGCATATTGTTTTGAATTGTACTTCCACATAAAGTAGCCACCTTGAAATACTTGTCAACCAATTTAGCAAATTGAATAAGTGTTGTAAAAGGCATGTAAAATAGGGAGAAAATTCCTTCCTAACAAATAAGTAGTCATTTTGTAGTCTAATGTGTGATTTTATTTCCTACATTTTAATTATTAAAATTACAATTAAATGGTAAAAGAATTCAAATCTTTGTACAATTCAACATTGATGTTCTACTTCTGGATTCTAAATTATCTGAAATGGTCAGGAGATCATTGAAAACACAGGGAAAAAATTCAGTTGCTGTAGTTCAGTTTACACTGACTAAGATAAATGGAAGGTGTTTCAGAGATTTATATCAGAAGTGACACTTCTTTAGAGGCTGTTGACTATTCTTGTCAGCTTCGTGAAAGAAATTCTGTGTCAGCCAGACACAGACAACTATTGGGATGGGAGATGTAAAAGTGGAAGAAAATATCTGAAAGAGCAGGTGAAACCCCAGATTTCTGGGTTAAAGAAAGCAGTATAATAATTACTCACACACGGAAAAGATTAAATTAATTTTATCTATGCAAAAGTGGGCAATCTGTAGCAGGAGGATAGCAACCAAAGTTATGCTTATTTATTTTAGAGTAGGTGTTGGGAAGACTCTTCATTGAGGGGCAGAAGCCAGGACAGTCTGAAAGTGTGCAGAATCCTAGCTGAAGCTGAAACTATTCACTGCCTGCATTTTTGATTCTTCACAAAGCTTAGGCCGTGGCACATCAGCATTCTTATGGCACTGTTTATGTGTAAGATGGGAAAGAATTCACTGCATCACTGAAAACATTAGTCTGAATGTGTGCCTCTCTCCATGAGGCTGTAGGACTAAATAAAAATGCCCAGAAAAAGCTCAGCCTTTTTCTTTCCAAGAGAAGTCATGGTACTTCTGTGCCATATTCATTTCCATCTGTGGAGCCCAGACCTGCATCTCATACAACAGTCTTTGCTCTTTCCTTTAGACTTCCTTATATATCAAAGAGTACCTCACCTAAGATTTCCAGGGTTTACTTGAAATAGTACTTGAGTAGAGAACAGTAAATGAAAACAAAATGTATATTTAAGGAAGCCTCAATGTAAAAGGAAAAAATTTTCTGAAAAAAATTTGATGTCTTTCATCAGGCTTCTCCAAGTTACAAGTGCACCCAAACAAATATAAGAAATTGTTTCTTTCTCATGAAAAAGTAGAAGCTTTGCAGGGTGGATGCAAAGGTTGTAATAATAAATCCACAAGTGTGGTTTTATAGGTATGGGTTTTTTCATATTAAATAAAATGCATTTAAGAAAATACAAATGGAAAATAAACAAGGATTTTAAGGACCGACTTGGGACAATGTGTGAAAGAAGTACAGTAGTATAACTTTAAGACTGATATTATATGATGAAAACTTTTAACACATTTTGTGTTACCACTGATCCTGAAACTATAGCTTCTAAATGTGCTTTTATGTGGGAGAATGCTTGCTGGCCTTTAAAACTATTTTAATGATTGAGTGAAGTCTATAGAAATTGCGTGAGTTTTGAGTCTGTCACAATCTTACTTCCTTTTGTTTTAAGTTTGTTGTTATTGTTGTTGTTTCTTTTTTTTCTATATAAATGGCCTTATTCAACCGTGAAAACTGATTCCAAAACTAAATGCTATGAAAATGTTTGACTTTTGATGTGTAACTGTATAAAGGGAGGGATAGTTATTATTCATTTAATGAAAATAAAATATAATAGGATAATAAAGAAGAAAAAATTTAAATATGAAACACATGGATTACATCTTTAATAGTTCAGTACCGTTCTTCATTACAGTAATTAACATAAATAACTTAATTACAAGGTTTTCACAACATGAAAAATTCTCTTCATCCCTGAACAGAGAAATACTCAAAGACATAAGTCAAGAGTTCCCCTGGTTTAACAGAGTTATGAATTATTCCTCTTAGGAGTCTTCTGAGCATATCTCACTGTTCTCCCTGACAATCTTGACAGACTGCTAATTCATGAGGCAACAAGCAGAAGCAAAACTGACTGAAGAGTGCTAACACCAAAGAGAATAAAGAAAATTTCTAGTGTTTTGCTTAAAAGATCTCTCTCTCTCTCTCTCTCTCTCTCTATATATATATATATATATGTTTATTTTTTTAAAATGTTTGTTTGTTTTCCTTTTCCTTGAAAAACTTGTGATAAAAATACTTTCCTCCCCTGGACTAGTTAATATATTGTTAAATTATTGTCTTTTCCTACATGGTAGACCATTCGTGACTGCCAGTTTGATGTTACATATTTTAAGTTCAACCTGTTTGAAGAACTTATATTGGTGAAGCAGGAAATTTTTTATTACAGCAAAATTAAGGACAAACAGGACCAGTGGTATCACTGATATGATGGAGAAGTGACTTCCTCTTTAGTGTTTTCTCCATGGTCAGCTTTGAATATTTAGGAGGAATGATATGTTGAAGGAAGTCAGAGTGGAACTATGTGCTGCAAGATCTGTTAAGGAGAATGGAAAAAACCAAGGTAGCTACTCAGTTCTGAAAATGTCTCTCTTTTTTCTTTCTTCTTAATTTCTAGGTAATCTCATATTTTAAATTGTTACAGATTTCCTTCTTAGTTAGTATTTTTATAATCTAATCCTTAAAGGACATATAAAAATCAATCATAATACCTTATCGCAAATAAATGCACGCTATATTGAGAATGCACTTCATCAGAGAGCTAAGCATGTGTTTGAGCTTTGTTCTGAATGAAGATATTTTCTACCTTGGAGCTTTATCCGAGTTCTTGCCATTTCATCCAGATTCCTTTAAGCTTCCCATAAGAGATTAAGTTGCCTTTAATGGAAATGGGATAAGGTCCTAACTAAACTGGAATTACTATAAAGCTATGTACCATGTAAATCAGGTTGTCACTTAGTTTAAAAAGTCATAGATAATACTAACATGCTCTTTCCTGAGGCAATAGTATCTGATTTAATATGGTAATGCTCTTACATCAAATACAGAGGCAGACCTCTTCATGCATGCATTTTCAGTTTATAAAAATATTGCTTTAAGGTTATCTTGAATTGCCATTACATTTTAAAACAGAAATGTCAATATTGTTCTTAGGCAGAATTTCACTACTATTCCTTACATTCATTATAAATTTGCTTTCAGTAGACATTGAGGAGCATTTAGTATATAAAGGTTTTTTTGTGTTAAAAGATTTTCATCATTAATTTACAATAAAGTGTTAAAATTGCCATTTTCACCCTCACTAACCCATGAAATCAGTTGTCTGTCTGATTTATTGTAAGCTTAGCATATTTTAACAAATGAGATAGAGGAATAGATGCCTTGCGAAAAATAAGTTTCCATTTTACAGATATAAGAAGTCTCATAACAAATCAGTTCTGCCATGAAAATTATAAGCACAAGGCATACTGTATATCATAAGATTTTTTTCCTGAGTGTTTGTAGGCTGAACACTTTGCTTTCAATACTCTTTAGATGAGAAGAAAAGGTCATTTTTATTTATTGATATTTTTGGTCACATGAGAGTAATATGGTTACTGTCAAAATTCCAAGGAAGTATAAGAACATTTGACATCTCACAATGAATATTAAAACTTTATGCCAAGTATATTCCAGCTGGGGACTGCCTCCTGTGTTAGCAGCTAATGATGAAACAACAGGGAGTAGAAAACCCACAGTAAAATAATATAAAGGACAGACTATATTCCTGGTCATATACGGTCCTTGAGACATAAAATAACATCACAGAAAGTTGTTGAAAATATGCCAGAGTAAAGAGTTCTCACATTCACTAGTAATTTAATATTTTTTGGCAACAGGAAAATATCTTTGGCATTTTTTAAAGTATAATTGTTCTAATGGATAAATATAATATAAATGTTATAATTACTTGAAACTCACATTATGAAAAAAAATTCCATTAAAAAACCATGATAAGTATTTGAAGAAACTCTTTGCAAACAATATAGATATATAATATATTTTCAATAATAATTTAAGATATACAAAATATTTACCACAATTTCATAGAACATATTCTAGTTCAGTATTTGGTATAAAATATGTAATATTTAAATTTTGAACATTTTTTAATAAAAGAAATACAATTTCTAATGTTACAATCCACTTTTGATAATCTACTATAAAATATAATACCTTTGAGTCCCATTGAATCCTTTGGGTTTCAGAGCAGAAGTTACTTATCTCTTAGGGTATGGTTGAGTTTCACTGATAAACAGCACACAGACTGCTATTCCCTGCACCTCAAATAAGATTACAGGAGCTGCCATCTTCCTGCTTTCTTGGTTTTTAAAAACTGGGACATACTTCTTCAGTGGTTCTTATGACCTCCCTATAAGGCACATGTACAGCTCCTCAGTTTCCCAAAGCATGGAGGGCACTGCCCAACCTAATGAGTCTGACCCTTCACCTGTCTGTTGTTTTTGAAGGACAAACATGCCTTTGAAAATCCATAAAGAACATTTTTCCCTTTTCCTTTCCAGGTCTAAGATAGCACTTGCCTTGTATTTCAAGGGTTTGCAAACACAGAATGCACTTCACCATTGAGTAATGTCTAATTTCATATTTTTTTATCTTTCCTAAACAGATAGAATGACACAATTCTTCTTAATCTATCAGCTTAATGCATCTACAGCATTTGGCTGAGAGTCATACATGTAGAAATAAAAGGCTCCCATATCACCGATTGAATTCTGAGACCATCAGGGCCAAGGCACATCAACATCCACAAGGGAGTTATATATTGTGTGTGGCAGCCAGCCAAATGTCATTGCTTTATGGAATTATACAGTTTTTAAATTGAAAATTATTTCTAAGTGTTAGAGCATGTATTAGTGAACATTCTGGCTAAAAAAGCTTTAAACACCATTTTGCTGCGTCTCAGTGCTAGGCAAAGAGTGTGCACTAAGAAACAGTCAAACAATGTGAGTTACTCATCAATAATGCAGTAAGAACTGAAAATAAAAACACCCAAGTAAGTCACTGTTTGCACTGCCCAGAAGTGAATAACTTATGAAACTGAGAATTCTGCTTAATTTTGTGTAACTGTGAGATAATAGAATATAAATAATGAAACAAAAAACAAGATGTATAAGTTTCCAGAATTTTCCTACCCTGAAAATTGAAAATAATTTTTATTTTAATTTATCTAAAATGGCAGATTATTTTATATCCTAGAACATAAAATCTTACTACTTTCTGAAGGCCTGATGTATATTATCCAGATGAATAACACCACAGAAGTTCACTCAACAGAAGAAGCAAAAATAAAAATTAAATTAAAACTAGGGAAGATAGCTGTTTTGTCTGGCTTCATGACCATTCCTATAGTGTTTATTGAGGGTGTTTCAAATGAAACTGGGAGATTAAAGTGGCTAAAGCCACTATCTGATCTGGATTAGAAAGCTGAGAACATTGTTTGTTCTGCTTTCATTTCTTTTTATTACATGTGGCGCAAGGAACTCAGTGCGTTGGATCTCCTGACAACAACCAGGATTTGGCACTGCAGTGCCTATAGGGATGCCATGGGACGCCAGTGTCGAAGCAAGGGGGCTGTTTCTTGAGAAGCAGGATACCTTTAGACATCTTACCATGCTGGTGACCAAATTTCCAAGAAATCCATATTTGTACTCTCCTGAAAAAGGACAGTATTCTCATTCGATGTTTTTCAGTGTTTGCAAGTATTGTCAAGGTTGATAGCTTAATGGAGAATACACTGCTTGGATATAAAACGTCAGCACATTTTTAATCTTTGAAGAAATAATAAAAATCTATCTCAAGGCAAAAAAAAAGGGAAAGAGAAATGAGAGAAATGTGATAAGAGCCATAAGGGTTTGAAAATTGGAAAAGAGAGTTTATTTTAATGCTTTTCTGCGTAAGCCATCATGGAGACAAAATTGGCATTGACTGGGGCTCAATATTGTTTTAAAAATCCTAATGGTGTCAGACTTCCTTTGGTGCAGAAGCAAGAAGAGTTTCAGTGTCCATGTAATACACACTGCTTGATTTTTCTTCTCAGTTTCCTAACACGATGGGTACTGTGATAGATACTGTTATTATTCACAAGTGTATTTATGTGTTGAAGTGTGTTGTATTTTGCCTATCTTTTGAGAAACATAACATCTTTCTTTTTTGCTGACAACAAATGTCAAGCTAGTATTTCTATATGATTTTGTTGCTGCCATGTTTTATTAAACTTCATCTCTCTCGTAACACATATGACGAGTTCTATTATGAGAAAATAATCTGTCACTTTAATCCTTTAAGTATCAAACTTTCAGAAAAGTTGTGTTTTGCTACTAATATAGTATTTTAAAAGCTAACTTGCTTATCAGCAGAACTATGGGTCAAGAGATTTTCCACAAAAAAAAAAAAAGCCAAAAAAAACCCAAAAAAAAAACACATACTGGTACATAATGACAAAAGGAGTAAGAAGTTAGAGAGAATCTACTTTTGACAAGAGGTTCATTGACCTCCATTTGGTAAAAAAGAAAATCCCTGGTCAGTCCCAGAACACTGTGTCTTACTTATCTCAGCAGTTACTAATACTTTGCTAAAAGTTGGTATTGAGATGTATATTGATATATCCAAAGACAGAAGATACAGGAGGGAAATAGCAGTTTGCAAATTACACTGTAAGATTTTTTTTTTTGTTAATGATTACTGCATAGACTTCTGAGGACTTTCTGAAAACTGTTTCATAAAGATTATTAATGTGTTTCTAAATTACATTAATAGCATAGTAATTTCTTTATAAATTAATCAGGAGTGGAAAATGTAATCACACCCTCCCTTTCAATACTCTTGAGATTTGGCTAAATTTGACCTAGATCTGTATAAGCATTTTTTCATGTTGAAATGAGTTTAAGGTTCCACAGCTGCATAAACACATACCATATATATCTGCTAGATGAGGAACAGAGCATGGAAACTAATGATTCCTTACAAATTTGTCCAAAGCATACCTCTAAGTTTGTATATTTAACTGGATTGTCTGACACTTTCAAGTCAAAATTTCTATTAATAATACACTAAAATCCTTCTTAGTGTTCTAGGTGTGTATCCCCTCAAAACTTAATGAACACTGTTAACATCAATTGAAAATATGCTTCTGGATGAACCAAATCATGCCTTGATACCAGTATAGTTATATGCCTTGAAAAGGGCTATTATGTGTATTTACTGTTGCCAAAAGCATTGTTTCAGTCTCTGAAAGATGATGAGTTTGTTATATTGATGTTAATTGTACTTTTACAGTAGTTAGTTTTCCCAGCTTGATTAATGTAAAATATAACACTGACAATATTGAGGCACAGCAAGATCCTTGTGAGGCAGCAATCTTGTAAACTAGTGATGAAAATTTTGTTAAAATATCCGAGACATAAAAAAACCCAAGATTTGAGAAGATACCAACCATAATATGTTCTTTTTCTTCTCTTGAAAATGTCCCCTCTTGTATTATATATTGTATATTGATAAGTGAAACTTGTTTAATAACCAAGTCATTTGTGCATGGCTGAAAATCAGATAGTTGAAAAAATTATTTTCTTTGAGGATAAGTTTAAGGCATCTCTTTTGGTGCTTTAAATCAAATTAATATTCACAAAATCAATCTAATTATTTTTTTAGTCCCACAGTTCAGGTCCAGTCTTGAATAGAGCTCAAATTTCAGTACGGGTTCACTCTACATGGGATCTGCTAAATCAAGACTGTTTAGAAGTGTGCACAGTAATTTAATTTAATTCAGTTCAATAGTTTGATGGAAGCTGAAATTCCTAAGAATTAAATTTATGTATGGGAAAAAATATTGACTACCCATTAGCTATATCATGTGAATCTGAGAGTAGAATAGTCTGGACTGGATTTAGAAGGTGCTGTCTCTCCTGTTCAGTTCTTCTTGTTGGAAGAAACCTTCTGTCATTATGCCAAGAGCAGTTTATATTCTGTAAGTGTAAATTTAAAAAAAATTCACTTTGACAAATTATTGTACCTTTACATGGAGGTAACTAAGGGTAGAATTTGACAAAACTTCCCATATTGTCATGATTCTGTCCAGTTAATTCTAATTACAGACTATTTTTCTGAAGGAAACTGGAGTAGTTTCAAATCTCATATAAAATAATAATATCCATAAAATGATATACCTATTATTAAACGGGAGCATTTTCATGATAGTTTACCAGGAAACAGCTGAAGATGCAGTTACTCTAATAGCTGGGAAATCTGTTACACTCATTAGACATGATTTCCAAGCTGTAACACAGCTGAGATTTCAAGGATTTGCAGAATGAAAGACACAGAATACAGTCCTAATTTGTGTAGGATTAGATAATAGATGATTCTAATTTTTTGTTGAATTTGATTGGTGCTTTGGCTAGTAATTTCTATTTTAGAAATCTGAAATGAAAATAAAGATGGCGGTTATCACTCTGTTATATAAAAATTATTATTGCCATGTAGGTTCAATGAGACAAATATTTCTCTTTTGTGAAGCTCAAATGAAAAAATAAATAATTCAGATGTTTCAATGTATCAAAAAGACAATATAAAAACTATTCCTTTAGCTTTATGTAAGACCAAAACTTTCTTAAAAAAAACTCATGTGGTTATTTAAGCTTTTACCACTAGTTTATGAGGTTCATTTTCACCTACTGTGAACCTAAATCTACCTTATTCCTAAATGATTGTTCAGATTCTTAAATGCCACATATTTTCTTGACCTGAGTTAATTAGATAAATAATTCTTTCTGTCGTCCCATTTAAAAGTTTTTTATTTTCTGGATTGTATACCTGCTCGGCCAAATATGTTTGTTGTATTCCTCAGATATCTAAAATATTTCCAGTATATATTCACAGTAATTTGAAAGGTAAAAAATTGGTCAGCATCCAAATGAAGGTAAGATTTCTGAAATACCAACTTTGTATTATTTGAAAATAACAATCAATATTTAGGCACCTATTTTCACTTTTTTTTTACAGGTCTCCATGGAGCCCTACGAGTATCTAGTGTTTGTGTGCATGTGGTTAGAAGGCAACAAGACTTTTTTGTGTTTTGGTCTTCAGTCTACTAATTTTTTATGACCACAGTCATTTGAGGAAATAAATATAACAGCCTTGTGACATCTCCATCAGCTTGCAGACTACTGCTAAAATATACAAATCAGGTCTAAGTTTTTGCTGTCTTTCTGCTTAGCTTTTGAAAGAAATTATTCAGCTGGGGATTAATGGTTTTTTTGTTGTTGTTGCTATTAATTTTTTATTCCTCCCCTCACTGAGACTGACTCTAAATTTTTGCCCATATTTTAGCTCACTGCAATTAGTTTAATATGCTGTAGTATCACTAGAATTTAAACTGTTTAATATTTTGTCCCTGAGTTTTGACTTGCCTAAATTGTAACATTTTATATTTCTTTTTAGCAAATGTACTTTTAATGCTAAATAGTAGAAGTGAGAGAATTAACCCTATGACATAATTTTTGATACAGTCAGTGAGCATGCACTTTCTAAATTGTGCCTGCTGCAGTTTGGTATAAATCTTAATTATTATTTTTCCCACATGCCAATATAAATTTTGGCATGTACAGTGATGAAAGGAGTGAAATACCTGGTAGTCTCATTACATATTTCTAATGTAAGTGGATTTTTATGCAGAAAGCTACACAGTTGTAAACAAGCATTACAATGAAAGAAAACTTTACTATATAAAAATATCTTACCAGGGTTTTGCAAAGTTCCCTACAAATGTTCTTTTGAGTTGATTCTACCTTTAAGTTAGGCTCCTGGCAGTTGCAGAGTTTTAGGGGGAAATTTTTTGTGTTTGAGTAACATCACAGGGCAATTTAACAATTTCCTCCTAGATGCATATGAGACATCTGAAACACCTTTAGATAAGTTGTACAGGTAACAGGTAACATATACTGCACTTTAACATCAGCTTCTCCTTTTCATGTTTAGCTGGTGGACAGTATTCCTTTCATCAAACTAATGAAAAACATTGTTTTGACTTATGCATGTTACTGTTGTTCCTGTGAACATGAACTTTTTGTTGTGGAAACATGAAAATGTTATTCCTATACATACATATATGTGAACATCTCATATTAACAACAGGATCTGCTAAAGACTCATGACTGCTTAGATTTCAAATTAATATCATAGAGAACAGGAGCCATACAACTGGAAAATACATGAAGTCTAGAGTGTATTTTTGGTGTTCACTTGCACAGAATTACAGAACTCTGAACAGCGCCCCAGAGCTCAGCTTGGCTTCGCCTTTATGGTTGTTGTCAGGATTCTGAGACAGTAAGAACATGCAGTTTTAAGGAAGAAAATGTTATTATCTGCTTTATGATGCTGATTTATTTGGCATTATAAACTAGGCTAGATGCTGTGATCTTTTTTTTTTTTGCCATTTGGCTTGTCACCATTAGCATCACAGATGTTGAGGTGTGAAAGCTGACATCAAATATTTTAGATTTCTCAGTCTAAGATTTTTTCTGATTGCATTAAAGCTGGAAAAGAATGTGAAAATGTATCAGTATGAGTGGTTTTGCTGTGGTAAACAAACACATCATTGAAATAATAGGACTTTGATGTGAAACATAGTCCCACAGCAATAATAATCTGAAGACATAATAATGACTAATTTAGCGATCACACAAATTTCACAAAGCTTTCAAAGCATTTTGGTTAATAAGTGTCCTCCTTCAGGAGGAAAAAAAGCACAAAAAAAACCCCAACCAATGTTTTTTTTAAAGCATGAGCAGAGGAGGGCAAAATGATAAGAGGGAAAATAAATTGTTTTGTCCTCACAAAGTTTTCCCTTTAACTCTTTTGTAAATACAAATAAAAAAACCTAGCTTGTGCTGTGTGCACTGAACACTACACTGCCTGTTGTTAAATGAAGCAGTGGAGGTCAGGAAACTTATGAGGCATAAAAGGAGTAAGATTAGAAAGAACATAGTAAAGAAAAAATCAAAAAAGTGGTTCTGATATGGTGTAGAATATTTTTGAAAGCCAAACCTCTTTCAGAATACAAATCGATTCAATAAATTTCAAACAAGATTTAGTACCTTTGATCCAGAAAAGCATTATAGTTTTCAGTGAATATAATTCCACGGGAAAAATGTTTTGCTGAGTTGGAATGCCAGTAGGGAAGGGAACAAATAAAGCAGGACAGAGTATGCTTTGTCCAGAAATTCAGTGGCTTAATTAGAATGAGAGAACTGATTCAACCATTTTAAAAAATACAACAATAAATGCTCTTTTCAATCTCTTTTGATTTGGGCATTTAAAGAAGAAGCAATGGTAAAACATTGCCCTACATATTTCCTGTATTGTCAGGCCTTATAGGAGGGAGATTAAACAAGCATTCCCATGTCTGTGGGGAGAGCTAAGGAACAGATGATTTTCAGAAAGAAAGCAGCACTTTGGGTGATAAATGATTTCATCTACTAGTCCATCCTGACTTTACATATCTGCTGAACAATACTGCAGAGGTTTAAAGGTAGCAAAGATCCAGACATCTTTATGTCTTTTGAGTTTCTTGAATAATGCATCCAAAAAGGAATTTGAAACAGGATCTGTAGACAAATTCACACACATGTTATTATATAGACATTAACCATACACATACGTAACATGCATAACAAATTCTATAAAAACCTCTATAATATGCATTTCTTTTTTTTTTTCTTTTTCCCAAAAAGATACTTGCCTTCCCAATACAATATTGAAGTACAATAAATCAGAGAGAAAACAGTCTAAGATGGTTCTGGAGTGTGTGGAAAATAAGCTTCTAACACAGATGATGAGTGAGACAGCTAAAGAGGACACTGTTGGACCTGTTGGTTGTGAACGGGAAGGAGTGGTGCATCATACTTGGAGGCCATCCTGACAATAACAAGCATCTATAAAGTTTTTCATTCTCATAGAACTAAGGTGGGGATCAGCAGAACTGCTACAATGGACTTCCAGATGGCAGTCTTCGGACTGTTTGGGAGTTTAGTTGAGACACTCTCTTGGGAGGCAGTCCTGAAGGGCAAAGAACTCCAATAAGGCTACACATTCTCCAAGAAGGAAACCTTAAAGGTGCAGGAGCAGAGCATCCCCACATGCCAAAAGACGAGTTGATGGGAATAAGTGGTGTGGTTAAATGGAGATCTTTTCCTGGAACTCAGGGAAAAAAAGAGAGTTTTCTGCATAAAAAAATTGACTGGATGGCCAGGCCAAAAGAGTTGTGGTGAGCGAAGGAAATCCAGTTGGCAGCTGGTTATAAGTGGTATTCATCAGGGCTCGGTGCTGGGGCTGTTCTGTTTAATATCTTTATCAGTGATCTGGTCCAAGGGGATAGGGTGTACACCTCCAGTCAGTTTGCAGGGTGCACCAAGCTGGGCAGGAGTGCTGATCTGCTGGAGGGAAGGAAGGCTCTGCAGAGAATTGTGGACAGACTAGATCAATGGGCCTCAGTCAAGTGTGTATATGTTCTTTTGGGACCCTCACTACAAGAAATTCACTGAGGTGCTGGATCATTGTTTGTGCCCAGAGAAAGGCAACAAACCTCTAGAGAACAATTTCTATGAGTGGCTGGAGGAGCTCATGTTATTCAGCCTGGAGAAAAGGCAGCTCTGGTTCTACTCTGTGAATAGTTCACCTCTCCAAACCATGGATATCTCCTAGGAATCACTGTGGGCAACAATGTCAAAGATTTTGATAAGGTCCAGATAGACAACATCCGTGGTCTTTCCCTCATTATTAAAGTAAAAGTGAAGTTAGCGTAAGAAAACCCCATCATAATCTTGCTTCATTCTCTAAGATGGGAAACCCTGAACTGCAACTGAAATAAAATGTCAATTAACATCAAGAGGTAAGCAGTCAACATATGCATTGAAAGACATAACTGAACAATTTTCACACTAATAAAGGATAGTAAATAAGAATTCTGTCTCTGTTTTGCAGCTAGCTATATTAAACAGTACTAAATAGTGATGAACCAGTGAAAATCCCAGGCCTTTTCAAGATGTTTTGTGCCCCAATGTAGAAGAATCTTTTTTTGGTGAGGGAGCAGAGTTCTTGAGAAGATGTCGTGTATCTTTTGTATAAATGAGGGAGGCTTTATATACTTTTCAAAAAAGTCTTAGTTTCAGAAAACAATGGCGGCGCACTGGACTTCAAATTAATGAACACAGAAATCCTCTGTATTCTCCCCTAAGCTGACATTTTAATTTTCCTAATCCTTGTAACTAGTGGTCTTATAGTATGAACTACACACTCAGGGTTTTCTAAATGCTCATAGATTCCATTTGTTTTGCTACTAATGCCACCACTAGAACAATTTTATCTCAAATTTCTTTTTCTTTCTTTCTTTCTTTCTTTCTTTTTCTTTCTTTCTTTCTTTCTTTCTTTCTTTCTTTCTTTCTTTCTTTCTTTCTTTCTTTCTTTCTTTCTTTCTTTCTTTCTTTCTTTCTTTCTTTCTTTCTCTTTCCCTTCCTTCCTTCCTTCCTTCCTTCCTGTTTGTTTCTTGCTTACTTGTTTGCTTTCTTCACCATTCTACTCCTTCTCTTTCAAGCTACAATAAACACATTAAAATATCCACAACTATCCTCCCGGTTTCTTTATTGTATCATTTTGTTCTTTTTATTAATATAATTATTGAAAACAGACTAGAGATATGGTCACTACCTGTATTTTCAATCAGAGCAGACACTCTTTAGTTCACACTTTATTTAAATCTTCCTGGCTATGGTTCATACATATTATGCTGGTTTGAACCAGGTTAAAATTGTATTAAGAGCACTGTTGTGTTCTGAACCTGTTGAATTCAGCTGGTTTGAAGCTGCACCTCTTCTTTCACCTGCAGAGAAGTTAAATGCAGACAAGGCTTAATTTTGTGTCTTAGATATGTGTCAGACACATAATTTGAGTATCCAACTGTCAAAAATCTGACAAGTGGGAAAAACAATAGTGACAGATAAGAGGAACTAGGAACAAAATTCTGAAATTGCATTATTAGAAATCAGGGTTTATTGTGTCAGTAGGGCACCTATATTAACATTTATTAATAAGCAGAAATTTGGTGCAGAAATCAAAATGGATTTCTGGGAGTTTTGGGAGTTATCTGTAAAGATTTTTCTTTAAGTAGATGGTCTGAACTATCTTTGGAGGACATTATCTTTTTATGCCATTATGCGACTGGCATAAAAAAGCATGTTGGTTTATGAGAAGCAGAATTGATGAGGAATTGTGAGTTTGGTTTTTCCCCAAATTTTAATGAGAAGAGTTAGTTTTAAGTCTATAGTTCACTTAAAAAAAAAAAAAAAAATTAGTCAGGCTTGCTAGCATTAGAAGTACCATTGAAATAAGTGCTCCATTTCCAGTAGAGACTTTACATTATAATTAACCAGTAGTGATTTGTATTGAACACGAATCATATTATGGCTACTGTAATCTGGTCTCTTAAAGCTAGTGAGACAGATGGTTCATTTTTTAAAGTTATAAAAATAAATGAGAATATTATCATTAGGAATAAACCTTTGTAATATCTAGTATATTTATGATACCTTTTTCGGGAATATGTATTTTAAGTCTATTTTTGGGTGTAAGAAATAATATATTTTGATGGTTACCTTATAGTTTAAAGGTCTTCTTCTAAAAAAAAAAAATAGGTCTCTGGGATCTATTCTTCTAGTTTAAACTGTTCTCTTGCAAAATATTACTTTACAGAGCTGTTTGCACTTTTCATAAAGACCAAAAAGGAAGTAAAATGTAAGAAAAAAATATCCATAAAATAGATTATGATGTTTGAAAAAAAGAAAGTATATTTGGAAGACTGTAGCACAAATCAGTTTTTGTACTGAGAAAAATATTGCTTTTCCAAATAAATGAAGTGTTATTGAATTGGATCATTACATACTGCAAAATAAATGAGATGTACATTCATGTTCAATGCTGATAGTTTTGAGGACTCATAGTACAATCCAGGTACTTTCTTCTTGGCTGACAAGAGCTGTTTTCTACATGCTTATGCAATTCACTGCTATGGCAAACCCAGGCATTTGTACTGAGCACATCTGAGGAGTTAATTTTCTTTGCAGCCACCTATATTCTGCTGGTTTTTAGGTAGGTGAACAAAAGAATGCTGATAACACACCAGTATCTTGACTATTGCTGAATAAGTCCTGCACAGCATTGACACCTTTTCTGTTTCTCCCTGTATCCTCAGTTACAAGGATGCAGATGGGCAAGAGATTTGAAGAGATAGAACTGGGACAGATCATCTGAACTGACTAAAGAGGTACTCCATGCTACACCACATCATGTTCAACAACAAAACAGGAAGAAGTTCTTTGAAAGGAGTCATTGCTTGGAGACTTGTGGGGCATCTGTTTGTTGGTAGTGATTTTTGCACCACTTGTGTTTTTTACAGCTAAGCCAAAGGTTTTACCATGTCAATTGCAGCTGCAGTCAAGGCAACTCTCATAAACAAATCCAAGTTTCCTCTGAAAATTTCATACAGCCTATATGTTAAATGTTTCCTTCCCTCTTTCAATAATCAAACACTAGCTGATAAAAGAATTTAAGCCATTAATAAAGGACAAAATCATCTCACACTGACTCATTAGCAAAAAAAAAAAATTAGTTTAGGGCCTTCAAATTGGGGTCAAAGGTGTAAAGCAACTTGAT
The DNA here is from genome assembly GCA_024362935.1 of Setophaga petechia. Taxonomy (NCBI): domain Eukaryota; kingdom Metazoa; phylum Chordata; class Aves; order Passeriformes; family Parulidae; genus Setophaga; species Setophaga petechia. Next base: position 481,241 of record JANCRA010000150.1, read on the forward strand.
GTCCTAAAAAATAATTATACACTTTGAGTGAAGATAGGATTTATAATTGAATTGTCTGTCCTGGTTAATTAGATAATTAGTGTGTTCCAGTATCATTGCATACTGTGGTAATATATGTATAAAATAATGCAGAAGGATATTTTATAGTTTAAGAATAGTAGTTCTAACGTGTATGTTGTTCAAATTATATATACAACACTGAAATTGGAGTGAAGATGAAGGTTTGTGAGTTTGGATGTTGCATAATGAGATAGCCTTCATGAGATTGTATTTATGGCTTAGTGAATTCTCAGTGGCATTGAAATTCATTAAAAGAGCTCTCGGGATACATCTATCAAGGACAGTGCTTAGATGTAGGAGAGAAAGTTCTGGTCAAGCGCTCTACTATGCTGAAATCTACAGAAGTCTTGGGCATGAGGGAACAGCAACACACTTTTAGAAAAACAGTAAACAGGTGGGAAACTTTCTCATAATTTTACTTGAACCAAAGTGGCAAGATGCTTGAAAAACAAAACCAGAAACTCTATCTATACATAAAAGATCCTAATTATTGTTACTGGCTTGTGCTATTTGTTTTATCTTAATGAACTAGACATCATACTATATTGCAAAGGGTTCATAGTTTAGAATAAAATTACTATAATGAATGAATTGATAGAGACATATTAGGAAGTTGGTAGAAAGACCAATCTTAACATAAGTTAACTATTAAACTATTGCACTTATTAAGCAGGACACAAAGTGACCAGGAAAAACAGGCTGACTTATTCCAATGACGGAGTTGTGATGCACGTTAAACAAAGTTTTATTTGAATCACTCCATAGTAGAAGACTACAGAAAATGAGTGTTACCTCTCAAAAATACTTAACAAAGGTCAAAATAAATAATAACTTTGTAAGAATAGAGTAAGGGAGTTATTTAAAAATAAAAATCCATTCTTCGAAAAGAAAAAGACATTTCTAAGTGAAGAAAAAAACATCATGGGATCTTTGGTATTAAATAATAAATATAATAAAAATAATCAAATTGATGATGACACATAGTTTTACAAAATGCATGCAAACTGCTATTACCATTTCAGGACCAAGAAATGAGCCAGAGAGGTTCTGGTCTTAGCAGACAATTAAGACAGCAAAGAACAAAATATGTACTTAGAGGAATTGAGGAAACAGAAGCCAAAAGTTTTTCCTTTTCCTTTCCTTTTCCTTTTCCTCTTTCTCTTCATCTTCCTTTCCCTCTTCCTCTTCCTCTTCCTCTTCCTCTTCCTCTTCCTCTTCCCCTTCCCCTTCCCCTTCCCCTTCCCCTCTTTCTTTCTTAAGGAGGTATTCAAATATTGTACAAAACTAAAGTATTTTTCAAAGAGATTATGAGACAAGTTGACCAACTAAAAGACGTTGCCCATATATATGCTATGGTCATCCAAGCACTCTAAAAGGAATCTATATTAAATGCTAGTAGTGCTATGAAATTTCATTGTAAAAAACCCAAACAACAAACTACAACAAATAAGAAATCAGTCCTAAGGACTGAAGTACGACAAATATCATACCTGCTTTAAAGAAAAGATTGTGTGGATTTGTAGAACAGTATTACTCAGTAAACCTCACAAATGTACATGTCAAATTAATCAAAAGCTAAAATAATCCCAAATGTTGATAGTGGACATGTAGTAACATGATAAGTGGCACAAGGCTCCACAAAATGATTATTAAAAAGAGTCATGTCTTACTTATTTTTGGGTTTCTTTGAAAACATCAGTAAACACGGATAAATTTAATCTTGTTGACAGGGTATCTGCAAGGTGTGTCAATCAAAACTTCTTCAGGAAATTTTCCAGGAATATATGATTTCATACAACAGGACATTATTATATGGAGACAAAAATATAATTACTTGAGTAGATCAATAATTGGCTAGAAGCTTCTACTCAGAGGTGAGGAGTGAAAATATATTTTTCAAAATGAAAAAAGGTCTTTGCTTGGACACACAATTTTCAATAGATTTGGAAGTAATCTTAAAATTGGTGTGAATAATGAGGTGATAAAATTTGTTAGTAGTTCAATACAGTAAGAAGGAAATCCCACTGTGAAGGATTACAGAAGTTACTGCATAATCATGTGTTGTATAAAATCCAGATCAGATTTACTGCTAAATGATACAGTTGGGAAAACTTCACATAAAGCAAATGGGCACTGACCTGACCTTTGTCCTCAGGAGTGAAATCTTTATGTTATAACAGATTGTTCCACAAAAATGCCACCTCTGCGCTCAGTAGCAGGCAAAGTACAAATGAAGTGCTAAGTGCTACTCATGAAAGAGAAAAAACACCAAACCAGAATACATTGTTATCCCACTGTTTTAATAAGTAAATATTCATAAACATCTAAAGAATCACAACTGTCAGAATATTCTGGCTTTGGCTTGGGTAGAGGTAATTTTCTTTACAGCAGATAATAGGAGGCTGTGTCTTGGGTTTGTGTTGGAAACTGTGTTTACAGCGCAGGGGTGTTTTATTTATTGTTGAGCAGTGTCTGCAGTGTCGAGGCCTTTTCTGCTCCTCGCAGCACCTCCAATGAGCAGGCTGGGGTTGCACAAGTGGGTAGGAGATGCAGTCAGGACAGCTGACCCCAGCTGACCAAATGTATGCATCATGATGATCACAGAAAGCTGAGGAAAGAAGAAGGAAAGGGGGGATGTTTGAAGTAATGTCTTTTGTCCTCTCAAGTCTCTGTTATGTGTGATGGAGCCCTGTCGTGCTTTCCTGACTATATCTGAACACATGCCCATCCATGGGAAGTGGTGAATGAATTCCTAGTTTGCTTTTTTTTTTGCACACAGCTTTTGGTTTCCCTAATAAACTTCTTTTATCTCAACTCATGAGTTTTCTCATTTTTCCTATTGTCTCCCCTGTTCTAATGTGAAGGGAGTAAGAGACCAGATCCTAGCAGAGCTCCAATCATGACACATGAGCATCAGGAGAGGGTGAATATATGTGAATCTAGTATCTCTTCCACATTGCAACATGGAAAATTCTAACTACAGTAGTAGGAGGCAGGCTAGAAACAAAAGGGCATTCCTCTATGAAGTTAGCTTGTACAACTGTTTGCTATGGCATACTGTTGACTAAGACAACTTACAGAGACTGAAGAGAAGGCTGAATAGCTTCACGGAACAATCATCCATCAAAGGTTACAAAACTTGCACCTGGCCATAATATGCAACTTGTTGAAGGATAGGAGTAAATCCAAGAAATGCTTTCCCCACTTGTCTGCTGTAGCTTTTACTGGAGGTCGATGACCCTGTTTTTCAGTACAGCTGTTCTTAAGGAGTTTTTGTGGGTTTTTTCATTCATTCATCAACCATGGGGAGCATTTTTTTCCTGTGCTTTGTTGTAAATAAGTCAGATGTGGCACAAGGTTTCATATTATTTCCTAGGTAAATAAAGGTGGGATTTTACTTGTTGTTAGAAAGATAATAATTTTAATTAAAAACTTCAAAATATCCAGAAACTGTAAGCAATTTATTGTGCTTTATGTGAATATCTCTTCATAACTCTTGTGAGCAGAAGTATGCAAATTAACAATGCTCTGAAGTGACCAGAAACTATGCTTCCATAGTAATACAGCGATGAGGTAAAATTCTATACCAAATCTTTCAGTAGCAAAGTCTCAAAACATATTCAAATGGACCTTACATATTCCAAAAGTATACCATCTAGACATATATTCTATGACCCATAATTAATACAGTTGTGCCTATGCCACTGTCACCCATGGTAGGTAATGACCTTGCTCATAAATGCTAGAGTTAGTGAATTTGTCAGACAGTGAATTCATGAATCAATGTAGAAGTGAGTTAGAAATTTAGCAAATTAGACCAATCTGTTAAAAGGAGATTGCCTCTTCACACTATTACATTCAATAATCATTTTATGTAAAGAGGGACCCAGGGTCTTGGTGGATGGCAAGTTGGTCAACACTGTGCCCTTGTGCCCAGGAGGACCGATGGTATCCTGGAGTGCATTGGGAAGAGTGTGGCCAGCAGGTCAAGGGAGGTGATTCTGCTCCTCTACTCAGCCCTAGTAAATGCCACATCTGGAGTATTGTGTTCAATTCCAGCCCCCACAGTTCAAGAAAGAGAAGGAGTTACTGTAGAATGTGGATGATCCAGGGTCTGGAGCATCTCTCTTGTGAGGAGAGACTGAGGGAACTGGGTGCATTTAGTCTAGAGAAGAGCAGACTGAGGGGGCACCTCATCAATACATCTAAATATCCCAAGAAGATTTGTTAAGAGGGGGGTACCAGACTCTTTTCAGGGGTGCCCAGACAAGGACAAGGAGCAATGGCCATAAAGAAAAACACAAGAAGTTTCACCTCAACATCAAGAAGAATTTCTTTAATTGCAGGTGATAGAGCATTGGAAGGGTCTGTTCAGGGAGGTCATGGAGTCTCCCTTCCTAGAGAGATTCAAACTCCAAGTTCCTACTCCAGGTGACCCTGCCTTGGCAGAGGAGTTGAACTAACTGCTCTCCAGAGGCCTCTTCTAACCTTAATCATTCTGTGATTCTGTGATTATATGTCTTTTTTATTATTATTTTACATTGATAAATACAAAAAAAAGGTCAAAATCTTAAGCAGAAATTAAAATAGAAATAGGTGTAACTGAAAGGGAAAACAGCCCATAATTTCTGAAAGAGTACTGTAAAATGAAAAATTAGTGAAAGCCTGGGATGATATTTTTTTTCCTATATCATATCTGTGAAAGTAAATAAATTCAAAAACATTTTAAAAAACAGCTAACACAGTTATTGCCACCATCTTGTGGAGAGATATTAGTTTAAGGAAAGGTCACAAAAGTTACAGACAAAAACTACATAGGTACAGATTTGTACTGTAAAAGCTGAAGTAGTGGAGTTCATGTTAGTAAAGCCATAAATATATGCTATATATTTATGGCTTTCTATGCTATAAAGTGAATTAGAATATATTTTTTGGAGATCCTGTGTGGGCAGAGGACATGCTGACTGTTCTTACAGGGCTATTTCATTTTTAAATTCTTCCATGTTATGATGGATGGTCATTGATCTGACTGTATACACACTGTTCTTTGCATATCATTGTTATAAACTACAATTGGATTACTGTCAGCTGCTGAAATTTTGTTCAGTGGTTCACCTTTCCTTGCATTTTTCTTGCTTGTATACTGAACATTTTTTCCTTCGTAGAGTTTTTTCCTTTTTAATTTTTTTTTAGCTTGTTGAGAAATGTGTAAGTGACTTTTTTTTTTCCCTAGGGCCAATGTGTTAAAGATAATGTTTTTTCAGAAATTATATTAATAGACCTTCTTTCTGTCCTTGTGTCAGAGTATAATAACCATAAAGTACGTGAATCTATGTAAGCACACACTTCACATGTGACCTATCTTTCTGATGACACTTTATTTTAGAAGTGTTCTCATTATGTACTGTGTTAGAGGGATGGTTGGAAGGCTTGAAATAACAAAGTTCTGACAAAATCCTGGCAGCACAAGTCACTGCACTAAGCTTCCTCATTCAAAGGACACAAGCATACAATAAAAGATGCATAACATTCATAAGGGGACAAGATAAGAAACCTGCTTTGATCTTTGGAGTTACCATAAGAGGATTTGCAATGATATTCATAGTCCTCAGCTGATATAAAATACCAGATTATTTGTATCAATTAGCAATTTACCTGGACAGTTCTTGAACGGAGTCATTCTAAAGACACAAATACTGAGAAAAATGAACATTTATTTTATCTTGAACAATGATCTTCCTATGCAGTGTTTTGGGACTCTGAAATAGAGACAGATGACATCCATGATTTTGTTTTCCTAGTTTAGGCACTAGATTGTAGGTGCATTGTTTGATTTAAAATCCCCTTTTTGTGTATAATATTTCCACTTATAATAATTTATTCGAGTATCATACTGGTATTACTGAAGTGATAGTCCTGAGTTTGGTCTGAGAACGATGTTTGCCAGATCATAATCAAAGAAATAACAGTGGATGAGCTTAATAAGCAGCACATCTTGTGAACTTGTGAAGTTCTATAGAAACACAACAGACATGGAACAGAATTAAGAACAACTCTTTCTAAAAATAATAACTGTTAAGAGGAACAGGTTTTTTTAATTGCAGCCATTTTTTTAATAATTTTCTGGAGAAGATGAGGTTTACAGAGGTCAAGATAACTCCACACTATCTTGTGTGTGGACTTTTAGTCTGGATTGCCAGGATGCAATGCTATCCATCACCAATAAAATTCGCAGATTTATCTCTGTACATTCTGATCCTTTTCTACCATCTGAAAAAGAAAAAAAACCACAACAAAAAATCCAAATTGGGTGCAGACCTTTTAGGAAGTTATGTGTTTCCTTTTATTGTGTAAATGCACCTGTTGTTTTGTAAACATATTTCCAAATAAATCTTATGATAACTTAAGCTTCTAAAACACCTATATCCAAGATCAGCCAGAAATATCTATACTTGGATTTATATAAGTATCTATATATTCTATTTTTTTCATAGTAATCAACATGAGTACTTTTGAATTTGTTCCTTGTTACTACTACTCCCAAACCTTTATATCACAAGAGATTTATATTCGGTTGAGTAACTGAGATAGTTGACTACTATTCCTAAATGAAGTCATGTACTTATTACAACAATATTCAGCTTCTTGGCCTGTATGCTCTTGGCACACATTTTTTCTGTCATAAGAAATTGTTTCAGTCTTTCATGGAGGCACAAAACTCTCTTTGAAAAAATAAAGATCCTCCTCTATTACATGAGGAAATTTTGCCAGTTATTCCTTTAATCTCCACAATTGATTTGGAAAAGTAACACCGGACATCTAATTGTATCCTAGCTTACAAAAATTTTTCCTCTTCTATACCTGGGTACAAATAGTCTTCTTCCTTTTACTTAGTAGCTTTCTTTATTGTTTTCCTCTTCCATTCGTAAAGGAAGTCTTTATGAAAATTGACTGCTATCATGAATTTTATTGTCTTGTTGTTTGCTGAAAAGTTTCCTGAAGTGACAAGGATTTTCTTTCTCTACTTAAATAAATTCACTCATTTCTGGTGTTAAGGACTTGGTGAATTGCTTCTATGAAGTGTTCAAAATAGTATCAAAATAATCTTATCAAAAAAGTCTTATCAAAAAAGTATCAAAATAGGCCTATCAAAATAGGATCATATTTTGATGCTGCATTTCATGGAAGCAATAATGTGTCAAAATGCCTATATCTTTACTTAAAAAATGCTTCATTTTTCACCTTTTAGAAATAAGCAAATGATAAAGTTATTACTATCAGTGTCTGAAATAAGTGAGAAGATAGATTTGACAGCATGTAAAGACAAAATGGCTAAAAGGAAGTGAAAAGAAACTATTAGGTAGAGGGAATAATGCTATTTTAACTGAGAGGTGACAAAGAAGGAAAGAGGTCCTGAACAGCATCAAATTTTGACAGGAAATCTTAGAACTCCAACCCTGTTCTGGGAAGTGTCATGTACAGGTGCAAATCAGAGTTAAGATGTGAAATTAGCATCTTGACCAGCAATAATAATTCAGGGAGACCTAACATCTAAATCTCTAGGAAAAAAACCTCTTTACTTTCTCCTTTCCCATCCAGCAATCTCAAAGTGGCAGAGGGGGAAGAATAAGGTAGTATTAGTGATGGGAGAAAGAGGATTCTATGTCAGGTGCTTACAGGTAAATCCTATTGACCCATCTGTCCTTTGTGCTATTGGGTAAGGCAGCCATAGATTCTCTGAGGATTCCCTTATGACAGCTATTGCCTTAAGGCAAGAAAAAGTCTTTTTCCCACTGCAGTAGCACTAAAGGGAATTACAAGAACTCAAGAAAGAGGCCTGTTGGTTTCAGTAATAACAGACAGTTTTGTCATGTTCTTAGATTGGGATTTCAATTGCACCGAAATTCAGTCCTCATGGAAGGTAGAAATAACATTTTTTACAGGTTGTATATGATCCTCCTACTTGTTAATGAAGTTCTCCTTTCGTATTTAGCTCTCAGTTTTGCTCTACAATAGTGTAATAAGAACAAATATAAGTGTTGTTTGTGCCAGTTACCATAAAACATCATATTCCTCAGGGCAGCAGGGGAGTAGCTTAATACAAACAATTATTTACTGTCTTTTAATTTATTTCTATGTATTTTGTCTATTAAAAAAGCTAACTGGGGTTTACATCTATTTTTTGTTTAGACCGTAAATGATGAGTAGAAAATTGACACCTACTTGTTTTTATAAATGTATCTACTAGATTTAGTTAGAGGCAATAGCTATAAAAGAACATAGAAATCAGTGGATTTTAGTTTGGTTCTTAGATGTATCTCTACAACAAAGATAAAATTGCCTTTATTCCAAAAAAAATCCAAAAGCATAAACTTCCAGGAAGTTTATGTTTTTTTTCATAAGACTTTCATATAAAATGAAAATCTACCAAAAAAGTCTAATATAGATTTCAGAGACATTTAGTGGCAAGACTAAATCCTCAAATGAAAAATGAAAGATTGTGTGGTGGATGGTATTTTAAATACATGAATGCCAAAATAAGTTAGAAAAAAGCAAAATTGGTACTTATGTCAGAGATGTAATGCACTATCATAACAACAAAAGTCCAGGAGTTCAGTGCTACAATCAAGTCTGACTTGACTGAAATCATAATTTTCTCTTTCTGTATAAATAACTCTTTAAAAGATATAGTGCAGGTTTTTGAAATATTTTCTGGCCAAATCAATGGTACAGTCATCATAATTGGCCTTACCAAATCAGGAATAGTAGTATTATTGTGACAGCTTATCATTTGAATAAAAATAAGTGCAACATTTTTATTGTTGTCCTATTACCAAGATGGGAAAAAGAAATGTATGCTCATTAATCCTCATCTCAACATTTCCTCACATGTGTTGTCCCCACCCACCCTTTATTTTCATGTAGGTCAAACAACTTCAGTTTTCATTGTTTGATTGTTTAACAATTTCACCAAAACAAGTGTGGAAGTATCTTTTGAAGTAATGTATAAGACCAAATGTATAATATTAATTTCCAACTCATAACTAGATGAAAGAAGCATTAAAAAGGTTAGAAATTTACAGAAATTACACCTCTGGATTAATTAAACTGAATTTATGAGTGAAGATATAATATATGTTCTATTGGAAAATGGAATCAATTATTCTGTTATAAGCATCCCTATTAGTTAATAAATGCAATTACTGTGGTGCTAGAGGATCACTTTTTTGTAGTTATTGGACCTGAACAAAGATTAAATTAACTGTGACCATAGTGCCTGAAGATATACACACATTTTCCAAAGTAGGAAGCATTTCAAACTGTCTTTCTCACATCATGCAGATATTGCAGGCTGTCTGAATCCACACATGGAGGCAACTGATTCTAGGTTTAAAAGTTAACTGCTGCACCCAGAATTTTACAATTCCAGTTCTGAAACTTTGCTTGAAAATACTTGCTGTTTCCTTTCCCCTATGATGTTTTTAACACTATCACACTACATGTATGTAAATGGGATATTTTAAGGAGGGAGTCCTGACAGTTTATGATTCATAGGACTTCTGTAAACTGATGTCTTAGGAGATAGCTTCATTACTACGAAATAAGGCATTTTCACTGTGATTATAAGTTGTTCATATAGAGAATAGATAAAAAGTATATTTTTATAAATATTTTATTGTGTTGAAATGACTCTACTTTTTGGTACAAAATCTCTTTAGAAATCAATCAAAGAATTTCTATTTTTTTGAATGACACAAAGGTAGAATGAGGAATACTCAACTGCATTTAAATCTACGAAAGTGCAGATTGAAAATGTGGAAACAAAAATAATAACTTTTCTGTGTGCGTGAGACTGTTCTGAAGAAACTGGTGATACTTTTAAATATTTCTGAACTTGCTTAGTAACAGGGAAAGAGCCCCAAAACCTACCAAGGCTACTTGCGCAGATAAGTAACAATGAAAATTAAGGGCAAAGAAAAATATGGGGAAATTAAAATAATACACCATTGGGAGCTGACCCTGCATGCCAAAGAAATGAAACTGAAAATCTTTGGGATATTTTAATTCAGGGTATGGGCATTGACACAACTATTCTGATGTAAACAAGCATTAGAAAAAAATTAAACAGCTCTCCTATTCTCAGATCATTGATTTAAAACCAAAAATGTTTTTCCTTTTCAAAGAGCGCAAACACATGCTGAAAAATAAAAAAAAAAAAAATTCCACAAAACATAACCAGTATTTGTTAATCATTATGATTGTTTAATTGTTCATTAAATAAGATGGCACTTCTTATATTTTGTACTCATCTTGCTGTTTTAAAAGAATTCAAACTCTAATCTTTCCAGATTTCAAGGAAATTAAAGAATTATAGTATAGCATTTTTTTTGAAGTGAGCTTGATTATGCAAACCACCCAGATAAACATGAATGCTTTTATATTTTTTTTTTATGCTTTTTAATTTTTTTTCCAAAGAAAAGAAATTTTGAAAAGATGTCTGTATTGACTTTGTCAGAAATGTCTCATAAAATATCTGTTTGAAGTTTCAGTGAAGCATTTTTTTTTAAGGAAAATTATGATTAAAGTGATTTCTGCCAAGGTTACCATATTCCTGATGATCAAAAAGAAAGCAGATGTCACAACATACAGAGAGGGTGAGGGGAGGAGAAAAAGGGGATGCAGAGTCGTGTGGCTGCTTATGAGTGAGCGATGGAAAGCTCAAGACATCTGTGGCTGGGGACCACGCCTTGGCCATGCATGAGCAGACACAGGGATGGCGGTGAGAGGGAGAGGAGAACGAGCTGCTGGGACTGTGGCATCCATACTCAGCTCTACAGTTTGCTGACTGCAAACCCTGATATTTCTATACTCCTATGCTTTCTAGTTCTCTCTGTGTATGGCTGGAGAAGATGTAATGCTCAAAGCATGCAGGTGGAACATGTTTGCCTAAAAAAACCCAAAGTCCTGGGCAAGAGTTCAAGTGGCAAAAAGCATTCCCCAAGCAAATATCAGCTTACAAACCTTTAGTATATGGAAGCCCAAATTCCAGACCAGGTATAATCTAGTTTTTGACCCCCCAAGAAGAAAAATAATTTTGTATCTCAGGGCATTTTGCAAAATCCTTTGCAGAGTCTTCAACTAATTTCAAAAGTAGCTTTCAGTCCTTACCTTCTCATTTGTAGAGAAGAGATTGCTTTGGTGACACAGCTAACAATGTAGGACACTGCCATAGCTTCAAGGCATAGCTACACAGTGCTCAGCAATGCTCTGCCCCATAAAAGAAGATTGATGTTCTGATGGGTTTAGAAGCTGAGAGATGCTTACAGAGCATGTAGGGGGAAAACTTTTGTTTCTAAATTTTTGATTATTAAAACTTTTGTTTCTAAATTTTTGATTTTTAAATTTTTGATTGTTTCTGATTTTTGTTTCTAAATTATGAAACAATTTACATTTATCTTGAAGCTATTGCACTTCTATTTTAGCAAATCCCAGTCATCTTAAGCGTTGCAATAGAAAGAAACTTGAGCTTTCAGTTTGATGATAAGAGTTTAAATTTACGATCAATGAGTAAGACTAAGAAAATCTTTTGCACAAAATGTTGAAAAGAAGGAGAGCTCTTTACACTGGACTTTGTAGTGAAGGAGTTTATCTCTCTAAGTGAAACTTAATTTGTGCTTACTAGCACTCAGATCTTATAGCAAGAGGTTTATTAGAGATACTTAAAGCAGATGGAGCTAAATTAAAATAACAGATTCCCCTTTAAAATACAGTATTTTTTTCTCTGTGATGTCTTTACTCTTATGACTAAGTACAGAAGTAAAGGCTTACAAATCTGTGTTCCTCAACCTGCTGGAATCAAATACACATAATGTCTGTGCGCTACTCTTCTAATGTAAACACCTTAGATGAAGCATGCACAAAGAACAAAACTGGTGAAAGTCAGAATGCCAGCTAGAAAATGATCTGACAGAAAAAAAATATCTGCTCCATGATGTTAAGCTTTAAATTCTGAAGCCTGCTTTAACTTATCCTCTCTTCACAGGTGCTGAAAGCAGAGTGCACAGGTGCTGTTCTTAGAGAGCGTACAGAGGAGAGATGTCTCCAGGAGGTCGCTCCCCTCGATGTTACATCCCATGTGTGCTGAGCACTGCTGGCAAGGAGACTCATCCTATTGGGTGGAATTCAGCCAGCAAGAACAGCCTTGTGGAAGCCTTTTCCAAAGTCTTCAGACAAACTTAATGATGCACAGGGCTGCTGCTCCTCCCATATCTCCAGACTGGTGATGGCAGTTCAAAGGTGGAGAGGAAGGTGCAGGTCTGGGTCAAAGCCTCTGGCACTGATGGGGTTCCTGCTATCGACTGCTGTGTATTTGAGATCAGGACTTTTATACCACACTAGAAAAACTCTCCCACAGCTTGCCCCTTATGGAAAAACCACCATACTAGGCCAGGGTAAAGGTTTTCTGCTTCTTTCTGCCGCTTGAGATAAATGATTAGGAGTATGGGAAGCAGTGAATACTTCTCTCCCAGCTTAGGTATGTGGTGATGGTGGTCCTGAGACTTCCCAATCCCGAGTGGGAGTTCAGTTCAGTAGTCCTGAGGTTGCAGCCACAGTACCGTGCTTAAAACATTGACATTTCTTCAATGAATTTTCTTAATGATCTTTGAACTCTCCATATTTGCTTCCTGTAACAACGAATTCCAAAGACTGGTTATACATATGCGCAAAACAGCTTCACGTAAGATCTTTTTCCTGATTCTACAGCTGCTGTACAATCAACTCTGATGAAATGTTGTTTATTCATTTTTTGCAAGACATCCAGCTTCCTATATGTTGTTTGCGTGTTTTATTCTTCATAGCTTATGTAAATTAAAGACCATGGAATATTTAATTTTTGTCAAGTAAAAACTCCCCATGTATCTGATCTTCCTCTTAGTTTGTACCACTTCTGGGTCTTCTACATGATTTTTAGAGGAAGATAGCTAAGACTATAACCAATACTGATGATTCAAATCCAACAAATATTGAAATTAAAACATAACAAAATATTTTTTTTGCTTTCCTTTTTCTTCATTTCCAACTAATGCAAAATATCTTGCTTGAATTTTTGACTGCTTCTGAATAATGAGCTGATATTTTCATAGATCCATCCATAATGACACAAAGATCTCTTTCCTGAATGAATGACATGTTAATAGTTATTTCAAGCTTATCACTGCATATGTGTAATTGTGACTGTTCTTCCCTTTATGAGCATTACTTTGCATTTATCAGTGCTGGGTCTTGGTTATTTTTATCACACAGTTATTCACGATGATTCCTCTGAGCATCTCTGTAGTCAGTTATAACTTTGTACTCTAAATATGCTGTTTTACCTCCTTATTTCCCCTTTTCTACATTATTTATTAGTAGTTTGGGTAGTACTGTGCACAGCACAGGTACCTGAAGAGCTCTGTGGGAAATCTCTACTGTAAAATACTTATATTTCTTTGTATGTTTGATTTTCTGTTTTTCTCTTTCTTCCTGAAGAACTTGTGTTACAAATCTGAGACAGCTACCATCCTCTGGCAATGATGATCTACTCTCTTTAAGAACTTCCTTTAAGATAACTTATAAAAGTTTGTTGGAAACCTAAGCATCATCCCAATAAATCTTATCCAAAAGTTGTCATAGAACTTCAACAGATTTTGATTCAAGACGTTCTGCAGTGAAGTCACTGCTGAATTTTCCTCAGAATGTTCCATATCAAGGTACATAGTTCTATTCTTACATGGCTTTTACCAGTTTGTTCAGTACAGGAGTCAATGGTTTTGGTCAATAGACCTTTTTATTATCATATGTAATCTAGTCCTCTTCAAATAATGGTTTATTCATGGCAAACGGTAATCTGATAGCTCTTTATTTGAGTTTTTTAGACCTTATGGATTAGTACTATTTATTTCTAATTGTTTTGGGATGGCATTTTTGGTTCTACCAATACTTCTGTATAAGGTATTCAATCAAAATTCTGCCTTGTAAAATAGGATAAGGAATGAAAATCCTAAGCTCTTCTGCTGTGAATCCTAGTATAAAAACCTCATGTAACTTTTGTGACTTAAACCTCCAGGAATTGATATGAATCATCCCACAACTGCAGAATATCACACTGCAGATACAATTATAAAATATTTGGCTTTAAAGTTAAACTTTTAAAGTACAAATTCACTGGCAATGCATTTAGAATCAACAACAACAACAAAAAAGTTTGAATTAAATATATTAGTACCTTTTGTTTGCTATTTGCTGGTAAAATATAGCTTCAGGTTAGAAAATTTGCAGGGCTCCTTTGGTATCCCAGAAGTATGGCTGAGGCATGAGATCTCTTTTGCATTCCTGTAAGAGTTTGAAAGTTATCCAGGCAATGATGTTCATAAATACAGGGCAGCTTTAGCATATGATTTGCAGAAGTCTCCACTCTACCTCTTGCATAATAAATACTTGTGACACTAAATTCCTCTGCCTCTCTTTGTTTCCTTCTGTCAACACATCTGTTGATGCTCTGCTTCTTAGAAGTTAACTTATCAAGAATGTTATTTCATATTTAAATGACCTGCATCCTAGCTCCCTGCAAGAAAAGTATATCATCAACAACTACTGGTGTCACAAATATTTGATTGCTATAGCTGCCGTGACAGGACCAAGTATTACCATTCCTTTTGAAACAGAAATTACAAATCTGATCAAAGTACTATTACTAATGCTATTCTTAACCCACATAACAACCCTTCAACCTTTATATAAGAAGGAAAGATAGATAAATTCTTTCTTCTTAGAAGGAGCAACAAAGACAATCCAGATCCACTTTAGGCTGCCTTTCCCACTACATTCTTTGGATTTCAGCTTTGCTGTTTACTCATTTGCAACATTATTTTGTTGCAAATAATGTAATGGCTCTGAACTGTCTATGACTTTCACCTAGCAGAAACAACACTGGTCCATTGGGACTCATTCTATAATATTCCCTTATAGCCCTAGTCAGTGTTTAAATTAACTGCAGAATTTAATGTCTCCTATATTTACCTGATTAACCTGACATGAAAATAAAAATGAAAACAAAAACAAACAGGCAAAGAAAAAAAAAAAAAAACTCCAAGCAAAAAAACTCCAAGCAAAAAAAACTCCAAGAAAAAAAACCTACCCCACCAAACCAACCAACCAACCAACCAACCAACCAACCAACCAACCAAATCTCTGAAGATACCAAAGAACATATATGTGTGGTTGCGCAACAAATGTCTGGCACATCAACCCAAGTTTTCCAATCCTCCTTGTTATTAATACTCAGCTTTTCTCTGAATTATGGTTTATGGGGGTTTTGCTTGCCTTCTTTTATTGAATTTTAAGTCAAAGTGAGGGTCACTGCAGGTGTTACTATATGAAAGAATATAATCTGTAAAATATACATCTAACTTTCATAGCTGTAGTGATTTTTTTCTCTGAGTAATTCAAATAATAACTTTTTCTTAAGGAATTACTATATTTTTTGTGAATAAAATTATGACATATTTGAGATCTTGGCTTTGCGTCCTGGAGATTTTAAATTAAATCCCTGTTTTGATACATATTTTGTTAATATTCTGAAATTATGTGTTATCTCTTGATATGACCCAGATTTATACATTTTCATATCTAGTTATTCTTTCTGCTACTAAGAGCATTATTATGAGAAGATAATTTTAATACTCAGTATTTTGCCAGCAGCACAGCCAGGTCTTTCTTTTCTTTAAGTATTTAACAATAGCATATTTTTGACAGTTGTTGCAACATCATTATTCATAGCCAGAAACATAAAAATATCACCACCAAGGAAGAATGTATTGTTATGTGATTTATAAGCAGCACAGAAATTATTCTGAAGAAAGCATCAAAATGGTGGCATTTAGTATGGTTCAAGAGGAAAAAAAATCCTAGCGCTGTGCTTTTTCTTTCTGTTTTCTCAGAAAGAAAATATTTTCTATATTAAATAAAAAGCAGCAATCACTTGTCAGTCTTAAACAAATTTTTCATACCCATTCATCCTTTCCTCCTTTAAAAGTCCCTGTATTTTTCATTCTACTACCTTGATCCAGTTTCCTGTTAGCGTATGTGTCCCAGAGGAGTTTGTAACCTACACTCTTGCTTTGGCCTTCTTCTGCAAATTCGACTTGCTATATGCTGCACTCTCCATAATTTAGCCCAATTTACACTGCTATGGGCAAAAAGCCCAAATGTTTCTGTTTAAAATAAGAGGACGAATAAACTTCAATGATTAAAGACTTAAAATAAGCACAATGTCCCTTTGTGTGATGGCAGAATAATGGCACATTGCCTTTTTTTAATTTCTGGGGGTTTTTTGATCTGAATTGTATCAGCAAATGATAACTACTGCACTAATGCTGCCTTTTCTACTATTTTAATGACATAATTCACTCACAGAGGGGAAGATGAGGAGAAGCTATTATTATTAAGCTGCACACACCATGCTGCTATTTCCTGCTTCTCTTGATGGATCCTGATCTACTACAGGTTGTCTGAAACATATTAAGAGAAAAACAATGCAAACAAATAGAAATGAAAGAGAGATAATGCAACTATTTTGAAGAAAAATGCTTAGCATAGCCTCTGTCCTCTGCCATTCCTCTTAGTCACATGGTTTCAGTAAAGTCTTTGAAATTAGCTGTTCTCTAAGTGACATCCGTTTAGGGATTAGTTAGTCATGTAAGGATCAGTGTTTAAGTATGGGCTTGTTCCCTCTTCAACCCATCTGTCATTTTTCTGAGATAATACATTAATTTCCATAGCAACAGCCTGTAATGTTACCAATAGGATTATTGCGACTTTGCTGCATGATCAAGCAAAGGAAGCTGGACTGGTCTGGAATAAACTGTTATCCAAGCCCAGGAAGCCTGAATAATAGGAAAGCCGTTACAAAAGCCATAGTTAAGCTTCCTTTGCTATCTGTCACATTAAAATAGCTAGGAAAAAAATGTTAAATGTGGTGTGAATTGTCACCACTTGTAAACGTTAGTTATATCCACTTGATTTGGCTTATTCCAGGTTTTGCTAAAGTCCAAGAGATGCTGAGTTCTGGCCTAAATCCATTGCTGCTTTTTAAATAATTAAAAAATACAATCTGGACTCCCAACATTAGCACATTGTGCAACATCCTAAGTATCATTATTTTTACAGCGTAGCAGAAAAATAAGAGGAAATTCATTCTAACATTATATGAGGTGAAGGACATGCATTAACATTATATTTAAACTTGCTGATATTTTAACAGAATTAGAATTCCATGTTAACAGAGTCTTTGACAGATTTGACAGAGGCACTCCAATCATAAATTGATATGTTTTGAAGAATCACTGTTCTTACTGTTCTCTGCACCATGTTTTATTGTGACCAGTTTCTAGATAGACAATATGGGCCAAACCAACCAATAATGATTAAAAAAACCCCAAAAACAAACACAAAAATTAATTAGAAACCTGCCGATTGTCACGTTATTTAACTAGTAACAGTTACATAGTCTTCAAAGAATTCTATCTCCTACCAGTTCAAGACATCTGTATGTCCACATGTCATCTAGAGTGAAAAAAAATCATCCTATTAGACTGATAAAGGCAAATTTAACAACTATGGCAGTGGAATGATTTAGTTATATGAGTTTTAGTGCAAAAATTGCACATGGAGTAAAAAAAAAAAAGCTGAATTATTGTCATATTTTTTTAAGTTAATGCTCTAAGGCATGTTATAAAACTTAATGCTGGAAAAGTTACTTAGGGAAGTCCAGACAGCACTCTACATCCTACACTTCAATAAAGCACTGTGGTTTAGGTGACCCAGATTTGCAGGGAAAAATGAGATATTGGGAACCTTTTAAAGTTCAAGAGGATCGTCTAGAAGTCTTAAGTGAAAAAGAGGAAAGGCTTTTTACTGATAGGATTTGGATGAAGCACTTTGGTCTAGTAAATTGCGTATACTGGCTTAATTGCTGGTTCCCCAAAGGATTTAATACTGCTATCCTAACTCATTTATTGAAGTCAACCCATTAGTGGCAGGGCATTTAGTGAGCTTATAATCACTCCAGAAATGACTGGGTTTGGTTGAAAAATAAACAAATTTCACAAATAAACTCCAGATTAAATGAATAGCAGTCAGGGTCTTTGTTTTGCTTTCTTTGCTTTTTGTTTTTTGGGGTTTTGTTTCTTTTTTTTTTATCACAAAAGTAGAGGGATTATTTATATGTTTCCTTATAGGATGAAATATATCTTTTAGTGTATCACCACACTTTACTGTACACAGGATTTTTGTCAGATAGTGTGCAAGAATTTAATCAATTTAGTCTTTCCATGAGTACATGCATGAGTATATCCATTTCACCATCCTCCTCATCTGAGGAAGAATAACCTAGGCACCGATAAGCACAGGGGGAAGCCATCTGGAAATTACCTGGGCAGAGAGAGACCTGGGGGTCCTATTAGATTCCAAACTAGCATTAACAAGCAACGCATGCTTGTAGCAAAGAAAACCAACCACATCCCAGTCTGCACAGGGAGGAATTTATCTATTTGTTGTCAGCAGGCCAAGGGCTGTATTCCTTCCCCTCTGCTCATCCTTGGTGATACACATCTGGAATACTGGGCCTGGGCTTCCCAGTACATGAGAGATATGGACTTACTGGAGATTCTTTGACATTCAGCTGAGCAGTTGATGGATGGGTAAAATTTACTAGATGTCTCTTTTTTTGCAAAAACGGCCCATATTTCTGCACTGGAGATCGATGGTGGTTTTCTATTCAACTGATCAGACACAATAATAAGACTGCTGAAATTTTATCTAAAAAAGTTTTTTATTCCACCATCTTTGGAAGTTTGCTTCATATTATTGACCTGAGCAGTTTTTATTTCTTCTATACTTTTAATTTCCTCTCTCAAGCTCTCATCTCTCATGTATACCAAATTCCAGTTGAAATCTTCATGTGCTCAGGCTATAGCTGAGGAGGCATAAATCTCTAGGAAGAGATAAGTGGGTGAAAACATCAAGTTGTAGGATTTCATTAAATATCACTAAAAATTAACATTTTTTTAAAATAAATCAGTTGTTTAAAACTGGTTGTGGTTTATACATTTTATAAAGCACTTTTATTGATTATTTAATTTGTTAAATTTTATTTTTCAATTTAACTTGCAGCTAAATAGATGTCTGAATTCCTGTTTCTGGTAAAATCAATTAACAATCTTCAACAATCTTCCAACATTTGTCTTAAGTAGGAAACAATTTGCCATTTAACTTTGCACATAAAATTAGTACAAGTAGAAGTTCTGTTCTCCTATACCGAGCTCAAATAGCAGGAAGACAGGTACTGGAATTATTTAGTACTTATTCTTAAACACAGTACACTTTATGTTGACCACTATTACTGTTGTTGATTTTCATAAGTAAATGCAGAATCCTGAGACACAGAGACCAAAACTCAAGATATGGGCACATTAAGATTGTATACAATGTCAAAACAATGCCTTTTCCCTTGTCCCCAGCTCCTGCTATTGATGAAGACCAACATTTTGTAGTCAAAATTGTTAGAAACACTGACTGAAATACTGTCTGTTCTGAAGTTGTATGTACCAGTAATATCTCAGTAATTCAGAAAATTCCATGGGATTGGCACCTGTGTCAGCTTCCTTATTCTGTGGGTAATGGTGTTATCCAATGAGGACCTGGAAATTGAAAGAAAGATCCAAAACTAGAAGATGATCGTCTTACTTGTACTGACTTCTGTTGCTTTTTCTACACCTTACTTTTCTGCTGTTAGAAAAGGGACCTGGATCACAGCCCTGGCTGTTCTCAAGCTTTCAGGTATTTTTATGAGAGAGGAGATATTCCATGCAAATCATACCTCCATCCTATGTAACATTTGTGTCATTTAAAGTTCCATATCCATGTGAGCATTGCCTTGAAATCATTGGTGATGGGATGTAGTCTGGCAAAAACCAAAACCAAAACTGAAACCAACCAACCAACTAACCAACCAACCAACCAAAATTAGTTGTATGGATAATTAAGCTTTTTCTGTAGTAATTAGACAGTTTAATCTCTCAGATTGACAAAATCCATACAGGACTAAGAACAAATTATTGGTCCTAGACATAAGAAGTGTTTCACTTCTGTCCTTAAAAAAAGTGTATTCCATGGGGAACAGAGTTTCTTGAAGCACTCTTCCTGAAATCCAGATTCATTTTCTGGTCTGCCAGTCTAGTCTTGTACATACACAACACTACAGCACAAAGTGTGAGACTTGAATATCTTCACTAACTTACAGTTTGGTGAGATTCTCTTTGTTAATTTCCTGCCTGTTGCCTTTGTATTATATATAATACCAGTAGCTAGTGAATTACTACAAATACCTATTTTTCCCAAGGAATTTGCACCCTTCATCAAGTTCAGGTTCATAGGTACCTATGGATAGTTTCTGTAACTTTTGACTTCTTATTTTTTGCAAAAATTCTGAGTATCTGTTTTAAAATTTATTCCACAGCTCCTAATCTTCTTGCACTTGGGTCTGATTGCCCCTGGTGCCTTGCTCCCCACTGGGAATGTTATTCCTCCATTGTTATTCCTCCACTTCAGTTTCTAAGATCAAAGTCCCATACAGTTTCTTAGAAAGCTTGACTTCTATATATGTATATTTCACTGTAAAATCTCAACTTCCTCCTTCTCTTAAAAGGATTTTTCACCACTTCCCCATATGTTACTTCCATTCCTAAGTAAGAGGTCATTTCACTTTGTCATCTTCTATTCTGTAGCAAACGAGAATTCAAAGCAATAGTAGGTCTATCAGGACAACTTTGCTATCAGTCATGGCCTGTGCTGGCATAGCACATTGCCTAATTCTTGTTAAAGAATTTCTCTCCGTGGGAATTAAAGTCTTCTATATTAAAATAAAAGCATTTCCCTAGTAGCATATGAATGTAGATTTAATGTTGTAGCTTGCAAGCAAAACCACAGACATGTTTAGTGTGAAGAAAATGGAAAGAAAGGGAAGACAAAAAACTTTCACATAAGAATTTTTCTTCAGGTATTCATTCTTTAGGTGTCAGCATTAGAGAGAAGATTCTCAGCTTCTTATTTGTGTATTGCTGTAATTAATTTGAAATCTTAAACACGTCCACCTTCCTGTTTAATTCAAGTTTCTTACAGAAGAATACTATAAGTACTTCTCCACATATAGTCTGATGTCACAGACATCTTTTGTGAAAAATCCTTTCTTAGGATTTTTCCTGCTAGAGCTGAGAAGCTCAGTAACAAATGTAAACAATTGTTATCTGCTGCTGTGGAATGCAACAGGTGGATCCGTGATTGGTTCCCTGTAGATGTTTGGATCTACTGACCACTCACGGCAGGGTTGCTCTTGCTTTCTGCCAAGAGACAGACCTTTGTTATTATTCTTTGCTTTCTATTCTTAGGATAGCCTGCTTCGGAAGAAGTCTCTTCCTTTCCTATTTCTATGTAGTATAGATATAATATTATATATATATATATATCATAATGTAATAAATCAAACCTTCTGATCATGGAATCAAGATTCCTGACTCTTCCATCCTCTAAAAAACCCCTGTGACCACCGTCACAGTCTGAAATATGTAGAAATTCTTCATCAGATGCACTTCCTTTCCTCAAATGCTTGGTGATGGCCACAGCTCATTCACATTGGATCTGCTTTATATTAACCCCAACACTCAAACACCCTTTATCATTAGTAAGTGGACAGTTATCTTTTAAAAACCATGTAACAGTGAGCAAGTTTTGCAACGTTGTCAGATTCACAATCAAGCTGTTGCCATTGCCACTGTAGTGGGTGCTAAGAAGTGAAGCATAACTGAATTTTCTGTGTACTCACTACTCCATTCCCTGAACATCGTACATGTCAAAACTTTGGTAGCTGCCAGAGCTCTACCTTGTATCCTGCTACCATGTTGGTGCAGCTGTTTTATTGGCTGACACATGTTTCCATGACACTTCCCTAGAGGTAACCCCATGGTTGCAGCCACTGCAACTCGGACAAGGGCATTGCCATCACCAATCAAAATACCACTGCCGTGGTTTCCCTGGGCTTCTATGGCCATCTGGGAGTTTTGGCTTTAACAACTGTAGCAGTCATTTTCAGCAGAGTTGTCTGCTCCTAGAATGCCTGATGAGTTGCTATTGGAAGATATAGATGCCAGGCTGCTCTGCCTCACTGCCCCCAAGAAGAAATCTGCATCATGTTCTGTCCAGTACTTGGGCTGAAGGTGAGGCCCACTTCTGCTGGTATAGCAACTAGGAAAAATTTGGCAATTGTTATTGTTGGCTTCTGCCCATAACCCTTCTTATTTTCTTAACATATTCTCACCTTCTTACTCAGTTACAAAAATAATAGGCTTAAAAGCAGCTCTGTTGACATCTTATGCATAGACCAATCAAATACTCTTCCTTGACCACCAGACAATTAGCTGGACAGCACTGCAGGAAACATTTTGCTGAGGTAAATGTATTCCTTGGAACATTGTCTCAAGGGTCTTTGAAATTGTAGAAGTTTAAATAAAGAAAACATAAGACAAAAGCTCTTTAAGGATATCTTAAAACCAGTATCAAAATACTGGCAATTTGGACGGCTCACCTCCATTTTGATTTAAGTCGTATTTTCCAGGATTCCTGACTCTAATACTTGTGATCTTTTCTAATAATGCTCTAGAAACAATACAAAGGAGGTTTGTGACTACTGGACTTACTGATATTTTTCTGACACCATAAATATATGCCCATTTCAAATTATATTTTGCAAGAAAGAACTTGAGCTTATCACTGGAATAATAACTTTTATTATTATTTTTAAATAACACAGAGATGGAAGACAGGATTCTTTCTGTGTCAATGTCTGTGAGGTGAACAAGATAAAAGCTGATTAATGTCAGTATACTGTAGCTCTTTTCCACAAAAGAAATTTTGAGTAATGTTGCACACTTGGTTTACTGAAATAGATTTAACATGCTGCATACCAAACAGCAGCTCACCCTTCCCGTCCTTCTGTAAGAGAATAATGTTGTGCTTCAGCATGTGGATAATTTCTCTTTGTGCTAATCACCGAATTAATGAGATTTACAGACCAATTTCTTCCTCTGGTACTCCTTTATTGTGTTGATGCACGCACTATAGAAATTTTGTCACTAGACAAGAATAGGTAAGAAGAAGGTGACTTGTTTATGAACACTGAAAAAATATTGTGGATTATTGTCAATGTCTATTTATTTTAAAATACTTGAATAAAAAGGAAAGACAAATTCAAGTTTTCAGATGTCCCTAGCACCGCTGATTTCTATCAAAATTAATTGGATTGTAAAAACTAAATACTTTGGAAATGAATTTATTTTTGTTTAGAAGATTCCCCATACAATTAAGCTCTATGTATCCACTTCAAAGTTTTAAACCACCTTACATATTAAAGTAGGTAACTTGACAAAAGGGGATATAAGCACTGCTAATCAAATAACATAATTTTACTGATACATTTTATCATTAAAAGCATACAATTTATTAGCATCTACAACCTAAATGTTATTTTTTATCACTATAGATGAATATTTTTTGTATGAGGATATCTAAGAGATTGATTCACATCTGTGAAATTGAGGTAATAGTGATTTCTAAAAGAGACAATGTTCTCTTAGATGTTTGTCTATAGTCAAGTCATGAAAAACTATTTTATTATGCTAAAAATATATACGTATCCCAGAAATAAATACTTATTTTTTAAAAAAAATATAAAACAGACACAAAAGAAATGTGTTCCTATAGAGTAGTGTTCTATTGTTTAGCACTATTTTTAAAAATTATTTGTGTTTATTTTATTCTGTTAGGAAAACTTAGTGGAAACTAGAACATTTATTTAAAATCCAGGTGAGGTTTCTTGGGTAAATCTGGTGCATTTTGGTGCCTTTCATGTTGACAATGGTAAAGTTTGCTGGTGATTTTAAGTATATTAGTTCATCTTACTGAAAAGGGAAAAAAAAAGGCAGCCCCTGTGTGAGAAATCTACATCCAGCCTGTAGACTACTCTGTGAGTGCTGTCAGCTCAGTCAATATACATGAAAGAATTTGAGGAGGCATCTGGTGTTTCTCTCAGAAGCATTGGCTTGTCTAGTTTTTTCTTCCTTCAGTGAAAAATACCCACTATATAATGAGCCTGCCCAATAAATAACAACTTCTCTTGTCCTTCTCCAGATTCCTTTCCCCTGTGATTAGTTTTGATACTGGATGACATAAAGGAACAGAGAGTCCTGTATAGTAGCATAAGTGTTAAGCTAAAAAAATCTTAAGAAGCTCAAATTCAGGGCTTAAGACTAAAAAGCAAAATAAAAAAAAAGCACAAATGAATTCAGAAAAAAGAATTTGTATTTCTGAGGAAAAGTACTCCTAATCCTCCCACTATTCTTTAAATCCATGCTTTAGGAATTGACCAAGGACCTTAACAAATATTCCAAAGCATACTCTACTTTAGTATGCAGAGAAATCCTTCATTGAAGCCACATCTGGTATAACTGCTTAAAAATATTCTTTCTTCTCCTGTGACTTTGCAATTAAATGACAAGGCATGTTGAGCTATAAGTTTCTGTATTTGCCATCCACATGTCTCCCTGCCACTGTGTAATCATGATGTTCAAGAATTGGATCTAATGATATTTTAAAACCAATAATTGAATTTTGTCTTGGCATTTGGTATCCTATTTTGGTAAGAATACACAAAATGTTTTCTAGATGGTTATATAAAACTTGAGAAATGCATACTCAAATGCCAATTTGAAATAAGTAGTTTAGTTTTTTTTTTTTTAATCTGTGCAAGATGTACTTTGGCTTTGGTAACTTTTTCAACCCTTTCAATGTCAGCTAATAATAAGTGCATTTGTAGGATAAAATCAGTCATATGCCCTCACAAAAACTACAAATGTTATTTGGGACTGCTAATGCAAATGTACACACTGATAGACTTGCATTTGAAGCATTGAGAAATACTAATGGCTTAATCCAGCCAATCAAGTACAAGATGACTGCCTGCCATGCCTGCCATACATCGTCAGGGAATAGGATCATAAAAAGATTTTTTTGTTTTCAGCTTCTTCTGTATTTATTATGCTCTGTACATGTCATTAACACACTAACACATTTGTTCTGCCTGGATAGTGCTATGAGCACAGGTTGCTAAAAGAAAGATAGCACTTTTTGAAGAAAATATGTGGTATTATGTTCTGTACAGAGCTTTTTGTCCACTGTCTAGGTCTACCTTTCAACTGGAAAGAATGGATCCCTTCTGAATTTTCTTGGAATTAGATCAGACTCTAAAAGAGACAGGCAAGTATCCTGTAATATTCTGGTTTTTCTTCTTTATGCCTCTTCCTGTGTTAAAAGATTATGGGAAGCCTATAAGCTCTCACTGATTTAATTAGTGATCCCTTGTTTGAAATGTTAATAGAAGTGCAACTAGTTTAAGTTTTGCCCACTTAAGGCAATTTTTGTTTTTCTCAGGGGAATAGAAAAAGATACATGAACATATTCAGACTTGGTGCTGTAGTTCAATGAACTTAGAGCTTCTAAATCTCTACATTGGGTCCTACTGATATGGAACAATGTTGTGTCCATTGTATCAATCCATAGAACTAGGTCACTCTCTTTTCCTCTTTCCTTAGAGCAAAACAGTGAATGTAGCTAGTGAGTGTAATATCATGTTACAAATATAATACTGCTCTTGAACAAAGATAAATCACAACTGGATTTGGTGATATATTTAAGTTTTGGCCCATTTTCTCTAACTGAAAAATGGCAATTTTAAACTTCTACTCAACAGATCAAGTGTTTAAAAGAACTGCTCCACACAGTATCTAGTGCAGTGGAGAATAAAAGGGCCTTGTATTTCTGAAAAAGTCCTAGACTTCTTTAACACTACAATTCCATCTGTTTAGATAGAACAGACTCCTATTTTCAAATATAAGTGTGCTTCAGAACAGAAGAGATTAATCTTCCATTACAGAAGAATGATTATGAGTGTTTTAATTCTTTCACAACTTCAAAAATCTCTGCTTTCATGTTTCTTTTCTAGTTTTGGGGTTTTTTTCCCAAAACCAGACAAAACTTAAATTCATCTCAGATTTTGAGATAGCAATCTCAGCAGCAAATATTACAAAAGAAATAACAAATTGCTTGGGAAGCAGTGTCTGAATATCTCAATATCTCAAAGTTTCCTATTTCCTTAAGAGCAGCACATTCCTTCAGCTGAAGAGCAGAAAAAGAGTCTGGCTTGTGATCATTTACTGAGATCCTAGCATAATTTTTATTTAGCAGTGTTCACCGAACACTTGCAAAATAGTGTGACTTATCCTATGACAGATTTGAGCAAATATTTATCCATGATTCTCACAAACGCCTTCAAAGAATTTGCAGCTTTTTTTATGGGCACATCACAAGAAAGAAAGAAAAAAACCAAAACACCAGATTTTTTACTGGTTGATTGAGCGTAAATTATTTGATCTATCACAGTGGTTTTCCACTCTGTAAGTATCTTAAAATGCAAGGCATTTTTAATGATTAATAATATTTCCCTTCATTTCAGTGTAGCACTTCAAGAGCATAAAACTCTTCAGAGTCAGCCACAGCAAGAGAAAATAATTCAGTGCAGTGTAATGCCAGCTACTGCAAATCATCCATCAGCTTTTTCAGTGGTAGCAAACCACTAGACATGAACATCAAGGACAGTCTGTATCTCAAAAGAGTCAGCTTGAGGCAGCTTAACTGTTTTACCATTGTTAACTGTCATCTGAACTGTGACATGCTGCTTTCAGTACTTCTAACTGATGTCAAAATGAAGAGCATAAAAGTAACTGAATAAACCACATGAAGTAAAGCAGTTCCTTTATCTAATAGTTTTATACATAAAAATTGCTTGATAATAAAAACACTGGTGGCAACTTGTGTTTGTGTAAAAAGTAAGTTGACTGTCATCGCTGAACAGAGTTTAAAGTTATTGTGATCACATAATAAATCAAATCCTGAATACTATAGCCTGTACTGATAGCTGTCCAGCAAATGATCCCCCAAAAAAGGATCTTGTGCCACTGATGATCTGCAATTAATTCTCTTTGGTCAACTATACTTGCAACTATGATTTTTGTGTGCTTAATATTTTTGAGAATTAAATGGGAAAGGATTTGCAAAGAGTGTTTTAACACTTATGTTGATGATGGTTTTTTGTTACAGTGTGTTCTACATTTCTGCACTTTGTCAGACATACATCATCTTTTCACTAGGAATGCAGTTTTTGAATTGGGGGGGTTTGATAGTTTTCTGGGTGTCATTTTTAAAGGAAAGATCTCATCTGCATAATTTCCATCACTGCCATTACATAGACCCTGTGATTTACATACTTTGTCACTAGCATGCCATAGGATATGCAAGCTGGTCCCAGGATTTTTCATCGCTTTCTCTGGCAAAGGTGGTCTGTATCACTGTTCCTGCTGCAATCTGGCAAAGCTTTTGTGTTTGTTTACTCATACAGTTGGTGAACAGACACAGCTGAGCCTACAGCACTGCAGTGGTTACAAAGAGTTTTACTTAAATCCACACAGTTTTATCACTTTGTGTATCAATGATAAAGAGTACTATAGCAATGGGAATGTAGTGGGAGTGCTGCTCAGTAACACACTGGCAAATGCTGGACTTACTCAGTCAGAGACTTACTGTGGCAGGGGTGTGAAATGACCACTCAGATGACCACTCAGAACTGTGGACCTTGGGGCCTTTAGAAAGCTGTAGTGAATTTTCTTTCCTCAGAAGCAGGAAAACATTGGCTAAAATATAATGAAGAATTCATCTGAAGAAAATACTCCAAATGTTTATCTCTTTTCTACATAAATTATCTCACTATTAAAATTACATTTTTATGTGTGAATATTTAATTTTCAGAATAGTAAGGCAGAAAATAGAGTAAAGTTCTTGGGCAATATTTTAAAATAGCTGCTGATAAATTTACTTTTGCTTACAGCTAAATTGTAAGTATTTTTGCTTGTTCATTTTAGGTTAATAGTGGTTTACTTCAACTATAATCTTTTATTAGGTTTTCAGAGAAAGGTAAGAAAACTTTTATATCACTTGAAACTTGAGTAATTTAGACTTTTAACGCAAGTTTTATTGTGTCATCTTTCCATTTAATCCCATAGATACATTTAAAGGAGACATATTAGCATATGTGTAATCTTAGACAGCAGAAAGGAAATGTTAGGTGTCTTCTCTGGAGAAAGCCAAACAATTTCTGCTCATGCTTATGATAGACTTTAATCTTGTAGTCCTTAAAAAAAAAGAAAAAATTGCACAAGGAGAACACAAAAAAAAAAAAAAAAGAAAAAAATTGCATATTCTGTTTCTGGTTTTCCTTATTTGCACCTAGCTTTCCAGCTGGAATGTCCACTGCTGAAAGTAATACATTATAAACTGTTATTTATAGTGGGAGAGTCTGAATATATTTGCTATATATTAGACCAAAGTAAAGGAAAAAATACAGAAACTGCACATAACAGATATTCGGCTTTGAGGTATTTTTTTATTTGATTGATCTATTTTTAGTTGTGTGGGGATTTGTTTTATGACTGTTTGGGATTTAATTCTTCCTCTTTTGTCTTATAGAATTACTCTAACTTGCTTTCAGTTTAACAGTAGTCATTTAGATTGAAAGATGTTTTTTCACACTTTTAAGTTCCTGGATAACCAGTGGTTCATCCTCTAGTTTTTCTGATTTTATTTTTATCTTGTAAATATTATATGCATTTAATGATAAATTAATATTCTTTTCTGCAAAAATTTGATTAATTCTGCTCATAGTTAAGGTTTACTGCACTTTGATGTAGGAACTCTACATTTGAATCTCTGAGTATCTAAAAACAAATCTGCATGTGACAAGGGAGGCAAATATATAAAGGCCAAATTGCTTTTGTCATTTTTCTTCCTAGAAAAAGAAGCTTTTTCTTCCTAGAAAATCATGGGAAAAGCTTTATTAGCTTTCATTTTACCATGTCTCCAAATAATGATTATGACTTTGATACTCTGTCTATACTGAAGAAAGAAAATAAAGAACAAAATCAATATTAGTTTCAGAGGGACCTGTTCTACTCCTCTTGCCACAGCATAAAGATGTCAGGGTTAGTTATAGTTTATAATGAGGTCACAGTAAACAGAGGAAATTATCGACTCAAGCAAATGATGGAAAATGAAGACCTCTCCCAGCTGGAGAACACTAACACCAATAATCCCTAGCAAAAAAAAAAAAAAAAAAAAAAATCAGGATGCAGTTGCAGTTGCTTGGGTGGAGGAAGGCACAGAGCTGCCAACAAAAAGCTATTGGAAAACAAAAAGAGGAAAAGAAACAGTAAATTTAGAGACAGGTAAACCTCAAATAATGTTTTCTCCAATATGTTTCTATGTTTATCTATTTAAAATATATTTTGAAATATTTATTTCCATTTTTCTGTTTTGTCTAACTCATAAACTCTTAGACTTTCTTCTTTTCAGTATCCTCAAATGTCTGCAAATTCATTGTCCAGCATTCTTAAATATCTAACTTCTTATGAAAATAAGCATTCAGAAATAAACTGATATCATCCAGTACTGCTGGATGAGATGGCATAATTTCAAGATTACTAACATTCTATTTTGACTGCCCACGTTATTTTTACTGAGTAGTTCTTTGAAAGGTAATAGAAATTTTAAAATATTTGATTAGTAGTTGTACTTGATTAAAACATGGGAGAAATATGTTTTTGTTTGAATAATTCCATAATACTTTGAATGTCATGCCCAGCTTAAAAGATTTGAAAAAGAGAAACAATCTCAGAAATCTACAAGGTAAATCGTATGTAAGGTCTACAAGGTAAATCATATATATGCACTATAATTTTTTAAAAAATATATCTACATTTATACATCTGTAGATATAAATGTACAATTTCTTAAAAATGGAAGGGAGTATACAGAAAAAAATGGATATTAAACTGACAATGATGGGTCGAGAAACAGTTAACCAGAATTTTAACAGCAGGTGTTCCTCTTCCCTGCAAGTAGTAAAAGCAATCTATTAATATGAAATAGCTTTCTAACAATATGTGCAATTAAGAGCCAGAATGCAGAAAGTTCTGGGGTTTTGATCAAACACACCTCCTGGTGACTGCTCTGAATCCTTATTAATGAAAACCAGATTCAAGGAAGAACAGATTTTTGCTAGAGAAAAGCCATATTCAAATATGGTTCTCAGCTCAGTTAAACATGGTCAGAGAAGAAGATAGCAAAGCAATGGCTGATAGGTCAAACTCAGTGGAAGATTCCAAAGACTACTAGAAGAGATAACAACTCTATCATGGAAATGTACCTACATATTGGAAAAGTCTTTGAGAATATTTAATATCAGCAGTACCATTTGCACTGACTAAAGTGTTCTAAAATGCAATGGACATGACAGCTGATAAAAGGAATTTGAGTAAATGGTAAATGCAAAATGTGACTGAAAAGGATATAAAATATAAGAAATTCATTTTGTGGAAGAAACTCAAATTTAAATCAGAATTTCTTCAAGAACATACCCTCAGTGCACAGAAATATTCAG
Organism: Setophaga petechia; assembly: GCA_024362935.1. NCBI lineage: Eukaryota > Metazoa > Chordata > Aves > Passeriformes > Parulidae > Setophaga > Setophaga petechia. The sequence continues at coordinate 511,995 of JANCRA010000150.1, forward strand.
TGCTTGCAGACTTGAATAGGTCTTGGTAGAGAAGAACTGTATTTAAATTTATCAGCTTACTGAAGGAAAACAAAAACTGTTCCTTTATTCATTCTAAATTTTTTTTCAGGGAACCAATGGAACTAAAACCTTTATTCATTTCTTTTTCATTCAGCTTCAAAAACAGAATACACAGCTGATACAAACTGAAAAGACTAATAGAAAGCCATTAGAGTTAATAACAATTTGCATTAAAAGTCTCATATTAAAAATCTTACAGAAAAAAGCAGTACTTCATGGTGGCATGATCCAATGTCATTCTTTTTAAGAGTGTGCACACGTCAGAGTTAGAATTCTTTGCAGAAAATAGATATGTAGTGCAAATGTGTAGGGAAAAAAGTGGCTGTTGGCATAGGCAAAATGGATATATGAGTAATGTCCATGACCTCAATACAAGATTTATCTATGGCAGAGTTCTGGAAACTGAGCAGGCAACGGTAGCAGCTGCTGGTGTGGGAGCAGTTGTTCCTCACATTTTCCCATCTGTCAGGCAGCAGGAGCAAGAGTAAGCATCTGAGCTCACCACAGCTTCCCTGTGGCTCTGTATTCCTGCTCCAGCCATTCTCAGATTCTCACCTATAGATATGCAAAGTTTAAATTTTTCTGTGTTGGTGAAAGAGATCTTGAGCCAGTTCTGGGGATCTTTCTGAGTAACTTGAAAGAAAAAATTATTGAGGCTGCAAAACTACTGGGTTTTGTAGAAGCTCCCATTCTCTTTTACTCTCCATGATATCACACCAAAAGTTTTTTGTGAGATGTTTTTACATCTATGCTGTCTACATGTGCACTTACAAGCACATCCCTTCATAACTTTGGTTAGAAAAGTTCTATGAAAGGTAGTCACAAGAGTTATTAAGTGTTTCTGGGCTTCTAAAGATGCAAGGAAATGTTACCATTTCATGCTATTGCAATATTTTATTATCAAACCTGATGTTTTTACAGTTTTAGTATTACAAATCTTGGGACAATATGAGAGGTCTCTTTAGATGATGTTGGAAAACAACAGATGATCTAAATCACATCATATTTATCATTTGACCCTCTGTCAATCACTCTTTAAATAAACAAATGTTTCTTATTCATATGCATAAGCTTCTCACCCTCATTCAGAAGTCAGATTATCTCAGCTACCAGAAGGGGAATATGTAAATCCTGTTAGATGGCTTGCTTTAAAATGAAATAAGTCACCCAATACAGCTTTATCAGCAGCTATTCAGTTTGTCTAGTTAGCAGATGAAGCACTTTGGCATGTTTCTAAGCTTTTCTAGCTAAGTTACACAAACTGGCACACAGAATACTGTTACTACAGCAAAACCATGATTACAGTCTAGACCCCTCTCCTCTTTCTTCCTCTATGCTGCCCTCACCAGGAGTAAACTCAACAAAAGAAATAAACATTGCAAAAATAATTTGGGATCTACTTGATGTAAGAATGGAAAGAAGGGGATGAAGAGCTATTTTCACTTATTAAAGAGTTGGATTTGCTGATTTACCCTGTTGATTTCCCTCCAAAGTAATTTAAGCAGAGGAACAGCTCCCTTAAGGGAGTTATCAGTGGCATGACACAGGAGAACCAAGCAGACAAGTGAAGAGCTGAGACGAGCTTGAAAGGCTTCACAAAAAATCATACAAGTAAGAACCTGATGGCTAAGTTAGACAGTAGTGAGGTTCACAAATGAAACAGAAGTAGAATCAAAGAATCATAGAATGGTTAGAGTTGGATGGGAGCTAGCTCCAACCCCCCACCCATGGACAGGGAAACTTCTGCTTGACCAACTTTACATGTTATAGTTCACCTGTATCTAATCTACTCTGCCTTGAGTAAGGGTGAGGTATCACCAGCTAAGGGATGAACATGAAATTAGTGCTCCACAGGGAGAGAGTCAGCTTCAGACTCCATAATGATCCTGGCAACGAAGGAAAACAAATTCATATCCCTGATATTCTTTCTACCCATCCATCCTTCCGATACTTAATGTTGTAATTTACTTGCTTATTCAGTGACATATTACAAGAATCCATCTTTCATCCAGAAGCTTCAAATCGCTTTGTGTTGTTTTTTTGGTAACAAGAAGAGGAACTCATTGTGAATGTGAAAAATTCCAGAACTGGGAAATGATGGGGGCAAAAAAATGGAAATCAAGGATTAAGGTAGTGTTATGATCCACTGTAATCACAGAGGAGCAAGGGAGATCTCTGTGGATTACAAATATTCAAAGGTTCAAAATATTTCCCAAAACATAATTAAAACCAAACGAGGTTAAATGTTGATACCAAGAAATTTATATAATTTATTTTAAAGTATATATTTAATTTAACAGCAAAAAATGCAAAGAGAACGAAAAAGAAAGAAATAGAAAAGGGGAGCAGGGGGCAGATGGACAGAAAGATTGACAGAGAGATATGAAAAGAAAACATATCACTACTCCATGAGTCCCAACAATGTCTTGTCCGTCCCCTCCACCTGGTTTTCTTTTTCCCTCACAGAAAAAGTGTAGGATCCAAAGGATTAATATACATTTGGGCCAGGTGGGAGCACCCTGGTGCCTCTCCTAGGGAGGGCAAGTTTGTCGCTGTCTCTCTCTGACTGTGGGTCAGTTACATCATGTGCAGGCCTCAGGAATAAGTCTGGGGAAACTTCAGGGGCCTTTTGGGATACCTCCTCTGCTGCCCCTCCATGTGCATGCCCTGCAGATGTGGCTTTCCCAGGATGGGGGGGGCAATTTCACAGCTGAGCCAGTTCATGCAATGGAGGGTGGGTGTTCACTGCCTCAGACCAGTGGTTGCTCCACACACCCAAGGCTGTCCTCCTCCCCACTTTGGTGTGGGGGTCTGTGCAAGCCTGGCAGAAGAATAGTCTGGAGTTATGGCTGCCACCCTGAAGCTGCTGGGCTTGATTGTCCTGTGGAAGTGTCGTCCCAGCTTTATCAATTACTTTGCAGAGTGGATATGCTTAAAATAATAGTGTCACATTTTCTTATCTGGAATAGCCTTAAGTGTTCTAACTCACAGTTCAGGGCCTCAGCCCAGAGAATACATTCAGCGTGCAGTGGTCTTCCATGCAAATTTTGTTAAACAACTTTGCCATAGTAGGCAAAGTCCTAAATAAAAATGTTTAAGCACTAAACCATAACATTTCAGTCTCTGACAGGAGGTATGAACCAAATTGCTCAATTTATACTTCTGGAAAAATTATAGTGAGGTTTTTTCCTGAAATAGAAACACAATTCCAGAGAAAATCATGTCTGTATGGATTTGCACTCATGTGACTGTGGTAAAATGTCAGACCATAAATATTTTAAATTTATAGATGTATATTTTAAATATGTAGATGAGTTGTAAGGAGTTTGAAGAAAACAATGGGATTGATCAGACATTCTGAATGAGAACTGATGTAGTCTATCTAGAGGAGAAGCTGGAACAGGAATGTAAAATCTCTAAATACATAAAAGGCAGCTGTAAAGCAAAAGGGTATAATCTGTTCTCCACGTTCAATGCCAATAGAATGACCATAATGAATTTGAAAGGGAATAATGCAGGTTAATATCCTAATCAGGAGGAAAAAAGACTAATGGTAAACGTAATTATACACTGTAATGAAATGCCTTGAAAGATTATAATATCCCCATCACTGGAAATTTTAAAACAAGTAAGAAAAAATATGTTATGGAAGTTGATAATTGTCATGGCTTAACCCCAGCCTGCAACTCTGTACTAGTCAGTCTGTCATTCACTCCACTGCCCATCTTCCCCCTGGTGGGAAGGAGAATTAGAGAAAGAAAAAAAAGTAAACCTCATGGGTAAAGATGAAAATAATTTAATAACTGAAACAAAATACATATGATACTACTATTAATACTATTTCTAATATTAATACTTTTACTACTACTAATACTGTTATTACTTCTTTATAAAAGTATTGATAGTTGTAATGAAAAAGAGAAAGTGGGAGAATGAAGAATCATCTGCTGTAGTGGGAGATCAGGTACAAAACTACCTCAGGAACCTGAAAGTACACAGGTCTATAGGACTTGATGAGGTACATCCAAAGGTCCTGAGGGAGGTGGCTGAGGAAATGACTAAGCCACCATTCACCATATTTGAGAAGACATGGCAGTCTGGGGAAGTTCCCAGTGACTGAAAAAAGGGAAATATAGTGCCTATTTTTAAAAAGTGAAATAGGGAAAGTCCAGGGAATTACAGGCCTGTCAGCCTTGGTGCCCAACAAGATCATGGAGAAGATGCTTCTGGAAACTATGTTAGGACACACAGAAAATGAGATGATTGGTGACAGCCATTATGTTTTCCCTAACAGCAAATTGTGCCTGACAAATTTATTTTCCACCTATGACAAGGTTACAGCAATGATGAATGAGAGAAGAGCAGCATATGTTATCTACCAGAACTTGTGCAAAGTATTTGACACTACCCTGCACGCCATACTTTTCTCTAAAGTGTAGAGACATGGATTTGATGGGTTGACTACTTGGTGGTTAAGGATTTGGCTGGATGGTTGCACTCAACAAGTTGTGGTCACATGGCTCTGTGTCCAAGTGGAGACCACTGATGAGTGGTGCTCCTCAGGGTTTTGGGACCAGCACTGGTTAGCATATTTACCACAGACAGCTCACCCTCAGCAAGTCTGCCACCACCAAGCTGTGTGGTGCAGTCAGCGTGCTGGAGGAAAGGGATGCCATCCAGAGGGACCTTGTCTGGTTAAGTGGTGGAGCTGTATAAATCTTATGCAGTTTAGCAGGGGCAAGTGCAAAGTGCTGTGCCTGTGTTGGGGTGCTCCCAAGCAGAAGTAAAGGCCGGTAGATGAAGGGATTGACAGCAGGCTTCTCTCCCATGAACACAGGTTGAAAGAATTGGGGTTTACCAGACTAGAGACAAGAAGTCTGGGGACATCTTATAGGAGCATTCCAGTAGCTAAAGGGAATTTACAAAAAGTCTGGAGAAGGACTTTTTGCATGGGTGTGTAGTGATTGGACAAGGGGTGAAGGCTTTAAATTGAAAGAGAGTGGGTTTAGGTTAGATATTAGGAAGGCACTCTTAACTGTGGAGGTGGTGAGACACTGGAATAGGTTGCTCAGAGAAGTTTTGAACGGCTTATCCCTGAAAGTATTCAAGGCTGGAGTGGACTTTAACAGCCTGGTCTAGTGGAAGCTGCCCCTGACCATGGCAGGGGTGTTGGAAGTAGACGATGTTTAAGGTTCCTTTCCAACCAAATTATTATACGATTCTAAGAATAACACTTGAGAGAAAGAAGTGATGCACAATACCATCACTACCACCCACTGACCAATGTTCAGCCTGTCCATGCAGTTCCTGATCAATTCAACCCCAATTTATAAATGGAGCATGGAATTCTATGTTGTTGATTGTCACTTTAGCCAGTTCCAGTCAGCTGACCTTGCCATGCTTCCTCCCAGTTTTTTGTGCAACTCCTCACTGGCGCAACAGGGAAAAACTGAAAAGTTATTTTAAGTTCTAGTAGGCACTACTTAGCAGCAACAAAGACATCACTGTGTTATCAACATTATTCTCATAGTAAATCCAAAACACAGCACTGTACCCACTACTAAGACAAAAATTATTTCAGCTAAAACCAGGATCATACATACATCACAGCCTCTCATGATGTCTTTCTGTTCCACATTTCTATGAATCCCAAGTGAATCAAAAATAGTATTAAATTTCACTGTGTACATCTATATGTATATATACATATATATACATATTATATATATATATATGTGTGTGTGTGTATCTGTGTTTAGATATGCAGATGCTCAGATTTTCTAATGAATACAGCCAGTGTTTTTCACTAACCTAACAATGAAGATTTTTTTTTTGCCTGCAACACAAAGTAATGGAGTAAGGAATATAGGAACGTTGCATTTTTCAGAGGATTAGACAATTAAAGAAAGGTACCTAATAGGCCTTAAAAATGTGTGTAACAGCTAATGACCCTTTCTCTTATTAAAATGATTGAGACATATACTAACAAAGTCAATTTTTTCACCAATTTATTCTAGACTGAAGTGAAAGTGATTATGAAATATCTCTGTTAATGGGGTGCTAATCAAACAATGTTGGTTTACAACCTATGCAGTTCATTAACACATGCTTTATTCTCAGCTGGAGTGCTGCTGACTTGAATACAACTTTGTAACCTTCAGAGATAGCAATCCTCTTTCAATCTATAAAATATGTGGAACAATCATGGAAGGTTTTCATTAGGTCTCTTTACCCTTCAGAATGTATTTGCTTCCTCGTGACATTTCTTTAAGCATAATATTTTTCCATGTTCATGTAAAACACAGGAGAATAGATATTCTTGGTTGTAGGCTAGTGCTGTAATGGGTGGACTGACTCATCCCAGCATGACAAATCTTATATCCTCTCATATGTAATTTCCTAGAAAAAAAACAATTACATTGTTAAGAGTTGGGTTATATTTTTAAAGAGACCCCAGCTCGGTTTTGTTAATAAAGGAAATTAGCTAGAGACCCTAGATAATTTTCTAAAATCTGACAACCTAGTCCTTGCCTATGGTGGAGATGCAGATAAAATACATCTTGTTCATATCAGTATTTCAAATTATAGGTAATAAAAAAGGAAAAAAAAAAAAAGAAAGTAGTGTGATTGTCTCAATTTCTGGGCTGCACAGGGAAATTATTTTTGCAGTGATAAATGATTTGCAAGCAAGAGTATAACTGGATATATTTATTGTAAGACACAAAAGATAAAAGAGGTTTTAGAAACAAAACAACACAGTCAGTTGCTTTGTGACATTTCTCAGTGGGAGAATCCACTGGCAGCTGTTCAACACCATTTGTAAGCTAATATTAAATTAAGTGTAAATGCAGGCAATCCTTAGCCATACTCTTCCACCTAAATATTGACAATTTTTGGGGCTAAAGCTCAGAATTATATTTCAATCAAAAAACGTGCATATCACAGGTCTGCCATGGGATGATTTCCTCTTTCCCAGCCTGCAGATTTGTTGGTGTCATGAAGAACAGACAGACAAATAAGAAGATGCTGTTTACTATGTGTTCACTTTTGAAGTGATTGAGTAAGACCAGACTGGTAGAAACTGAAATGTGATATAGACCTTGAGATGTGTTCCTAAAGACATCCACTAGTTTCTCTCTGAAATATCCCTAACCAAGGCTGCCAGAACCTAGAGAGCAAGCAGTAACAAATATTTAAACCAGCTTTTTTCTAATGACTTTTACCTTAATATCTAATAATTTTTTATTTAACTACAATTTAAGTGTTTCAGTGTTTCAATTTATGCTTTGCCAGGTTCAGAAAATTATTTCCAATAGGCATCCTAATATTACCTTCAACTTTATTAATTCTTAAATGACAAGATTTTTATTGTATTAGGGTTTATATGGGAACAGTTTGTAAGTATGCCTGAATTCAGGCAATTTAATTCTCAGAATAAATCCTTTTTGGTCATGGTGCTTTGTAGTTTTCATGCAGTTCTAGTGTTTCTTAAACAATAAAAATGCTAAAAGTAGTAGAGCAAGTACACTGCTTGCCTGGGAGCTTCACAATTTGTTCCTCACATGCAGAGAAACCCAAGCATACTCATAAGGTCAAGGATTTCCAGATCAAAAATCTCAATCACCTAAAGTCTTCTCTCTCATGCTTTTACAGCCAATCAGACACAAGAAGAACAATTTGCTTTACTTTACTCCAAAACGTAGGCATTTGTAAAGCCATTTTTGTAGAGTATCTTTCTCTCAGTATTCTACTCCCTCTGGAAATAAAGTGTCCTGAACTGATAAAAACATTTTTTTAAATTAATGGATAAATGGAATATTGCACTTTTCCTTGGAATAATCTTGATTTTTACCTTGATATTTTTATTTAATAATACCAAAAATATAATTTATTCCTTCTTCTCTTAATGACTGTTTTATGGCATAGTGTCATAGCTGAATATACAATACAATTATGGGGCATATATGGTACTTAAAAATGCATTTATCTCCCTAGGTCTCTGGTAATTCTTCTGAACTCTAAATGTTTTTAATTTCTGTGTTAGATACAGGCACATGCCACAGAATTGTTTGCTATAGTATAAGAAATAGATTTCAGATCCATGTAACACAAATTTAGTAAATACATTGATTTATAAATAATAAAAGGATTAAATCATGTCAGTTACAAACCCCCCTAAAAAGAAATATTATGATAAAATATGTATCAGAGAAGAAAGGACTTAAGGAAAGATAAGCTGTTAGAAAGAACTCTTAGCATTGGCTTGTTTCTTTGGGGTTTTTGTTTGTTTTAAGATAAAACCTTCTATTCTGAGCATACAATAAGAAGTGTTTGAAAAGAGAAAAGAATCTTCTGCATTATAGACCAGACAGCTTATTTAATCAGGTTCAGGTTAGCAGAAAGAGGTACATACTCTCTAAACCACGTTATTAAATGTGCAAGCCAATTTATTGATTTGATAAGTAAGGAGGGAAGGTAACAACAGGAAAAAAAGGATTTCAGGGAGCCTGGAATTAAGATTGTAGAAGAAAGGCCTGCAGCTACTTACAGCCTGGGTTTTGTTTCTCTTAGGACTTTACATCTGACAAGTGACAGGCTCTTTGCTGTATGGTAGGTGACTTTGGTAACCTACCTGTGTTTAGAACAGGTACATGTCCATCCGAGAACAAAGGAAAGAAAACCAATGACTGACCTGAAAAGTAGTGGAAATTTTTCCAAAGTTTTCAGACACTTTCATCAGTGCCTGGGCTAGCACATTTTGTCATGCTGGTATTCTTATCTTCAGTTCATAGCAGAAGGCTCTGTAACTTGAAGATTTTATTGCCTCTACTGCTGTTGGCTACTGCTTTCCTTACATAGGGCTTTATAAGCTGTCAAGGGCTAAGCTGGTTCATACAGCAGTCCTTTGTTACAAAATAGCTTATTTGTTCATAGAGAGATAGTCTTTGAATTAAACTTAAAAATACTTACTGCCTTCTTACATTTTATATCCAAGGGTGAAAGGAATATTTTTTATGTGCAATGCTGGTATACTGTCCTTGACCCTATGTATGCTGCAACCATGCTATGCCATGACCTATAAGATCAATGAAAACAAAGGGTTTTGGAGTTTGATCTGAGGAAAATAGCACCATAATTTAAAACAAAGTGAAGTATGATTTTAGCACAATCTATTCTTCACTGGTTACAGAAGTTCACCTATAGAAAATTTTTCAAAGTAGGAAAGTCAAATGTGACCAGGTGTTTGTGACAGTGGAACTAATGAAGACTTCTTCCAGATCCACTCCTTTTCCCTGAAGCTTTACCTGATGTATTCCAGCAGAAAAGTATATAAGCAAGCTCTTATGAAAAACTGCAGGGAAGAAACCAGCTAAGGCTCATTTTCAAGAAGTATGAGACTTTTTTTTAGTTCCTGTGAAAATGGCCAGTACACTTAACAGTTTAGAGTGTTATTAGGAACAGACTATGGGAAAGACAAATGGACATCACAGATATCCCAATAATATTGTATTTCAAATGTGTGTCTAGTAGTAGCATGAGATACTTTTCTCAGCCCTAGAACACTCAGATCACCTCCAAAGGAATTGATAGGATCTCTCAGATTTGTATATGTTCATTTGTATGTGCCTGTATAAATACATATACATATAACTATACACACACTGGAGGGTCAACACACAAATATCTCTGTGTTCAAGACTGATGATGAGAAAATACAGTTTTTAGAAAAACACTTTATCACCTTTCCCACTCCCCATGAAGAAAGAATATTTCTGAAAACCAGAAAATGACAAGAAGTGCCAACTGGATGGCTTTCATTTCTATCATTACAGATTTGCATGTCCTCTATAGCTTTGTGTCACCAAATAGATGCTTTTTACATCAGCTATAAGTTATTCATGCTTTGATGGTAGAAAAATCAAACAAAAAAAAAATCAAACACAAGGCAACACTACACTAAAATTCACTTACTGAGTGTGTTTGCCATACTTATTAAGAGAATAATTTTCAGTCCTTTCTTTTACTCCTGTTTGTGAAATATAAGTTCAGACAACTTGGCAGAGATATAAGTGAATGATGTATGTAACTTAAAGAGGAATGAATGCTCTTCAGTACTGTGGTGGAAAGAGTAATTCTTGCACAGGCTCCAACACCGAAGAAATCTGCTAACTGAAACAATCTGAAGATCTGATGTAGCTGCTATTAAATTTACCGCACAGAAATCTTTAATACTACTTCTTTGAAAGATACAACTTAAAAGCAACTTGTAATAGAAATATTAAAAAAAAAACAAAAACAAAATCAGAGAGATAGCTATAAATAATAGTATAAAATATAATAATAGAGAAGAGTTAAGAGGGCAACAGATAATTTTCTGGAGAATTCAGAATTCCTTAGAAAATTATTCTAATATAAACACTTAATTTAATCTGAACACTCTTAATAATGGTGGTGTACATCACAAGAATACTTTCCCTTTCATATTTTATGACATACAACACATTACTCCTTTCGTTTATTGATTTTTTTTCTAAGAGGAGGAAACAGGCTTAGAGTTTTAGAAACAAAGAACTTAATTGATAATATAGGTTAAATCATTATATTTATGCTTTATATTCTTTCATAATGTAGTTGATCCATCTGTTTCTCCTAAGGCCAAAATTAATCCTCATGTGCTAGTGGATTTTTTTCTCCACTATTTCACAAAATATCAGTTCATTTTGCTTTAAGTGCCTTGATAGAACTAGATTTGTTTTGTTACCTAGCTTGGATTGCTTCCCAGCATGTAGAGTCTCTCCCTGATGCACTAAAACTGGGAATCATATTGAAAGAGGCATCTTGTTTTACTAATCGAAAACTCTGGAATATAGAGCTTTTAATTTACCATATTTCAAATTCAAATGAAAGTAAGCAATTAGCTGAAACTGCAATTAACCCCAACTATGTAAATAAATAAATAAACTGTTGAACACTGTTAACTCTGTATAGAGGAACAGTAGTTCTAGATATCAATATAAAGAGTTGAAATCCACATTTATCAATTCACCATAAAAGAATCCAAGCTATTAAAGTAATTTCTTCATGCTGGACAAGAAAGTACTGCAGAACTTTGTATCATGCAAGGCTAGAGTGAGTGCTGTTTGACTTTTTTATGATTATTTTTAAAATTTCAGCAAACAGTGCTTCTCAATAAGGCTGTACATAGTATTTATGCACATTATATTATAATATATGCAAACATAAGATTTTTCAGGAGAATATGTTAAATATAAGAAAACACAGTTTGATTCTGAAAAACAAATGTGATACACTCATCTCATGCTTTAGCACCAGTCAGCAGCCAAGCCCATTGCAGCTTCTTGCTCACTCCTCCTCAGGTGGTATCAGGGAGAGAATTGGAAAGGTGAAAGGTAAACTTGTGGGTTGAGGTAAAGAGAATTTAATAGGGAAAGCAAAAGTCACACACACAAGCAGAATGAAACAAATAATTAATTTACTCCTTCCCATGGATAGGCCATCCCCAAAGTGCAGGGCCACATCACACCCAACAGTGTTCTTGGAAAACAAATGTCATCATTCTGAATGTCCCCCCCTTTCCTCCTTATTCTCCCCACTTTATATACAGATCATATGGTCTGGAATATTCCTTTGGCCAGTTTGGATCACCTGTACTGAAATGTCTTGTCCCAGCTTCCCATGTACCAGTCTCCACACCAGCAGGGCAAGGCAAAAAGCAGAAAAGGCCCTGGATTTGTGTGATCCCTGCTCACTCAAAAACAACTCTGCATTATCAACCCTGCGTTCAGCACAAATGTACTTGTAAAGCTAGATGGAAGTATGAAATCATTTTTAAATGAACATTTTATAGTTTTAGTTTTAAAATTGGGCAAGAGGTGTGAAATAATTCATCTCATTATCACATTCTGATTAAACCTGGTATAAGCACAACTATCCCCGAGAAGAAGGCACAAAAAGTGTATCCTATAATCCCTTCTGTCCTTTACTAGTACCATCTGTAGTGGAAAGCTAAATGAACATTTTTGAAAATACCAAAAAATATACAAGAATCCTAGCCCAACTGACTTTGATGAAAAATTCTGTGAAATTAGATCCTTAATACATGCCTTGGAATCTTCTGATTTCAAGGATTCTAATAAAAAAAAAAATAAAAATTGAAAGTAATGAACAGGAACGAAGACAAATATCTGTGACTAGTCTGCAGGTGATTCTAAAGTTCAGTAGAAATATGTGCAATTTCTAATTTTGTTGTTAATGTAGTTCACTAGGAAATACCAGTGAACAACTTTTTTTCATAGAGTATTTCAACTATTTCCACTTACAATAAAACTATAATGATTTATAAGTTATATATATAACTTATATATATAACTTATATATATATACTTACTTATATAACTTATTATATATATATAATAAGCTATATATTTATAACTATTTGTCTCTTTCAGGTGATATTTTAATAGTCTATTTTTCACTGTTCTTAATAGAAAGCAACTTGATAAAGCAATTGGTTTGTATGCAAAGCATTGACTTCAAGAAGTACTCAGTGCAATCACGCATCTTCACACACGTTGACTTTTTCATATTTTTCAGTTTTCTTTTTCATTTGCAAAGGAATCTGATGAAGAAAACCTAGCTGAGAAAGCATCACCATCATCATCATGTTCAATACTGAAAAATAAAATCATCAGTATTGTCTACCCCAATCTTCCTTCCTTCCCGAATTATAAACATTACATTAATATGGCCAACATTACATCTGAAGGCATCATTATGTAAATATGGTGAAAATCTATTATAAAAGCATTTCATGCACAATATTATGCAGACAGAAATCATTTTTGTAATGCTATCAACTCTATATGTTCAATGCCAGCGAGAGTTCAGCTTGTTAGACATTATTTTGACTAAAAAAATTATATGATACTAAGAGATTGACGGCACAAAAACAATTGTAGCACTGTTTCAGATTTTAATAATGCTACTACTCTATGAGAAAATTTAAGATTACAGTTTTCATAGATTCCTTTCTAATGCAGGCATCTGGGCAGATGAAAGAATAAAAAGGAGAATAAAAAGAAATAGGCAGACGCTGGGTAAGGTGCTCAGACACTGAAGAAATAAGGATTTTACTAGAAAATGCTATGAAGACTATTGTAAATATTTATTGTCAAGGGGAAAAGCTGAAAAAAAAGATGATATCTTACTCAAACCAAATACAGGTGAAGGTACAGCTTTGATGTGGCAAAAAAAGAAGATCATCTAAAAGGACAAGATTATGCAGTTACTTGATAACTACATACTTCTTTTCTGTAGACAAAACAATATTAAATTGATGGAAAACTAACTGGACAATAGTTTGCTACTTCAGGTTAGTAGTTTAAATTGTATTACCTCAATAAAGCAGAATATTTGCGAATTTTGCTCTATTTTATACAAATTATAAAAATTCCAATGTGAACTAAAAGACTATTGGAATATTATGGTTAAGAACTGATTTTAAAGAATACACTTAATTATATTGCCTCAGTTCTAAGCAGTTGACAAGAAGCAGTAAGCAAATTTAAATGAAATAAAAACTGTTTGTGTGTATGTGGGTGGATGTATAGCATCAAGAACAGAAATTCTGGTCCAGAGGAGAACAAAGAAAAATGTGACCAAGCAAAAGAGAATATTTTTGTATTGCCTTTAACTGCAGGTTCATGGCAAGATGAATCTGAGCCAGCAGTGTGTCCTGGGTTGCATCAGGCACAGCATCACCAGCCGGGCAAGGGAGGGGATTGTCCTGCTCTGCTCTGCACTGGGGCGGCCTCACCTCGAGTGCTGGGGGCAGTTTTTGGTGCCACAATATAAGAAAGACAATAAACTTACAGAGAGCATCCAAAGGAGGACAATGAGGACGGTGAAGGGCATTGAGGGGAAGCTGAATGAGGAGTGGCTGAGATAATTTGGACTGTTTAGCCTGGAGAAGTGGAATGTGAGGGGAGACCTCACTGCAGTCTTCAAGATCCTCACAGGAGGAAGTGGAGGGGTAGGTACTGATCTCTTAACTCTTGTGACCAGTGACAGAACTTGAAAAAATGGCTTGAAGCTGAGTTAAGGGTGGTTCATCTTGGTTATCTGTTCTTCACCCAGAGGGTGGTTGCACACTGGAACAAGTTCCCCAGGGAAGTGGTCAGAGCACCAAGCCTGACAGAGTTCAAGTGTTTGGACAACTCTTAAGGAACATGGTGTGACTCTTGGGGTGCTCTCTGCAGGGCCAGAAGTTGGACTTCATGATCCTGATGGGTCCCTTCCAACCCAGCATATTCTGTAATTCTATGATTCCATACACTTTTGAACACCCAATGAGTAAAATAGGTTTTGTTTTATTATTATTTCAGAATATCAACTTACAGGCAAAGAGTAAAGCAAGAAAAATTTGCCTAACACAATTTTCTGAAATATATTAATCTGTTTTTACTTTAATAAGTGCTATTTAGTTTGTGCATTGTTAGAAAACCTCTATCTTTGAAAAGTTAAATCTCAGAACAATGCTAGAGATACCTCAGTCTGAAGTCCTGGTCTTTCACTAAATTTTACATTTTTACAGACCTTCTTATTGCAGGCTTGAGACCCTGTCCACTACAGAATCATAGAATCATAGAATATCCTGAGTTGGCAGGGACCAACAAGGATCATTGCAGTCCAGCTCTTCAAGGCAGTAGCTCTGCAAGAGTTGAAGTAACACATCCTTTATATTGTATAACATTAACAGCAGCTGACCATTGTATCGCTAAGAACAGAAAAATCATCCACTCCCTGAGAATCCAAGTTATAAATACAATCATACTATTTTATTAGTAGTCAAGAGTTGCCCTTGTGAACCCTTCAAGTGCCTTCTACAACTTAAAGTTTCAGAAATTCATTCTTTCTTGGGTGAGACCTTAGGGTGTGAGAGGAAAACAAGAAAAACCCATCATCTCCATCTGGCATTTTTAGATTGGTGCATGTTGATGTGAATCAGAATATGCAACTGACAGAAAAATACCAATGCTTCTAAACCCAGCATAAATTACATAAATATTATTGGGAGAACAGCTCTTAAAACCACTGAGATGCTCCAGCTATGTAATTAATAATTTACTGAACAGTTCCCCGGTACAAAAAAATCTGTGATATTCAGTAAGCATTAAACTTCACAAAAACAGCACACATTTGAGATATACTATACAATAAATTATCAACTCACTTGAGCACATAAGTTCAGACACTTTTGAAGCTCAAGAGTATTTCTGTAGTTAATTGACATAATCTCTACAGGGAGGATATTTTTAAAAGCAGGATTAGATTACAGACAGTTACCCTTGAAAATGAGTAAAAATGTTGTTACACAATGAAAGAAAAAATCTTATCAGGCAGTCATTTATTTTTTGAAGTTTATTAGGAGGCTCAGACATCCTAGTAAATTGCCATTCTACTCAGAAAATTAGTCTGCTTTTGTAAAAGGAAGGGTATGTGTGTATGAAAGAGTATTCACAGAGGATGAACATTGAGATAATACTGTTCTGATTTTCTTGACCTTTAAAGGCAAAAGACATGTTCATTTTTATAAGCTGTAATAGCTCTAAACCATATTCTCCTAAAAACTCTCCAGGGTCAAAAGCTTCCCTACAAACATCTATACTGGGGACAACATAGGTTTCCAAATAAATTTTTTAATTTTTCTGACTTTAGAAGTTTAAAATACAATGTGTCAGACTCACCAACTACTCCCTGTAGGAAGGGAATCAGGGCCCTGTCCATCCTTGCTCTCCCAGCTGGTAAGCACAACCCTTTTATTGAAAAGAAAACAGACTTTTACTTATTCCCTGTAAATATGAACATCTCTGTAATCTCCCAGCTTCTCTCTGAAGACATCTTTTTCTTGTGGCTGGTATAATATTTAAAACAGGATTCACAGTGTATAGATAGATAGATGGATGGATGGATGGATGGATAGATGGATGGATGGATAGATACATAGATAGATAGATAGTGCATGCACATTGACCATTTTCTAGTTTTCACTCTTATGAGGGAAAGCATAAATCTAATGTCAAGGTTTATTCGCTTGAAACTTTTTCTATTTTTTTAAATGTAGTGACTTCAAAACATGCTAGATGAATTAAAGAATATTTTTAACAAGGGATTATTTTCAAATATGTGGTATTCCACAGCCTGTTCACTGGTCTTCAGAGCATGTGCAGATTTTTTATTGTTGCTTGATTATAATTTAAAAATATTTTGCTATGCAAAATAAAGAGAGCAAAAAACATTTTAGAATATAACAGAAGTCTGTTTGTAACCTTCACTGTGCAGCTGCTCTTATCAAAGTATTTCTGATGATCTGTAACTCAAAACACAGCTTGACAGGTTTAAATTCACAATTTGCGGGAAATATACACATTTGGGTGCCACTCTGCAACAAATCCATTTCCACTGCAGAGGCGATAATCTACATAAACCATACAAACCTTCATATCTAGGATTAGCTCTTGTTAATCCTCTTTTTACTTCTCTCCACCGTCTTTCCGTTCCCTGCTGCACCAAGCATAAATGATTTGCTTTCATATTTTAAGTCCCTATGACCTATCTCTGCCCAAACTTTCAACTCTCCTGTGACAGCAAGACATTGACCCCCACCTACAGTTTTGCACACTGTACCTGTCCGTGTATTTGGTGATATTTAACTGCCTTTCAACAAAGAAGTTCCCCCCTTTTCCAAGCCATCTTGTGGAAATGGGCAGTATATTCTTTTCATTCTGACCTTTCATATCTTCAAAATGATGACATTATCTTTCTTCAAGTCCCTTATATATCTATTTTTGGCTTTACAGCCAATAATGGCTAGGTAAATGTGGTGTTGTGACTCAGGTGTACTCCTTGCATAATTCCCCCCATCCTGGATATCCATAATTCTTCTTCATCTACTAATATAGTAGTACATAGCTGTGTTGGTTTTCGTAATACAGCTCATTCTCTGTATTTGATTGCTAAAGGCATAGTTTTCATCAGAACCAGTTAAACACATTTTTTCCCTTTCTTCTTTTTAGAATGTTGAGATTCTAGTATGTCTGGCTTTTGAAAATTTAAAGTATCCTGAAATGCATCGTAGTGTCTAATACCAGAATGAGTACTTGGATTCTGGTGCTGGATTAATAAATAATAATATATCATTCTAAAGGCTTTGACAGAATTTTCTGACAAAAAATATGCTACTGACACGGATAAATTCTTTCTCAGAGTATGAGTTACATATTAAAGTCATTTATCTTCTTCCTGAAAATCCAAAGTATCCTCTCTGTTGGCAGATGGCAGCCTAAAGAAGTTAGGGGCATTTGTTTATACTGACCACAGACTCTGAAGTGTGATAACTACCCACACTTCTCTTTTATTTATCCACGGGCCTTTTCACGTCCACTGCCTCACCTGCTATCCCATCTTTACAGCAATACTAATATTCAACTCATGTTTTTGGCATTAGTAAAAAATACCTCCAATAGAAAAGAAATAAATTAATCTAAGTCATGAGGTGCTGTCTTCTACTTTGAATTATACCAGGATTTTGGAAATTAAATGTAAACTTACACTTTTTGTTCCTCTTCCCCTTTTTTTCCCGTGATAAAACATACTTTTATGACTACTAAAAAATTACTGTAGTTGATGTTTGTCTGTTCTGGGTAAGCAAAAGACATACATACATACATCAGTCTGATCTGACAGACTTTTCATCAAGCTCAAATGTCATGCCAATTCAGACCTTTATAGCATTAAAAAAGGATAATCTTATGCCTTTCCAGTAGAATGCAATGATATAATTTCCCAATAACATTCATCATTAAATTTTAAATTAACTATACTCTTCCTAGCTGAAAATGATAAAACAACTTTTCAGTCCCCCTGTGATATAGATGCTATCTATTGTGAGGACTAGCAGAAAAGGCTAGAAACAGCCTTTCATTTTTTGAGACTTGTGCCATTTTCAACCTCAATTTCCATGTAACATGCGACAAGATGAAATGATAAAATGACGCATCACAAGAAAAGTTTGAGGCAATAAAAAGTTATGCTCATCTGGGAATGTTGCCATCAATTCATGCTTTTCAGTGGGGAGAAAAACAATTGTGCTGAACTGGCTTTTATGTGAAGAGAAAAATTTTAAATGTAAGCATGTTTTATATTTATAATTGTTATCATTTAGCTGGATTTTAAAAGTGGAATGATAATGGTGAATAAAAGGTGTAATTAGCCTTTCTGTGGCAGTTATGCATGAGTGAAAACACTAATAAATCCCTTGTGATTTTTTTTTCAAAATCTCATAACCTATCTAATGGACAGCACTACATAGCTGATAAGGGAAAGAGTCTTAATCTCTGCAGTTACTCTGTTTCCAAGGTCGGATTATTGGTCTACAGACTCAAACTAGTACAGAAAGTTATACTTACATACATTTGAACAGAGGAAGGTTTTTAAAATCATGTACCAGAGGAGGGAGGATATATCAGTATATGCATGTGTACAAACAATGTGGATTTTCCTTTGCATATTGTGGTGCTTCTGAAGAAAGTGTTTTGGGAAAATTGGACCAATTTTGAGAGAATCTATGAAGATGTGTCTGGACACAAATTATTATGGTGAAGCAGCCCAAAATCATTCTGAAAATAAATATTTTAATTCATCATTCTAAAGTGCTGCCATAAAGATTACTAAATTCTTAGGCTTTTCCTCACTAGGACACCAGTAATCTTGAAATTCTTAATCCTGGATTAACTCTCAAGCTTGTCAACTTTACTGGAAACTTTTGCATTGTCCTTGATTAGCATTGTAATTATGTTACCATGTCCCAAAACCATATTTTCCACCTCATTGATATTTCACTACGAAGTATTCATCTACCCTGCAAATCCATTGCATATTTCCTTAAATACCTACACTGAGTCCCACAGACCATCTATTTTTTTATGTTACATGTTCAGAAACATAACTTAAGCAAATTAAGCTTCAGTGAGCCAAGATCACACTCAGCAATTCACTTAAATTCAGAATATCATGAGTACTGGGAAGGAATGGCTTTTCCCCAGTCTCTTATCTGGTTGCACTATGGGTCTAGAATTTTTAATCTTTAGACCAAGTCAGAAAACAAACATGACTGAATTCATATCAGATGTTAAGAAAGAAGTAAGGACCTTCAGAGTCTTCAGAAACAAAAGATAGTACCAATATAAATGTTTAACCTAAAGAATTTATAAATGGTTTCTAGCTTTTCTGTATCTCAAATCCAACAGTTCACACAATTTTATGGAAAGGTAAAGAAGATTTCTAAGATTAAGGGGTTTATTTTTTGGTTTTTCTTTTTTTTTGGATTAGTCTTATTGCTTAATTGCCTAAGAATCTTTTAACACGCTTTTCTATTTATTTTACATTTGGTATGACAATTTCTTTGACTCTTTTTCATGACAAATTAATTGCTGTGGAGCAACTCTCCAGCTGTTTTATTAAATGACCTCTGGGCTTTAATTTTTTGAGTCCTCAATAAAGAAATAAGCAAGACAAAAGCACTGGGAGATGTTGATGCTCAGACCTTTAGGGAAAACAGGAGAGAAGTCATCTTAATGCCAGGCCATTTGCTCTTAGAGGATGAATCAAATACAATATGCAATTAGTTGTCAACTGCTTTGTCATTATTAAATGTGTATTGTTCTTGCTTAAGAAAAAAAAACTCTCCAATATTTGAATTGATCAGGAACTGTGTTTATTGTATATTTGCTGATTTTATTTCAGCAAAAACGATCCTCTCACATCTTGGATGAAAGAGAGTAAGAATAGGTGTTGGAAGATATAATTTATATAAATTTAGATAAATGTATATAAATATATATTTTATGTAATTTATATAAATTATATAAAAGATATAATTATTTATTTATTGCTGTAATTAACCTAGTAAGTGGATGCTAAGAGATTCAGCTGATGGAAGTCTTAAGTTTTCATGGTTAGGAATTTGTTTTTAATGTTTCAGGTCTTTTAACTTACACACTTTTTGAATAATTTCTTTGCATAAAAGATTGTTTTGAAATTTCTCCCCATAAAAACATACATTATGGTTATTTTAATTGTGTAAAATTTAAAAATTAATCTTGTCTGTACAACACTAATTGTATCTTATTTACAGTAGTTCTAAGCTACATGTTGCCAATAGAAATTTTTTGGTTAATGGGCTTTAGTCACTGATCTGAAATGTCTGCATGCAGAAAGCATAAATATTTCTTGATGTCTTTGTTCTTTAATAACATGAATATAAAGGTTATGGCCAGGCATTTTTTAATTATAGGTTCTATTTTAATGTGTTTTCTTGAAATGCTTTCTCCATGCAATATGTATAAAACTGAAAAAAATATGACTGAAAGAACTTTAAAAATTCTATGCCATGCCATTTGACATATAGATCCTCATTTGTCAAGACCAAAGAATTTACCAAATGTTATTCACATCCTTGTTGTCTAGTTACAGATCTTCAAAAAGAGTTCCTTCTATTTATTTGCAAATTATCTCAAAGCTTTCTAAAAGAAAAATATTTTCATGATTATTAATTGATTAGCATAAAAATTTGAAGATGGAGTAGTATATAGGCAATGTTGTCAAAATAATCAGAGGCAGAGTTATCCATGTTGAACTTGAGTTGGAAATTGCCTATTGCTGAAAAGCAATCTGAAAAATTAATTTGTCAAGGTTCAGATCCGGAAATTCCCATACTTAGTGAATCAAATGATAAATCTAAAATGCACATCAAAACATCTTATCACCAATCATGAAAACACATGAGAAGCCTTAAAAACAGCAGGGTGAAGAAAAGCGACATATAAGGCCTTTGTAGGGTAACATGAATGTCAGCTTTGATCAATGTTGACAAATTTGTTCATTCAGCCCTTTCCTGCCATGACTCAAAAGTATTGAGAAAGCCTCTGGGGGATATATTTTTTGGAAGAGGGAGTAAAATAGCAGTACAAAGTGTGACCTTTTATCACATAACATTGTTTGAAAATTAACCATCATATAAATACATTATGAGCAGAAATGTCAGCATGCAAACTGTTACCAATTTTTTACCTAGGCATCTTAGATGTCACCCAAATCTGAGCTCTGAAACATTTAGGGAAAAGAATAAAGTGAGGACTTGGCATGACCTTAGGCCAGCAGATATAAAACATACCTGTGGCCATCACTTTACATGACCTTTCTGTTGGAAAGAAAGAAATGAAACCTTGCAGTTCTGACCTGTAAAATGAGAACCCTCAAAGAAAGTTAGGAAGTGTTTTTTGTGTGTTTGGTTGTTTATTTTTTTAGAACTGGAAATAAAAGCTTTTCTCTCAGAAGAAAATAATCCAGTTTTCTAAAGAAGACAATAGTTCTATCAGTAAAGTGGAGCCCTTTTATCTACATTGATACAATTCAGGCAACGACATTTATTTTCTACCAAGTGATTGTAAAATCTCAGAATGAGAGTTCTTCTCCTCTCTCAAAATACAAAATAATTTTAAGAGAGTATAATACCACTAAAAATGGCCTTGTATCTGTTTGCCAGCTATTGATAGAAGGAGAAAACCAAATGATCATGTAGGTTTTTTCTATCACGCCTTGACAAAAGCCATGTTACAGATTTGATCAGATCTGGAAATTGAATATTTATCTTCCGAGACTTACTTCAGAACTTTTCTGATTGAGCATTTTCAGTAGCCTGGAACTAAATTTTAAATTTTTCTTTGAGTTCTTGCATGACTGGATTTTGAAGGAGGTTGAAATAAAGTCATTTTTCTGGCAATAGGCCTATGTTTTCATTTTTGGATCATTGACCACTCTGCAACAAAAAGTGATTGAAAGCTGTGCTTTCAGCTTACTGGTAAAACACTATTATAGATTTATTAAGGGAGGCCAAAGGGGAAAAAAAAATGAAAAATAAAAAAGAGTCATGAACTCCAGCTCCTTCTGTATTAAAAATTATGAAACATGTTGACATCCTATAAGCAATAATTGTGCACTTAAGCAGGTCTTTATGCAATCATTACAAAGAATTGGCATGTTCTGAGTGACACAAATCCCAACATGAAATTGAGAGCAAGGTAGATGATTTTGCTGGCTGTGTTGTAGGCCAGTATGAAAACAGTTTGTCCCAGCAGACTTTGCAGTGTCTTTCATTTATAAGAGAATAAAAGGTGCACTGTGTAGAGCTGCAGTCTTCCTTTATCATTTAATTCAAATGCATTTCTTGGATTAAATTTGATCTGAGGTTATAATCCTGGTATCTGCCTAAATTGTGTGGCAGCTGCGCCTGGCCATATGCCTTGTGAACCCTAATCTGCTGCCTCAGCCACCCAGTCACCACAACCTCACCTGCCCATTGCCCTCAGAAGGACTGGTCCTGACCCTGACCCTCACTGGGACGCACGGGGACTGAGCCCTCCCTTCAGAATGCTAGAATTGCCTATGCATCTACTTATTTATTTGTTTACTTATTTGTTTTAAAGCATCATTAATATGTTCGTTGTAGGGTCATGTGCAGCTCTAGAACCAATGTTCCATCACGTAGATACATACACTGCATAAATTCTTTTTAAAAAAAGTTATTTTAAGTAGTTCTCTGACTCATATCTTGCCATAATGAATGTGAAAGCAGTAGAAAGATGTTATTCTGCGGTGGTTTATATATATATTGATAGGTTTTTCTGGCTTTCTCATCCTGTCAACTTTGCACTGCACTTTTCTTCTAGGGTCTGCATCTATCCCAGTGTTATATTCAAAATCAATTACTGAAGGGAATGGTGAAAATGAATGGATCAAAGTATATCCAAGAATTATAGAAAGCCATGGCTCTGAGAATGGCATCATGCAATGTCAATGCATGTGATAACAGGTGAATGTGGTCTTTCACAATGGAAACAGATGAAACCAACAAAATAAGACTTTTCTTACTGCACAAAGTGCTGTTACATTAAACTGAGTAATCAACCGTCTGTTATTTAAAGTGACTGGTATACTGCAGAATCTTTCAGGGCGAACATGTTTCTAAAAATACAAAATAATTGCTGTTGCTTGAGTTTTTTTCTGGTCCCTCTTCCTTGCATTTTTGTCCTAACCTTATGTTCACCTTCAACAAATATCCAAAGACAGACATGTATATCTTCCATGCATCTTTGTGGGAGGCCAGAAGGAGAGAGTTTCTTCATTGTATGTGTATATTGTTCCCCTGTGCTCAGGACTGGTGAGGCTGCACCTCAAGTACTGTGCTCAGTTTTTGGTCTCTCGCTACAAGAAAGACATTGAAGAGGCAGGAGTGTGTCCAGAAGACAATAGACCGAGTGAAGAATGTAAAGAACTATCATCAGAGAATCATGCATAGAATGGCTTAGTTTGAAAGAAACTTAAGATCATCAAATTCCAACCCTCCTGCCATGGGCAGGGACACCTTCCAGTAGACTAGGTTGTTCAGAGCCCTATCCAACCTGGTTGTGGACATTTCCAGGAATTGGACATCCACAACTTCCTTGCACACCCTGTTCCAGCACCTTATTACCCTGTGAGCAATGAGTTTCTTCCTCACATCCAATCTAAATCCCTCCTTCTAAACTCATCCCTCTTCTCCTATCACTGTCTGCCTGTGTAAAAATTCATCCTCCCTCTTTTCATAAGACTTGTTTAAGTACTGAAAGGCTGCATCGAGGTCTCACCAGACCCTTCTTTTCAGGATTACTTTCAACGGAGAGGTGCTCCACCACTCTGATTAATTTTGTGGCTCTCCTCTCTACCCACTCCAACAGGTCCAACGTGTCCTCATCTGGAATCCTGTACCAAGGATTCCAGATGAAGACACAATACTCCAAATGGGATCTCAGAAGAGTGGAATTGAGGAACAGAATCAGCCCCTCAACCTGTTGGTCATGGTCCTTTTGAAACAGACCAGGACATGGATAACTTTCTGAGTTGCTAGTGAACATTGTCAGATCACATGCAGTCTTTTTATACATGAAAACCCCTTTTCCACAGGGCTTTTCTCAATGAATCCTTCTCTCAGTCTATACTCATGTCTTGAGTACCCTTACCCACCTTGCATTTGGACTTGTGGAACTTCATTATGATCTCAGGGGCCTAGCTCTTGTCCAGGTCCCTCTGGAGAGCATCCTGTCTTGTTGAGTAACTACACCTCTCAGTTTTGTGTCATCTGCAAACTTGCTGAGGGTTGCTGCAACCTGCCTCTAAAGACAAGGCCCACTCAAATTCTTGTTAATAGGCTCCTTGGTGTTGTTTAGAGTGGAATGGAACTGAATGACTATCCACAGATCGCCTCGACTACTTCTTATTGGTCTCTTTCCTTGTCTGGTTCAAAACCCATTTTGTTGCTAAACAAAGGTTGATTTGTCATGGTTATCTTCTGGTGATCACCCTCTCTGCACCTGGGCTGTTGCCTTGCACACTGTCAGTAAAGAACCTGCTGTTTTTGAAAATGCTCAATTGAGTAATTAACCATTATCATCTCAGTGTCTCACAAGGGTGCACTCCATCCTATTGTCTGTGTCATTGATGGCCATAATATAGAGTACCAGTAACAAGATGGACACCCTAAGGGACATCACTTGTCCCTGGACTCTGCCTGGACACAGAGTCATTGATCACAACTTTTATAAAAGGCTCAAGAGGAGCAGCTGAGGGAGTTGGGGCTGTTTAGCCTAGAGAAAAGCAGTCTGAGGGGGGAACCCTATTGCTCCCTACAACTACCTGAAAGGAGGCTGTAGTGAGGTGGGGGTCAGTCACTTCTCTCAAGTGAAAAGTGATAAGACAAGAGTAAATGGCCTCAAGGCATACCAGCAGAATTTTAGACTGGATATTAGGAAAAACTTCTTCAACAAAAGGATTTCAAACACTGGAAGTATCTGTCTAGGGCAGTGGTGGATTCATCATCCCCGAGGTATTTGAAAGATGTAAAGATATGGCACACAGTGCCATGGTTTAGGGGTGGAACTGTCAGGGGTGGGGTAACATTTGGACTCAGTGATCTGAAAGGTCTTTTCCAATCTGAACAATACTATGATTCTGTATGTGCATACGCACAAAGGTTCCACAAAGTCTTATTTGACAGCCTGGTTTTCAAAATTTGTCACTTACATGGCCACTCTCATTAAGTGTAGGGAAGGTGACCCACCACTGAGGCTAACGGAACTACAATCACATTTGTGTGATTTTTCCGGAGAATAAAAGGGTTTATTTTATGGTCTCAGCCAAAGCAGCAGACTCTGTGATGTTTACTTCTGAACTTAAAAACCTGTCTGAAGTCTGCATTGTCAGCCATTGCAGTTCAAAGCCCCTTGTACACCATCAGAAAAACATGGATTCAGAGAGATGGTAAAATTTATTCTTCAGTTCCCATGAACTGTACAAGTCCTGTGTAACTCACTTTGGCAAGGAATACTTGAATCTCTATAATTGTGCTTCTCTTACTTTCAAAGAGGCTGATTGAAACCTTTTTATTGCAAACGCAGAAAAGCTATTGAGCAATTCAGGACAATGAAACACAATAGAGAGAATATTGTCCTGGATAAGTGTCAGTGCACAGGCAGAGGTGAGATTTCCTTGCCCATGCTACAGGCTGGCAAGCAGTGTGCTTGTGTGGAGAAACAGATGGCTTCTGTGTTCTATTAAAGTACCAGAACTCATATACACTCTCTCCTACATTCTATATCAAAAATAAAATAGTTCCCCCATGTAACATACACAGTTTTTATTTGATTATGAGGCTTCAGTCCCATTTTGTCTTCAATTTATTATGTGATGCCCAAACCACTAAATTTTCACTGTCTCAGTTTAAATAATTAAATTTTTTATTTATATTTTAGTCCTTATGGCAAGAAATTTGAAAGCCTGGTTTATCTGCAGTATCCTGCCTAGGAGCAAGAAATGAGATTGGTAGGAGTGAAATATTGAGATAAGATTGAGTTATAAGCAAGAAATAGTCCATGATCAGCACAGGAAATAAATTCTGCAATATAGTAGAATGCCAAGTGTGTACCAAAAGTGAGGAGGAAATTAATTACAAAACAAAATAAAATAAAATAAATTCCAAACACAAAACCTGATGAAACCAATCACTTTGATCACCAAATAAAAGGCTACAACATAACATGAAGAGAAACTACTTTATCACAGGCTTGATCCTTGGTCTCATTATAAGCAAAGGGGATTTTGTCACCACCTTCAATCACAGCTACAATTTTATGTTTCTGCCGTCTCAGTGCCTTTTTTTACCAGACTCTCAGCTGGAGAATTAGGTATGTTCTTACATTGCTGTCCAAGACATTGATCTTACTCTAGAGGTTTCTTATGACCTTTTTTGGTCCCCTCAAAACCTTACATTGTATCTTTGAAATCTGGCATCAAACGATACAGAAATTCATACAAAGCCTCAATTAAAAGCAGACCTCATATGGCCAGAATTACTGCATCTACAATCAAAGATAAAAGAGAAAATATCAAACACCAGTTCTCCCAAAGTCTTGTACTCCTGAGGGATTTTATATATGAAATCCAGAGCTTGATTTTTACATACCATGAGCTTGTATTTGATTTCAATAGTTTGAATGCCAAAGATTTTCATAAAGGAGGCAATATGGCCTTTGGTTTAATATGTTTTAATTTCATGCTGAACAGTAAAGAGAGGAGTCTGTGAATTTGTAAAGTAGTTTGGGCTCCCCCATCCTTCAGTCCAAAGCAAAAGGGGAAGACAAAAGACAGAAACCAAAGAAAAAAACCCCCAAACAATGAATTTAAAAAACACCCCAAAGAACAACAAACCAAACACCTGTGGAATGCTAGTACCAATTCCACATGAATTATGAGATATGAAAAATTTATTTAGGATATAAAAAACTTTCTGAGTCTACTAGTTTCAAACATATAACATTCCTCATGTGTTCTGCTTATGTTGTAAAATGCAGTTTTCCAATATTCATGTATTATTCCCATGGCCAAGAATCTGAAGGAAAGCAAAAATGTTAAAAGAGGTAACATTAAGAAAATGTCCAACCTCAGCTTTCAGGTTTTAGATCTTTAAAATTTTTCTCTTCTTAGTAAATTTCTGTCTATAATAATGTATCAAATAAAGTAGTTTTTCTCTCTTCTTTTTGTGTTATTTTTTACAATTTTTTTAAAATTAAAGAGGAATTTTAACACTTTGCTTCTTATAAATTAGCATACCAATCTAAAAATTATTTTCTTTTAAAATTTTACGAAAGAAAAGCATTATATCTATATATATGGTGCAAATTTGTATTCAGTATCTTCTTTTCAAGCAAATATTTTCACTTCATGATACTTTCAGGGTTAAAGTGCCAAAATTACAATCTGATTTACAGAAAAGACCATGAAATATAATGCTTAATGAAACTAAATGGGGGTTTTCAGGGATCTATAAGTCGTATTTGGTTGAAAATGTACTTTTCTTTAGATGAAACTGAATTTTATTGATTGCAGCCCAGACTTTATTAGGGTTTTCTGGCATAAAAAACCCTACATAATGAGGTAAAAGAATAAAGGAACAAGGGCTATATTGACCTCCCAGTAATAAGATGATAAATTCATAGAACCTCTTCAGGTTTACCAGTGTTAACTTTGGCTACGTATTATACTTATGCTGATTGTAAATGCTCAGTTATTGATATATTTCCTAGCTGACAATCCTTGAATTGTAACTTACAGATATTGCTCTTCTCTTCTTCTTTTTCTTTAAAGGTGCTAAGGTTTGTATTCTGTGATTTGTCTAGTGTTGCGGTTTAGAAATGGTACACCTCAATTCTGTACCCCACTTACCTTGTCCAAACCATGACTCGCTCCCTCACTCCCTCATTATCCCCCTCCATCCCCCCTGCTGGGGGCTTAAGAGGAGTACTGGAGGCACAAAAGGCAAAGATCACAAGTTGAGACAAGAACAACTTACTGGAAACAGCTATGAAATACGAGAATGAACAGTAACAGCAACAATATTAATAACAGAGGGTACAGGAAACCCCTGGACTATAGACAATACTGGACAGATCCCTCTACCAAGTTTTCTCAACACAAAGGAGCTCCTCCTCCCTGGGAGATAGTCCCTTTCCCCCCACAGCCTGGAAATGATGTGAAGTGGTATGGAATTATCTCAGCATCCTAGACATGCCCCTTCCTTGATATTGCAAAAATTAATCCTGTGCTGGCCTGAAACAGGACAGCAAGGAAGAACAAAATGGCTGGTATGATGTAAATTTCAGGAGAGGCTATATACAAAAGAACTTGATATCAATGAGAGCATGACTAAAAAAGAAAACAGCAATGGCTGAGGGAAAGGAGGTGTGAGAGGAACGTGGAGAAAGCATGTAGCACAGGAAGACAAACCAGAATAAGCAATCAGTATCAGTGTACTCTTGGGTGCTCTCAAGTGTTCGGATGCAACCAGATTATATTTGTTTTATTCCTGCAACTGGATATGTCAAAAAATATATAGAAGTTCAGTGATACAATGCTATCTATGTGACTTTTTGGTGGTAATTGATTTTTGATGTTCTGCTCCAGAAACCCAGTAATAGAAGCTGTTGAAATACAACTATTTTTCAAAAGACCTAAGGTTTGACCTTTAGACAGTGAGTTAGCCCAGCCAGAATTAATGTTATATCTTCATCTTTGTTTAAGTTTGCTGTGCCCAGATACTGAGAAACTATGAAAAATGACTGATAATAGTATGTGTCTGCCATACTGCAACATTTGGTAACATCTTATGTGTGGAATTTAGGGGCAGAATCAAAGATTTAAGCAAGTTTCTTGCTGACAGCTGATTTTACATAGATGAAGCTTTAACAGAAACCTTGGCTGGAAATTTAAAGGCAAGAAATATTTTAAAAGGGAAAGAAAAACCACTCAAGACTTTTAAGCTTCCTCTGAATGTGCAGGAATACCTCTCACTATATGTCTAAATATGTTATGTAAATAAATAATTTCTTTCTATTTACTGCCTTGCCTACTTCTTTATCAGGATTCAAATGAGCAAAAACTTTACTGGACTTTGCTTTGCTCTTACTAGTTCCAGGGGGAGTAATTCACAAAAGTTAATTCTTTCTAAGTGAACTAAGATGGTAATTTCAAAAAATCAAGACTTGAAAAACAAACAGTTCCATACCTAAATAGTTATTAGAAAAGACATGTTTGCACTTATCTAAAAGAAAATGTCAACTTGTCATTTACTAAGTGGAAGATGCTATAATAGTTCATTCGTCTGTAGAAGAACATAATATAGTCAAATGTCAAGACAAAGCGTATTCCTCCCAAGGTAAAACATTTAGTACTTCAGTCAGAGACTCAGCCTTCTTAGAAAAAATATGTGGTGTCCTTCAGTATTATATTCCAAAAATAATGTATTTCAAAGGATAACCTGAAGAGAATCTTCACTGAACTTGAGGGGACAAAAACTATTGGTATTTTTCTTCCTCACATGTTAAATGCACACAGAGAAAATGTGATTCTTACCAAAATGAAGAAGTTGATTTAACCCCAAATCTCTTCTATAATGAACTGTAAATGAAAAGCACAGATGAGACTGTATTTTCTGGCTAGACAGAAATTCATTTGTGTCTGGGGAAAAAAAAAGAAAGAAAAGGAATAAATTATTTTTATTCCTCAACACTTTTATTTTGCTCATTCTATTATTGTTATGTTAGTTTGTTAATTGATTAATTTTCTGCTGGAATGAAGCTTTTCATTCCTCTTCAAGATTGCACAAATAATTTCCTGCATTTTTAAAGTTTTGTTTCCTCATGTCCATTTACTTAAGTGTGTTATTCTTTATTGAATTAATCAAAGTCACAGATCAGTATGAATGTTTCCTGTTTCAAAAAACATAAAATTTGATGTTTAAATGAATAGGTAAGGGTCTGACCACAAAGGAAAATTTCTCACTGGGCAAAGATTGTTCCTTAATATTTTTTGTCTTTTCTTCCTGGTACAACCAGTGGCTATAATCTCGCATCTAAATTATGAAATTTTAATACTTAATAATTAAAAATAACTGCATTAGAGTATTAGAGTCAGAAATTCTAAGAAGATTTTGCCAAATTGCTGTTCTAAGACATTTATGCTCTCTAATACTTCCAGACTGACAAAGAACTAATATGCGCTGTTTAAACACTCAAGAAGAATTGGGTACAATCTGTTAAAAATTTCTGCACTCTCCCAGTTCTGTCTTTCCAATTAATGAAAACATCATTTGTATAGAAGAGTATGAATGGCATATTATCTGCATTAAAATGAAGTTAAATTCCTGTAACTTCTTAAAATGAAAAAAGCAATACCCTTACCAAGACCAACATTTCAGCTACTACTGACCTGAGTTAAATAGTTTATTTGACATTACATGGAATATGATAAAAGAGAAGCTGAAGATATGTCACATGGTGCCTTTTATTAACAGTGCAAAGGGTGAGTAAAGAAGACAACAGTGTCCATCACTGAAGGAGTTGTGGCAGAATCCCCTGCCAATGCTAGTGATACCAGCCCCCCAGATTCAAACTCAGAAAGTTTTACTGTTGGTAAAATTGCAAATTGCTTTGACTTCACATGAAAGAATAATGTAACTGGGAAGAAAATGATATAAAACTCTACTTTGAGATTATATTGCAGCAAAGATTCTGTTCATGCTTATTGTTTGAATTTATAAATTTAATAATTGCTAAAAAAATCATCTCTTGTCCTAAAAACTCACCAAATAATTTTCAAGTAAAGGTTTTCTTTCTGTTACTTTCCATCCTACAACACTAAGTTTGCGAAGTAATCCAGTGGGATATTTAGTTGCCTACCTGAAGGACTACAAAGATCAGCATAAATACTTACAGAATCCAGTTGCTGCCTATGAATCTTTTTGAAATTCTTAGAGACCTGAACTTTGCAAGACTGAAAACTGTGATAAATACTTCAAAGCATAAGCCCATATTTGATGAGAGAAATCTCAAATAAACTTTCTCTGGGGTATTTTCTTAATAAAAATGACAATTGCACTAACGCTCACTCTGGAATAGACGATATAATAAAAATAGGCAAACACAAAATAATGAATAGATGTGCCCATGCCACCATAGTTAACTCAACATTTCACTTTTATCACACTTTTTCTTCCAGTCTTTTCCCTGATCAATGATTCCTATTTAAAGATTAAAAAATTATTCAAAGTTCTCTTGGTCAGGAATCCCAACTTTTTTTCTGTCAAAAAACTCTGAAAAGTTATGGCTTCTGAAAAATAGAAAGAAACTGTCAGTCATTTTTGCTTTCTTGTTCATTGAGCTGTCTTTTCCTCAACATATTATTATTTCACATTAGCATAACAAAAACATTGAAAGCAAACTCCAAAAGTATCCCTGTTTGACTGCAGTTGATTTCTTAAAAATAATATTAGTGATATTTACTGCTGTACATGAAATATTTCTTTGTATAACCTTGTTTTGATAAATGGAAACCTTTTACACTTCAATACTTTTAATTGACAGAAAAGCAAAATCCAGGTGTTCCTTATCTGACTGTTTTGAAAGCTGTCTGATAGAATTTTATTACTATGTCATATGCCTCTGAAAATGGGCATACTGACAAAACATAAACTGAAGCAAATTAACTGACATTGCTCTCTAATATCTTCATCTATTTATTTGTGCCATGTCTATATTTTTCTATTTAATTTTCAGTTATAGTTTTCATTTACCTGGAGATATAAATTGCTAATTTTGGTGGTATAAATACTAGCAGAACTCAGAAGTTGATTAAATAATGTAAATATTCAGAGTTTTTAATAAGATGACAAATACAACAAATATCTATCCAGCTTTCTGTGATCTGTGTATGGAGAAGAAACAGTAAAAAGAAATTCTGTCACTTATTATTTCAATTTGCTTATATGGATCTCTAAGAAATTAAATTATACAATAAAAATAGGAAACTTCACCTAGTAGCATAACATGCTCCTGTCACCTCTTGTGAATAAGACAAAATGTAAGCATTAATTTTTGTATACTCTTTTACATCTTTATTCATAGTCATCTAGCTGTCCTTAAGATTTCTTGTTGAGAAACTCACGCAAAACACCCTTGTTTTCCAGGTATTTCTCAGTATATCTTCTCCTAAAATAATTTTTTTAAAATTCTCTAACTGAGCAAAAAAGAATATTGGACAAGATTGTAGCCTGCTATCAAGGACAGGACATTCTTTTGTATTAATATGTTACCTGTAGCATTCTTACATGAGTAAATATTGTAGTTTTCAGGAGCAGACTTTTTGTTTCATTGTAAAATTCCAAATGCATAAATAAAGGCATGAAATAATAAAAACATTATATATTGTTATAATTACATAACAAATATTGCAGAAGATTTATTTTGAAGTTGAATGAATTTATTTTTTATATGTAATATTATTTATTTTTAGATTATATATAAATGAGAAGTTCATGTCAAGGGCTTTCTTTTATTTTGGAATAGAGTTGAATTGCAGTCATAAATTACTTACTAGTCCTTGACTGGGACTCTTTTACCTTTGATAATTGAGATGGCTGCCAGAATTTGTTACGAGAAATCCTCAGCATTGACATTGTTATTATCCCTTCTGTCATAAATACATGACTTTTTAAAATCTTAGTACACGCCATAAACATTCTTATCTGAACCCTATTTTTTTAAACTCAGTATAACACAACACATTTTAAATGGATTTAAATGAATATTACATAAGGGATGGGGAAAATTCTTGAAGAACACGACAGAAGTTATACTGGGATTCATACTTTGTACTGTACGTAACTTACTTTCCAATAACATCACTCACAACTTCAACATGTTAAGGACATCTAGCATCATGTTTTCAATATATAGCATCTTGTTGCAGTAGGGAAATGGAAGACAAGGGAAGTTTTCAGACCTTAAAAGAACTTCTTGTATAATGAAAATTTGCCTCAAGTGACAAGTTCAAGTGAGTAGCATCAGTAAACAGCAAAATAGAAGATAAAAGTTAGACTAAAGGATCATATGCTATTTTGCTGGTCGATGCTGTTGTCCCTAACCTATCTTGTCTTTGCAGGGCATCTCCAGAGCATCTATCCAAGAGATCATACTCAATGTGAATGAAGGAAAACTTCTGTTCTTTTTCCATGCTTTGCATGTTACCCGCTTTTTTTCCCCAACCACTTTTTCTAACAGGTCAGTACAGTTTGTTAAGAAAGCCTGAAAACCAAGCTTGTTCTCCGTGTGAAATGTTAGTCCTCACCAAAGTCTTGGAGGTGTTTCTTCATAAGGTAACAAAGGCAAAGCAGTTCCTAACCCTTCACATGTTTATCAAAAATTTTCTGTCACATTCTAACATTTTTTACTTTGATCATGTCAAATGCAAGTTTTTCCTACTTGTGTCCTGCAGCAAAGAAGAATTTTCCAATCCTACTTCTTTCATCAAGTGACTTCTGTTCACTTACTGCAATGGCTCTGTGCTCCTTTTACCTCATACTTAAACAGTCTTTACTTTTAAAGTCTGTCAGATTGATGTCTACTGATTACAAGTTATGTATTTTTGTTTGTTTTCACTCTTTATCTGCATCTAAGTTGAAAGGCCTTGAACACAATCAAAAACCTGAATTTTGTTCTATTACCAAGCTTATAGCAAAATGCTGCTTAATATATAGGCTGGGACTGCTGATGCTCTCAAAACCTTGTAAAGACTTTACATATTGACTTAGGACATAAAAAAAAAATGAGATGAAACAAATAAAACATCAGAAAGACTTAAGACTGCAGGAAAATGTTTCCACTTACTTTTTTTTCCAGTGGAAAGCCTATGATACAGTAGTAACAGTTTTACTTTAAGGTAGAAGAACACATGGTTAAACCACTCTGATAAGATATGGATGATCCATACATTTGGAAGTGAAAAATTTTGTTCCTATTTGTATTTTTTTCCCTCATTTAGAATAAAAAAAAAATTTGTCAAGAGAACCCACAAACCTGTTATTTATTCAACAAGTTAACTCTATATGGTTATTCCCTAGAAATACACAAAGCAGCAGGATGTTTTTTAGAAAGGCTGGATCAAAACATTCACACCGTGGAACACAACTACCTTTGCAAAAAAATCATTATTTACTACATTAAGACTAGTCTCTCTGGATCAGCTTAGCTTCAGAGAAAAGTCCTAATCTTTTTTCAATATTCTCCATTTAACACAAAAAGGCTTCTAACAGTATTGACTGTAAACCAGTTTAAGAAAAGTACTTGGTTTGTTTTAAAAAGAGAATCACTATAGCTGGCAAAAGAACTCATAAAATGCTGATGTCTTTTCTGTTAATGTAAAAGAGACAGTGCATGAAGTGATAAAGATTAACGTTTTAACATTTTTGCGCATCGCATCTGTTTGGAAACTACACAATGTATAGTTGATCTGTGTCCATGAGATTCATCTTCAGTGGGGAACTGAGCTCCCATTGTGTGAACAGATCTCCTTCCACTGAAATACAAGATTCTCAACTTTAAAGAAGTTTAGAGCACTCTTTCTCCCTGGGTACAAAAATTATTATTTTGTTAATACTACTGGACAAACTGCAAAAATTTTTCCTTTATGTTTAACTGAAATTTTCATATAATTCTGTAGTGTTTCTCCATTGAATTCTTAGATCTCATTTATGTTTCTAGCATCCAGAGAATCAGTTTTACATCAATAACAGGAAGAATGGCCATCAAACCTTCTTAGGAATTTTATATTTTTCAATTAATGCTGTTTGTTACTTGCTTAAGGTCATATTACACAGGTTTTCAAATATATAGCCAATCACATCCTGAGATTATTAACAAGGGTTTATGTGCAGAAAGTCCACAGAAATGATCCTTCTCCTCTATTTGGCAATTGTGCAGTTAAATATGGGGTGTTG
This sequence comes from Setophaga petechia, assembly GCA_024362935.1. Taxonomy (NCBI): domain Eukaryota; kingdom Metazoa; phylum Chordata; class Aves; order Passeriformes; family Parulidae; genus Setophaga; species Setophaga petechia. Next base: position 547,054 of record JANCRA010000150.1, read on the forward strand.
TGGCTACCCAGCACAAAAAAAAAAAAAAAAAAGAAAGAAAGATATATTGGAGCCACTTGAATGACTGGGGGACTGAGCACAGAATGTAAGTACAATGGCTGAGGCAAATGTTCCGCTCAACAGAGGAAGAGAAGGTGAACAGGAAATCTTACTGTTGTCTGTAAATACCTGGTCAGAGGATTACACAGAGTCACTTTGAAATATGCAGAGTAAATGGACAGAACACAACAGGTACAACCAACTTGCACACAGGAAATCCAGATAAGATAGAAGCAAAGTTTCACTCTGCAATGATGAGGGATAAACACTGCAACAGGTGCTAAAAGAAACAATGTCGTTTCTGTCCTTGTAAGTGTTCAAGAATCCTGGATCTGTTTCTGAGTCTTCTGATCAGATTATTTCTGTTATGACTTTGCAAAGGAGTAATTGGACTGGTTGACCTCTGGAGGTCTTTTCCAGCATGAGTTATTTTGTGTTCCTGACATTCTGTGTACTGTCTGACACTACATTTTTGCTGCGCAAGAACAGCCTTGTGTCTGCAGTTCTATGGTTAGAATAGTATTGTCTAACATTTGCTGTCACAGTGCTGTTAACATATTTATTTTTTTAAATATATTTGTAGTAGGTGTGGCTCTGAGTTAAAGGAATTAAATGATTATAGGCAGCATTCTACATTACTTTCTTGATGAATTTATAATTAAATGAGATTATAAATCTTCTGTGTTCTTTCTTAGACCTTTTAGGATAATAATAGTACTTATCTTCAAAGACTTCCAAAGGTAGTTTCTGAGTCTTTCTTCATATTTTGCTTACTTATCTTTGAAGAATTACTTTCTTTTCAAATTCCACTTGGTAGGATTTATGAATTAAAAAAAAAAACAAAACAGAGAGTACTCTTCCCTGTTATTAATCATCAAGCAAGATAAATGCCAAACATGCTGCCTTAATACTAATGTGTTCAGTAAGACTTGGAGAGTTCTTTCAGAGAGCAGGCAAGAAGCCATTAAATTAGCAATGCCATTATCCCATGTGTCTGTATGTCAAACAATTAAAGCACTGCCAACTGCTGATAACTAGCTGCTGAAATGAACTCTTGATAATAGTTTCTGCTGGAAGCAAACAAAAACCAAGAAGAACTCCATCACAGGTGTATAAGACGTCAGCGTGGGCTGATAAGTGTACCCAGATTTTGTTTGACTGCGAAAGTCAGGAATCCAGCCCAGCAGCACAGCACTAAGATTAATTTACAAATGTTGGTGGTGTTTTAAATTGTCCCACTGGTTGGAGCTGTGTTTATTTGTGCTAAATATTCTAAACTACAGTCTATGTAAGCAACTTCACAGAATCACAGCATCATGCAGAATCATACAATGACCTGGGTTGGAAGGTACCAAAAAGATCATCTAATTTCACTCCCCTTGCCTTGTCCAGGGACATTTTTCACTAGACCAAGTTACTCAGAGTTCCATCCTGAACACCTTCAGGGATGGGATATTCACAGGTTCTCTGGGCAAACTGTTCCAGTGCATGACCAAGAATTCATTCACAGTCAAGAATTTTTCCTAACATCTAAACTAAACCTACTCTTTTCCACTTTGAAGCAATTCCTCCTTATCCTGTTACTACCAGCTCTTTAAAATAATTGCTTTCCATCATTCTTGCAGGCTCCCTTCAAACACTGGAAGGTGACCCCAATGCTTCCTCTTTTACAGGATGAACAACGCAGGGTTTTTTTTTGTAGGAGCAGTGCTCCATCACTCTGACCATGTTGGTGGCCTTCTCTGGACTTGCTCCAAAAGGTTGATGGCCTTCCTTTGCTGAGGGCCCCAGAGCTGGATGTAGCCCTGCAGGTGGGTCTCACTAGAGCAGAGCAAAGGGGCAGAATCACTTTCCCCAACCTGTGCTGGTCACACTGCTTTTGATGCAGTCCAGGACTTCGTTGGATTTCTGGGTTTATTGAGTTTGTTCAAATCCCTCTGGATGACATCTTGTCTATCAGGTGTGGCAACTTCCTTACAAACAGTGTATCACATGCTAGGCTATTTCCCAGAAGAAAAAATCTCTCATTCATATAAAAGAACTCCAAAAGATACAGAAACACACAGCACTTAGTTTTTCTTTGTATTGACTAGTACAAATTTAACAACATCTGGCATGTTTCTTGTTTTTTCCCCAGAATACAGATATTGATTGAAACTTTCCAGAACTTTTGATCTGTTTGAAAGTGTCTTCAGCTGTCCTTTTCTATCAACAAATTCGTTTTGGTTTGTTGGGATTTTTTTATGCTTTGGTTTGGGGTTTTTTTTACCACTTAGTTCACATAATTTAGTGTGTGGTTTTTTGCGGTTTTTTTGTTTGTTTGTTTGCTTGTTTGTGTTTTTTTGTTCTTTGTTAGGTGTTTGGTTTTTTTGTGGTTTTGGTTTATTTGGTCTTTTGGGTGTTTTTTCAAAATGTCTGCTGTAAAAACATGCTAGGCTTACACCAGAAAGGAACTCTGTACTGTTTTGTTTTTTTTTTTTCACTTTGAAACCCATTCACTCCATCCACTTGCATAAATTCTTTGGGGCAAAAGCTGAAACAGTTTGCAACTCAAAAAAGATGATAACTTACTAGGTAATTTTTTTCAACTAAATCTTTAATTCCTAGCACTCTTCTTCCAAGCATTTCATCAAGCTAAATTGGAAATCACAAACTGTGAATATCTTCTCATTTGCTCAAAGGCTACCCATTAGCAACAGAGCCAGCATAAAAGGGTATATTTCTTGCTACATAAAAGGAGTAAACTATCAACTTACTTTTTAACTAGCAGCGATATTCAGAAAGGCAATCCTGTAAGGCATATGCTTAGAAAATGTGAAATTCAGGTCTTTCGAGTGTTTTTGCAGTTTCTTTCACTGTTATCATTAATTTTCCCTTCCTTTGATACTGAGGAATCACTGAAACTGACATCAAAGCCATCTTTCTTGTCCCCTCAGGAGACTATACCAAAAACTGTATATCATACTGGAAGGCAAAAAGCATAAGTTTGGTGATATATTCACTGGGACAGTGGAAATATTTAAAATAAATATATGTCTAAATGGAAATATAGGCAATTAAATGAGTGAATTATGCATTTGAACATACATTTTTCTTCACTAAAATAAATATGTTGTTCGTGACTTTTAGGTGCAATTAAAATTTAATATCTATGCTATTTAAAACCACCTATTCACAGAAAACCTGATGAAAGTGTTCTTTGATTGTACTGAACACTGCATTTTTATTAGTAGATCCTCAGTCTCTACTGGTTTTATTCCTTTTAATTTAATATATAAAAGTAGAGTGCAAGATCCATTTAGGTTTGACATCTGATATTTTCATTTAATTGTTTTGGAATGCACTTTGAAAATTTCAGAATTTTCCAGAAAATTAACTTTAACTGAAAAGTAAATGTTTTTTCTATGGCATTTATCATATAATATAACAAATATTAATTAAAAGTCAAAATGCAGGATCATTACAAGAAAATATCAGCTCATTTCATTTCAGAAAAACAAACAAAAAATTTTCTGTGACACATCTGAGTAAAATCACTACAACCTTTGTATTTGTATTTTTATTTTATGCCTGTATTTACCATTTTTCTCTCTAACGGGTTCACAGAAATAAGTATACTGGGGCTTAGAGTCTATGAAATAAGTTATTAATGATATATGAAATAACATACTTACTAGTCTTTTCCTATAATGAGCTATCTTCTATGTAAATAAAAAGACATTTGCAACAGATCATCTACCAGCACCCCTGGTTAACTGGAGAAGTTCCAGCTGTCTGGAAATTGGCAAATATACTGCCCATCTACAAGGAGATCAGTTGGAAGAATGATCCAGGGACCTACAGCCTGTCAACCTAACCTTGGTCCCTGGCAAGAGATCATCCTGAGTGCCATTATGCGGCACATGCAGGACCACCAGGGGATCAAGCCCTGCGAACATGGATTTATGAAGGGCGGGTTCTGCTTGACCAACCTGATCTCCTTCCATGACAAGGTGACCCACTTGGTAGATGAGGGAAAGGTTGTTGATGTGGTCTACCTGGGCTTCAGTAAAGCATTTGATATCACCTCCCCATTAGAAAATTTGCCTGTGTGAACTCTTTGATGCTTGAAAAAACTGGCTGGATGGCTGAGCCCAGAGAGTTGTGGAGAATGGAACTAAATCTAGTTGATCACTGGCCACTAGTGGTGTTCCCCAGGGCTGTTTTGGGGCTGGTCAGGTTTTTTGTCTCTATTGATGATCTGGATATGGGGATCAAGAGCACACTCAGTAAATTTGCAGACAATAAGTTGGGTTAGGGTGTTGGTCTGCTTGAGGGTAGGAAGGATCTGCAGAGAGACTTGGTCAAACTCACTCAATGGGCTAAGGACAATTGGCAGATACAGGAGGTTCAATAAGGCAAAGCGCCAGGTCCCACACTTGGGTCACAGCAACTCCATGAAATGCTACAGGCTGCGGGAGGAGTGGTTTGAGAGTTGCTCAGCAGAAAGGGCCTTGGAGATGGTGGTTGAAAGCTCAATATAAGCCAGCACTGTGGCCAGGTGCAAGAGACTGTCTGAAGTTCCCTTCATTTGCCTCATGATCGTCACAAGGACCTTGAAGACCCCTGACAGGAGCTCTGGCTTGGCTGAGGTGGATGTTCTTTGGTTGTTATGCCAAGTGACTGTTTGCAGGGTGATTGTTCACTGTGCTTGCACAGAACACTTCTTTGAACATGTTCTGACAAGCGATGGCTTGTCCTTGCATGCTTGCACCTGCCTCACAGAACCAAGGGATCCCAAGACTATGGCCCATGAACCTTCCCCACCTTTTGGCCAGACACCCCTCTCTTTGGATTAAGACTATATAAACTGTAACTTCTAAGAGAACTTTGGTGAACCCCCATGGACAACGGTGAGTCTATGTGGCTGGACCATGAGGATTCTGTCTCGTTGGTAGCTATATTCCCCTTCCCCTCTTTTTCTTTCTATCCAATGTTTTCTTTTCTGATCCCTCTATTGCATTTGCTGTTGGTCCTCAATAAAGGTGCATTTGTTGTGATTAAACTGACAGTCCCCTGCTCTTTGTCTTTTGCACTTTTGGGATCTGGAAATGAACCATCATGGCCTGCTTGCCCTAGTGGATCGTGACACCCCATGGCCAAAAAGGTCAGTGGCATCTTGGCCTGTATCAAGAATAGCGTAGTCAGGAGGACTAGGGAAGTGATCATCCCCCTGTACTTGGCATTGGTGAGGCTGTATCTCATGTACACTGGTTGATCCTGGCTCCTTCACTCTACAAAGGACATTGAGGCATGGGAGTGTGTCCAACAAAGGGCAACAAGGCTCATGAAAGCTCTGGAAAACTTGTCTTAGGAGGAGCAGCTGAGAGATGGGTTTGCTCAGTCTCAAGAAAAGGAGGCTCAAGGGGAATCTCATCACTCTACACAACTACTTGCAAGAAGGTTGAGATTAGGTGGGTGTTGATATCTTCTACCTTGTCTGCAGCAAGAGGACCAGAGAAAATGTCCTTAAACTGAGACAGAGGAGATTCAGATTAGATATTAAAGAAAAAAAAAAAATCTCAATTTGACTGGTCAGGCATTGGAATAGGTTGCCCAGTGAGGTGGTGGAGTCACCATCTCACCATATCTGGAGGTGCTAAAGAGGTGTCTAGACCTGGTGTTGGGTGATATATTATAGTGGCTTAGGGGTTACAGTGTCAGTGCTGGGTTGACAGTTGAACTTGATGATCTTGAAGGTCTCTTCCACCTTGACTACTCTGAGTCTGTGAGATATGTATGATGTTGTACCTTTTAAACAGTTAAACTGTGTTTACTGTTCGGGTTTATTTTTTACTTCATCTTCATAACAGAGATTTACCTTACGAAGAGATATTTATATGTAAAACCAGGTTTGCTCAACGTTTGTTCATTATTGGTGTCTGTGTGCAAGATTGTAGGTTAGTTGAATGTTAGTTAATACGCACTAATGCTGTTAAAGTTTGGCCTGGTCAGCCTTTAGAAGACATGACAGGGGACCTCATTAATGCGTATAAGTATCTGAAGGAACAGTGCCAAGAGCATGGAGCCAGATGGCAAGCCATTACTTATCACCTCAGTGATGACAAGCAATAAGACATGAGGCAATTTGCAGAAACTGATGCACAGGAAGTTCCATCTGAATGTGAGGAAGAACTTCTTCACTGAGGTGACTGAGCCCTGGAGCAGATTACCCAGAGATGTTGTGGAGTCTCCCTCACTGGAGATACTCAAGAACCACCTGGATGCAATCCTGTGCCACGTGGTCTGGGACAGTCCTGCTTGAGCAGAGAGCTCGTACCAGATGACCCACTGAGGCTCTTCCCCATCTGATTATTTCCATGATTCTGTGATTGCATATTTAAGAGGAAAAGGGTGGCTCTGTTCTTGTGCTCTTAAACATGTACTATTAACTCGAGACAAAGAAGGCATATTTAGGTACTTTTATTGAACACTTCTTCTTTTCTGCTCTGTTGCAGTTCCATAAAACTTGCAAAACATCTTCAAATGGCACTGCAGGCCTATTGAACTACATACCGTGAAAATTCATCTGGCTGTCAGTATTGCAAAAGTAGAATGACATTAAGATCATGTAAGGTATAACTTTCCCTCCTGTGAGATGACAGGGGAGCACTGCAAACACGATGAAGATCAGGAGAAAGATAATAAATTAAGGCATTTTTGCATGTTAAAGTTGATAAATAAGGGCCAGGAATAGAATTAAACAACAAAAAGTATTTGTTTTCACAAATCATTATTTTTAAAGGCATGTGGAAAAGGGCCATTCTTCCTTCTGTTTTATTTTATCAGTGGTTTCTGTGGTTTTAAAAAAATATAATACAACAGGCACTTTTAATTATATAATAAAACAGTGTTTTTTCTAAAAGAAATGAAATTATTATCACTAGAGACACAACAGAATCTACTTCCCTCTCTTCCTTCAGGCGAATTCTGGCAGTTCATATAATTTGGTGTGTCCTATGGGAGTGATCTGAATGACCTCTATGAATTATGAAAATAAATGTAACTAACATTTGATTCCTCTTCCTCCTGTGTCTTTAGTCTTTATTCAATTAGGCAGTTCCTGGGTATCCTTTTAATATGATTTTGGATATGTTGGACAAAAAAGCAATCTCTCAACACTTTTCCTGTGTTGATGTATTTCAGAAGGCACTTCTGAACTGATTTTTTTTTATTTGCAATACTTGATGATTCTTCAATGTCCTTGATATACCTACTTGGTGTCAGAATAGCAGAAACATATTTATTCATTTCAGAGAAAATAAAACAGTCCTATAAGAGCTCTCTAAATTATATAGAGACTTTCATCACTTGCCAGCATGTTTAAGGTTCATCAACGTCATAGCATCCCTTTAGGAATGCAATAATATTGCCCTTAGCTTGTTTTTGAACCTGACTATGTTTTCTCTTTCTAGTGTCTCTTTATAGTTTCAAGGATTAGGGCTATGTTGAATTATTTACATGCAGTACTCATCAAAGAGGTAGTTGAGATTTTTACATAGTTATTCAGACAACTACTTGACAAAGACAATTTGTTGACAGCATTCAGTTTTAATTCAGTGTCAGTTCAGTGTTATCTTTTAAAGTCAAATGTTAGCATAAGAAGTCATGGGACAAGGAAAGAAAATAAAAGTACAAAATTAATTAAATATTGAAGAAAAAACAAAGCAAAAAAAAGGCAAAAGAAAAAAAATACATGTATTGGCATCAATTTCTGTTCTTTAGTGCATATTTAACTTTATTATCCATTCAATTCATTTTTGGGAATCATAAATTGTACTAAAATGGACATCTCCCTACCTCTCCTCTCATTTTAACTGATCATTATGACTCACTGAGTATAAAAACACATATGCTAATAAAATTTGTTGACACTATTAGCTATAATATTGGGAAGTTTTAAAAAACATTGAGATCTATATGTTATGATTTATGTGCACAACTCCTCTTGATTGCAGGATGCACTTTTCTCTGAAGACATGACAATATCATCAGTAAAAATGAAAGTACAAACCTTTGTGTGCTTTTAAATTCTGTATGTGAAAGCATTTAAAATGTTGCAAGTGGATTGTACTCATTTGCAAGTCACTTTCTCCTCCAGAAAATGTCTCTAGAGTTACTATACATATTGTGCCAACAAAGTTAATCTTCATATTGTAATTAAATTCATACAGAGATGTTTAGATTAATTGGATACAGTGCATTATAAATACATGTCAAGCTTATGAACAGTTTGTTTTTCACAGAAGCTTTGTTATAAGTTCACAATTGTCCACTATTTTTTTTCTGGACACTTTAGTTATTAACAGATTTCCTAGGAATCTTGAGATCTGGAATCTCAAAAATTTTGAACCCACTTTTCCAAACTTGAAGTTATAAAGTAAAGAAAAATCATTACTTCAGAAAGGCTTTCATTGGAAAATACTATATTATTACCTGGAGAGACCTGGAGGCAGAGTGTGAAAACACTTTATTTCCAGCAGGCATCATGATGGAGAGACTGCTCTTTTCTGTCACTCAACAAAGTTAAATGTAAAGAGAAAGTTTTCTATCCCTTCCTTCTATTTTCAGTCCATTACTTCCTCACAGAATTCTCAATAATGCCAAGGGAATGGAAATCAGAAACCAAGGTGTCTTAGCTTTGTAGTGAGTTCTCTGTGCTTCATAATTCACAAAGGAATATTCCTTCTGCTTATTTTTATTTTGTTATCATTAAGTTTAAATTCTTGTCTGTATTCCTGCCAAGGACATCCAATGTAAGCTCACTTCCTTAGGTACTGTTGTTTTAGGATTCCTTCCATCACACTTTGAATGGAAGCAACTACCTCCTCATCTTGAAGCACTCCACTTGCTAGATCCTTATGAAAAAGGTGAAGTGATGTACTCCCAAACTATTTCTCCTATAAAATCACGATAGGATATGCCTTCCCCGTAGCAAGTAATGTAAAGTGGCTAGTGTAGTTAGAGAAGGCAAATTACTAGGCCCAGATTGTTTAAGGAAGTAAAGAGGGAATTGGTACATGGAAAAAGCAGGCAGCCACAGGTAACAGGGGTGTATTTTCCCAGAGAGTGGTTCAGGGATTTTCTGAACAATGACATTTAACTTGTGACTGCCAAATGGTCTCATGTAGGACCAATGTTCTGCCCAAAAGCTGGCTCTTTTGAGTGTGAGATAGGCAAAATTTTAGGTGACAAATGAATTTTGAGGCAAAAACCCTGACATATGCAACAAAATACAAGTTGCATCACTCAGTGTCTTTTCTTGTGTCCCAGTATAGTATAAAACTAGTACTGTACCAGTATATTTGTATAATATTAATCTGCTATGGAGAAAGAAAAAGCAGAAAAAAATATAATAATGGACATAAAGAGGCATTGATAAAATTGAAGAAAGGTGGTCTCTAGGGCTCATCAAGAAGATGAAATTTTTGGTTTGTTTATTTGGGGATTTTTTGTAGACACTTGTTTTTTTTCTTTCATTCCCTTTCTTCAGGAAAGTTATTAGTTTCTCTAATAAAACTGTTCAAGTGTAAGAAATGTTGCTGGTCTTTTTACGAGAAAGAAAAAATAAAATAAATTCTAGAAGAGGGAAAAATATAACCATTTATAATGGACTGTATTCAATGCATTACAGACGTAAACATTAAAAATGTACAAAATATGAAACATATCCATTCTATTAAATTTCATTTACATTGTCACTTAAATTTTGCTTTAATTATGCTGGAATAGCAAGGAAGAACTGCACTTTGTTATAAAAATTTCCTGCGATCTGGATGTCATATTTTTGTCAAGAAACTGCAACAAAAATGTAAATGAAAAAAATTCAGATTTCAGAGAATGTTCTAGATTCTACAAAAAGTAAATAGACATATGAAATTAATTCGTACTAGAACAGTTTTCTCTTTAGTTGATCTTGCTTCTTGACTGTCACTGATATGGGTTAAAAATAATGTGGGAATATAAGCTTTTGCAATGCAGTTTTTTATCTACCTTGATCCTAAGAGTTTTTTCTACACGGCCTTTAATGTTTTGCTTTGGGAGAACAAGCACTTTTAGCTGCAAGGAAGATAAGTTCCACTAGCAGTTATTTTGTCTGTCCCTAGTGGTACGCTGGACAGAATTCTTTAATTTTGCTTTCCTCTAGAGCCTTTAAAGTGGAAAAATCCCCTTTATTTCACCAAAGTAAAAGATGGTATCTGTTTTCAGATGGATAAGAAATGACAGAGATATAATATTAATAGTATTTTTCTAAGTTTCCTATTTTGTATTCCTGACTTTTAAGTAAAAAAAGAGGAATTAAAAAATGAAAAATTTATATGTGGAACTGTTGTATTTGAGTTTGGCAGTGGCCATAGATTACAAGTAGGCCATTTTATTACAACAACCCACAGTAAATTACCTTTTAGGAATTATTAATTTTCATTGTTCTTTGGACTGGAAAGTGGGCCTGTTAAAACCCTTTTAACCTGGATTTAATCAGAAGGGAGAAAGACTTTGTAGGATCTGTGATAATTTACCTAAAGAAAACAGGTTGCAGACAATGTAGAAATTGACCTTTGACTTTGACCTTTATTTGCAGAAAGATGATTGTTTTTCTGTGCAGATTTAGAACAGCAGGTTTTTTTTCATCACTTTGCGCTGACCCACATATTATTTAAAGAAAGATAATGTAACTAATATAATTTTATCAATTTTTGGAAATTCAAAATTTAATTCATCATAGCCACTTGTTTCTATGATGAAAGAATCCAAGTAAATTTTATTATATGATGAAATGTTTTGACATTTTCAAATCTGAGCATGATTATGCTAGGTTAGGGGCTGATCTTGATTATGTTTCTGCAATCACAGAAGTGGTTTACAGAAGCTTGTAATTTATAAAGCCATAACTGAGACACACTGTCCTTCTTTGTCCCTTGTCACATGTGTTTATCAACATACTTGTTACTGTCAGTTGTGTTTTCATTGTTCCCTGTCTAACTCTCTTTTTTCTGATCATCTGGTATTGACTCCTATTCCTTGGCTCATATTCCATCTTTATTAAGCCTTGTCCAGTTGAGTGCAACATACTTAGTCCTCATTCTGGTAGACATAAAAATGCTTCAAATGTTTTCTGATTATGTATTCTGCACCTACTAGAAGAATTTTATGCCTTACAGTCATGGAATTTTGTTATCTGGATATGGCTTCCTTCTTACCTCTACTCCTTAGTTTAGTTCTTAGATGAATGCTTGCATCCAAAAATGTTATTTTACCTTGTAATTTAGTTATTCTATGAAACTGTGTTTTTAAATTGTGGGATTCCTTTTTTGGTCTACTCTTTATTAGTGCAATGATTTTGCATTTGAATAACAGCTTTGTAAAAAATGAATAGTCATTTTAGCACTTGTATATTGAAAACCACTAAAATCAAATACCAAGGGAGGCAAGTGATGCTGCTGATTTGTAGAAGTCATCTTTTTTGTTTGTTTTTTTTTTTGCCTCTGTCTTTAGAGACTACAAAATATAAAATATTTTTACTACACTTTGGAGTGTCCTTCTATTTCTTATCTATGTGACTATGTAGGATGGTCATTTTCTTGAGTTCTTTTCACTGCCATTGCTTCTAGAAGTATCTGTTGCATTTTCATCTTCCTTCTCTGCATTTTTGCTGATATCCCAATACAAAATGGAACAACCAGCTGCTCCATTTTTTTAATTTGCCATGATCACATGCAATATCAGTGACAGAAAGAATTAAAGACAGGTCATTTTTTTCTAACATTAGCCAGGGTCAAATCCACAAACTGACGCCAAGAATCTTGCAACCAGGAAAATGTGAAAGAAACTCTATCTCTTCCATTCTACTCTGCAGTTTTGCTCATGGCACAATTACTTTATATAATGCTATTTTCCCACTCATATTAATTTTGGTTAGGTGGTAAGCAGTTTGAAAGTCTTCTTGCTTTCTAAGCATCCCTGAAGTACATTGGTTTTCACTTCACTTTTCATAGAAATAAAGCTTTATCTGCTTTTAGTTGAATTCCTCCCATCAGGCCTGGCTTGATCATTCTCACATGATCAATACTGGTTTTATGCAGTGCAATCACACCATAGATCAGTGCTAAACCTGTTTTTTCAGTTGGTTAGTTGGTTGGTTGGCTGGCGGGGTTATTTTTGAGCCATGTGTTTCTTTGGTATATATTATTTCCACCAAACGAATGAAAGTAAATATTCTTTCAGTAGACTATAATTCAGTGTGATTCTTTTCAGTTTCAGTATTAAAAATACTTGCATTTTACTGTGAGCATGATATTTATCAATAAATCAGAAAAAAATTCCACACTCAGTTGCTTTACTTGGTCAGGCTGCAATGACGGTTACTTTCCTCACAACAGTCCACGTGGTGCTTGATTTGCATTTGTGGCTAAAACAGTGTTGCAAAAATTTTGACACACCAGTTAAAATTTTGGCTACTGCTGAACAGTGTTTGCATACCATCACGGCCTCCTCCATGTTTCCCCTACTACTGGACGGTAGGAGTGGGATGAGCAAGTGTTTGTGAGGGGACAGAACAGCTGGGAGGAAGCAGGACAGCTGGCCCAAACTGACCAAAGGCCTATTCCATTCTGTTGTCGGTGTTCACAGGGGTTTGTAGATGGATGGAAGAGACAGGATCTTGACTCCATTATCAGAAGGTTAGATTTATTATATTGTGATATATATATATAGCATTATAACTATACTACATAGAGATAGAAAGGAAAGAGGCTTCTTCTGAAGCTGGCTATGCTAAGAAAGAGATAGAAAGAATGAATAACAACATCTGTGTCTCAGCACAGAGCGATAGCAGTCCTGCCTGTGAATGGTCAGCAGATCTAAACATCTACAGGGGACCAATCACAGGTGGACCTGTTGCATTCCACAGCAGCAGATAATAATTGTTTACATTTGCTGCTGAGCGTCTGAGCTCCAGCAGGGAAAAATCCTAAGAAAGGATCTTTCACGAAGAATGTCTACGACACCATTCCATGTTATATACTGCTCAACAATATAAATCAAGGACGGAGGAGTAAGGGGGGACATTTGTTGTTACAGCATTTGTCTTCCCAAGAGACTCTGCTTCCCAGGAGGTGCCTGGACATCTGTAGTGACTGCTTTTTGCTTTGCTTGCATGAACAGCTTTTGCTTTCCCTGATCTTTTTTTTCAAACCACCAACCTTCTCCTCTTCCTTCTCATTTATCCCTATTTTACAGAAGAGGGAAGAGATCATGACTCAGGATGGGTTTTGGCTGCCAGCCAAGATGAACCTAGCACGATTATTTACACAATTTAACCCTAATCTACTTGCTCTTGAAATGGGTTTAGAAATAGGGAGAGATATTTCCAAGACTTTTTATGGGAGACTAAAAAATATTTTTCATCCCTATTTTTTATCTCTGATTCAAGAAATGAACAAAAGAAGAGCTTAAAAAAGATGCAACTCAACTTTTATGCTCCCTGGGTAAAATGCTGGCTTGCACTAGGTTGAGATGGGGATGGTGTGGTGCTCCTTCTGTGTCTCTGTAAGAAAGACCTGACAACAAATGACTTCATGGTGAAGGGAGCCGCACTTGGGAGGTGCAGTATGAGGGTTAGTGCTCTGTAGGAAGTGGGAAGTATGTTCATCCCCCACAGAAAATGCAGTCAGGGTACCTGCACTTGTGTGTGAGGGGGTAAACTACTGACACATCTGGTCACTGGGGAACCTGTGCCCATAACTCTCTCTGTGAATGAGGAGAGAGATTAGACTGTTGGTTGTTTCTTGAACTTTCTAAGTGGTTAACATGATGGCTTATCTCTCACTTTACTGATCCAGATCCTGATGTGTAATTCACTCACTACTGGTTAAAAACATCATTAATAAATCAATGAATCACCTTGTGATTTTGTTTAAACAGGTTTTCTCTGAAAATTCACTACAGAAAGCTCTCATATATGGGTACAAAGTTTTCATGAGTTTCTTTGCTCTGCTCTGCTTTTTGGATATTGGATTTTAGTTAGATCTTCTCTTTAGCATTTCTTCCTCTTCTGTACTTCATGCTCTAATATCTTGAACCAAAGGATCCGATCAGATATTGGATAATATAAAATTTATATAAATTTATATATTATGTAAGCAAATATGCAGTGAAAAAATCTTTAAGTATTTGTCCTCCTTTTCCAAGAAGATGTCAGCTGCCACCTACTAAACTTAGAGACTTTGTTTTACTGATGCTGGTGCTCAATAACAATGGCAAGTACTTCTCTTTCTTCCACTGTGCGCAAGATAATAAAATAATGATGCCTAACTCATCCAATGCCCCAGATAAGACAAAGATTTCTTGTTAAGCAGTCTGTTTAATTCTGTCATAATCAAGACAATTACTTACAATTTAAGTTGCAAATGTTATCTTTGTTATGTAAAGCAGTGTGGTGAGCTAAGTACAAGGAGGGGGGGGGTGGATTAAACAGTTAAGGTAACAGTTACTGAAAAAAATCCTGCTCAATTAATGGACAGATGCGTGGTAAAATCTTGTGCACACTTTGAGAACTACTTATCAAACTAGGTTGTAATAAAAAAGAATACAAATAAACCCAAGAAATAGGCAGCAAAGCGTAAGTATTACATCCAGATAGAGTCCACTACTGAAGGTGACAATACAAGCTGTATTCCCATCTATGGCTGGGTTTTGTCATTTCATGAGCCAATCAGTGTTGCCAGATGAGATGATGATGTTGCAGAAGATGACAGAGTAATAGTCAGAGTGGTTCAGTTTTCCTTTCCACTTCAAAATATTTTATTTTTTCTTTGCATCAGTCTTTCAAGGAACCAAAATAAATTAAGTATTTGCCTCTTGTCATTATTTTATCCCTCATTTAGGCTTCCTTCTTTATGGATTATTTTTGGTCCATTGATTTCCAATTCTTTTCTCCTTTGGTAGTAAAAGGTGATCATAATGCATGAGATGATAGTGAATTTTTTTGTGTGAAAGAATGCAGACATTTTGTCCTTCATTTAAAAAATGGGTTTATATAAAAGGATGAAATTTGCCAAAGTCTTAAAAGTACAGAGCATGATTCAAATGGTTCATAACCAACTCACTCATATTTCAAAATGTTACACACAGTAATTAAATTAGAAGGGATCTGTCAAATACTAAGCATATTTCACAGAATCACAAAATATTTTGAGATGGGAGGGACCTTTGTCTGCCACTATTTTAATTGGTAAAGATTAATGGACACAATCCTGCATTTAAAAGGGGGAAAATATTGGAGAATATTGCAACTTTGTGATGAATGGCCTAATGATTTTTTTTTTTTTTTTTGTATTTGCAAAGATTTTGGTTATGTTGTAGTCTTTTCCTC
Source organism: Setophaga petechia (assembly GCA_024362935.1). Classification (NCBI taxonomy): domain Eukaryota; kingdom Metazoa; phylum Chordata; class Aves; order Passeriformes; family Parulidae; genus Setophaga; species Setophaga petechia. The sequence goes on from JANCRA010000150.1 coordinate 562,505, forward strand.
TTTCGTGATTGAATCATACTGGGAAAACAACCAGTCATTAATATGTTTCACAGCCTATCTCCTCTGTCTGACTCTGGTGATGTATGAGTACATTTGTCGGAGAAAAGAAAATTATTGCAGTGAAGATTTTCTTTAATGTTCCAAACATATTGTGATTTGGGTAATGCCAATTGACAGTAAGGCCCAGATTTTTAAGGTTAGATCTGTCTGCTAGCTTGGCATTTTGCAAAATGTGATATAATGTTTTCTACTTTTCTCTCTTAGTCATCTCGTATGATATTTGCAAATTGCTAAATGACTTAAAAGTAATTAAAATGTAAATTGAGAGAAGTACTATCTCTTATGGGGAAAACCAGATGACTACAGGGTAAGTGGGAGGTTTATTGTATTTAGGGATGTGATTTTTAAGAACATTTATCAGTCAGCTCTTCTGGACAGAGTAAGTTTTGTGATCAGCAGGGATGGCACTAAACACATCAAGGTGATAGAAGTCACTTAGGGAAATAAACTCCATGAGTTCATTCAGTTAGAGTCCAAATATATCAACTTCTGCATTAAAATTTTTATATACATAATTTTCCATTTGGTAATTTCATGGATTATGTGATTCACACTTGAATTAGTCTGAAGTTAGTCTACCAAAGTGAAAAAAAATTTTGTCAAGTTGAAAACTGATTACAGAATAACTATAGAGTATTGCTTATCTTTAAAAATTAAAAGGACATATACAAATTAATACAAAAGCAACTACCAGGATGCCTGCCTACAACTTTAAATGCCCTAAAATAACTAGACAATTTTAGGCTATGCCTGCATGAGACAGTATAGTTGCACAAAATGAGTGGACGTGTAGGGTGGAGTGGTTGGCATTTAAGGTCTTGGGAGAACTGGGATGAGGTAAAGTATGATTCAATGGGATTCCTGCAGCCTCACTCCAGCAAGCTGAGTGCAGGAACCATGATCCTAGGCTGCCTCTTCTGACGAAGAAGTGATCAGGAGATTCACAGCAAAACTACAATGAGATCTGAGGTACAGCTCTCTCGCAGTAACACCCTTGAGGTCCTAGTTAATCCACAACCAATTTTTTTTATGCAGTTGCACAGGTTTCTGTGGCCTAGAGAGCCTATTTTCAGGCTTCCATTAGCAGACATTTTTCAAACTGTACTAGAAAACCTGCAAGTGCAGCCAAGGAACAGACAAAGATGCTGGATGTCCCTGAAAGCCTTAGAGATCCTGTCAAATACTACTCAAATATATGAAAGATCTTATCCACCATACAAGACTGCTGTCCTTGTATGCTTTTGCAAAATCTGCCTGATTTTATAGCCATCATTGGGAGTTTGGAGAGTGAAGGCATTGAAAATACTGCCAAGTTTTTAATTGTGTTCATTCCCCAGCTCAGTCATCAGCTATGCAAAACTCCCAGGAGTCAGCCATAATTTAGAAAATGTTGGCTGGCATATGCTTGCCATTAAGCACAAGTGGATGCTAGTAAAATTACCTATATATCTGTTAGACATGTGTTTAAGGACCTTTCTAATTTGGAAATTCAGGGGGTTTAGAATAATTTTTATGGAAATAAAATATAGTGACACTTCTCTGGTTTTATAAGTATTTACAAGAGTTTTTTGTGAATTAGTGCTTTCAAACATACCTTAACTCTGCTATTATAAAAGCTTAACCTTCCATATGATTAATATGACATTTTTAGCAATCAAATAACCATTTGATGAGACTATAATTAAGATATTTACATGCATCCATTTTTGCCTGAGAATAACAGAACTTGTATTTGGATAGCTCATCTGCACAGTTCACTTCATTCAGTGTTAAAAACTGAGACAGAATTTCTGTAACATTGTATATTTTTTTTCTCATCAAAGAAATAGATGAATGAATAAATTTTCTGAGACTTGAGAGCTTAAAGTGACTCCATATTTGATTATTCTTAAAATACTTTGAGACAAATCAATGGACTTTAGCAATTAACATCAGTCTAATAAAGTACGTGTGTGTGCGCATGCCTGTGTGTGAGTAAATACCCTGGAAATAAAAATAAATTTTCAAAATACAGCTTTTGCCAACAGTTATTATCCATTTGCCTAAAGTATGAAATTCTCAAAAAATTATGCATGTATTCAGTTCTTCATTGTTTTGTTTAAACCAGCTCATGACAGAATTTTAAATAACTAAAGGCAATTTTCTGAAATGGCTGTCTGGGAGGTGAGGTGAGAGTAAGGGCAGTGCACATATAACAAGTTAGCAGATATTTCCAGGTTTTCTTTCACAACATAATAATAGTAATTTATACCAAGCAGAATGAGTTTTAATTGAACATCTTTCAAGCTGCAGTACATGAAGTAGCTTGGATTAATGTTAGCAAATGTGGAGAGCTAATGCTCAGTTTCAGAGCATGCAGTAACTTTGTGTTTTATCAACATGCCAGACTGGAGCTTACAGCATATTTGGCATATTTACATATTCATAATACACTGTTACTACGCAGATTCTACAATGTCACATTGGCATTACATGGTGAGAAAATGCAAAAACAAGTTAACATTATGGCTGTTTATAATCTCCAATATTTTTTCCAATTGTCTTTATTTACAGATGGCTTCTTAGGCCAACAGTTTGCACAATAACTAATCAAACTAATTTGTTGCTGGCTCAGAATGTAATGCTTTGATTAGAAAATTTACTTTCAGATCTATATTTCCCATATATAAGCTAAATTGTAGTGTAATTTGTAATTACTTGTTTCTCCACGCAGTTCAAGTTGGCAGAATTATGGATGAATACTCTAGAGAGAAAAGAAGAAAGACTTAGGTTCAGTACTTGGAGTTTTGGAGCTATTGACTCTCACAGAAGTACTGAAACCACAGATATAGGAATGGCAAGATGCTTATTCCACGGATGTAGTCTATAACTGAGTCAACCATATTCATTCCAGTTCACTTATAAAAGCAGCAGCCTCTCTGTATTGTCATTGGATCCTCATTTTTTGTTCAAGGGAATTGGCTGTTTCAAGACCCACATTGTACTTTGGCACTTTGTTCACTAAGAAGGGAATGTTGTGATTTATTTAAATAATGTGTCAATTCTATCCTTTGATTTGTTTTTAGTCAGTACATATTGAAATGTGCTGCTGTTCTTACACTTATTTAAAAGCACAGAGAAGAAACACACATATACATATGTGCATGTTTATTTTATTTTTTGGTTGCACATACATACATACATACATACATACTTATATACATATATGTCATAGAGTGCTTCAAAAAAAGAAAAGGCACAAGATTAGTATAATATCTTAACCTTCAAACAAATATGTTGATTTGAATTGCAATAGGCAAGACTCCTTGATCTTGAGAAGTGCAGAGCATGAGAAAGCAATATGTGCTCATGCTCTGTTAGTTAAAGCACAATATATTCATTGTGGAACCAATGGCCCCAGACTGATTTGTCTCGCATTCACTGTCAGAGTATCCCGCTTTCTTCTTTGTATAAAACATGAGCTAAAAATATTTCCAATAGAAACATTCTTGCTGATGAAAAAAATGTAAAAGAAGGCAGAAATGTGATTAGTGTTGATAAATCTATATTTGTGTAGACAAACATAACTCTCAGGTTCTCTCAGCAATCACTTAATTTTTACAATATTAAAAGCTACCATTATATACCCTTGCTGTACTGTGTGATTTAAAGTGAGCATTTCTTGGAAGAATGAACATGTAGCTGCTATTATAAAGTATTAATTGCAGAAGAACTAAATGCCTTTCTTTCAGTCTATGACTCCTGCTTTTATTTCTTTCAAGTGCAGAATATCAAGAGCAGAAAATGTTGCTGTTAATCCTCTTCTGATTTCAAAATTTATGTGACAGTGAATGCAATTAGTCCATTTTCCCATTACTTTTCCTGAGAAAATATGCACAGGCATGACCAAGAAAGAGCCTTGACTTCATAAAATAATATTTCAAACTCAGTTTATAAAACTTTAAAATAATGAACCAGAATTTTAAAAGATCTATCAAGTGGTTTAAATTTTTCGTGCCTCTGTAGCTTTTCTCTCAATATAGCATCAGAGTATCTCTGTCAGATTAAAAAAAGGCAAATGTACATGTCTAATTAATTCATGTTTATTTTTATCACATCATGATACCTCAGACCAGAACAACATAACAAAAAGTGACAGAAATGCAACTTAATCTTAAACTATGCTATTTATTTACAGTCAGAAATATGAACTTTTGGAATGAAAATAAAATTAATTGAAAGTTCATCACCCCCTTCTCACCATCACTCTTATCTTCTTTTTTCAAAGGCAAATACAAATGTGGTGGTGTTATTTGGAAAACCCTTTTCAGCAGAACCAAGTCACCCTGAAGAAAAGAGGCTGGACAGAAGAAGAACAAGGGAAAATATAGGACATTACATTGCCATTTATCAAAAACCACTTTGTATGCTGCGGAAGACTTCCTAAAGATGATTATATTAAGAGTGGCTAAGCCTTGCTTTTGCTTTATACTTCCAGTCATTTTTAAATGTAGAGTTTGATAGCAATGACCATCTGTGGCATTCAAAGCCCATTAATTTTATTGCAGGTATAGGTATGTACCAATGACTTACAGAAGGTGACTGTAGCCTAAGTTAGGAAGGCTGGCTTTTCAATTATTTTCAGATGTCTAAAGACAAGTCCTGATTAATTCCACCTTGCTGAAGCAAGTAAGTTTCAAATAGTCAGGTAACTGAATGTATCATAATGGAAATAAATAGCAGCACCTGCACAATGAGTTGTCCCAAGTCATGACCTGGATAAGGTTCTTTTCCCAACAAGAAGTGATTGCTCCTGGAGAGTAAGAGGAGAGCTCAGGCAAGTGTCTAGAGTTAAGTAAATGGATCTAAGCATGGATCTATCTTATGCTTAGGCAATTAAACACTTCCAAACCTATCTCAGGACTAGTTTCAATTATCCAGCCAGAAAAAAAGCTTGCATGCACATGCCAACTCCAGGATGCTCCCATTCTTCCAGAGAGGTTTGTAGCCACTTGCAAAATTTTCCTTCCTGTCTGTTTCTATCTCCATGTGCCAATAAGTCAGAGGTGTAAGAAGTGTAAGCAGGTATGTATGTTCTTTCCTGTCCTCAATTTGCAGCAGCCAATAATGTTGACACTAAAATAGGCTGCAGAGAATTGCTTTGTTTGGTGCTAAGATCAGAAATCGATGGATACCTTCCGACCAAACAGAAAAGCTAAATGCAGTGACTGTTCTGTTGTATACGAAGTAATGTGTACACTATACTGCTATTCTGGAAGTTACTTCTCAATGGAAATATTCGTTATTATCCAAGGCAAGCATTTCTCCCTGTGAGCCACAGCCTGGACATGTAACTGAAACAGGCAAAATATCTGTTCTCTCAATTGTGTTGTGTAATAGATGAAAATTCACAATATGCGTCACACAAATAAAATTATTGTGTTTTTACCAATCTGTTCTTAATTCTGCTGTATAGTGCTTGCAAAAGGTACAAGGGTGTCTAGGCAACTACTTGTGAAATACTGGGTTCCAGATCTTAGCAATTTCTTTTGACTGTAGTGAGAGCTAGAAAGCTACATTTCTGTGTACTGCTTTGAAAATTTAGAGGCAGATGTCATGCAGCAGGGAGCAAACACTGGCCTAAGAAGATTTTTCAATGCTGTGGTGTCGGTAACATATATAAATATCTGAAAGAACTAGTCCAGTCCTTTATTTCTGATGTCAATGTGACAAATTTGACTGTCTCACCTTTGCACGTCTGCACCTTTTCCTAATAGGTTTTTCACACCCAGATACTGCTTAAAAGTGTTCTTTTTTCTCCCTTGCAATATTTAAATCAGGGGGTAGTGCAGAAATAAATATTTTCTCACAGGTTTTGGATGTCATTGCCTGTCAGGAATCATGAAGGCAGACTTCTTCACTCTTTTTCATTTTTAGATATTAATTACTGTAGACTATTTTATATTTATTCCTGGAGCTATGATTTCTGTGGATAACCTAGATATTTCTTAGATTTCATTAACATTCTTTGTGACCTTTTTTTTGCAATGAATATCAGGTCACTGCTTAAGGAATAATGATTACCTGGAAGGTACCAAAGTACAATGCATAGCTGAAAACTATTAGCTCCAGATTCTTTTGCACAACAAAACCACTCCTTTTCCTCCAAAAATCATTCAAAGCCATAAAAACACAACAGAATCTTGACAGACAAAGCCAGAAATTTAAAATATTGCTTGATATACAGCTCTTACGTTTGAAAAATTATAAAGAACTTGTGCACTATATACAAGTTTGGTTAACATTCCATTCATCTTAGAAAGTTTCTCTAATATTAGTTATTAATTCCTTTGCAACAGATGTACATTAAATATAGACTTCATGCACAAACACCATCTGGAAAATGGTGGGTAGAAATAAAGAAAAAACAATGGAAGAAACATAAATTTTGTTTACAATTTGTGTTTCTGGTTTTTTTTTCTTTGCAGTATATTTATGGGAACATCAGAATATTCAGAATATTGAAAACCCACTGTGATAACGCTTTAACAGGAAAAGCCCAAATCAGTTGAAAAGTAAGTATTCTGCCACTCTTACATGACAAAGTGAAACCAATTTATTTCTAAAAAGCATCTTTCAGGTAAAGTACCTCAAAATTAACCGTACCGAAACATAAAAAAATGAGATGGAATTTACAGAAACAGCTTCAGAGGAATTTATAAAGACTACAAGCCTAAATAAATGGAACTGTACCAATTTGCTCACAACATGTACATGAACTTCCCAACAGCATGAAAGGTAAGTTCAGATTTACACTGCAAATACTTTTCCTTTAGACATCCTTTTCATCTGTTTTGGTTATAATATGGTCATAGTCATTTGACTGTATCTAAGTGATAAAAAGGAAAAAAAACCAAATCATATGATGCAACTGTTAATAATGTTTTACCATATCTAATAAACAGTATAAATTATTAGTAATAGCATATTTACCAGCCACTTAATATTTCTGAAAACAGTTTGGGAAAAAAAAAAGGCTTTCTTCTCCAAATCTTTATTTTATGAAAAGAGGGGTTTGATTACCACTTGTGAGAAGACAGATACCTTTTGCCATCTGTAAACCTGATCCAGCAGAGCATAGAAAGAAATCATGTGACTTGATGACCAGATGCACCTTGACTTACTTTCTATGTGCAAAGGTAATATCTGATATTTCTTTACAATTTATGCTCCTTTTTAACAGTTAACAAGGCAGATAAGCAATATTGACATCCTGTATATTTAGGAGATATGACTGAGACTCAAAAAATGGTGTGCATCTTCATTATACATTTTTCACTTAAACTTAATTTCTAATAATTTTGGAGTTTTATAGACAATAATTAGGTTGCAACATATTCAAAAATTTTCCTTGAAACTTTGAGAATTAAGCATTTCTGTGAAACTGAGAGAAAGAAGATTCATTCTGCATCATGTGGTCATAAGAGGAACATCCTCTAAAATATCCTTCAGATTAATTACATATATTTCCCCAGCTTCACTTTAGTTCTTTATTTAGATATTATTTTCATTACCAAATGATTATATATTTCCATAACTGGCCAGTTTTGAAATATCTATAGCATAGACTACAATCATCCAGGTAATTGCTCTTGTATTTTTTATAAGAAAGAACTATAATTTCTTGGCAAATAACACAAGCAGCCAGTATTACAGGTCTTCTAATGGTAATGCTTACATCTGTCTTACATATTAAGTTATTTTATTTTGATGTACTTATAAAAAAGTCCTAAAACAAACTTGATTTTAATGTTGACTTGTTTTGTGGTTCGGGTTTTTTCTGTGTGTTATGTCTTTTAATGAAAATGTCAACAGAATTTAATGAAAATGTCGACAAATGCTTGCAGATGACAAAAGGATATTTTATGCATTTATAATGGCTCCAACAACTGGTGAAATTAGATATCAGTATTTACCATATTACTACCTAGGAACTGAGTAGAAGATGTGGAAATGTATATGTTTTCCAATACAATGGACCATGTCATACCAGGTCATTTTATGTAGGAAATAGATCTAATAGTCTCATGGGTAAAGGGTAATAATGTAAATAGGAAGTTAATAAATCAAGCTTAACTACATACTCGGATTATTCAGTCATGGAAGATCTGTGAGGCTGGTAAAGTTGGACATCATTGGCTACTTTAACCATCATTTATTTTCTTCCTTGTGTAGTACAGACAACATTAGGTTTAATTTTTAAAATAATAAATTCTAAAAAAAAAAATCAATTTCAATATATATTTGTATATTTAGTGCCAAAACATGATTCATAGTGTCTGTTGTGAGTAGCTCCTGCTGGATAAACAGCATGGGGGATACTAAGAAAGTAAGAAACCCAAACAAGTGACAAAAACTCCTATGATTCCTCTGGTGACAAACAAGCAGACACGTAGGCAGGACTCAAGCATGTTGGTGAGAAAGATATCTGTCACAGACCCCAAACTCTAAACCAACAGTCAGGCTGGAGGAGAGACAGTCCTTTAAGGACAGAAAGGTCTGGGAGGTTGCTTTTTGCATACATTTTTATCACTCACCTTAGCAGGTCTGTTCCACTTAAAAAAAGCTTTAGTTATGATTCTGTCTTTTATTAAAGCTTATCTTTAGAGTGTGTAAGCTTTTCATGTGGCTTCTCTTATACTTGCTTTAAGCAATGTCAGACTTACCTAGAAGCTCTGGCTGACTCAAGGTCTTATCAGAGGTGCACTTAATACTTTTTTTCAAATTCAGAAATAGATTAAAAAAAAACCCCACTTGGACATGCTTTCTGGACTTAAGAGTTTTATAGATGTGGACCTGCCTCACCAAGTTTTGATGAACTCCCTCAGTTTAAATAAAAGTAAAATGCAGTTGGAAGGGTTTGGAATAGTTATTTATGTAAAAATGCAACTGATCCTCTGACATTGTATCAAACCTTGCATAAAAGAAGAAAATTTGAAAATCCAAATATTTAACTCCAAATGAACTGCTTCTTTATTTACCTAAAATAAGGTGTTCAAGACTATACGTACACATATCAAAAAATGAAGCAAAACTGATCTTTTGTCTGAGCTTGATCAGCTGTCTGCTGCCAAATGCTGAGTTTTTGATTTTAGGCTACTGAACTTGCAACTCAGTGTCTCAGCTGTAACAAGTATTCATGCTTTTATATAAGGATGTGGCTACTTGGAACTAGCTCATTTAATTTTGCTAACGTTGGGTTTCTCTTGAAGAATCATAGGTCTGAAATAATAGATTCTGGAATGCCTGGTTATACATCAGATTTTCATAATTTTCCAGATTGCCCGAATCAAAGGATTTCCAAAACAAACATTACTCGTTTTACTCACTTTTGTGCCCTAGTCACAAGGAAAACAGGCAAAAAAGATTGTGCAGGATTCCATGCACACTGATAGTATTTTTTTCCTCTTACAGATTGTAGAAGCAGACTACTTATTTTATTTCAGATGGGTTTTTGTCATTAGTCAGAGTCCAAAAATTTTAACGCAGGAACATTTTTTTCAAATACATGTAAATCCAGTTTTTGAAAGCATTTGACTTGCCCCAAAGTTTTCTTCACTGGCAATCATTAGATTAATACTCTACTCCAATCAAGTAATCTAAAAATTTTACCGTTAGGAGTATAACTCATGTGGTCTTCCTTTAAAATGTGAAACTTATTAAAGGGTTTTTAAAGTTAAATGTTTTTTAAAGTTTTCTCCATTCCCATTGGTAATGTGTCCCTCATATTTCCTTCCCCTCCAGCAAAGTCAATATGCTCTCCAAGGCTGCTACAAAATTACATAGTATAATTCAGTAAAGTTTAAACCATGTATTGTGAGCTATTTTTGTCTTCATTATGGCAGAGAGCATTTGACCAAGTTTGCTATCCACCAGACCATAAACCACAGAACTCACTGCATTTCTGTGAGCAATTATATACCAGCTCACCAAAACCCTGCTCATAAACCATCTTCATGACTTCAGAGTTTTGTACAAACAAGGCATCAGTTGATAGTCATAATGGTATTACACAGCCCTGCATGCAACAACTTAGAAAAGGAATGTGTTCTATCAATTAAACAGAAATTAATTAATTATGGGTTCTGGTTTGCTACAGAAGGTGTGAGTAACTGTATTGATGTTGAACCCATTGGTCTGTATTTACACAGCATACATGAAGACTACTTGCCACAGTAGAAACATTAAAAATTAAACGGCTTGGGGAGAGCTGCACTCACAGAAGAATACTTCTAGCTAGCAGATAATAATTTTAATGGGTGACTTTACATGTAAAGCAACACTCAAGTTTCCAACTCACGGCAAATCAAGTGACATACTGCATAAAATAAATATGCAATGGAGATAAAAATAGATTTAACTTTATTTAGCCATGTATGGCTCATTGAATGCTTCCACACTTTTCATGTGATTTCTTTGAAAAAGCTATGAAATAGAGTGTACCAGGGAAAACCTTTTTATAATAAAGCATAAAAGAATACTGGATAGTAACTGACAACCAGATACCAAAATGAAACATTAAAACTGATTTAATAATAAAAATAACAAAAACAATCAAAAAAGAAAAAAAAAGAAAAAAAAGAAAAAAAAGAGGAAAAAAGAGATCTGCACCTTTACTTAAGAAAAACAGTTAGACTCCCTAGTGCTACTCTAAGTCATAAATAAAATAAGTTTATTAATCTTACATAGCAAAGACATGAATAAGCAAAGCTATTATTGTACCAAGTATTTTCTCCCTAATATTTCATCAGTGTCAAGGTGACTTTATCCAGGAAAATCTAGCATAATATTTTATCTACAACTAAAAAATGGACACAGAATCTTGAACACTTTATGTACCAAAACCAACTGCGTGTTATTTTTCTGACTTAAATGAACATAAAAGCACATCTTTACTCTTAAACCAATTTTTAGTGTAATATTCTTTAACACTCCTCTTGAAAATTGCTTTCAGGTTGTAGTCACAGCACTGTTGGTTTTTTGACCATGATATTTTCTGTGGCTAGCATGATAAGACACCTTTATAGTCTCATAAACAGCAGGTGTAAAGACAATTTATGATGTGTGAAATTTGGAAAACTTTGATAGCAAATATTTTTGGTTTGTTTACTCCTAACATTAAACCAATACATTCTAAAATCAGAATCTCATTCACTGTAGCACAGCCAATGCTTCTTATATTAGAGGCTACTCTCACTATTTTAGTATCTATCCTCTTTTTTTTTTGTTTATTAGTATTTACTAAATATACTTCTTAGTATATCTACCATATATGTATATATACACACACATATCTACCCACTGTTTGTTTCTTAGAATAAATCATAATAATTAAGGCTTCCACTGCTCTTTGCATCTTGAAAATTCTTGCATTTTTCTTTGTTCAAGCCAAAAGAGAAGCCATTTTGGTATGTTTGAAGCAACATTGTCAAATTATTCTTTAAAAAGTAGCACATAATTTTCAGAAAGCATTCAGTGTCTAGTGCATGCAACGGAACAAACTTTGACTTTGTGACTTTAAATGTTTTACTGCACATTTTTGATGGCATCTTATAATACTTTTATTAAGAAAAGATTTGGGATTTCAACTATTTCAGTTCACCTGTTCTCTTTGTTCCCACACACTCTCCAGAGATCAATTCAAATACTTGGTTGAAGAGAATAATGCTTTTACTTTGCTAAGTGCTCACAATAATGTAGAGACTTTATTTAAGGTGAAATTTTCTTGGTTACAGAGTACTTCCTTAACAGCTTAAACTTTCCTCTCAGAAAATCTTTAGACCTTGAGATTGCATGATCTCCTCATGAAAATGGATTCTCATTTTCTATTACAACAAATGCTTTAATCCTTGGTATTTAAAAGAAAACCTTGAATGAGTACCAGCACATGAGTGACATATCCAAGGAAATGGCTTTCCTACTGAACTGGCTGTATTTTTTGAATTAGAACTTTTGTAGTATTTTACTGATTTACTGCATAAACTTGAATTATTTGTCAATTGTGTCTGTAATACAGGTTTAATTTCTAACTTTAAGAATGGTTGAATAAGAAAAGATGAAGCATAAGTCACCGAAGTTTCCTATAAAAGATTTGATGCATAAGTATCCTGGGGCAATCAATTTTTATTTAATCTTTCTTATTTCTATTAATAAATCTTCAACTACACATATAATATTTCAATTACACTAAAAAATTACCAGCTTTACATCAGGTACAATTATAAGGAGATTTTGGATGTAACAAAAACTGCTCAAATATCTCAATATGAGATGTCTGTATGTCTTTTAATACACCTTACTGGTTTTTTAATTGTATCTAGGTCATCAAGTACTTTGAAGTAGAAATATCAGCTTCTTTTAGCTCAGTTGAGGAGGAAACTAGCTACCAAAATGGGTAACAGAACTTCAGAATCATAGAATCACAAATTTTTTTGGGCTGGAAGGAACCATAAAGATCATCTAATTCCAGCCATGCAGGAACATCTTCTACGAGATCAGATTGCTCAAAGCACCATCCAACCTGGCCGTGAACACTTCCAGGAATGGGACATTCGTAGCTTCGCTGGATGACCAATTCCAGCGCCTCAACACCTCACAGTGAATTATTCTTTCTAATAATTAGTCTAAATCTACCCTCTTTCAGCTTAAAGACATAAACCTTTTCCCAGTTTTTTTTTCCCAGAATTACATGCAATTGTAAAATGCTTTCCTTGCAGGCCCTCTTTAGGTACAGGAAGGCTGGGGTGTGTCTCTTTGAAGGAATGACAGAAAACCAGAAACATATTTTTTGCTATAGCAGACACCAAACTGAAGACTGAGTTGAGTTAAAACTCTAGTTAATATTCACATATTTAGATGAACCTGGTTTAGACTTGAGGTCAATCTTTGTGACCTAACAAAAACATAGTGCTAAGATTATTGAATTTCAGCTGAAAAGAAAGCATTAAAGAATAAATAGAGGGAAGAAAGATATTTCTAATTCTTTTCTCTGCATACTTTTACCATGCTCACTTTTGTTTTTGAGAATTTCCCTGAATCAGGAAAAGAAGCATAGCAAAAAATTACTCTGGAAATTGTCTAAATGTCTCTCATGTCAACTAGCTAGTTAGGAAACACTCATTATCTGAAATTCAAATAGAGATTCTTTCAAGTCCAGTGTAGCACTCATTAATTACCTACATAAATATATATATTTTTCTGTGTTTCTATCAGATTTCAAAGAGTGATGTTTATTATATAGCAAATTATATTAGACTTCTTGACCTGTTTAATCATAAGAATTTGCAGCAAGGTTAACAGTTTTTTTTTTTTTGTGTTGTGTTGTGTTCTAAATAATTTCACTTAGAGCGTAAGAGTGGAGTTTCTTTTCTTCCAGAAACACTTTAAATACATATTGCCTGTGAAATATCTAAGAGAAAAGAGAAATTCCATTAAAATAACTATAATAATGACTCTCATCACTTTTTTTTTTTTTTTTTGCTTTAAGCCATATTATCTTCCTAAGCTTAGCAGAAGAATCTGAAAATAAAAATGCCTAGTTCTGTGTCCTGGAAACCATTAAATCAAAGCAGTTTTACATGAACTTTGTGGAATCAGGTGGTGTGATCAAAACCTGCTTGGCATTCTACTGTTTTACTTAAGGCTATCTGAGCTACTTAATTTTTCTGAATAAAACCAAGCTCTGGAAATAGCATCCTATTAAAATAATAGCTGCGAACTTGGCTAAAGTTAAGAAGAATTAAAAGAAAGTCCACAATTAATTCTTCATCCAGAATTTGTTACTCCATTTAGATAAGAGGTCACTTTATCTACTCGCTGCCAGGAAAACTTAAGCCAAACTTCTGCCATAATTGCAGTTTCATGGTCTGAACATGGTACGACTGAGACCAAGATTTTAGAAATCAGAGAAATGAATTTGACATTCATGTGGCAAAAAGATCTTTCCGCTGCACTGGAAAATATATTTTTTAAAGAAAAGAGAAAAAGCAAAAAGCATAGCCTCTGTGCCTCAGGGCACAGGCTTACCCTCAGCGGGTGATTAGGAAGGGAGTCAGTTGATGCACCATCAGCTATAGAGACTATCCTTGCTGTTTCCACTGAAGTGAGCAGGCCTAATTTCTGGTGGGAATAAAATGCTGAACTAGAGAGATCTTCCATCTGATTTTTTATGGTGGCCCTGGTATTTCATAAAAACCCTTTTCCATTCAGTTCTATAAGATAGTTTTAAAGGGTCATTTATTAACTGTCTGCAAACATATAAGGCACTTGAACCAGTGGCGCTCCAATTCCATCCAGAAGCATTAAACCTTACTAGAGGCTTTTAAAATAATTAATAGTCTGAGTAAGTTCATTATCATTTAAGATCTATTTTAGCTACACATATTAATATTCTGTTTTTGTTGCAAGGCTATTTAGATACTGCCATTCATTGATAATAAGTCATTTATTCCTCATTAACTGTTAGGATGGATGTAGATACTCATTATAGCAAGACAACAGACTCATTTAACTGCACACAGTACTTGATTATATACACGAACACTGACTGGAATGCAAATTTCCTTCTACATAAGTCTCATCTTGTTTGTTATTCTCACCATGGGATAAAGTATCTTATCTGCTGTACTTCTTTTCTTTTTTAGTATCTGTCTTAAATTGCAAGGAAGAACATAATAAAGATTCATGATAATCTCAATTTGGGTAAATACTGGCACAAGAAATAAAGGTTTCCTCACATAAACTGCTGTTCAGTTTTAAAAATGTTCTGTGAAACCATGTGTCCTTGCTTGACAGTTCTTCTTAAATCTTAAAATCTTAAAATAGATGAGATTCATATTTTGAAAATGTAAAGCTTTAAAAAATACTCATTACATTGGTCTTGGACACAAGATTTTGTTTTCTCCTGAAATCCCAATACTGTGTGCTCCAGCTACAGAAATCAAAGGCCAAACTCTCCCAGTCAAATGGAAATAAATTATATTCTCTGTCATTGTCTGCTCTACATTAAACATGATTAAAGCTATGTGTTCTTTTTCCCTGCATATCTGTACTTTCTTTTCTTTTTCTTTTTTGTTTTACCTGTTTACATTTATTGAAAACCTCTGTTTGTATTTGCAGAAGCCCTGCAATCATCCTTCTGTTATTAGTAAATACCAAGGCACATCTATGACCAGGGCATTGTACAAGCCTTTTAGTCATGTAAGAAAATTACAGCTTAGGAACAAACCGAGGCTTTGTGTGACAGGTAGGTCAGGCCTACTGCTCTATCTCATGAAAGGAGCTATGACTCAGTAACACAACTGCATTTTTTAATGCAAATAACATAAGATAACTTTGTGTTGTTTTTCTGTGGCCTTACTCAAGGCTTTCCCACTGCAAATATGTATATCCACACATTTTGCAAGATACAGGTTCATTCCCAGGTAGTGTACATAGGAACTTTACTGTACGGTCAAAGATATTTGTTCTTTTTGGAGGTAAATAGCTCTTCTTAAACGCAAACAGTGGCTCTGCATATTCCTGCTTGAAATATAGAGGATAGGTAACAAAACCCCGCAAAGCCAATTAAAAACTGGAAGGAGAATAGAGTTATGTTTTAAGGAAGAAAAAACTTCATCAAGTCAGTTGTCCCAGTTTTGCTGTTTGGCTGGTGGAAGGCCTTGCAGAGAAGCTATCAGCTGCCTAGAGAAACAGCTCTTTCCCATTCTGAACAGAGAAAATTGCATTAGTGTTTGCCACCAATTAACACTTCCACATGCAGAAATTAAGGGTTTTAGTGTGGGTAAGGTCTTTTTATACTCTTTCTGCATACTGAAGTGACCCCATTGAATCTGAAATTGTGTTATATGCATATACAGACAATGGGATATCTACATGTGCTGCATTTCTATGTAATGCGACACATACATCATATCCGTATAGTTGCATAAGACATATCTATACATGGGAACTTAAACAAAAAGTTATTAAGCAATCATATTTTGCCTTTTCTTTCACATTTGGGATTTATCAAAGTCCAACCATCTAGATTTTAAGAACAGTCCCAAACAAATATTCAGAAAAGAAGACTTAGGAAGAAATTTGTGTGGTCAAAGTATAATTTTATACTGCAGAGCAGTTCTACCAGAAAAAGTTTGACTAGCCTTATTGGAAACCTTTGACTAGGAAGGAGACAAGACATTCAGTATCTTGCAGGACTAAACTGTTCAAAGGTCTGTGAAAAAAAGCCAGTGCACAGAATATGCTGTTTATAGGAAGTAATATTGGAGTGTCCAAGTACTCCTAATTTCTACCAGCTGAATCCAGTTTTCCTGTTCACATACTCTCAAAAGGAAATCACATTGAAGAATTTATCCATCAACATTTGTATTTTATACTGTCTTGCCTTACCTTTCATATTCTTAGAAGTTTTTGTTTTCTAATGGCAAGATATATTTTGGAAATTCTGCTACTGAGAAGAAGATGTCAGATTAATGAATCTGTGAATAGATAATATAAAAGACTACAAATATTTTTGAATCAGGCATTGGAGATCACAAAAGAGACAACAGTATAATATGTCATAGATTCCATGGCTGGAACACTTTGTTATACCATGTCATGCTTTCAGAATTATGCAAGCGCATGTTTTATTAGATTAATCCATTTGATAATTTAGACGTTGTAAAGAAAAAAAATATCTAATATTTTAAAATCCTTCTAGTAAGTAAATTACTACAAATGTAATTTATCAGGTGGACCACAAAACTGAAATTCCTGTTATTTCATTACTCTCCCCAAATATATAGGAAACTATGTTTCATTATCCTAGTAAGACATACTGAAACTTTCAATAAAGCAACTGCTACTTATACTTCTCTTTAAAGTGCACAGTTTAATTGGCAATATGTCAAGGCAAATTCAATCAGATTGGTGGCATGATCAGTGACAACATTCTTCAAGTATTCTGATTCACATTAGAAAGTGAAGACATATGTTGTGGGAGAAGATGCCTTAACAATGAAAATATTGCTAGTTCAGACAGATGGTAAGTTTTTTAGTAAGGAAAATGAGAACAAGAATATGACAGCTGAATAAAAGTTAAAACCTATTAAAATTGACAAGGTCAGAGATTGCATTGGACAGGGAGGAGGTGGATTTTAAAATAACTGTTAAAAATAATGCTTTATAAAAGAAAAGTTTTCTCTCCTTAATGATCTTCATCACGAAAAATATTTGCATTATTTTTCCTAGATGCATAACTGGTACAAAACAGGCACTGTTGGAGGCGAAAAAAAGCCCTGAAATTCATTCAAGATTTACCTCTTTTTAGCTTGCACATCGATATTGCTTTATGTTCCTGGTTTTTTTATTCAGAAGTACTCATTTAAGGCCAGACTGTGTAGCCTGTATTCACATGAGTGAACATGTAAGTTCTGATATAGACAATAAATTTAATTGCTTATTTATAGATTGGCAACACCGTATGGGATTCTCTGTTCCTTTCCAGTTCCAGGCAGTGACTTTAAATCTTTGGCCATTATTTCATTTCAACTCCTTTTTTTTTTAATTTCAGCTGGTAAGTGTTTTTATCTTCTAGTTAAGATTATATGTCTATGTCTCTACTTGATTAGGTAGACTTAAATTTGGTGCTAGGCATCAATTGTGTTTTTCAATTAATTTAAATAAGAAAGCTTAAAAGAAAGATAAGAACTTGAAATGTAAAGCATTAAAATTACAACCATTTAAGAAAGCCCACCTCTAAATGCCAGATTCCAATCACAATTTCTAAATAAAAAGGTTTAGCCAGTGTTAGATAATCTCATAGAAAAGATACAGAAATAGAGTAAATATTCTGACTTGAGATAAAATGGTGTTATTTATAGGAAGATGAGTTTGAACAGATCAGTCAGTTTATTTACTTTACATCATGATAACGCTTTTTCTGCTCACAAGAAAAAATTCTCCACTATCAAACATTAAAGAACAATATTATATTTATGGCCATGCAGGCATGAAATTATTCATCCTAAAATCACATTGAATCTTGACAAAACCTTTAAAAATTAAATTAAATTTAGGAGCTGCTGTCTGTCCAACATTGAGGATCCAAAATGCTCCTAGTCCAGAGAAAACAATATTTTTTAGAACTGTAATGCTGATCTAGACTTCTAAACAGGTCCTGTTAGTTCATTGATGTTTATATCAGGCTTTTACTTTCTCCAGTAAATACTTTCTGGGACATTTCTTTTACCAAATAACTACCAATACTTGATATTATCTTTATTAGGTGAGTGTCATTAAAAGGACAGAGAAAGTTGCAATATATTTATTGGAAAGAATTCTATACTTTGCCTAGCATTAAATAAAATTTCATTGAAGATATCTGCTGGATGACACTGCTGCTTTACTGGGTATTGATCAAAAGCCTCTTTAAATAATTCTTATAACAGAAATAAAACACATGTACCCCGCTGTGCCATAGGACAAACCTATACATCACCATCTCGCCTCTTATTTACAGTTTTTCCTACACAATCCTCTGGAGTGCTAAACTTGAAACAGACACTTCTCCTTCTGTAGTATTTTGTAAAAAAATGCCATATCCCAGACCTTTTTAATAATGTTGCCTCTTACCTTTTACAGGAAGGGAAGACTATGCAGATGTTTTATCCAGGCTTAAATGGATGCCAGTATCAGTGCAGAATAGAATTGAGAAAGTCTTGAAATCTACTTTGCTATTCAGCACTTTTTCATGACAGAATCTCATTTCAGATGGTGTGTTAAGGACAGCTCATCTAGCATGTAGGGGTAACCTAAATAGTAAGTCACCTAAAAATATTATTTCCACTTTTATTGGTGATTAAATAGACCAGAATATGCATTATCTCTCTCAGTCAAACATAAATTCAACAGAATTCAGCATAAAAAATAACATCTATGTTCTACAAAAATAAAGTTAAAATTATATACAGAAATCATTAGGAAACAAAGAAACTTCTGAGAAATTTCTCTTTGATTTTTGAAAATGTTTATGTAAGAGAGAATGACAGGCATACATTTATACTACCTTCACGAAACTTTGGGGGTTATGTATTCTGTAGTATGAATCCTTCTGCAACAAATTCTTTTTACAAAAAGGATGATAATTCTTTTTTCACTCTAGTCATCAAATTATTACTGCATGCAATATAGATGGGATTTCAGAATGCATTACTGACTGGACTTTATCATAGCAAATAAAGGCTTTTCTGGAGGAGTAAAAGTATTTTTATGGTGTGGACAAAGCTTTCCTTTCCTTTGTAAGATAACATCAAACCTCCATCCCTCAGGACTGATGTTTTTTTCCTGAAAGCATAATTCCTTCTGATCCAATTGTGAGTTCCAACTGTATTAAGACTGAGGGCTGGAAGTCTGCCACATCCATGTAGAATTTTAATTAGATAAAATTATGTGTTCAGACTTAAGCAAAGACTTAAACTCTTGTTCAGTCAGGATCTATGTCAGTACACTGGCAGGAGCTTAAAAAATACAGCCAAAAGAATTTAACGAAAGAAGACATTTTTAAGGTAATGACTTCACCTAGGACTTCACTGAGTCTACAGTCAAGCCCAATAAGTGATGAAATTTAATTTAAACATAGAATCAAATTTCTATGGTTTCTCAGACAGCACTGTGAGATGAAGCTTTATTCTACCTGCATGCAAAAGAGTCCTAGGCACTTCAAGGTATTAGAGCGACTAACTACTCTTCAAAATTTAAAAAATATCTAGGAGTTTATATTTTTTTAACTGTAAATAGATCAAACCAGAAAATCTATTACATTTGAAATTATAAAATTTTTTGTTTCCTAGAAAAAAATAAAAATTTCATGCAAAATGAATTTCTCCTCCAAAGACACTTGACAGAATACTTTCCTAATATTCAAATTAGGGCAACTAATTTTTCAGTATTTTGAATAGTTAGATATTTCCTATTTCTTTTTCAGAATAAAATTAATTTTTACTCACATGTTGGCTTAAGCAAATAGAATGTCTTCCTTAGGAAAGCAAAATAAATGAAGAAAGTAGTCACTAACTGGCATGAAACATTATGGTGAGTATATAATAATGCCACTATTCTCTTGCAGAGAATAAAATTCACACCCAAAACTAGGTATCTAACAATATGGAAAAAAAACCTACTGCAACACGACCCTTTCATTGTTCTCTTTTTTTTTTTTTAATCTCCCCTTTTCTTAATAATAAATAGAGTTTATATTTTCCTTCTAGATATTTAAGGCCAAATCTTCTATCTACACTGCTTTGTTGCCCATCCAGAACTTCTCAGCGTTTTCCTCAGTGCATTTCTAGATCTTCTAAGGCATTTATTTGGTAACTTAAAACATTCAATTTTTGCAAGTCTTCTTTACGTTAGGGTAGCCACAGCACACCACAACCAGCGTTTATATTTTAGTATTAACTTTCAGTTCTTTGTGCAGTGTTAATATTTTACTTGCAAATTCAGGTTTTGTACTTAGAGAAAATAGTTACCTATCTTTTTCAAATGAATCTTAGCTCACCCTGCATTCTAAATAGTCAGAGAATCATTGAGATTAAATAAAAGTGCTGTAGCTAGTAGAATAATTTAGAAGCTGACATAAACAGAAAAAACAGAGATTAGTGCATAAATTATTGTATGATTTTCAAACTGAAGAAAAATCTTTGATGCAAAAAGAGATTCGCATCATATGACTGCTGCTTAAAGGAAAATCAAGTGGTCTGGAAAACTTAAGATCTATCAATTACAACATTTAGTTTTGAAATCATGTTGTTAGCAGGGGACACTGGGAGACATAGAAATAAAGTTATCAATTTTACCTGTTAATTACAAATGACTGGAAAAAGAGAAGACATGTCTGATTTCTCCCCCCAAAAAATGTTCTTTGATCGACAATTGGGCTCTTAGCAGCCAAGGAAGTGAATGAAAAATTGTGTAGAAACTGCACCCAGAAGAAATAATTAATGTCTTCTTATTTAAAAGTCACGTTACTTCTATAGATGGATCAGGAGTAATTTCAGGATATCATGGAAAACTTGAAATACAAATATGTCATAAACACATTGGTGTGTTGCAGACTGTAACCCTACTCATTAAATTTTCCAGTTTCCTGGACACGTGGGGCCCTGCTGTTTTGCCAAGAAAAACAGCTGAATTCACAGTGGATGAGATGTGAGGAATGTCTTGAGAAGAATTGTGCCTCTATTGATCTCCAGGGTTCTGCAGTCACACATTAACACCAAACATGCAGACTGTATTTGTAAAATCTTTTCTGGGATGTTTCTTCTTTGCCGTGACTTACAAGGTTCCAGGTCATATGACCTGGGGAGGAATGGATACCCAAATAAAAATAAATTTTTATTTTGTTTTTTTGAGAAAAAAGAGACCAACTAAATACTATCCACAAGATTACAGCCTCTGCATCCCAAAAATATAATAAACTAGGAATGCATTAGATAATTAAGAGAGGAAATATCTACCTATAATGTGAAAAGAAATTTTTAGGTGTCTTTACACTCATATAGTAGTGGCAAGTTCAAAATAAGTAACTATCATGCCTCTGTGTCCCCTGGTTATTCTGAAATGGAGAAGAGTATACTCAAACCTCTCAGAAACTTTTGTTTTAAGGACTTTCCAGTTGTATTTCTGAGTCAAAGGAGAGCTCTGGATCTGCCACCATGGGTGTGGAGATGAACATTTTAAGCTACCAGGTCTTTAATTCCTCCTTTCATCACTCCTCTCTATGTTCTTACATAAAACACTTCTGGTTTTTATGAGTCACTCAGTAATGTGGTTTGATAACCCATTAACTTTTAGAAATTTTGTTTAAAACAAAAGAACATTTTTGTTAGATTTTGCCTTGTAACCACTCTTAATTTCCAGAACATATGGCAGTGATCCTAGAATGATTTTTAATTTATTTCCTTTTTCTTTTTAGTCCTCATCCATTAGGAGAAAGGATAAATACTCTTAAATCATAGATAAAATTAAATAATTTAGTTAATCACCAAAAATAAATTAAAATAAATTGAATGAAGAGTATTTAGATGACAGATTGAAGACTGGCATATATCTCCCAATTACAAGTGACAACATTTTATTATCTAAAGGGAAAAAAAATCTGTATACGTGCTTGTCTATACCTCTAAATATTTTGGGAATATACAAGTAGGAGAATAAATGTGAACCCTCATTTAAGAAGGCTTCTATTCCATAATACATATTAATAGGGCAAAGGAAATTATCTTAAAAAAAAGATCTAACAAAAAACAGGGGGCTTCTTTGCCTTGCCCATCTTATGCTAGTTGGACTGTTTCTATGCAAATAAACTCCATGTTTACTTCAGCTAGGTACCTAAAATTCAAACTACATAAACTTGTTGAACACTTATGCAGCATAAGCCATATAATATTTTTGGCAGCATCCCAATTATTTTGTATTTTACCACTTTAGAAATGGGGTTGAGATGTATTTTACTTCTAATAAGCTTTATGTTACTGAGCTATAGCTTTGCCCTCACAGTTTTATATGACAAGCAGGATTACAGAGTAAAGAAGATAAATTAACTGTCCTACACAATGAAGTGGATCCTCTGCTCCCCTTGGCTCTGGTATGAGTCACTTGATGGCAATTTTCAACCACACGATCTGAATAAAAAAGTCTTAAATAAGAACAGCTTTTTAATGCTGTTCATCACTTACATGATAATTGTACTAATATTGTTGGCATTCAGAAGTCTGTAAATATTTTTTACAGTCTACTGAAGTATTTTGATGCAGCATTTATCAAACCAAGGAAGAGACAAAGAAAAAGTAAGATGCACTACTGTGAATTAAAAGATAACAAAGCCAATACAGTAGCACTAATTCATAATGTTTTTATCTGTCTACACTCAACTATAGCAAGAAGTTATATTTCCAAAAAAATTTATTCCTCTGGTCTTTGACCTTCCCCCATTACCACCGAAAACTAGAGGTGAGGTAAACACTTAATCACTGGTTTATTTGAAAAAGCACACAAGTAAATACTATTTGCTGGTATTCCCAGCCTTCTTCATCCTTACACCAGCTTCTGACAAAGCAGGAGGCAGTCATATGAGTCAAATGTTTAGCCCATGACAAATGAAGTATTTTTTCATCAACATATTATTAATGGCTGCAAATTTAGCACAACTCTTGGAAGGAATGGAAATTTTCAGGGAGAATGGCCTGGCCAACTTTTGTTACTTGATTACTTAAAATTTTGGCTTGGAGGTATTATTTGAGCACATTAAGCCCTGAAAATATATATTTATAGAAGTACATATGAGATAAATAGTATACCTTTCTTTTTTCTTCTTTCCAAAAGTAATGGTCGATAGGTTTTTTATTTTTTTCCCTGGTTTTACACTTGAATATTTCAGGCAAGAGAGAAAACTAAAATGTACATCAGCATTTATTGAATAGTATGGTAATAGCAAAGATTGTTGTAATATCATAATTCATCAACTGTTATAGCTCTTGACTGCTGCTAATTTCATATGTGGATCTCTAAAACTCTTCTAACATAGTGGTATTATAGGGTCAAGGGTAAGTTATCAAAGAAAGTCTTACATTTTTCTAATAAACTCGAACATTTGTATGTATGCCAGTAAGATAATACATACATATATTATCTTGTAATTTTTATTTAGCCTTACTGGTTGAGGCCAAACCAAGACTAAATCTGCAGCATTTTCCTGAGGTTCAGTATTTTGCAATGGAGAACTTATCATTGAGAGTCGAGCTAAAAAATGTGTGATCAGAATTGTTTGGTGAATTTTAAGAAGTTTTTTGAAGGACACATCTTATATTACAGTTAAGTAACAGGTAAATAGTGAATGAAAATGCATTTTGAAAATAAATTTAATACATTTTTAGACAGATAACTCATCAATAAGTATCAATCAATTGACAAAATAAATCCCATTCCAAGAATTCTATAATTAAGGTGATTTTTCACAGTAGTCTTGGAATTAAAATAAAATCTGACAATTTGTTTCTGGATGAAATTGTAATGGAAATACATTACACCAGATTTTAATTGTGTATGAGTGTACTACTCTATTTTCTTAATGAAAAATAGTTTTGGTTTTCTTCACAAAAAATAACGGAATCTTAAACAATCAGCATAAGAAAATTAACTGAATATAAACCAAAATTCAGTCCAGTTTTTTTTTTTCCATGTAATAACTCAGACGAAAAATGTAACATATTCCCACAAACTACATTATCAATACTTATACAGAGAGATCTTCCAGAAAAATCATCAGCTCTAAACTTAAACAATAAAATAATCCCATAAAATCTTAGAAAACGAAGGGATTTAGGTTGTTTTCTAAATTTCTACTTCAGCTCAGTCAATTGTAATAACGCTTACTGCTTATATATAGACATTTGAAAATGACTGTTACAGAAATGTGTTGAATGTAAGACATTAGATGTTACCACAAGAATGAAGTTTTCAGATGTTGCAAATAACTTCTTTCCTTATATTTGGTTGAAATGTATTGCAATATACTTTCTTGACTGACAACTAAGTTGATTCTTACTCTTACTTGTATTATCAAAATACTCTTAAAAGTCTATTAGAGGCCAGGAGTTCTTTGCCAAATGTGAACCAAGAAGACAACCCCATCCAAAGAATTTTCAAACTAAGTAGAAGACGAGACAACAGATGGTCTGAGACAGATGGTTGCAGGCTATGAGTGGTAAAATAAAGCTCAGAGATGATACTAGGCAGTGGTTTTAAAACTCTGTATGTTTAACGATTGTCAGATGCTTTGAAGGTAGCATGAGAAAACAGAATTTTAATTGGAGTTGTAAGGAATAGCAATGAAGATCTGCAGATATGTATAGGGGTTTTTTCATTGGGTGAAATTAACATTTTCATTGTATATGTCTATCTATATAGCTATGCATAAATATTCATGCATATATAGAAAATTGCCTGAAAATCTTGTAAATGATGATAACTTAACTTGTATTTGGGCATAAGATTCCTCACACTAAGGTGAGATAAAACGACAGATGAAAGGTAATTTAGACAATAACCTAAAAAATATGGTTCAGGAAACAGCTAATTTACTAGTTTGAGGTAGCTTTTTGTTATCTTATGGCATTGGGTTTGCATGGATAAGTTTTGGCAGTGGGGAGAGCTGTAGAGGAGGCATCTGTCAGAAGCTGCCAGGAGCTTCCCCCATGACCAGCAGAGCCAATGCTGATTGGTTCCAGGACAGGTCCACTGCTGGCTCAGGATGAGCCAATTAAAAAAGGCAGTAACACCTCTGTGATAATATATTTAAGAAGGAAAAAAGAATTACAGTGGAGATGCAATTGTGCTCCAGTTGTGGAGGGAAGTGAGAAAGTGGCTTTGGTGGACACCTGTCATATATCCAGAGATAGATCCAGAGTCAACCCACCACTAATCTAAGTCTACCTTTCATTCTGAAGATACAGTCCCTCAGATAAACTGGTGTTTTTAGTCCAAATAATATTTGTGTGAATAGCTCTCCAATGTGTGTTCTTTTGAACAGTATCCCAGATGTGTCAGCTCTGAGAGGGATATTACACTCTTCTGAAGGAACACAGGTTATTGACAAAACATAAGCTCCACATATCTTTGAAGGACGTTTCAGGGTTTTGCAGCTATGAGGAACAAGCAAACGAACAAAATTCCTGCCCAGTAAGACACTGAACTCTGGTGGGATACTCTTGGCTCACAGGTGGAAATTCTGCACTTTCTTACAGTGTGCCTTGACACGACATTCCATTCACAGTGACAAGGGTTCATGGGGATGCTTCCCTGATTTCCATACCAATTGACAAGTGCACATAATAACCTACTGGTGCTGAAGAGGAAACAAGTATTGATTCAGACATTAATAACCAAGGAGCTCACATAGTGTCAAAAAGCTTAGTTTTATCATGTTGTTATTTAAAAGGAGGAAATGCATGTTTACCACACTTTCTTGTTTTAAAAAACTTCTACCATAGGCTTGAATAACTTCATTTGAAACCAGTATCAAGAACCAAAACCCAATAAACTTCAGAAATTTTGTGGCAGTATTAGTGGCAATTGGTTCTGGGAATTGTCAGTCAACACAGAAAACCAAGTGACAGTGTGGTGGGTTAACTGTGGCTGAAAGTCAGGTGCCCATCAAACTGTTGTTTTACCCCCTCCTTAACAGGACACAGAGGGGAGAAAATTAGACCAGAAAGAACACAGCGGTCAAAACTAAGGTACTTTCATAAAGCAAAAGCAAACACTGTGGGCAAAGGAAAATCAAGATTAATCTCTGCATCCTATCAACAGGCAATGTCCAGCCTGTTGACAGGCTTCATGGGAAGTAGGATTTCAATACACCTTGCAGCTGCTTCAGAAGATAAATGTTATAATAATAAATGTTTCCCCCAGTCCTCCTTTCTTCTCTTGGCTTTTAGTGCTGAGCAGGCATGGTATGGTATGGAATATCCCTTTGGCCAGTTTGGAGGAAGGAGCAATACACCACAAACTGTACAGAACAGTAGATCTGCCAGAATGCTGTAGTACCTTATGATTTTGATCTCATAATTCAAGAGAAATGTTTTTGGAAAGTTTTTCCTAGATGGACTCTCACTAAGACAATGGAAGTGTCTAACCTGGGAGCACTATGGCTGCAATATTGCCATTGCAAACAGAATAAGAGCGGATACTAATTTTTATAGGGACCACCAGTGGGAGATGTGGTTTGTGAATGACAGTAAACCAAGATGTTGCTGACACTAAAAGAATCCCTGGTCACAAATGAAGAGGCAAGTCCAGCACATTATAGCACATAGTTGCAGCACACAGAAGCTGTAGGGAAAAGATGAGATGATTATTTGAAAAAGTATAGTTCAATATGAGGTGTCCAGAACAATTTCTGCTGGATGGGAAAGACTACATAAAGTTCCAAGGGAAATATGACAAGAAGAATAACAGGTGAAAGACTACAGGAAATAGAGTGAACTTGAGCTCGGTACTTTAAAAGCGAAAATCAAAACAAAATAGGTGCAACATAAGGTTCTGAGTTTGCATTATACTCATGTCTGCAGGCCTTCTGTTCCTTTCAATACATAGTACTTCCTTGGAATGATTAGTAAAATAAATCCTGACCAATAACAAGAGCTCTTCAGAACTGAAGGTTGGATATTTGAGTAAAAATTAGCTGGCCTCTACAAAACCATCAAATTGTTAATTGTAGGTTTTGCACTTAATATTTTTTTAAAAATCAAGAAAAAAAAACCAAAGCATAATTATTATAATAAATGCAAATTTTCTTTTTTTTTGTATTTTGATTTTTTTTCTTTTGTCAATGCAGAGGAATAGTTTAACAAGTCTGCATTAGATTTTTAGCTTTCTTTTTCTCCCCTCCTTTTTATCTAGTTTTATTATGAGACAAAGAGCAAAGCAAAGAAAATCCATTTAAAATTTGTAGCAACTCAGGTCCTCACCTTGTTCACTATATAAGGGTGAATATCAAAATACAATCAAAAATGAATACAAGTTTATGAGGTTGAAAATATTATATATGCAAAACTGAAATAATTTTCAAAATGTCAATTTCAATTATTTTTAAACTTCATATTGTAAATACAAAATTTCTCAAATCCAGGTTAAAAGAAAAAAGTCTTCAGTGACCTTCCTAAATTCCAAATATTTCAATTAGTGTTAGAGAAAAATACTTGTTATGAATGCCTTCTATATGGTGTAATTCTTTCTATATGAATGTCTTTTATTTTTGCCTATATTAGACTGTGTGTTTGAGTAAACTGAAAATAGCTAAACTTGATACAAAGAATAAAAGTAGTATACAAGGATATAAATCCCCTAGTTAAATAATTAATGTTAAAAAATAGTCTGTTTTATTTGTGTACTTTCAGCGCTTAGTGATTGGATGTTGCACTCTGGACGAAGTGAGTAAAATTGTTGCATCTTTGCAAAAAGAAATTAATAATAGCTCATTTTCCTTAGGCATTAGTTGTAAAATATCAATAACTTAGGGGAATATTTTTTTTTTCTCTGTGTTTATATACAGACCTGGAACTTTCACTATGGTTCACGACAGCTTTTTGAAGAAGCATTTTGCAATGTCAAAGACATTTCTTAGAAAGCAGACTATGTATGAAGACAAGTGTTTACTTGAGTGGGAGGAATGTCTAAATGTGTGCAGGTATTTTAGGATTTCTCCCTAGGTTTTTTCAGTACCTAGTCTATAAAAGGCTTCAGATTACTGATTTGTTAATAGCCTGATCAACTCTTAAAATAAGGCTACTAAGCCAAATGTTATGTGTTTCAGCTTCTGGATTTCAGTCTTTGGAATCAGGAGGATTTGTTTCTATTTGTGTTTGGTCTGTTAAAATATATTCTCAGTGAAAAGGATATCACAAAGGTAATATTTGCCTCTGATATATAGGAACAGTATCTATACATGTTTTAATATGTTTTGGGAGAGACTACAGGAGAAAAAAAATTATTTTCTTATGTGTTTGTTATTCTCAAGACTCCTGAAATGATGCAAAGTGAGGAAAGATAATAATTGTGTTTATAAAGTAAAGCTTTGGTACATTAGATTTTCTCAGATAATTAGTGCAGTTTTGAAAATAAAATAGTTCCTAGAAAGAATCCAAAGGGTATACTAGCTACTAACTTAAAATAGCTCAGAGAACTTACTACTATATGGAGTCATTATTTTTTTAATCACATTTGATGTCTGATTTCATGTTCACTTCTCCTATGCTGATTTATTTTTCTCATAAAGTATGTTTTGGTCAATTTAACTACAAATTGATTTGTAAATACATGGTAAAATAGTTAATGGTTAGGTTTTTTCATTGATGCTTTTTTAAAAAGTACTGTTAATGCTCACTCTTTTCCTCCTCTTGGGAAGAACTGTATCTTTGAAATGTAATCACTTTAATCCAATTGTGCTAGACTTTGAAACTTCATGTCCATCACAAAATATCCTCTGTATTGGGTCTGGCTGAGATGGAACTAATTTTCCCACAACAGCCCTGCACTGATGGGAGGTGAGGAGTAGCAGAGAGGGCTTCCACCCCTCCTCTCTGTAAATCACATATTTAAGAATTATAATTAAACTCCACATTCATCACACAATCTTTACTCACATCAACAAAATCAACCAACCAAAACAACAGAAAAAATCCATCCACAAAAAATAAAATAATATCATCACAACACCAAATGGAAGTACATAATTTAAACAAAATCTACTTGTTATCCCTTCACCACAAATACAACAAAAATTCCCCCTAATCATTCTACTCTAGCATTGTCCAGTACTTTGTATTGCCCATTACCTCCCATGATAACTATCCTTATCTCAAAACCCTCATGATTTCTCTGTTTTAGCACCCAAAAAACTGTGGTGGGTTGATCCTGGCAGGTTGCCAGGCACCCACCAAAGCTTCCCTCCTCAGCTGGACAGGGGAGAGAAAATATAATGAAGGGTAAATGAGTTAAAATAATGACTAGGAGAGACCACTTGCCCAATACTGTCACAGGCAAATCAGACTCAACTTGGAGACATTACCTGAATTTACTACTAAGAAAATCAGAGCACAATAATGAGAAGTAAAATCTTAAAAACACCATCTCCCCACCTCATCCTCCTTCCAAGATCTGGCTCCTCTCCCCAGAGTGGCACAGGGCAACAGGGAATGAGAATTATTGTCAGTTCATCACAAATTGTTTCTGCTGCTTCTCATAGACAGGCATCTATCCCCTGCTCCCGTTTGGGGATGCTGCCATAGGAGACAGTTCTCCATGAACTTCTCCAGTGTGAGTCCATCCCACAGGCAACAGTTTTCCACAGACTGCTGCAATATGGGTCATTCTTCCATGGGGTGCTGTCTTTAAGGACAGGCTGCTCCAGTGTGGGTCCTCCAGATAATCACAAGTCCTACCAGGAAACCCTCTGCAGTGGGGACTCCTCTCTCCATGAGTGTGCAGGTCCCTGCCAGGAGCTGGCTCCCCATGGGTTCAGAGCTTCCTCTCAGGCATCCATCTGCTCCAGTGTGGGTCATATTCATGAGCTTCAGGTAGATCTCTGCACCCCATGGACATCCATGGGCTGCAGGGGCACTGCTGATCCACCATGGTCTGCACCACAGGCTGCAGGGGTGTGGTGGTTTCACAGGAAATATGTTTTTTTGGGATTTCTGGGATATGCTGTGGTCAGGAGGCCAATGGGTGCTGAGATTTTAATATCGGCACCTGGTGTGGCTACTGGGGATGTTTGGACACGCCTCTGAGAACACCCACACAGGGGCTAAAAGCAGGGCTCTCCCCCTCAGGGCGCTCTTTGAAGTTCCGGCAGGAAGGGTTGCATCTCTCTCCCCGGCCCAGCTGCTAGCTGGAGCTGGGCAGGGGGAGGGGAAAGCCGTGCGACCCTGGGAGGGGTAGGCCTGACCCCCCAGCCCCCGCCACGAGGGTGGAAGAGTGGGAGAGAGAGAAAGACCCCAGGAGCCATCGGAAAGCACCCCCCCCCCCCCCTTCCCCCAGAGAGAGCGCCGTGCCTGGGACTGTTATCTTGGAATGTGATGTGCCGTGTGCTGCTGCGGCGAATGGGGAGGGCCGGTGCGGCGAGAAGTCCAGCCGCTTGTGAGAGCTTTTAACCCTTTGTGGACAATGAAAACCTTACAGAACATTAACCCTTTCTAGGAGAGAGATAAGAGTAGTAGAGGATGAAGAAGGAAATGGGTCAGTGATGGAGTCTGGCAAGCGAAAGATGTTAGAGGAATGGAGAAGATAGAGTGGTATTTTTGCTGGACTCTTTTTTGTATAGCCATGGACTGTTTCCTTGTGATACAGAGACTGCATCCAGGGGAGGCAATGGTTCAGAGCCAAGAGAGTTCAGTGTTGAGACCCCTCGGCCCCAGGGGGTGTAAAAGAAATGGTGGGGGGGGGGGGGAGCAAAGGCCCCAGAGATGAGACTGTGCTCTGTTTGGAACGGGACAAGGCATCCTTAAAAAGACCACCTTCAAGCGGCCTTGCCCATGCCGGTGGTGAGAGCACCAGGCAGGGAAGGAAGATGTCACAAATGGCAAAGGATCTCTGGGCAGTGCTACTTGTGACAAGAAGTCCATGGCACAAGGAAGGACTCCTTCTACTCTTGATGAACTGAGGATTTGATTATCTAAAGGGTGGTTGCCTGACCAGGAGTTGGTGATTTTGGGAAATGTAAATGTATTGGGAATTTGGTGGGAGTGGGAGGGGGAGTATTTCTGTGAAGTTTTCATTTTCCTTGTGTTTTTCTTTTTTTCCTTCCCTCTTTGTAGTTGAGTTTTTGTAGTTTAGTTAATAAAGTGTTTTTCCTTTCCCCTAAGTAGGAGCCTGCTTTGCTTATTCCGGGTACGGCCTCGCAGCAGACACCAGGGAGAGGATGTTCTCATGGGGGCACTGGCATTGTGCCAGTGTCAAACCATGACAAGGGGAAGCTCAGCTCTGGCACCTGAAGTACCTCCTCCCCTCCTTCTGCACTGACCTTGGTGTGTGAAGGGCTGCTCCTCTCACATATTCTCATCCCCCTCTTCTCTGGGAACAATTACATTTTTGATTGTCTTGTCTTGGCCACTTAGAGATCTGTCCTGGGGCTAGTTGGCACTGGCTGTGCTAGATGTGGGGGAAGCTTCTGGCACCTTCTGAGAGAAGCAATCCCTGTAGTCCTCCCCACTACCAAAATCTGCCCATGCAAACACAATATCCTGTCTTTGATTTTTTTTTCCCACATGAGCACTCCTCTGAACCTGTATTCTCTCTTTACACAGTACACTATCATCATGTTAGCAACAAATGTGCACATTTGCAATACAAAAAAGAAATTAATTGAAGCAGTAAAGGAAAACAAATTACAGTGTTCCCAACAATTTTAGTTTATCAAATCCCAGTGAAGATTAGAGTAATCCATGCTCTTCCCAGTTACAAAAATAACCAAAAACAACAAAAACCCCCATATTCTTTATAAAGCTGGGAATAACTACAGTTACCTTGCAATGTTCCTGTCCTGTAAACAGAACAAACATAGGACAATGTCATAAAATCAGCAATGAGAAAGTGTCTGACACTTACATTGCTCCTCATAAATATTATTATATCTTACAGATACTCTCTTATTTTTGTTTTGTTCTCAGGGAAAAAAAAAGCTAGAAAACTCACTAACTATATTGATAACACTTGATTGGATGAAACAGTAATAGAAAGAAATACAGTAGAACAAAGAGAAAAGTATTTTTAAAAGTCCTTCCAAAGCCCACATGAAGATTGAACCTCTTATAAATGCAAGAAATAATGCTTTTATGAATTTAAAAAGATTAGATTTGTTAATCATAATGTAGTTGTTTCATTCTATATTATTCTGGGGAAGTACAAGAAAACTTGTTTTAATAATTTTTGAAGATGCGGGTACAGAAATTCCAGAAGATTGGTGCTCATTGAGCAGTAATTTGGAAAGAAATCTATAGAAAGGGGTGAGAACAGATAATCTAATTGGCGATTGGTGTTTTTTTCTATCAGATTAAGCAGTCTTATCTCACAGTTCTTCCAGTGAGTGTTAAGGATATTCTGCTGTTTCTCAGTGCCTTGTTCATTGACTCAAAAGCAGGAAAATATTCTCCTTCTGTTTTTTTCTTGCCCAAATACTAAAAATCAAACTCAATCAGTTCTGTATTGCCAATAAAATACATTTCTACTAGTGCACAAGTTTTTGCAGATAAGAAAGTATATAATACCAAATCTATTTTAAGTATTCGAGTATTTTTAAAAAATATATTGAAGGAAGATGGAGCACAGCTTTTTGAACCACAA
Organism: Setophaga petechia; assembly: GCA_024362935.1. Taxonomy (NCBI): domain Eukaryota; kingdom Metazoa; phylum Chordata; class Aves; order Passeriformes; family Parulidae; genus Setophaga; species Setophaga petechia. The sequence continues at coordinate 595,484 of JANCRA010000150.1, forward strand.
TTATATTGTATTAGCCATGGAAACAAATGGAAAAAAATTAATGGTGGTACACTTTCAAGCTTCACAGAACAGGCTCTCAAGATAACACACTATAATCAATAATGAAAAAGTCTAAATTGCAATTTGGTCTTCTTGTATAAAAATGGAACTCTTCCTAGTTTCAGTCTTCAACTTAATTGAAGTATTATTGAAGAATTCTTTTCCAAAGTGACCTGTTATCCTGTAGTAAATGCCACAAGCCTTGCCAAGGCACCGTGGAGGCTTTAACAATAAGAATGCTGACACAGCAGCACAGAAGTGTTCTGACCCTAGACTCACAACGTATCTTTGTACCCTTATAAGGAAAAAACCTTATTAACCCTTCTATTGGTCACTTGTAAACCGTCTAACCTGTGCCCATTGGTCCAGTTTGGAGCCTGGCCAAGGGTATAAAGTAGCTTACTGTACCCTATTAACTCAGAAGAAGAAGAACGGGGCCCTTTCACGTACTCCTGAATAAACCATTCCATGGAACAGCCGGCGTCTCTCTTCTCCTCTCTCTGCCTCTGCCTGAAGCCTATGCCCGGGGAAGCCAAGCCTAGCAGCAGCTGAAATCCTGAGAGCTGAAATCACTATCCAGAGCTGTTATCACTCTGCAGGCTGGAAGGCTCCCCCGTGGCTCGGGTCCAAGCGGGCTGGACTCCGGGACTCTGTCCTTTCCTGGGATAGAGGTCTCGGGCCAGCGCTGGCTACTAAGACCCCCCGAGGCTTCAATATTATCCCTATGAAATGAAAACATTTATGAGGAACAGCTTGATGATTGAATAGTTTCTTCCTTTGTAATGCCAATTATTCTTACAAAGAAGACACAAATAGATCCAGTTTCAGGCACAAAACATGTAAAATAGGACTTTCAGATGACGAAACATTTTCATCAAATACGCTAAGTCTGCATATTTTCATTATAGATCATTGCCTACCTGAAATCAGACTCAAAAAGGTGCTATAAGATGTTGAAAACTAGACATTTTGGAACATAACTTTCCCAATGCAGATTTGTGAATTTCAGCCACATAACTCTGCAAATCTAGGTGTAGTTTTGGTATATTTTCACTAAATGCATCAAAGTTAGTAATCAACTTAAAATACAGAACTTTTAGATGTCACTTCTAATGAAAAAACACCCAACCAAACCCAAACCTACTGTGCTTGTGTGTATTTCCCTCTGAACAGTTCTTGCTGTGGTTGCGTCTTATTACTGCAGAGGGAACTTCAAGTACATACTTAGTTCTGTGATGATTTAAGCATGATTTGAGCCAGGAGTCTGAAGTCTAGCACATACTCAAATGCTTTAATTTCAAGACTATTTTTTATTTACAACGCTACTGCTGGCATAAGTCCACAAATGGGGAAGCAGATTGCAATTAATTTTATTTTCTTGTACATTTTTAAAAAATCAGTACAGACTTCACAGCCTTAATAAAATCAAAAACAGTAGCGTAAGAAGTATTGTAACTCCATCGAAATCTGAAAATCTTCTCTTTTTGGTCTCATGCTATCTATCTGATTCTAGAGATTAATATTAATCACAGAATGGATTTGGTTGGAGGGGACTATAAATTTCATTTAAATCCAACCATGGCACAGGTTGCTGACAGCCCCATCCAAGTTGGCCTTATGTCACCAGTAACAATGTCAGAGAGCAATCTGTCTGTTCCATCTATTTCAAAATATAACCTAAAGAAAGAAAAACAAAAGCCCAGCCATCCCCAAAAGAACTAAGGAAAAAAAAAAACCAAACCAAAATCAAAAAGCAGTAAATGAGATGGTGTTCACATAACCTTATATAGGTGTTTAAAAAGTGTTCTTTTTTTCTGCTGTAGTGTTTTAGTTCAACTGCCATGACTCAGAGAAGTCAGGGAAACTTCTATATCCCAGATAAAATAATACATAATATTTTTTTCTTAATATTGTTTCTGAAGTTTTTGGTAATGGGAATTTCATAGATCTTTTGGGAGTACCAAGATCAGATCTAAATTCCACTCTTGGACCATCAGGGACAATCATGACACCCTTCTCATGAATTCATATGTCACTTGCAGTCTTCCAAAGGACAGCTGCTCCTACAGAAATAAATGAGTCAACATTGCACCTATCAAAGCCAAAATGAAGTATGATAAAATCAAACAGTTGTAACAACACACATGGATTAGACTGCAGGCTTAAACTATTAAACTGCTAAAGAATAAATTAAAAATAATAGTGAATGAAGAAAATTCCTTCTCCCTTTCACTTTTGATTAAAAATGCAAACTTTTTTTTTGTTATTCTCCTCCCTGTTTTACTGGGAGGGCTTGGGGGCAGTGAGCCAGCAGCTGCATGGTACTTAGATGCTGGCTGGGGTTTAATCACAATAGTTCCCCGTAACAGATGTTTCTTGAGGGTAAAGATCTCTTTGCTGGCAAGGCAGGACATTTACAGTGCCTGGTTTATATCAGTCAATGAAGACCTTTGGTAGGCTGTGAGGAAAGTGATCGCCCTGAATAGACAAAAATAAAGCATTTGCCTCTTTTGGAGATTCTTCCTTTTTGCAGGTGCATTTTGTGATAAATGAGGATGCAGAGTCACTTCTGGTTACCAACACCCTTAACACAGAGCACAGATAAATGATTTGTGATGAGTACTGACCAGTTCCAAATAAATTAATGAAACTGGAAAAAATCTGCAATTTCTCAGTGCAGAATGGTGTTATAGTGAAAAAAAAAAGGTAAGGATTGAAAAAAAATAAATTAAACTTGGTAATATTTAAAAATAATTAATTTTCTCAAAAATAATTAAAAGTACTCTAGGAAACTCAGAAGTACACCAATTTAATTTGTAAGTATAAAAAAGTGACACAACATAGACATATTTTCCTGAGTCTAAAGGAAATTGTTAACTGACCAACAACTACTTCAGCTCTAGTTATTTTTAGGTATTCCTAGAACAAAAAACTGGCAACATAAATACTAATACTAAATACAGAGTGCTTAATACTACTTTTCAAAAAATCAGGAATTAAAATTTCCATATTCAGTTTATCTTGCCATTTTTATAGATCAAGTCAAACTCAGAAATCTTTTTACTGAAAAATAATTTAATTAGATTTCATTGATACAGCTATTATCAAAGTCTCAATAGGATCTCAATTTTTTGCATACTTGATAATAATTTATAAATCATCAATTTTGTTACTGTAAGATAATTGCAAATGAGAGTGAAGTCCTCCCCAGATATTTAACACATTTGTTTGTATCTAGAAATGCTTAAATTGAAGGGACCATTTGAGTTATACTTTGAGGATTGTACAGCTCTCAATTGAACATCATATGTTAATACTAGAAAAGAATCCCACTTAAAATCTTTTTAACTCATTTTAAAGACACAATCCTGAGTTTTCATTTTGAGTTTTTTTGCTTCTGGGATCTCCAATACATCACTACTGGGTACACATGACTTACCAAATTTTATATCTTTATAGCCCTTAAAGAGATTACAAAGCCTCCAAAGTAGCACTTATTTTTTTCTCCACTCCATGGTTAGATTAGCACTTTGCAGTTCTTTACTTTTTTTTGGATGAGGTCTGGTAAGCATGTGTAGTAACTACAGGCAAATGTGGACTATTTTTTCTTCCACTTTGAAACTCTTTAAGCTTATTCATACTATTCGAAAATATTACACAATTGTCTTTGCTTACCACTCTCTCTGCTATATCCTTTTCTTTTATGATATTGTAGATTATTTTTAAGTCTGCAGAATTTTTTCCTTTTGGTCAATGATTATTGTAAGTTTATCCATGATGCAATACAACTGCGTGTGAAAATATGGTGACAAAAACAGTATAAAAGCAATTCCTATGCCAGCACTTCTCTGTCTCCATAAAATTCAATTGTTTTTTTCCCTCTGCAGTCGATATCAAACAAACAAATAAACAAAACTCCAGATCTATAAGATAAGCTTGAAAAGTAATCTGGACCAAGCCAAAGATAGAATTGAAAACACTTCAGTCATTCCTGAAGTAAAGATATCTAACCTGCCTTTCCAATCCTTCAAGAAAGTTGATTCCATAAAATCCGTAACAAAATATTCCAAAGTTCCACTGCATATACCATGAGAATGATATTTGTAACCAGAATTTATCCAATTTGTCAAGATTTTCTGAACTGCCCTTCAGTGTGAGGACTGGTTCCTATAACTTCTACAAAGTCTTTTTTTCCTGAATTTTAAAAGACTGAAGGATAATTTCATATTATTAATGTAATATGGAGAAAGGAAAGAAGTGGGGAAGTAAGGCATGAATTAAAATAATGTTATGTAGTCAGGATACTTGCTACTTGATACCTCCTGAAAAGGAACCTTTGTCTCATCATCATATAAAATATATCCCTTCTCTTTTATTCCTTGTAAGAGAATGAAGATGCCTTCATTCTCTTACAAGATCAAATAGTCTACATAAAAAACTCACGAACATCACTGCATCTATCATCATATTATACTGGA